>JAPTOF010000010.1:13982500-14720000 GCA_028554755.1 Cordia subcordata | reverse complement strand
CTTTCCCTACATATATGCGAAATCTGAGCGTTAAGTTGATCCAATAAGTGCCGGGCTCGTGACACTTCAAAACAAAGCTCCTAAGCATGTGGTATACCTTCCATCAATCTCACCATCCACATAGAATTCAATTCCACCCACAAGCCAATAATCCTTTGCTACAGACAAAGTTTTTGAATTGCTAAGCATGGTTATAATAATGTGTCACATAAAGAGTGGAAAATTTAGTGTTTTAAGCTTTGAGTTTGTAGAAAAAATTTTATGTGTAACGTTGATGCTTCTGAATTTATGTGAATTGGTGGATATTTGATTTTCTTTTAAAGCATCTGTCATGCCTCGGAACCCAGATCCCTAAGCCTGCGAGCGAGACCGATGATGTAGGCATAACTAATAACTACTTGGGCCTCAAATCAACTGGCCCAAAATGGTTAACCCGAGTTATTAGTTATACCTACTCTACCCACTTATAAACAAATCACAAGTCACCTTACAAACCAATGTGGGATATCACATTCACCCCTCGTTTGAGGACCTAACATCCTCGTTAGGAGCACACAATTACACATAAAACCAGGTGGTGTAAAACTTTAGAGGTGGCTCTTACGAGCTCAAGAGGTGGCCACTGCACATACGGTGTAACACTTTGCCCCGTATAACACTTAGCTCTCACAACCGGCTAGTAACTGGCTCTAAATAGCATTCTGTCACGCCCACTAAATGTCATGCCCTATCTTATAATAGGTAAGCACGGGACGCAACACGTCACGAGCCTAAAAGATAATAACAGCCCCTAAACTCATAAGGCCAAACACAATCATACCAAATAACAAAGCACTACCATCCATAATAGCAATTCTACCACCCCTTCTAAGCAACTTTAACAAATAAAAAAAGCTCCCAAATTATTGCAGAATGAGAAACTCCAAATCTTTTTAATTTATTACATAACCAAGGCTAAATCCAAATGCCCTAACTAGAAAAATGCACTAGAGAAATATCAAAAGCTTAACAGCAAGGTCTCTAGTGTTATTGAATTTCATGGTCATTTACCCCATCCTACCAGCTATAGTGCAGACTCATTCCTAAGGATCTGTAAAGGAGTAAAAAAAAACAAAAGGTGTGAGTAAACAAATGCTCAGTAAGAGGAACTTCTTCCAAGAACATAATAACGATGGCAAGTGCCAAAGTAGAAAGCTTAAACTAAATGGATAACTAATGAATAAGAATAGAGTATTAAAATTGCCATGATACCATTATAAAGTTAACATTGAATAATTACATGCAATGACAACAGAAAGCTCTTAAGCTGTACCGCAATGATAGGTACAATGCCCCTATCAAGCCAATAATGTTGAGTACAATACCCCTAACAGGCCCACAATGCTGAGTACCATGCCCTCAATAAGCCCACAATAATGAGTACCATGCCTTCAACAGGCCCACAATGATGAGTATTACACTCTTATCAAGCAAGAGAACTCTTCACATTCTCATACACAAACACAGTAAAAGATGTACAGCTTCTGAGCAATTCAAGTACATAACACCATAACGTACAATCAACATACTGACTTAAGGGAAATTATGGCCAACCGATTAGTAATATACGGAGTCATTTTGGGGGTTCAAAAAATGACTTACATGCATGCCAAGACGAACACGGTTAAAATACTTGGAGCTAACTAGAAAGTTTAAGGAGCTTCCCTTTCTAAACAATTAGAGGAAAAGAAATTTTTTATTACCTAATCAAAGGGGAAGGTATAGAAGAAAATAATATGGAGAAGAGAAAAGAAGAAGGAAAACAGAATTAAAAATGTCACTATTAGAGTAAATATAAGGAGGAAAATAATAATAAAATTAAGAAAAAAAGAAAATAAAAAATATATTCTCTTTGAGTAAACTAGAGAAGCGCGCACACCACAAATTTAGTAATAAAAGAAAAGAGAACTCAATTTACATCAAAACATGTCCCATCAGTTCTCGAAACTAAAACAGTGCTAAATATGTTTTTGTTTAATAATAATAATAATAATAATAATAATAATAATAATAATAATAATGTTATTTCAACATAAAAATATCCAGATGCAAAAAGAAGGGGTTTAACAACATATCAAAGCTTATTCGATTTTTCTTAAGAATAGCATTAACTATATATATCAATGTAGGCTTAGGAAACAACATTAGCAACAACACATTTTTCTTAAAGTCTGATTTCTACTCGCTTGCAACTAAGTCTGGAAAAGAAATCCTAAGTATGCATGATGTTTATTATTCAAGTTGAAAATTTGTTCTGAACATGGATCGAAGATCAACACTTATCACCTATGTCAGGACAATAGCAATTCATGAGACAAAGAGCAAGCACGTGGTTTTTTTTCTTCTTTTCCTTTTCTCTCCCAGGAAACAAGTATTCAGAACAGAAAAGTCATACAAGTACTTAGTGCTTTCGGGGAAAATTTGATATTAAAAGATGGAAGAATCACACTTACCTCAATCCCCAAAATTATATCTCCAACAAAATTCCTTTGAAAGTTCTTAAGATTGAAATCCTACAATCACTGAACAAATATGCATATATATATTTTTTTTATGAGCCTCAAAACTCCATCTTTGGAAATATAAGTTAATCTTAGATTTTAATATAATCACTTACCAAATACCACAAAAGCTGAGAACCTTCAATTAGCAGGGACAGTAGCTTCTTGAGTTTTGCTTAGAGTTTTCTGTAAAGGAATGTACGAGAAGATTTTAGAGGAGAAGGTTTTATGCGTATTTATATCTTCTCATACATTCCTCTACAAAAAACTCTAAGCAAAACTCAGAATCTACTGTCCCTACTAGTTGAAGGTTCTCAGCGTTTGTGGTATTTGGTAAGTGATTATGTTAAAATCCAAGAATAGCTTATATTTCCTAAAATGGAGTTTTGAGGCTCATATATATATATATATATATATATATATATATATATATATGTGTGTGTGCATATTTGTTCAGTGATTGTAGGATTTCAATCTTAAGAACTTTTAGAGGAATTTTCTTAGAGATATAATTTTGGGGATTGAGGTAGGTGGGACTCTTCCATCTTTTAATATCAAATTTTCCCCAAAAGCATTAAGTATCTGTACGTCTTTTCTACTCTGAATACTTGTTTCTTGGGAGAGAAAAGGAAAAGAAAAAAAAATCCACGTGCTTGCTCTTTGTCTCATGAATCACTATTGTCCTGACATGGGTGACAAGCGCTGATCTTCGATCCACGTTCAAAACAAAGTCTTCAACTTGAGTAATGAACATCATGCATACTTAGGATTTCATTTCAAGACTTAATTGCAAGCGAGTTGAAGTCAGACTTTAAGAAAAATATATTGTTGCCAATGTTTTTCCTTAAGCATACATTGATACATATGTATATATATATATATACATATATATATATATATATATAATTGAATAAGCTTTGATATGCTGATAAACCCCTTCTTTTTGCATCTCGATACTTTTTCGTTGAAATACCATTATCATTTATATTTAAACAAAATCATATTTAGCATTGTTTCAGTTTCAAGAACTGATGGGACATGTTTTGATCTAAATTGAGTTCTCTTTTCTTTTATTACTAAGTTTGTGATGTGCTAGCTTCTCCGGTTTACTCAAAGTGAATTTTTTTTAAACTGAGGTCTTCTTGATCTACTAAGAGTCATACCTTAACCGATATATATTTTTTGTATTATATATGCATATATCTTTTTTTTTTAAATGAACATTATCCTGGTTAGGTAAGGAGCGGGTGACCCTTATCCCCACAAAATAGCCGGACATTATAGCATCACTTTAATTCTTTTGCTTGTTTGTCTGTCCATCTCATTTACTAATTCAATTTTCATTATTTTATTCTTCTCATAGTCCTACTATTTTTAGACTACTTTTAGTGTGGCTTTCAATTTCTACACATTTTCTTGCAATTTTTCATTTAGTGCTTTTCTCTTTTGTACAACTGAAACTCAGGTTCATATGACTTTTACTTGATTGTAGATACATGAGGTGTCGTCCATGGTTTTCTTGGAGCACAAAGAAATTGATCAAAAGAATCCTAAATGCTAATACACAAATAGTATCAACTTCCAAGCTGTTCACAATTCTTCATTTTGTTCATGAGGACTTAACACTCTGATTTTTTCATTGACATGCAAGGTTGCTACTCAACAAGGTGCTTATATGTCTAGATGCTTCAACCAAAGGTATCACTACAAAAGTCATCCAGAAGGCCCTTGCCACTTTAGAACTTTAGGTCACCATGAATTTTTCCCATTCAAGTACATCATATTCTTTTTGAAAACTTATCTTTTATTCCTTCCACATGTAATTAGTCAATGGTGAAATGAAATCACAATATCTATAGAAAGGAAGCCAAAAAAGATGTTGAAAGGCTTCTGATTGTTCATCTTTTAGATCTTTTTTCAACTAATCACCAAAGATATGGTTTTACATATGCTAGATGATATGGGTAAAATATTTGACCCAACAAGAACATGCCACGTGTCCAAGGAGGGTCCCCAAATACCCATGGCTGCACCTCATGTAATAGGCTTTGGCCTTCCTTCTCATGGCCACACCCGATGTAATGGCTTCAACCTTCACCTCCTCATGGCCACACCCGATGGAATGGGCTTTGGCCTTCACCTCCTCATGGCCATACTCGGTGTAATGGGCTTCAGCCTTTACCTCCTCATGGCCACACCCAGTGTAATAGGCTTCGGCCTTCATCTCCTCATGGCCACACCCAGTGTAATAGACTTTGGCCTTCATCTAACAGCTAATGGTCTCGTGGCCACACCGTATGTAATGCGCTTTGGCCAACTTAATTACACAAGCATTCCCCGTACGAAGCATGAAGAGTGTGCGGAGACCAATACTTTAAGTACCACCATTCATGACCTAAGTAAGGAGGCAAGGCTTCGGACCCTCTATATAGGTGCAAACTAAATAGCCGAAGCCCAGGTGGGATGCCTCGTCCATTTGTGCAGACTTAGCAATGACATCACTATTTCCCTATAAAGAAGGGGACGAATATGACTAAAAGGGATCAGAGAAATTAAGGTAACAAAGAAGGAGATATTGGGATTAGTATGCCCTAAAGACCACTTGGACACTGTTTTTTTGGATATTTTTATAATTATTTTTGAATTTCAATTGCTTACATTGTCTCTGGTGTATGATTATGTGGTGCATTAGTAAAGGCCCAATGACATTAACTAAGAACTTGGGTGTGCAGCGAGGCTAGACACATAGTAGGTCTAAGTCTAGACTTAGTAATGTCACAAATAAGTCCATAAACGTATGATAGTGCTAGGCACTCTGCCAAGATAAGGTTTTAGTGAGCAAGTCTCCTTGTAAGGGTGACTTACCTAGGTCATTGGAGCCTTTCCAAACTTGTCTCTCTAGTGCGTACGTCACGTATTGAACCAGACCACTATGAGTTAGTTTTATCATAATCGTACCATCAAAGTCAGAAAACACAATACCTACTGCTACTAAGTGGTCAATGCTCTCAATCTTGAGCATATGTGGATGAACTGATGGAGTCAAGGTTCAGTACTTTGATCCACTATTTGTTGGACCTTGCTTGGTTAGGGTCAATAGCTCTGTGCATTTGGTGTTGAGTTCTGGTCAGTTGGGACATGTATATGCAATAGTAGATTTTATGTGCCCCCTTAGTCTTGTCCATATGATCATGTAAATCTAGATTTAGTGGTATAACCCTTCAAGGGTATATTGGTCATTTAACTTATGTGTCGCTCCCGAGATCAAGAGTAATGTGACCAAAAGATGATCGATATCTTGGACAAGTTATTCCAAGGTTCAGAGGTAGTTAAGGAGGTGATGATACAGTCCAAGAACCGACCTTGACTACGAGCGTACATAGAGAGGCGTTTTGGTCATTTTGCTTAGTAGGTCAAAAACAAAGGTCACTCGTTGTTGTGACAAACTTCTAGCATCCAGTAATTATACTTCGAGATCAGCTTTAGTCTTGTTGTGAAATAGACTAAGGTCAAAATGGTCATTATGTAGCCTAAGGGGCAAGGGAATTTTGGTCATTTTAGGAGCCAAGGGTAGTTATGTCTTTTGGTCCCTCTGCTAGCCAGATATTGTTTTAAGCATGAGAAGTCTTTTCTTGAATATTTCCTTATTGGTAGATTGCTAAATATGTGTTTTCATAAGAGTTCTAATTGCATTAGGATTCTTGGAAATAGGAAATAAGATTTGTTCTTAATTCTTATTGGTCCAAGTTCTAATGTAGATAATTAAAACATGTCTTAGGCTTTGTTTGGCCTAACTATGTGATTTCAGTTGTTGAATTGTACAGCTTTTAGTAGTAAAGATTTGAGTAGAAGTGCTGTTGAATAAAAGTAGTTGATTGTTTGGCCCGGTATTTTAGAAGTTAAGCTTTCAGTTGCTCTGAGGGTAATATTGGACATTAAAAAATATAAAATAGTATTTTTGAAAAAAATGAAGAAACGCAATTTTTGACATGGCATAAAAACAGCTTTTCAAAAGCCTTTTCCGAAAAGCTCCAATTTGAAGCTTTTTGTTTTTTAGCTTTAGCTTTTATTTAAAAGCTCTTTAAAAAATAGGCCAAACAGGTCAATTTCAACTTTTAGACACACAAAAAGCACTTTTAAACCTCCAAAAGCTGGGCCAAACAGACTCTTAATCTCTTTTCTAAAGCTTCTAGGTATGCAAGACGTGACTTTTGAGTAAGATCTCCAAATTAGGATAGAGTTACTATATTTTTACAAGATAATTCAAATATCTTAAATTCTAAGTTTCCTATCTTAGAATATTCAATTTGTCAAGTCATCTTATAGGGAGACATCCAAATTTGGAAAGAAGAAAGACATAGTTGGCCCTGCATATTCTAGAAGATTTGTTGGGATTTAAATTCTAGAAGATTAGGTCAAGAGTTGGTTTTAATTTGAAACTCTTGTCACCCAAAGATCTTCTACTTAAATTTATACTCCACAAGAGAAAATTCTAGTCTACCTAGGAGTCCTATTGCTAAGAGAAATCTTAAACGAGGTCAACTAAGTCTAATAAAAAGCAGAAGAGTTTGTATGCCAAAATATTGGAGACATGTACGTTCTTGGAGAAGTTTAGAAAATAAATAATTCTCTTCTTCTTCTCTTGATCGACCAAAAACAAAATAGACTTTTACAATTATAAAACTAATTCTTTCACCAAGAGTTTGGTTCTTGCTTATTGATAACATCTTCTTGGTCATAGTAGGGAAGATCAAGAGCATTTTGGCTAATTCTTATAGAGGTTTTGGAGAGAAAAACACAAGAGGACAGAAACTATCTTTTCCCATTACAATCAGTACAATCTCATATTCGGGCTTGATCGGCTGTCTATCACTTATCGAATCGTGCTAAAATTTTAGAAAGACATTCTACATTTCCAACGATTCAAATCCAACATTTAGATTATCGATCAAAGGTCTAGAAGGTAGTCTGATAATCAGTAAAATTTTTTGGTCGTTTTTCTACTCTAGGAGATAAATTTGTTCTAACAATTTTACTTTGTGTTCTTGTTTATCTATGCATGTGTAGTATTATTGTATGCAAGCATTTTTTTTTCGTGCTGCGCCTAGGGTTAATAATTTAAAATTGACCTAGGGTTAGTCTTACATGCTCTATAAGATCCTTTAGGGGAAAGGTTCATAACTGGTGCCCAAACACCTATAAATACCCCCCTCATTTCATGAAGAACAGGACCTTTTCCTGCAACTCATTTTTAAAGTACCTTAACTAACTTAAGCATTGAAGGTAAAACGAGGACAAAGCCCCACTCTTATGTTTTGTAGGTCGAAGCAGCCTACTCCTCCTTCGGAGCACGGAGCCTAGCTTGCGCTCTGCGGAGGTCAAAGCTCCAAACTAACTCTTCAAAGTGGAGGCGCATTGTATCCTCCTTTCGATAACAGAAGACTTCCAACGCAATGGAGTTAGACAAGTTACTGACGTGGAATAGGTGAATTCCCATACCACATCACTAGATGTTCTAGATTCCTTTCTTCACCGGAGAAAATCTCTCTACTTCTTGTTCAAATAAATTTTAAGGAACACTAATGGAATGACAATTGTTTTCACACAAATTTGTCTTTAGAATTATGTTATTGCTCTTTGGCAAGAGCCCATCCATGAACGCAATGCGGTGGTGAGACCTATCTCCGCTCCCCTACCCACTTCTACCTTTGTCGTCCTATCCCTGCCCGGCATGTTCTTGGAGATGGACGACTAATAAAATGCCGCATTCATGATAGAAGAGGTTTCTCTTAAGAGTTGCTTCAACATCTCGCAAAGAAGAACATTAAGATGCTCTTTTTCTTTCCCACTTTCCTAGAACTAATGAAAGCTATTTAATGCTTCTTTAAACATGTTAGTCCGATGTGCTCTCAACTCTCTTTCTCAAAAACAACTTTATTATATGCAGAGTATCAAATTTTTGTAGAGCATTTCCCGAGGCATGTATGTATCTTAAATAATGGGTCATTTATTGTTTGTCAATATCTCCTTTTTTTTCATCAGAATTGATATTTTGGCTGCTATATATTATGAGAACATTATCAAATGATCTAATTGCATGCAACAATATAGTAGTTTGACAATTGAACACCTACTGTTATTATGTCCTTGGAGTAGAATAGGGTGGTTGGCATCTCCTTTTCAATTCTAGATAGAGAATTTTCATATTTGAAGGTTTCATCTTAGGTAGTTTAGATATGCAATGCTAATGGCTATACTTGATCCTCTGCTGCAAGTGTCAGTGGTTTAATCTGTTGGTCTATTTGGCTAGGACGCAATAGGTTCCTTTTCGATAGGACCCTAATTGATCCTGCACATACCGTGAAGGTGGCCATCACAAGCTATACGAAATATGCTGTAGCTCATCAACCTACACCTCCTTGCTCCCTTAAGTTTTAACTGTTATGCCTTGTTTGTGGATTATGATAACCATGCTAGCGTATTTGTTATTGTATGTCAAGACCACAATGGCCAGGTTGTGGATGGTTTGGCTGTTGTGGTCTGTTATGAATCTGCAGAGTAGGCAGAGGCCTTAGTGTGCCTTCTTGCCTGTGATATGGTTGCTACTGAGGGTTATTCTAATGTAATCATTGAACCGGATGCTTCTCTTGTGATAAAAGCGTTTGCTCATCCTTCTGTTTCTGCTTGGAGTGTCTCTTCCATTGCAGAATGCTCGTCGTTCTTTCTCTACCAATCTTGGCTACTCTTTTTGCCATGTCCTTTGTTCTGCCAACTGTGTAGCAGATTGTGCTACATGTGCTGTTAGAAAAGGTTCACTTCCAATTAATTGGGTGTCTTCTCTCCCGATTGAGCTTTAGCGCTTATTGAGCTAGATTTTGATGCTTATGGTCTAGGGTATTTTGGTTGTGTATTACTGCTTTTACATTGACCAAAAAAAATTGTAAATGATTTTTATATTTTTAGTATTTTATAAATTTTAATTTTGTAATTTTACAAGAATTATCATACACACACACAAACACTAATAGAACTTCAATTTGTAATACTCTTTTAGTTATATCCTAAAGTGTAATAGATGTTAGTTACATCTCCAAGTGTAACTAAATTTGTTACACTTTAAAGTATAACTAATATTAGTTACATTTGAAAGTGCAGTGTTGTGTGAAATCTACAAATGCACGGAATTGTGACAAGTAATAAAGAACGATTAAAAATATCGTCCCACATAGAGGTTGTATTAATTACCAAAATTCAAAGCTCTCCATATTATCTAGAAAGCTCAACTCAAATGAGAATAAAGTGCATAAATTAAAAATCTAAACTAAAGACTCAATGTATAGAATACTAACATTCAAGACTAACAGTTCTAGGAATTTAAATTTCATCTAATATTTTCTTGTGGTTAACTTAAACTCATTGATTGAATTCACTTTCCTTAGGTTAATGACTAGATTCCCTAAAGTCATCGAAGTTCCTTTTCGAGATATTACAGTTGTACTTATGCTAACCCTATGTCTATTGTCGTCATCATAAGCACTAACATAAACCCATTAAGCTCTATGGTAATATATGCATTTGGTCATGTAGCAACTTAAGCATGCATGAGTCATAGATGTCACAGAGGATTTGTTTTTATTTCTAAAAAACAATACCTTATGTCTATTGTCTCAATGAACTACCGCTATACTTCACTTTTCAATCCTTTATATAATAGCTTAGACATGCAGATAGCGTCGCAAGAAAGGTAGCCCTAAGACAATAGATTAATCCATCAACAATATTCAAATCAACACTTCAAGCAACCACAAGGAAAACGAAAGACTACATCTAAATCCTAAAAGAAGAAAATTAACTACTTATGTTGTAAGAAATTAAAACATGAAAAATTGAAGTCAATAAATTAAACATCACAAAATAAATAAAATACTAAAACAGAAAATTAAATGATAAATCTGAAACTTAAATTAAAACCTAACATGAGATTCAAAAATAAGAATTAAAACTAGCCTAAAAATTAATCTAAAACTAAAATTAAAATTAAGGAGGAAATCTAAAAACTGAATGTAAACTCTAGAACTAAAACCAAAGTTCTACTAAAAAAATATATTAACAAGGAAAATTCTAAGAATTTAAATAATTAAATTAAAACTAAATCATCTGGCTTGCGGACTCGAAGTCTTCTTGTTGCTATGTTGAGCGCCGCCCCAAGTCTTCACTTTGATTCTTCTCCCCCAGACTTTCTCTGCAAGGTGTTATATGTATATATATATAGAGAGAGAGAGAGCTATCACCACCGCCTCACTCAAGGGCCATAAAGTCTCTTTCCTTTTTTTCTCCTCCTCCTCTTTTTTTCCTTTCCTCATAATGGTAGTCCCACCAACATTGGAAATTTGCAAGACCTAAGCTTCCACGTGCGAGAGACCCTTGATTTCGTTGGTAAAAAAAACTATAAGTGGGCCCTATAACATTTAATACAATTTGCCTTTTTTTCTAATTTTCATCCAGAAATTTACAGTCCATTTTTCATCATCTTAAGTTTTGAACTGGGCTGACCACAAAAAACAAAAGTTGTAGGTCACGAAGTTAGCTTTCCATGGCCACTTGAATCACCTCATTTGAACGCCCAAACAAGAAGTTATGCCCAAAATACGACAACTGCGTAAAACTGTCCATTTTTCTAACTTGTGAAAATTCTGAAACTAAAATCAAATAAGTTCACATTTATCCCAAAATTTTCCAAAAAGCTCAAAATTTAATTTAGAAAAGATATTAAAATAAATAGAAAATATAAGCTCAACATGTAGCAAATTTTAGCTACATTTTAAAGTGTAACTATAATAGTTACACTTTCAAATGTACTAGTTACTTTTGAAATGTAGCTAATGTTTGCTATATTTTCAAGTACAGTATTATTTTTTGTTACATCACTATTAGTTACACTTGGAGCAAGTGTAACAATTTTTGTTTTATTACACCTTCAAATGTTACTAGGGATCAAAATAAATATAACTAATGGTTTTATTTCTTGCAATGAATTAGTCTATAAAAATATTATAAATTAATGTTTAATATTTCACAAAGATAGAAAAATTAATCACTATTTTAAAATGTCCATATCAGTGCTAATATATAACAAAGATAACCAAATTAGTCTCTATTGTTTGGAGAAAAAAAAAACCTTTTATATTAGTCCTCAATATTTTGTAAACTTGTTCAAAATAATTCTTGTCTTAAGAAAAATTAGTAGGAAAAATTGGGACTAATTTGAATAAATTTTTAAAATATTGAGGACTTTTTGAATATTTTTCAAATAATAGGGACTAATTTGACTATATTTATAAATATTAAGGACTAACAAAAATGTATCTAAATAATAAGTACAAATTTGATTATTTTTATAAAATATTAAGGACTAATAAAAATGTTTCTAAATAATAAGGACTAATTTGACTATTTTTGTAAAAAATTGAAGAGTAGACCAATATAAAAATGTGTTGCAACAATAAAAATTACGTGTAATTAACACCAATTTTTATATAGACTTGTGAAAAATGGATAAATAACTATCGATATAAAGAAACGAGTTATTGTATTGGGCTCTTATGTCCGAGTATAAAACATGATCATCTATATAAATCTTCCCTCGCTTCTCGAATTGAAAGAAAATATTTGCATTAAGAGATGTTACGGAAAAGAAAAGATTGAGGTCTTCGAGAGACTTGTGGTCAAAACCATAATTTTGTGGGTCAACTGTTGATTACAACACAGTCGAGGACAAGGGTCCACGTGGTTCAAAAAGAACAATCCACTTTATTGTAATATTAATAAATAAAAGTTGCAAAAAAGAAGAGGAAGAATTATATAGACTAGATTCTGTTTGATTTTAATTTTTAGATATCTAAAAATAATTTTTATGAATTTAGCAGCTCAAGTCATTCTGTTGATTTGTTTTAAAAGAATTTAAGGTAAAAGTCTAAGTTAAAAAGCCAAATATTAGAAGCTCCATATTAAAACTTTTTGAGAAAGATTTTTAAGTAACCATGTTTACCACAACAAGTTATTTTTATTCTTTTCTTTTTCTTAATTATTTGATATTTTTAAAAAATTCAATATTACTCTCAAAACAATTGAAAACTCAATATCAAAAATACGAAGTCAAAACAGTAAATAGCATTTGTTCAATAATATTTTTATCCAAAATTAAAAATTATATAATTAAACCGAAGAAAGGTTAAAATGATAAATTTATCTTTTTCCTCGATTTCTTTTGTCTCGGTCATTTCGAGAGTATTTTACCAAAATTTTGGGTAAGGCAGGTTTCTTTTGGCAAAGACAGAATAAGAAATAATGCATCTGTCTGCCAGGAAGCGGTTACAGTTCGATCAAATATTACCCATGTGTTTACATGTATTTTTTTTTTTTTGGCACCTTTCGAACGAAGGAAAAAAAAAAAGAATAGGTAGTACAAGTTTATGACTTGTGTCTTTTTATAATATATAATTACATTATGAAGTTGAGTGTTCAAATTTAATAACATGCTGATGTTCCCTTGTCCTATGTTTTTAACGGTTATTTGTGTAAGAGCACGTTTGAAAAATCATTTTATAATTGAATTTGGGTATTTAAACATGCTTTTCTAACTAAATAACTACTTGGTTAAGTGTAATTAAACCTCCTCAATTACACTCTTCAATTTTTATGGGGGCATATGAACTAGTGTAGTTAACAATGTAATTACTTTCCAAAAAATTGTCATACTCTTTTATTTTATTTTTTTTTGGCATACTTCATTATAAAATAAATATAAATAATGCATAAATAAATAAATAGATTTAAACAAAAATTAAATAAATAAGTATTAAATAAATATATATATATGAAACAAATGAAAATATAAAGAAATATACATATAAATAAATATTTTTTAAAAATATATAATTTATTTAATTTTAATAGGATTGTTGATTGTTTTGAAATATTATCATATTTTTATAAATAATATTTAAATTCAAAAATATAGTAGTAAATATGTTAGTTTTATATATTTATATTTATAATTCAAATATTTTTAATATGTCACATTAATTTTTATAATGAATAATATTTTAATGTAAATATTTTTAACAAATAACAATCTTAAACATTCGTTAATATTAATTAAAATTTTTATTTTTAAAATTAAATTATTTAACGGTGTAATTATCATATCTACTACCAAACATGGCATAATAAATTAATGTGTAATTACGCAATGATAACAAAACTAGAGATGGCAATGGGGACAAGTACTCTACCCACAAAAGAATCCCAAACCCGCTACCGAGATAGCATCCCAATTCCCATTCCTGTCCCAAAGCCGGGTAAAAGTTAATTGGGAAGGCTATTCTCAGAACATCACAAACTCACAGGTACCTAGAAAGAATAAAATTTAAATAAAAATTTTAACCTGAACTGTCCCAACCCTGCGAAACCGAGAACATCTCAAACTCAAATTTAAGATATGTTCTCAAACCCCTAAACTTGAAACCCACAACTAGCACCCGAACTAAATTACTAAATTTTAAAAAACTAATCATTTAAATAAATTTCCTAGGTTTGCCCCTACAAAATTAAAAAAAAATCCCTAAAATGCATTAAAATGATAAATTTAATCTACAAAGAACAAATTAACATACTTTACTACAAAAAATGCAAATTTAAATTCTAAAGCACATATAATCTATAGCTCAAAAAAGAAAATCTTTAGTTCAAAGCATCAAACAATAATTGAAAACAATTAAACAAATCTAAATTAACATAAATTTAAAACAAAACAATCTACATAACAAAGCAACTAAAATTTTCATATCAAAAAATCATTTACATTAAAAAGTAATCCACAAATCCAAATAAATACAAATCTAGAAACCAGGGTTGGGAATGCTCCGGAGGTCAATCCCAGTTCCGTTAGTCCTAACAGGTGTTTTTAATCATTCCAGGTTCTTAATAGGATGTATTTTTATCAAATTTTAATTGGGTTGGTCAATGCTCGATACCAAATCACTCGTCCCGTTGCTATCTCTAAACAAAACATTTCTTGTGATTTAAATTGCTGTGTAATCATTAGACAATGTAGTAATCATACTGTAATATCCAAACAGGCTCTAATAAACAATATATCTAGACAAATTCTCTACTTTTTATAACAAAAAATGAATCTATTTATAATTCTTTTAAAATTCAAAAATGAATAATGAATAATATTATATATAGAGAGAGATCTTCCTCTTAATTAGGCTTGTAGTGGTGGGCCATGAGTAATTAGGAGTTGGGCAATGGCCATACGCCTGTTATTAAGCCGAAAGACTTTGGTGTGGGGACGAGGATAATAGTGATTAAAATCTAGTTGACATTGCTTTTGTGTGATTAATTAAACTTCCAAAAGCATCTCAATCGATTTTTTAGCCCGTAATGTACAAGTGGAATGTCCACTCCACTGTTCTAATAATCATCATGTATGCGCGAATATTTTAGATGGCATGTTACAGTCATCACTTGACTATCAGTCAATCGAGAGATTTTTTTCCCGTAAAGGTATGGGAAACCAGAAATTTGTATATGCATCAAATGAAGCATATTGGAATTGAATTGTCAAGTTAGAAATGTTGAAAGGATACTTTAATGCTGTTTTAACTCTATCAATTTTGAAACGTCCCCTTAAAATTTGAGGGATGGGTTCTCTATCATACCCCTTAAATATAGAGTAAAGGTGCGGTTTAACGGAACTATTGGAGAAGGTTATTTAATAAACATGTAAAATATTTAAAATTAATATAAATGTTTTTGAAATGTTCATGGCTAATTTGACTATATTTATAAAATTTCAAAAACTCATTTGAATATATTAAAATAATGTAATTTGAAAAACAAGTGACAACATTAGAACATTTTTAAAATTAGCCCTACATTTAACACATATGATAATCTTATAAGTAAAAGTCTCTTATAACCAAGGGAAAAAAAAAGTGTCTTATCACCAAGATAAAAAACAAACACTGTCGTTATTTATTTTTTTAGATGCTTAAAACCAACCTACTTTGCCAATTGAAAGAGAAAAGCGCTACTTCATTCTTTAAAAACTCAAAAGAGTACAACAAAATCAATACAGTGATTAGAATGAAATAGAGAACTTTTTACGCACATACATAAACAAAACCAAGACAAGAATTGATTGTTTTCACTCATTTACTTATATACCGATATTTGTTAATTTGATTTATTTTATTTTTATTAATTATGTAACTGAACGTGTGTCATATATAAATGAAAAATAAATAAATTCATTAATTGCCCATTATAATTTTATTTAAATTTTTATTAGTTTAAATCTAAATAATCAATTCAATATGGGTATTTTACAGAGTATTATGTTTACAAATTTTTAATTGGAATTTAAACTATAAATTAGATATCGATGGTGTTTAATGACATTTATAATTGAAATACCCTTTTTCATCTTTTTAACTAATACTACTATTTATTACACTTATTTATAAATTAGGTATAGTTTTATAAGCATATTATCTAAATATTTCTCTATTTATTTATCACTTATTTATAAACATAAAAAATAGGGTTAAATCCACTTGATAACCCTAATATTTACATGTATTTTTTTATACGAAGGAAATTCAATTGGCGAAACTCGACCACCAATTGGTAAATCTTGAGTAAAAGGATTGGTCCCACAACTTAATTACTAGGTAAGTCAGGGCACTCAACCCAAAGCAGGGATACGAATTGAGCTTGAGACCTTATATCATGGTCCTGCACTTATGTGCTCCTGCAGAGCTAGGTCCATCCATTATACGTGAACAATACATTCATGCATAATAAACTTTAAAAAAAAAATTTAGTTCTTGCACCAAAAATAGGTTTATTTGTTCACCATCCCACATCTATTTGTTTACCACTTCACATATATTTGTTCACTATTCTCTCACACACAGACACATAAATACAAGCATGTTTATTTGTTCACCACTCCAAATCTATTTGTTTACTACTCAATATATATTTGTTCACCACTCTCTCTCATAGACACAGACACACACAGATACAAACACGTTTATTTTTTCACCACTCTATATCTATTGGTTCACCACTCTACATATATTTGTTTACCACTCTCACACAACACAAACACACAAACACAAATATATATATTTGTTCATAATTTTATATTTTTTAGTTCATTGCTCTACATATACCTGTTCACCACCCTCACACAAGAAACACAAACACATATTTTTGTTCACCACTTTACATATATTTGTTCATACAAATCCCCATACACACAATCATATACACACACAAACACAAAACACATGGAAACATATCTGCGCGTACACACATTTAAAGGTGAAGGAGAGTTTTAATGGCAAATTTAGTTTGGAGCGTCCAAATGCTGTGCAGGAGATACGGTTAGAATCGAGATGAGGAGAGGAAGAGATTAGTGGTTGTAGCATTGCAAGATGACGCTAGAATTGTCACCGGCATGAGAAAGAAGATGATGAGGATGCTAATGGTCGATCAACACCTAGGAGGTTTTCTTAGACATGATGTATATCGTTACGATTGGCGGAACAAGGCGAATTTTATGGTAGTGTGTTGTTCGGCATGAGATGACCAATGGTTTCACCCATGAAGCAAGGAAGAGAAGAACAGAGAAAAGTGAAGTGAGATGAGCGACGAAAGAGAGAAAGGAAAGGAGACTGAGACGAGAAGGTGCGTCCGACCCATGAGCTATATTTGTTTTTTCTTTAAAACACGTAAGAGAGCACCTACCTCCATATAAGCACATAGGTGCAAGGCCACCATATAATTTGCAATCGAGTCAAATTTTTAGTAGTGTCCGACCCTAATTCTTATCATTGAGGTATCTATGGGGACCCTAATATCTAAACTCTAATATTTACATGTTGTGACATTTATTACTCACTGTTTTTAGCTTTAACCACTTATTAACTATTAACTACAATCAAAGTTAACAAACTTAAACTTTGGTTAATAAAAATAATATAATCTCTAAATTGCCCTTACTTATTTAAATTTATAAAGTCAAATTTATCTTTAGAAAAGAAAATAGCGAAAGCTTTAGGGAAACATCAAAGTGTCGATACTGCACCTACACAATGCATTGCTGATATAATTCCACTGCTTTTGTTACAATTTTCCCTTTTCTTTAAGAGATTTTTTGGATCTTTAAAGCAATGCCAAATGCTTAAAATCACACTCAATAGCATAAAACTTGATTTATATTTGGATGATTATTTGGGAAAAATAAAGTTTTTTTTTTCTTTTGGGTGAACAAAGAGAACCTTCTTTTGGGTTTTGAGGTACGATGATAATATAGCTGTAGAAGCCCTGTGATGAGAACTCCCCGACTCTTCAAATTGTTTTTGGTGAATATCAAGTGTTTGTGACAAATCAACATCTTCAAAGAAAAATTTCATGAAATTATTCTTGACCAAAAAAGGGCGTTGCATTTGTATCAGGCATAGAGGGCCAAATCCTATGGCCCAAGAGCCCAAGTCAGCAAAGCCCATTAGCTGTAAACATAAAATCACAAAAACCAAAAAAATTGTTTAGGCCGAATCAAAGCAGCCATAAATTGGTGATTTTTAGAGTAGTTCGATTGAATATGGTTTTAATTTTTAACCCGTAAGTGCACTGACCAATTGCAATATGGTCTGCATGAGTGCGGGATTATCTTCACATGGAGGCTTCTTAGTTTGGTCTCTATGTGCGAATGTGCCTAAACGAAACTATGTGCATGTGGAATTGATTTGATTTGAATGGAGTTTTAAGAAAATAGAAATTAAACTAACCTAAGGAGGAAGAAATAATGGCCAAGGTAGGGAAAGAAGATGCAACTAGATAGGAGAGGACTTGGGGGGATTGCTTCTTGTGAATGGGCATAGGATTGTGGCCCTATTTTGGTCTATTGACGGTTCGAGTACTTACATGTGGAATTGATTTGATTTGAATGGAGCTATAGGAAAATAAAAATTAAACTAACCTAAGGAGGAAGAAATAATGGACAAGGTAGGGAAAGAAGAGGCAACTAGATAGGAGAGGACTTAGGGTGATTGCTTCTTGTAAATGGGCTCAGGATTGCGGCCTTGTTTTGGTCTATTGATGTTTCGAGTACTCTAATTAAGGGTCTTAGCTAATTATCTTTATTATCTCTAACCATCAATGCAATTTTATCCCTAATAAGAGTGTAGGTTTGTCTTAATCAATTAGAGTTTGGGGGCTAATCAACTAAGTTCCTATCAGGTGTTGATCAATGTCTAATTCTAAAGTCTAACCTATTAGCTATGTTTCAAGCTAAAGCCTAATCCTCCTAAAATTTACTAATACTAGCACGTAACCTGTTAGTATTGTTTCAAACTAAACATTAATTCCTATTAGCCTACACAATTGTGATAGTGAGTTAACCTATTGATTTTGTTTCAGACCAAAGATTAACACTAGTTATCACTACATGCGTATAAGGGCGGCTCAAAAGATTTAGAAGCTTAAAGTGAAAATCTAATAGGAGTCCTTTTATAAAAATTATTTAAAACTTATTTTTCTGGCTTTTTCAGATGCAAAGTTACTAATTAAATTCTCATAATAATTTTTTTTAAACTTTTCTTTTCTTGACTGACATTATCACCAATCCATTAATAAGAGCTCCTTCCCGAGACAATTCATAATTTTCACTTAAAATTTACTTGTATGACCACTTATAAAAAAATTTGTCAAGAGCTCCTTTTTGAGATTATATTAAAGTTTCAGCCTTTTGTTTCTTTTTAAATTTTTAAAACACAATTAATATTTTTTAGTTAATATATTCAAATTATTATAAATTACCAAAAAAATAAATTTATTTACACAAAAATAAATATAACTAACAAAAATATAAATTTACAAACTAAAAAAATAAAAGATATTTAAGGGTTAGAATAATAAAACCTAATATTGATAGTTTGATAGCAAAAATAAATCATTTCTTAAGAGTTCTTCAATGGAAAATAAATCTTAAAATTTAAAAAAATTATTTTAATTGGTAGAAGTACCTATGATGACAATTTTAATAAAGAGAGAATTAGAGATAAAAGTATAGATATTGTAGAAATCTAACAATAAAGTTATTATTGATTAACTAGAAGAGAGAATAAGATTTATTAGTAATTGTAGGGCCTTTTTATTTATGACTTTTAAACTAAATATGACAAAATTTTAAAATTTGAGGCCTAAAATATTTGGAGACCTAAAGCTAGGGTTTTAGTTGCTTTACTCTTGAGCCACCCCTACGTACATATTAAGCTCGATTAATCAACACAAATATAGTTGCAAGTAGGGCTCAACCATTAGCATGGATCCAGACTAAGGAGAGACCACTACCATAGGCATTAAAGCTCAAAATAACACATGCATTCTTATTTAGGTATTTCATCGAACACATAGACATATTTGAAACAAAGCCATAGAATTATAAAAACAAAACATGTATTAAAACCATCAATATACACAAATAAAGTATTAATAATCCCGCTCTATATTACAATAGATAATCAACCCTAAATGTAGCCTAATCTAATATAATAAATACAAGAATAAAGAAGAGAAAAGGAAACTCCCCTAAATTCTTGCTCTAATCCACACATATCTCTCCAAATCCACGTTATAATGACCAATCCTAGCTTAGAATAGGTGTAAAATGGTGTATGGAGGTGTGGGTGTAGTGGGTGAAATAGGGTTTTATTCTAGGGTTTTGGAAAAATGAAGTTCCTCCCTCTATTTTCTACAGAAATGGCCTTTAAAAATAGTTGTCATCGGGCTTTGTAGTCGCCCTATCTGGCCAATCGACATGAACAAGACCCGACTGGTTGAAACTATAAAATTTCCTCTATTCTCTTGTGATGCTGATCATATCTGCCAGTCGACCGGTGGTAACTGCCAAGCTCTACAAGTTACCCAAAAACTCCTCTTTTTGCTGATCTTCACTCTCAGCTATTTTGTCCTTGTTTGAGTGCATTTCCTTCATCAATGCCCATCTAAATCACAAAAATAAGGCATTAATGCTTTATTTATGCAAATAAACACATCGTTCAAATATATCATCCATCATGCACAACTGCTACATTAATACAACAAAATAAGCTCTAGACACCTCTAAAAGCGCATGCAATTAATGGCACAAGCACACACACATCAATATACAATATTTTAATTTTTAATAATTTTTTAGTGGCATACACTTAAGCTTTCTTACTTTTAAGGCATTCTTGCATAGGGTTAGTTTCTTAGTCTCTATTTGTCACTCTTATAATCTTTTCTTTAGACTTGAGTCTTTAAGTTTGTATACCAAAAAAAATAATAAATAAATAAATAAATAAGAATGATTTCTTGATAGTTGAAAAGTTATTGGATGGTTGAACTATTGGTTATGTAATTGTTGTTGGGATTTAAGAAATTATTGCTAGATTAATATGATTATGTTACATGGCTAAGTATGCGATAACCAAATACTAAAATAGCTCAAACTGCCCAAAACCATTCAAAAAATATTCTAATTGAAACCATCGACTTTTCTATTATTTTGGACGATTTCGTTTTATAAAATTATAAAATGCCAGAATCATTTCAATTAAAAAATTAGTAGTTTATTTAAGTTTGTTAACTTTGACTTAATCACATCAAAGGTTAACAAGGTTAATAAGTGGCTAAAGATAAAATTGATGGACAATAAGTATTGCAACACTTAAACATTAGGGTTACTAATAAATGGATTTAAGGCCAAAAAAATATTTATAAAACTAAGAATTTATAAATACGTTCAAGTAAATAAAGCCAATGAATTCTAAAGGCCTGTTTGGATTGCCTTTTTTTTTAGAAAAAATATTTTTCTTTAAAAAAATACATTTTTTTATAATAACTATTTAACTTAGTTTTCAAAAAATTAAAACATTAAAAAATTAAATATAACTTTTTTCAAAAATAATCAAAATTTTTAAATTTCAAAAAAATACTTTTTTTTTTCAAAAGTTGTAAAAAAAAAAGTTTTGGAAAAAAGTCAATAACGAAGTCTAAATGTGAAATAGGATCCTTAGAGGGTCTTTGGATTGGCTTATCAAGAAGCCATTTAAAATAATTTTAATTTTAAGCGGCTTTTTTTTACTTGTCGACTTTAATAGTTATGTGTTTGAATAAAAGTCATAATTATAAAAATAAATATTTATATGTTTGATTAAAATGGGTTGAAATGTAACTTATATTATTAAAATAAATATCAAAAACATTAAAATAGAATTTCAAGTAAGTATAAGATAAAAGAGTAAAGATATTTAATAATAAAAATAAAAAAATTAAGAATAAAATAGTAAATGATTTTGTCAAACTTGCTTTTTTTCAAAGTACTTAGGCCCATTTGGTTTTTTTTTTCAAAAGCGTATTTTTTAACAACTTTTGAAAAATGAATTTTTTTAGAAGGTGAAAATTCTAGCTTCTGAAAAAAAAGTGTATTTTAGCTTTTTTTTTGTCAGAGTTTCAGTTTTTTTTTAAAACCAAATCAAATAGTTATTGCAAATTCAATGCAATTTTTTTAACAAAAAAAGTGTTTTTTCTTAAAAAAAAAAGTCAATCCAAATAGTCCATTAAAATCATAAAAAACAAAAGTTGGGATAGAGAATTTTTTATTTTTTACATTAAGCTACTTAAAAAAGAAATTTTTTTATTAAAACAAATAATTCTATTAGTTTAAATTAGACTTTAAATAAATTTGATTAAAAAAAAAAAAAAAAACCAAACTAAACACCCTCTTGTGCTCGTGCAACCTCAACTACGCTACATGTAAATAATGTAGCCTAACCAACATTCCAATGACGTGAGAAAAGACAAAAAGCACACGGAATGAAGATTCTGGTAAAATTTGGACCTTTAACCCGCGTTACATCGAATCTAACCCACACTTCCCATTACGAGTGAAGTGCTTAGCCAAGAATCAATTCTTTACATTTGACATATCACATAAGATGAGAAGTGTGTAATAATCTTAAAGCCGTATCTGAATTGCATGAGGATACACTTATAAAGTAATAACGTAACGGGTGAGATTAAATAGTTATAGAAAAAATTGTTATTACTTCATGACAAATGAACGGATGACTCGTAATTTAATAAGCAGATCTTGTTATAATATATACTTGTCTCATATAAAAAAAAATTCAACGTTCAAAATCACTATGTCTTGAACCGCT
Organism: Cordia subcordata; assembly: GCA_028554755.1. Taxonomy (NCBI): domain Eukaryota; kingdom Viridiplantae; phylum Streptophyta; class Magnoliopsida; order Boraginales; family Cordiaceae; genus Cordia; species Cordia subcordata. The sequence goes on along the minus strand of JAPTOF010000010.1, from coordinate 14,697,172 downwards.
TTTCATATTGACCAATTGAGAACTCAGTAAGTGTTAACATGGCATCAAAGTTGGCCTTTTGATCCAGTCTGACCAGTCCGTTCATACGCACAAGAGCCGAGCTCATCATAGAACCGCAGTAATCCTTGACAAATCCAATTTTTAATTCCAAGTTATATATTCCACAATGATAAATGAAACCTGACTTTCCGGATGGAGCGATGAAAAGAAAGAATCCTATGAGTGAAGGTAGACCATACATTCCGACCAAAAGAAAAAGGAAGACCATACATGTAGAGCTTTCTCTCCTCTGGGATCTTGGGAGGGTTCACATTGTAAGGGGAATCTCCAGCAGTTTTGGGGGCAGGCGTTGTAGAGCTAAGCCAAAGGGCCTCTTCCCTCAGGTCTAAACAACGAGGGACCACATACTTGAAAACATCTTTAAGCATCTGTACTGTCAACTATGTGCACTTTTTCACACACGCTTTGGTCCAAGCTAAAGAGCGTACTGCCTACGCGCGACAATGCTTGTCTGTCATTAATATATCTTGCTAATACGCTATAATATTATTATTCATTTAAAAAAAATCGAGCAAAATCATTGTCACACTGACGTGAAAATGAAAAGATAATCAAAAGAATGAGGCAGAGAGGGATCAACCTAACAGTTGTTTAGAAATGATAAGTGGGTGGGAGGGGATTGTTGTCTCTGTGTGAAAATAGTCTTGCCATTGAAGTAAAGTTAGTTGAAAGGTGGCCAAGGCCATTGAGTGTGAAATTGGCCAAACCCCCCCCCCCCCCTTCCCATCAAGCACACCTAAAAAGAAACAGAAATTATAAATACTGAAAAAAGGTGAAAGGTAAAGAGAAGAAAAGTGGTGAAGTTCATATATCCTTGCCAACACCACCAACACCAACTACATAAGACATATTCAAAGTGATAGAGGAGAAAGTAGTTAGCCAATTTTGAAACCAAGACTCCCTTTACTAAAAGAACGCCATGAGAAAAAGAACCATGTTGTGGCACAGCAAAGTAGAGGTAGGCTAAAGAAGAGAGAGAAAGAAAACAAGAACACAACAGAGAGAGAGAGATATATATATATATACATATACATATATATATATATAGAGAGAGAGAGAGAGAGAGAGAGAGAGTTTGGAGAGTGTGAATTTTAGCAATTTTTTTTTTTTTTTTGGCTTTTTTGGTTTGCAGTACTTTTGGTTTTGTTGCAGCTTTCTGCAAGGCTGTGGAATATGGGAAACGTATATTAAGGTGCAAAATATTAGTGTAAATTTAGATGCATCATGCATAGACATGATCTCTTGGGATTGTGCCTATTATCTTGTAAATTATGGAAATTGTAAACTTCCATTTGATCTCTGTGTTCCTTTGTTTTCTGGGGTTTTTTTTTTTTTAAACTTTTTTGGTTGGTTAATATCTTCATCTTGGTTTGTGTTCCTCTGTTTTATAATATTATACGGAGAAATAGCCTTCTTTTGGGAGAAAAAAAGAAAAAAATCAAAGAAAGTATCACTTTTAAACTCTTTCTCTGTATTTATTTTGTAAAGAAAATATCTCTGTAAATTATCTCTGTTTGAAAATTTGGAATTTGGAATTTGTAATTCCGTTGGCAAAAGACAAAATATCATTGTTACATGTATAACAATTTTGTGCAGAGGAAGTGTACAATGCTTACATTCTTTAATGAATTTTCAGCCCCTTCTTCAACCTTCAGAGACAAAACAGAAACAGACAAACAAGCATAGAATACTCAGGATCTCACTTGGAGATCATATGTCTCAGTGTACAGTTTTGTACATTAACCTTCAAGATATGGTTGTTTGTGTGTGTTCAAGTTCAAATTTGACCTCTTTAATTGACTGTGGTCTCCTAAGAATTTCAAATTGACAGACTTTTTACTGTGGAATTTGAAAACAAACCGAATCTTTTGCTGATTTTTCTGCTATTGCCGTTTAATCAGAGCCATCTTTTGTTTTTTCATCTTCTTCGAAACAACTTTGAAACCATTTGACAACCATATTGGTATGAACTTGATATCATGCAAAATTGTCTTGTTGATCCTTTCAATTTCTCTTTTATTTTTTATTGCAATAGAATAACACAGTTTTCGCTGCCTTTCTACCCCCTTCTAGAGGAAAATAAGCATATTATAAGTTCCTAGGACATGCAGCTGCAGTAGCTAAAAGGTTGTGTAATCATCTAATTTGTAATTCTATAGCCTGCAAGACAGAATGGATAAACTTTTTTCCTTTGGAAGTTGTTGTTCTTCGGAATCAACGCACCAAAGAATAAAAATTTCTCTTCATACAACATTCATTTCAATTATTCACATATCCTGTGATAGTTTTCAGGTGTATGTTCTAATTACAAGAGTATTTGCACTTATCTAGATGAAAAAGTGATGCCAGTACCATGGGAAGGAAAGGGAGTTGGTTTTCAGCAATCAAACGAGTTTTTGTACCCAGCTCCAAGGAGAAGTCCACTGATGTAAGTAGTTGTTCATTTTCATTTCGGCATAAACAATTGTGGGAAGCACAAAGTTTTGTTGTTGTAATTTGGCCTGCTAGATATTCTTTTACCTGTGATTTTTCCTTTTACTTCAAAAGGGAAAAAGGTGTATGACACTGTGAAGAGCTGAATTTACCTTTATCATTTTGGAATGTGGATTTTAAGTTATTGAGGCAAGTTTTTGGTGCACATATTATCTTCACGGAAGAGAAGATCAAAGATGTTGCCAGTGGGCAATCATATTAGCTGCCCTTCATTCTGTCTTACGGTTCCTCCATTTCTCGAATGCAATAGACACATCAACTATATTAGAATTCATACACTCTGACAAAATTTGAAGTCTAGATCAATTCATACTGCATCTATAGCTTTTTGATAAGTACTGCAGCAACTAGCAGCCAACTTGAAATCAAGATTATTGAAACCTAAATAACATATTATTACACTTGATAAGCATACAGAAACTCTGTTAACTATTTTGAAATATTGTTGCAGGGATCAGAGAAGAAAACCTCAAAAGAAAAGAAGAAGAGCCGAGGGATACTGAGGCATGGCGAGAGTAAATCATTCATTCCCCTCTTCAGAGAACCAAGCAGTATTGAAAAGATATTAGGGGAAGCAGATGAGCAAAAATTATTTCTTAGGCCCCCTGTGTCAGCAGAACAACCACAAACACCAACAATCTTGCCTGCCAGGCCTACCTCACCAAGGATTTCTTCATCTACAGCTGTTTCTCCTCCTCTTGTGGGTTCTTCTAGGCCTTCTCCTCCAATAGTTCCCTCTTCGAGGCCTTCTCCACCTGGGGTTTCTTATCAAAGGGCTTCATCTCCAAAGACTGCATCTCCAAAGGTTGCTTCCCCTAAGGCTTCTTCTCCAAGAGTAACCCAACACCACAAGGAGATCAGCTATACTTACAGACCAGAACCAACCTTAAAAACCATCCATCTTTCAGCCACCAGGATCCAAGCAGCTTATAGAGGCTACATAGTAAGCAAATAACTCAATTGCTCCATCCACCAGTAAAAGTTTCCATTTCTTTAATGTGTTTGAAATTTGTTATCTTTTTAGCTACAACCACATTCACTAAATGAATAATCATTAATGGACATACAAAATATGGTGGCTGTTTGATCTATATGTGATTGAACTCATATTTTTGCAAATTACATGGTGACATATACTTAACAATAGATCATTCACGCATGCTTTAGTTCATGCTGCTTCTTGATTCCTTATAAGTTCTTAATTTCAGTATGAGATTACATTCTAGAGATGGTATCAAACTATGTCTGGAGTTTGGCTTTTGGTCCCTAAACTGTCATTTTGCATGCTTTACTCCCTGAATTATGCAAACTGTTTCACCAATGGTCTTTTAAGTGATTTGTCCAAGAGTTAATAGGTCTGTGCGTTACCGATGTTGCATTTTAATCGCTACCAATTCTGTATAATTTCTGGATGGGAATCACTTAAACGACTAAGGGTAAAACATTTTGCATTAGTCAATAGCTGAAATATGCACGATGATAATTTAAGGACCTAGCCAAACTTTGTGCGTAATTTAGGGACCAATTCTTGAATTTACTATATTATGAATACCAGAAGGATAGACTGAACAGTGCTTTGGCATGTTCACGATATTGGTGCGTTTAGGTAGAAATAAATATCATCTGAACTGTGCTTTGGCATATTCACGATATTAGTGCGTTTAGGTAGAAATAAATATCATTCTCTAATACTCAACTTTTATAGTTTCTCATCATAAAAGCTCTGCTTGATGTGCTAATAGAATTTGTTTCAATTGAATCTATTGAAAGTCTTCTAAACTGACAGCAAATTGAACAATTATATGGTACAAGCATCATTTCATGGCTCACTAATAATTGTCAGTAATGGCAGTGTTCAATTTACGTATCCCAGTCATTGTATATGGGCTTAATGCTTTATATCATTGTTGTTTGAATGAATAAAAAATATGGGCAGTTAATATATGTTCATATTAATGGGTGATACTTTGAGTTTTACAGTTCCCTTTATTATGACACTGCAAAGATCAAGTATGTTTTTGTATTAAAAACTCAAATATACAGGCAAGGAGGAGTTACAGAGCTTTAAGGGGTCTGGTGAGGCTTCAAGGAGTCGTAAGAGGCCAGAATGTGAAGAGGCAGACGATGAATGCAATGAAACAAATGCAACTTTTGGTTAAGGTTCAGACTCAAATTCAGTCACGAAGAATCCAAATGTTAGAAAATCAAGCACTACAGCACCAAGCATACAAGAATGACAAGGAAGTTGAGAGCACACTGAGCAAATGGACCTCAAATCAGTTGGTGAGTTCCCACATTTTCTTTATTAGGGATGGCACTCAACCTAGGTACATAATCTACCTGCTTGCCTTACTTCTTCTTGTCTGTCTGTGACATTTCTCCTAACAATGATACATATCTGAGCTTTAAGTTGACCTGCCCTGTTCAGTACAGCCTCATTTGAATGGTAACTAATTTCAAACAGATTTTAAGTTGTTGGTCATCATGTGCCTGCTTTACTTACGTGCTCTTCTGATTGCTATTGGCATGTGGTACATTTAGTTTCTGAGAATATTGAACTAGAACTGCAATCTTGGTGCTTAGCTTCTATAAATACATGATATGGACTTTAGAAACAATGTTTACGATGTAGATGGAGTTTTCTTTTGGGAAATCCTTTATTCTTTTTATTCATAGAAATCTTCTGATTTAGGTTGATGGTCATCATGAAGACTGGGATGCTAGCTTGCTCACTAAAGAGGAAATAGAAGAAAGATTGCATAGAAAAGTGGAGGCAGTCATCAAGAGGGAAAGAGCAATGGCGTATGCATATTCTCACCAGGTACTGTTGAAGTACCTCAATTTAACAATATTACTATTTTGGACTAAATTTCTGGTGAATATGGTATATGTCATAATCGAATTGGGCAACATTAAATGCATAAGAACTAATACAAGCCTCAATCATGAAAATTTTTACATTGGCTTGATTATTGTTTGAGTAACAATTCACCAGGCAGAGACTTTTTTATCCTGTACGCATGCATGTTTATGACAATTCTGTCTCCATTTCAATTTTAGCTCTTTCAACTACTCATAATCATCCAATGAAAAACAGAAAGGGAAAAAAAATACTCATAACCAGGGTGTGAATTCAGTATGTTAGACCAATGAATATTTAGTAGTTATTGTTCCAGAATCTCCGTGAGAATATTGAGCACCTTGATCCTTAATTATAGAAGAAATAGAAAAACAGTTCAATCTTGTTTTCTCTCAGTTAAAGGAAAAACAGAAAAAATAGAAAATGCAGGTATTAAATTCCTCAGGAAGGGGATGGGATCACAAAGCTGATAGGTGGTTTCCTATGGAAAACACTAGGGAAAGAAGAAAAGAAGAGAAGAGAGGGGGGGGGGGGGAGGGGTGAAAGAAAGGTGAGAGAGTAAAGCTTCATCTTCACTCATAGTGCAAATGGCTTTTCACTAAAACTGAAAGCTTGTAGCTTGACCAGCTAATAGTTTTAACTCCACACATGCACAGTTGTTATTGAAGTAGCAAGAAATATTTAATTATTTGAAAGTCGTGCTCCCAAAATGAATATCAGCTCCATCAGGGTGCTGTACATAGTCCCACCAGAGCTAACATCTGTCACGTTTCAACTAATTTTCTGACTTTTCACCTTTGATTAATACATTTCTGGTATCAGTTGTGGAAACCTCATTCTACTGCTCAATCTGCTGATCTACGATCTAATGGATTTCCCTGGTGGTGGAACTGGTTAGAGCGCCAATTAGATCCTAAAAATCCTTCTGAGAGTGAAAGACAGATAAAGAATGTTCCTCCAACACCACCAAGGCCAATTTTGGAGCACAAGCCAAGTCCACGACTTCAGACGGCCAGCTATCAGCCCCATAATTACAGTCATGACAATCATGAATCAGTCACCCCAAGATCATCAAAATCAACAGTACCGATAAGGACAAGACCATTGCATACTCCAAGTAGAACACCCCCAGTAAGCAGCTCAGGTCTAATGAAATACAAATCAAGAGCTAGTGCAGTTGATTCCAGATTTGATATTCCAATGAAGGATGATGACAGCCTCACAAGCTGCCCACCGTTTTCAGTTCCAAATTACATGCAGCCAACTGTGTCAGCGAAAGCAAAAGTGAGGCCAAGTAGTAATCCAAAGGAGAGGATTCCGGGAACTCCTGGGAGCGACTCAAGGCGGAGATTTTCATTTCCTTTGACTCCAAACATTGGGTCATTTAAATGGAACAAAGGATCTAGTAAAGATTCTACTTCTCAAAGGGTATTGGAGAAACATCAATCTCAACAGTCTGTAGGAGATCTGAGTGTTGATTCGACTGTTTCAATGCCAGCTGCAGTTGGCAGGAAGCCTTTTAATAGATTTGTGTGATTGTTTTTCTTCTTCTGTTTGATAAATTTTTTTTCGTATCAACTTCTTGATGTTGTTTTTATTTCGATAAGACTTGACTGTATGGGTTGCTCATTACAGAAAACTAATGTACAATAATAAAGAATACATAGGAGATGGTTTGATTCAGGGGAGTGCAGTGTGTACTATTTAGTCTTTTCTCTTTTATTTTTCATATTTAGTGCACTAATTAAGACGGTACTTAGATGAACTTGCATATAAGCACAAAAAGGAGAGTTATATATTTGATAAAATCTACTTATGAGCAAGTTTTACATTATTATAAGTCAAAAAGAAAAAGTAGAAGCAGTACCCTTCTTACTTTACTTATAAGTAAGCTGATTTGACTAAATAAAATAATATTTTTATGTCTCTAGACTAAAAAAGGGAAAAAAAAAAGCTGTTTATTTTGATGAAAAGTCTTTTTCAGTCATACCAAATATGTTTATAGTTTATAAGTATGTTATCTAAGCACTTCTCGATTTAAATGTCAATTGTTTATAAGTATCAACGGTTATTTATAAATAGATTCAAAAAGCAAAGCTAAACAGGCCTCAAGTTCCGATCAGTTAAATTGCATATGAAAAGCATGTCGGATCTCACCTGAGCATGTTATATATAACCTTTTCGTATTTGTTGTCCAGTTTTCTTGCGGCTTGCAACGTATTAATTAGGACAGAAGTAGAATCTCACCTGGGCATGTTGAATGATCCGTTGCAGATAATCCAGAAACAACATCAAGGATTTTATTTGGCTGATCTCATTAATTCCAAGAAAAAGGCTTTTCAACAATAAGTTAGTCACCACAATCTATCCTTATAGTATGATCCAAGCAGAGGATTTAAGGTTGCGTTTGGTTTGCAAAATATTTTCTAGTTTTTGTTTTCTATTTTCATTTTTAATTTTTTAAAAGTTAGATAAGTTGTTTGGTAACACAAATGAAAATTGTTCGCTAGAAAATGAAAACTGTGAGCAGTCAACATTTTTGTTTTGATGTTTATTCATAAAATTACCACTTGTTTCGAGACCTTATATCATGGTCCCTCAAAACATGCTCTTGCATAAGCACTGTGCACCTACTGTGTGTAAACTGGATGTGTTACCGTTCACGCGTTGTAGAATCAATATATATATATATATATATATATATATATATATATATCACTACTATTTATTCATTAACTTTCATATATACATCAAATATTTGTTCATTACCTCATATATATTTGTTCACTATTCTCACACACACAAACACACAAATACAAATATGTATATTTGTTCACCACTTCATATATATTTGTTTACCACTCTCACAACAAACACACACAAATGCAAATACATTTATTTGTTCACTCGACCACATCTATTTTGTTCACCACTTTATATATATTTGGTTATCACTCCACATATATTTGTTCATCACTGTCACACACACAAAAAACACATAAATACAAACATATATATTTGTTCACCACCTATATATATTTATTCACCACTCTCATAGACAAATACAAACACATATATTTGTTTACAATTCCACATATATTTGTTCATAGTAACCCACACACATGCACACAAATTCACCAGAAGTACACAAACACACATATATGGGGGCAATAATCAACGTGATGACGAAGAAAGTAGGAGAAAAGGCGAGCAAGACCTTACCATTATTCTTCTTCTTTGAACAAAAAGATAGATCTATGCGAATCTTCATCATTGGAATCTTTGTGTGTGCATGAGTATGTGTTTGTTTGTGCGAGTGTGTTGGTGTATGTGCATGAGTGTGTGTTTGTATATGTGTGGGTCTGTATATGTGTGTGAGTGTGAGTGTGGGTTTCTATGTGCGAGTGTATGTGAGTAATGATCAAATATGATTGGGTTAATGACTCAATTGGTACCTTATCTTTCACCTTTTCGACAAATAAGTCTTGTATCTTTAAAATGCGGTTAAATAATCCTTTATCTTTTTAAATTGTGACACCATTAGTCCCAAGACAAAACATCGTTAAAAATTAACGGTTTGATCATGTACGAAATATGTGCAACTTTTTATTCTTTAAATAGCAAGGGCAAAAAGGTCATCACAAAATATACTATCAATTCTTTTAACAAAAACAATCGATTATAGCATTTCTCCCAAATAATCTTTCTAAAATAAATTTCCCCAAATTATTTTGCCTTAATTTTAGCATATATTCGGAAGTGTCTTGGCAAATGGTTTGATAATTTTCAAGCCTTCTTTGCCTTAACTTTAATATCCCAGGTCCATTTTGATAACTCAATCGTGGCAAAGCAAATGACCACTGAAATTTACGGTAAGTCGATGCTCTTCGATTAATTATTTTGTCAAATCATGAAATGTTGCTGCTTAATATCTATTCTGGGTTTTCTTATTTCTGAATTTTATGATCAATTCTAGGTTTTGTTATTTCTGAATTTTATGACCAATTTGAAAAACTTATGAGTCTTTCATTACCGGGAGTACGTTTGATGAGAGATTTGCAGATAGGACTCCATTCATATTATGATATTGCTAATGCTTTACCTTTTTGTATAGTCAAATATTTTAAAATATTGTTTGTGCTCTCAAGTGAAAGATTTAGATGTTGTCCTAGTAAAGAGAATCCCTATCAAATTGTGGCATTTCACAGCCTTGGCATCAGGAATGGCTTGTACCAATCTTGTGGATGTTGTCTATGAATATCTTTCAACATGGCTTATGTTTAGCTCTGTCTACCACTAGTGATCTAGTATAATGCTTTTTTCAGTGAGGTTAAACTCAATTTAATCTCTCTTAAATACAACAATAGAAAAGAAACATATTAAAAATAATGCTTTTTTAAGTGAAGTTATGCTTTAAGTTAAGAATATCTTAAGAATTCACATGTTTTTGAAAGACTTTGGAGTATTCATGTTGTCTTTTTTGTTTAGTACCTGTACATACATGAAAGCATTCTTTTTTTTTTTTAGGTAGAAAACATGCAAAGCATTCTAACGACACCTTGTTTCATATTTATATCAGAACAATTTTCTATCAAGTTGCATTATGGTGGTCAGTTTGCGTAAATTCCAAAAAAGGTATATATTGGTGGCAATTTGACATTTGTAGATAACTGTCATTTTGATGATATGTCTCTATGCAAGCTACACAAGATTGCAAGTGAATTAGGATATATTGGTTATGCTGGTTTTTATTATAGAATCCCTGAAATGGATTTGGACAATGGATTGGTTTTCTTAGAAAGTGATTTAGACTTGTTAGACATGTGTAGGGTGAGGGAGAAAGGTGAAATAATTGAAGTTTATATAGTTGGCAATATGAGTGAAAAAGGCCTGATGAATGAAAAGGCCCAAGATGTTGGTTTAAAGTTGGCTGAACATAAAGGTGCTAACGATGTAAACAATGGTGAAAATCTAAATGACAAACAGCAACCGTATCTTTCTTATGTTCTGTTAGGTACCCCAGACAGTCCAATTATAAAGAGAATGGTACAGAAAAAGGAAAAGATTGATAAAATGAGAAAGGTTGATAAAATGGCGAAGAAAGAAAAAAAGAAGACGATGCAAGAAAGCAAAGGGAATGAAACACTAAATGTTGAAGATTATTTGATGAATAAAAAAAATGATGACAAAGGGAAAAGGAAGGCATGTGCCAAAGTTCCTGTGGATAGTGATTATGATAGCAGTGAAGGTTCTATTTTCAATGACAGTGAATGCAACTTAAGTGAAGGAGACAAGGATGATAAGTTGTATGAGGAAAACATTGATCCTGTAGTTGAAGGCTTAGGCAAGAGTATCATGATACATTAGAATCATGGAAAAGGGATGCTGAATGATTGTGGTTTTCTATTCAATGAACAAACATTGGGAGATAAATTTGTTAGTGAAGACTCATCAAATAGCTATGCATCTAAAGACTTGGATAGCATGGAGAGTAGCTCTGATGAGGATGGTTTGAGGTATAAACAAGATAGGCCATTAAGATTTAGACCTGAAACTGATATGCTTGACCCAGAGTTCAGGTTAGGGATGGTCTTTAGTAGTGCAAAAGAGCTTAAAGAAGCAATTAGAGCACATGGAGCCAGGAGATGTAAAGATGTTAGGTTGGAAAAGAATGACAATAAAAGAATCAAGGCAAAGTGTCATGGAAATCGATGTAGATGGTTTCTTTATGCGTCTCACATAAGGGAAAATGGAACATTCCAGATTAGAAATTTGTTCCATAAACACAAATGTGGTTGTTCTTTGAATCTCAAGAATTTAACTTGCAAGCAATTGTGCAAGTTTTATATAAAAGATATTTGGTTGAATATGTATGGCAATGTAGGTGATTTTCAAACAAAGGTGCACAATAACTTCAATGTCAACATTTCCAAGAGGCAAGTGTATAGAACATTTGCATTGGCTAGAAGACATATTGAGTGGCAATATCAAGAGCAATATAAGAAGCTTTGGGACTATTGTGAGGAGCTTAGGAGAACAAATCCTGGTTCAACAATAGCAATGGAGACCGAGGAAGATGCTGAGATAGGGGAGGATAGATTTTTAAGGCTTTATATTTGCTTGGATGCTTGTAGGAAGGGTTTTATGGCTGGTTGCAGACGTGTGATTGGATTAGATGGTTGTCATCTAAAAGGGCCACATCGTGGGATTCTTTTGACTACTGTTGGCTTGGATGCTAATAATTGCATATTTCCAGTTGCATATTGCATTGCTGAAATTGAGGATAAGAGGTCTTGGAGCTGGTTTATTAATTTATTGGTGCAGGATTTAGAGATTCACGAGCAAGAAAGTTGGGTATTCATCACAGATAGGCAAAAGGTATACTTCACATTGGACTTCATTGCATTTATCATGTTACTAACACTACATGCAACTTCTTACTAACATTGAATATTCATTTTCTCAAGGTCTTATTCTTGCCATTAGTGAAATTCTCCCTCGTATTGAACATAGACATTGTGTTCGACATTTATATGGTAATTTCAAGAAGAGACATGGAGGTTTAATCTTGAAAGACTTGTTGTGGAGAGCAGCTAAGGCAACCAATATGCAAAAATTCAAGGCGGCTATGGAACAATTGAAAACAATTGATGAAAGTGCACATAGTTGGTTAGAAAATGTGCCAGCAACTACATAGAGTAAGTCTCATTTTAAGACAACAACAAAGTGTGACATCTTGTTAAATAACTTATGAGAGAGTTTCAATGCTGCATTGCTTGAGGCTAGGGATAAATCTATCTTAGTTATGTTAGAAAAAATAAGGGTGTATTTGATGATGAGGATGCAGTCCAAGAGGGAGTGGATGCAGAAATATGATGATCATGTATGTACAAAGATTTGCAAATTCCTTAATAAGAGAAGAAAAGAGAGTGCACCTTGGAATGCAACATTTTGTGGGGATAAGAAGTTCCAAGTAAGATGCCTTGGTTCAAAGCAATACATAGTGGATTTGGATAGTAAGAGTTGCTCATGTCGGACTTGGGAACTATCAGGCATCCCTTGTCCTCATGCTATTTCTGTGATGGCACATTTGCGTTGTGATCCGGAGGATTTTGTGGATGATTGTTATAGTAGAGACTCATATTCTAATGCATACGAGCCTTTGATCTACCCTATTAATGGGCTGGACATGTGGCCTAAAACTGGAATTCCACCTGTTGGTGCACCAAAAGAACATAAGCTTCTAGGTAGACCAAAAAAATGGAAAAGAAAAGAACCTGATGAGGACCATCAGAAAAAACATCTTTAGTAGGAGCAGCAATAGGCACGTTAGGTAAACAAGGTTTGAAAGAAAGTGTTCTCTTTGTAAACAATATGGTCATAACAAGAAGGGATGCACATTAAATAAGCAGTCTATGAATAACGCTGCTACTCCAAGTGCTAATGCATCTATAAATGAAAATGTTCAGGTGGAATCTATTAATACTACATTGAGTTCTAAGGCAACTCCAATTGGAAATATTCAAGTGGATGTTTCTAATGCTACTTTGAGTACTGATGCAACTCCAGTTAGAAAAGTTCAAGTGGATGCACATGCTAGTATAGTAGACATTGATAGCACATCTTCTAACAACTTAGTTGAACAACCCGAATATGGGATTAAGTCCTACACGCAGTTTGCAAAGGTAAGTAGCCCATATTTTCTTCAATTTTGGTCAATTATGAAGAATATACATTTCTAATTCTTTATAAAAATAAATAGGTGACAGGTGTTCCACCTATTCGAAGTCAAGCTAAGAGACAACCATTCATACCTGCTGGAATAGGTACTCATATTAGGGCTCCATCACCATCACCGTCCCCACATATGGCTACCAATATGAATAAACCACTTAGGATTGGTTCTACTACATGAAAACCAAGTCCTTAAATGTGGAAAGGTCAAAGATGTGTTAGTATCAATTCTCTTATAGTTGGTGCCTCAACTCATAAAAGATCTTCACCCAACAAGGCTTCAACTTCAACAATGAAGAAGCAGTCAAGCTCAAAGATGTGAAGGATTGATACAACTAATGTTCTTGTTTTGATTTATGGATCATGTTGTGTCTTCTTGACATGGTGAAGGGTAGTGAAATTGTAAGAAATAAAGGGTGTTGATTCCATGATTATTTAGTTTTAAAGATCTGCAGTTGATTTGAAGCATAGGAATAAATTGTACATGTTCTTACCAATATAAATTGGGTGAATTTATTCAAGAAAGAAAGGATGTTGATTCCATTATTATTTAGTTTTCAAGATTTGTAGTTTTTTCATTTTCCTTTTCTTTTTTCTCATGGTTAATTTTTTTACTGTTATAATGGAGCTTGGCCTTGATAGGTGCTTAATTTTACTGTGTCTCTATTTCTTAGATTAAAGCAGCCATACTTTATACTGCAGTCCTTGAGATGTACTATTGGACTTGAATATCATATCCCAAATTAATTAATTTTAAAAGTTTGTGATGCTCTTTTGCTCATTTATTAGAGTGATCTGAGATGTTAGGGAGGGGGGGGGGAACTATTTTTCATCCTGTAAGCAAGAAAAAGTGAAGGCATCCGAAAGATTGTTCAAGAAAATTGTCTTCATGTAACTGTTGACACCAAAAATAAAAGAGCCCAAAATGTATTGCATAACCAAAATACTCATACATATGTTACAGCACATTGACAAACCACTATAACTTACAAGCCTTGACTCTTGCCTAATGATGATCAAGAACAAAAAACTACCTTATATGCCTTGAGGACTCACTACTCGTACCATAAATAGCATTAACTTGCATTACAAATGCAAGTTGATGCTATTTATATATACAACTATGGCAGTACAAATGCATAATGGCGGTAGAAATTGTGATAATGTGATCTTTAAGCATCCACATCAACAATCTTCAAGACTTATCCATTTCTTAGGAATTTTTTCTTTAACAATTCTAGAGAAAAAATGACAGCAACTTGCGGAAAATTCTAGGGCATTCTTCTCTTGCTGAAAATATCTTCGATTTTTTTTTACTAGACAACACCATTTTTGTTTGCCGAAAAAGCTTGGCTTCTGCTTCTAGACTTTTCATGCGAAATTATCAATCTTTATGATCTTGCGCTGCTTTAATTTTTTTAGCATAGGATTTGTTTTTTTTTTTTTGGGTCAGAAAACACAAACATCACTAGAAATAACAAGTCATTACAATACAAATTATCCTATTGAGAAGGAGTTAATATCGCGTACAATAGTGTTGCTCAAGAAAAAGGGTGGTCTAACCACCCAGTTAGCAAACAAACATCCAATCCTACAAGCTTTGGCCACAGCATCAGGAGCACCAATAGCTTTCCACTTAACCAAGAGCACCACAAAAGAAGAATGCTCTGCCATCATCTGCCTCAACGAACTAACAGAACTTGACAGATATCAACAAGAGCTTGCTGCACCATCTTTCAATGCATGAAATACTTTTGCAGAGTCAATTTCAGAAATGACCCGAGATACACATGGGATTCGATTGAAAACTTTGTTCGGTAAAAATAATGTGTTTTTGAGAGAACGATTTTGGTAAAGAACAAACTTAGGGAAAATTCTATTTGAGGGAAACGATTTTGGGCAAAAAGATAATGTCTGATAGTTTTAATGGGCATCTATATTTTGTGGTGACATTTTTGCCATGCTATTTAGAGAATAAAATATTATACATGCTTATCACATGATCAAACAGTTAAATTTTTAACGGTATTTTGTCTTAGGACTAACGATGTCACAGTTTGGAAAGATAAGGGATCATTTGGTCACATTTTAAAGATATGGGACTTATTTGTCGAAAAGGTGGAAGATAAGAGACCAATTAGGTCATTAACCCAATATGATTTTAAGCATTGTTTTCTTTTCTTTCTTTCTTTATTTTTTTCTTTTTCTAAGAATGCGTGCACATACTTATGAAGGAGCAGCTACGTAAAGGACCATGGTATACTTTGCTTTTGTTTCCTAAACAAAATTGTCAACTTATTTTCTAAAATTTTAGAGATATTTACAAAATTGTCACCTTATTTTTGATAAATCTTTTAGAAATATTTACATAATTGGCATCTTGTTTTCTAAATTTTTTTATAGAACAACTTTATTTAAAAAATTACCACCTTATTTTTAGAATTTTTTAAAAAATATTTTCTGAAATTTTTTAATTTTCTAAAAAATTGTGTTTAGTTTGCTATTATCTCATATTTTTATTTTAATTTTTTTATCTTTCCAATGTTTTTCACTTTAATTTTTTGTCCTTTTCATAAAAATTTTTTGTTTCAATCTTTTCAAGTCTTTTGTATTCCATTTTTTGTTCAATTCTTTTTATCCTTCTAAAAAAATTGAAACAAACTTTTTTTTTAGAGAGAATAAAAAAATTAAATAAACAATAACATCCAACTTAGTATCTTGAAGGCTTTCTCAAAGACACTAAATTAGTAAATTGAGTAAATGATTATTTTGTTCATTAGTTTTCAAACATACTATTTTAAAACATATATAACTTAAAAAAGTTGGTCATTTAAGTCATTGACTCATATTAACACTAAAAAAATGAATTTTCAAATTGTATGAGATTTCAACTGTTAAATTGTAAAGCTTTTAGTTATAGAGCTTTGAGTAAAAATATTCTTGAATAAAAGTCGTTCAATATTTGACTTTATATTCTAGAAATTGAACTTTCATTTACTTTGTGGACAATATTAGACTTTAAAAATATAGAGCAATATTTTTAAAAAATAATAAAAATAATTTCTGACATGATAAAAAAAAAAAAATTCTCAAAAATATGCCTTGACCCTTGATAGAGGACCTCATATGCATAAAATGGGCCCATGGTTTGACCCTACCCCAAAACCACATAACAAAGCCCAAAATGCGGCCTCTCTTCTCTGTCTCTTAATACTAAGTAAAAACCCTGTGTACTCAACCCACCTCCCAAACAGCAACTTTAGGGTTTTTCAACTCTTCGTTCATACAGGTTCCTCCCTAGTCTCTGTTAATTATGTCATATCACTAAAGAAATTGCACTTTGTTATCTATCCTATATTCAATTTATTTTCAATTGCCTTTATTAGAGTCTGTGTTGCTATTTTTGGTCATTTGACGACTGCTCTTTGTTTCTTATTGTTGTGAAAACTAATTTATGAAATATCTGTTGCTCTCCGGATTCATCTGTGATTAGACATCAGTTGTTTTTGTTTGTTCTTAATTAGTTGTTTAGCTTTTGAAATGGATATAATGCATCCCTTGCTGTTTCGAACAGTTACATGATCAACACAACATTTTAGTTGGGGGATAGAGCAGTAGTTTTTTTTAGATCAAATTAATAATAAGAGTAGATTAGATTGAACCGGAAATAATCGATCTACTTCCATTCTGCGTTTAATAATAAAAATGAGAACTAGAGAGCGGAAGCTTGATGGAAATAGAGAAAAAGGGAAAAAATAGAACTTATCGTTTTTCTGGACCCGTCCACTAATGCTAACTTCAACTAACCCCTGCCCATTGCGAATTGCTAATCATCCACTCTTATTCAAAGATCTCGGGTATGAGTCATAGATTCTCTACTAGGGTTCATATTGGTCTCGTTTTGAACTTTGCATTTGTCTTGTGTTGTTCTTTCTGTTGCATATGCTTGGGAAAACGAGTCCTATGCATACATAGCATTGATACTAATAATCCACCCTTTCTTGGTATACAGTAGGGAAGGAGGTGCTCTAGTCAGTGCTTAAATTAAATTTTTGGAGTTTGTCAGGCTCCTTTTGCTACTTGCTATAGTGATGGAGTTTGGAAAAATCTTCTACATTGATATACGTTGGTGCTTTGCCACCCCATATGCTACCCTTGTCTATGCCGAATAAAAAGAAATGAATCAGTGGCTCTTGGACACTAGACTTGCCTTGCACTTGCACTTTTCTCATAAAAAACTGCTCTCCAGCTTTCAGTTGCTTTTTGTTAAGGTGGGCAGTCTAATATGGTACCAGCATTGATTATTTACTCCCCTTTCCTGGTAAATGCTGTTGGAAGCGTGCTTCCTTATCGGTGCTTATATCTAATGAAGTTTGTCAGGCTGCTTTGACTTGCTTTTGTGTTAATGGAGTTTGGAAGAATTTCGTACATGTAACTGCTTACTCCAAAATAAGTTATTGATTATATGACTGGAGTTCTCTTTTTGTTATTTTTATTTTTTATTTTGGGAGCATTTTTCACTTTTGAGGTTTGTATTCGCCCACAGTAATCCAACTGAATGCTCGTTTTCTTGCCTTCTATCTGCAACTAGCTTCTTTTTCCCCTGGAATTAAGGGAATGCAATTGATTTTTTTTGTGGTCTCCCTTCATTGTTCCGACAATTGTTTATTAAGAGACTGGATGATTAGATGATGCTTGGCTGAGCCAAAAGTCATCGCTTTAGGCTTCCATGTGTGTCAGAGATAAACCATCAGTGAAATGTCTTTGACTAAAAAGATACTGAAATAGGGTTATGAATTTACTATTTTGCACAATAAAAATAGGAGAGATGGTGGAAAACCAGACAGCAGCATGGTTTGTTTGGGTGAAGCATACTGTCTGATGCATTTCTGATGCATTGCTTAATCTGGAAAAGATGCATGGTTGACAAGATTGGGTTTTGCAATATGCATGTGAATGTAGTTCACACATCTTTGGTGTGTAAGCTTGCCTCGATTGTAAAACACAAAGCATTGTCTGACACTGATATAATATAAGGTTTGAGGAGGTGAATGGTGACTGTTGACTACTAATGTGTCTTAGTACCCCTCTACTTTGGAAATTGGCCCACTCTTTTAACTTTCAAATACAGGTCTACTTTTCCTGGACACTGATATAATATAAGGTTTGAGGAGGTGAATGGTGAGTGTTGACTACTAGTGTGTCTTAGTACCCCTCTACTTTAGAAATTGGCCCACTCTTTTAACTTTCAAATACATGTCTACTTTGCCTGGACAATGACTGTCAGAGTTTAACCACTGCCACCCACCCCACCCCAACACCCCCCCCCCCCAAAAAAATAAAAATAAAAATAATAACTCCCTCTCTCTCCCAATCTTTGTGTCACCACTCTAAACTCATATGTCATTTATGATTAGACACTTCTGTGCTGAATATGTTATGCTTCACTGAAAATGCCTTGTGACAAATGCTTTCTTTGCAGGTTCTGTGTGATAAGAAAGTATTGTATTTCGTTTGAGATGGCTGGGATTCCAGGTTATAACAGCCTTTCACCCAAGATCAAGAATCTTGTCGTAGCCGGAGGCTTGTCTGCCTTTGTTTTTGGAGTGTATTTCTATACCATGAGAGCTGTTGGAGGTACGGATGAATTGCAGGTGGCTATTGATAAGTTTGAAGCGGAGAAACACAAGAACGAGAGTGTTCCAAGTTTGGCACCAAAAACCTGATTGTATATATATGTATGTATACTAACATATCGAGTTTTGATGCAATATCTTTAATCTTTGTTGCTCAAACCCAAAAGGAAATAAAGAAAATAAAATAAAAACACCTTTTCTTCTCGTTAATGAATCTTTAATATATTGGATGCTTGTTCAGCTTATTGTTGATTCTCTTGACATTCATCAATCAGAAAGGATGGCCCGGAGATTCAAGCAGAATTTTCTTCATTATGTCTGAAAAAGTAAAAGCCATTGGGAAAGTTGATTTCGAACGGCCAGCCTTTTCCCAAGGCTTTCTCTGCAAGCACCATGTCACAAGGCACTGTGGGCTGGGGGTTTAGTGCTCTTTTTGTTAAAAATAGATAGTGAAAAGAGAAATAAAGTTTACTTGCAACCATCATAGAGTAATAATATATATGTACTGCCAATAGATTACGCCAAAGTGCAGATGACAAGATGATAGGCGTTGACTTCGTTTTTTTTGCTTTTCTTTTACTATTTCTTTTTTCTTTTTCAGTTAAGAAACCAAGTGATTCGATTAAACCAAAACCAATAATCATGGCCTGTACGGGGACAATAATAGTGAAATGCCTCATTCAAGTTCCAATTTGATACAGATTGCAGAATTAGGACCAGCTTCGGCTTTCAAGATCTTTCAAAAACTTACTTTTTGCTAAACGCAGTATCATTTCTCCAAAGTTTTTATACAAAAACGGAGTTTCAAAGTGATTTCGTCTTTGATTTGATAGCGTACAAAGTGTGGTCATCAGTGTTGCCTCTCTCATGTTGTGTTCTCTCTCCCACATTTCTCTTCTGCCACAGACGGTGGACTTGAGTTTTATATTAGTAACTGCAAACTCCATAACTAAATTCACATATGGCATTACACATCAAACAACATTTACTTGCTCTCCACCTAGAGCAGTTCTGTCAACCTACAGAACCATCTCTGCTCTTCTAACTGAAATGCATAATTACAGACAGCAATTGCTCCAAAGCAGCAATGCGTGACAAAAAGAAAGTGTTGCTAAAGTTAAGGAGAGGAACACGATGATCACCAAAATTGCCTTAATATTGCTAGTATGTTTACAGTTGCAAACACTATGAAACAGAATGCAAAGTCATATGAAGACTGGCCAAGAACGCGACAAAAGAACTACAGCTGCCCCCCCTATATGAGAATCTAGTGACACCACAGTAGAAACAACCGTATCTACAAACGAGTAATCATAACCCCCAACTAATTCTCTTCCCACTAAAAGAACGATAAATTGGACGCCTCGAGAAACTATAAATCAAACTTACTATCTGTAATTGTAATGAGAAGAGAGAGTTGCTGGAAAGGTGCAAGAGAACTTGGTTTTCTGAAGCACTCACAGTTTGACTTCTCTATCAAATATCCAGCTGAACGGGATGCTTGGTGCTTGTTTGGCCCTGCCTTGAGCTCTCTCCTCCAGTCTTCTGATTCTAGGTGGCAACCCACACACATAATCCTGTGCTTTTCGGCCCTCTGCAGATAGTCCAGTAAGATCTGCCACCTTCCATCTGCCGACCAAGAACTCCAGAATATCTGCATAGTCTCTCGCAGTGTAAACACCAAGCCTCTGAGCAACAGCTGAGAAGTGGTTAAAAAGGTTATCATCACGACCATCATACATCAGGTGAGCAGGCATAGAGATTTTTTTCTTCATCATGTCAGCGAATGCAAGCACTGTTCCATCAGGGTCAATCTCAAAAAGCTTTTCTACTATTTTAGTGTAAGCAGTTTCATGACGCTTCTCATCTGAGGCAATAGTACCACAAATTTGAGCCAGCTTTATGTCCCCATACTCCTTTGAAAGTCGTGCTGTGTTTCCATGGGAAATAAAAGTGGCGCGCTCCTGGAAGGACGTGTAAATAAATCCGAGGTATGGACTGTTTTCTGTCCGGGGATCCTACAACGTTTAGAAAAGTGAAGAATTATTTGTGTAACACAAATGATAATGCCAATATTTCATACTAATCAGGATATGAAAGCCTTTTACTTGAGTTTTCCACCCATGAAGTAAAATGTTGAAACAGGAAAATTAATGGGATATCTACAAAGAAAAAGAGAAGAACGGTTGAAAGGTCTCTAATATGTAATTCAAAAGATATAGGCGAAGAAGAAGTGAAAAATAACTGAAGAAACTTTAAACACATCTTGAAGTCAAATGCATGTTTTCAACAATGCAAATGAGATGGCTAAACAGAGGAGTCATATGAAATTATCATCACAAGTAATGACACTTGTAGATTAGGTAATTAACTCCGATAAGTTCTTGGAGCAACCCAGTTAAGAAGAACATCTAATTATCAGATAGTTACAGCTAATAAGAACATTATGATCTATACAATTTCCAAGAATATCAATTGATGTTCGAGAGAATCATGCTTGAAGGATGCAGCCAAGATATTAAAAAAAAAAAAAGAAAAAAAGCCAGAAAGAGAAATTAAGATATGGAGGAAGAGTCTCACCATTCCTGACCCAATGAGATATTGGATGGTCTTTTCAATTTGCCTCATGTCTACTCGGCCGGACAAGTAGAGATATTTATTGAGGAGGTCACCATGCCTGTTCTCTTCAGCAGTCCAAGCCCTTGTCCATATGGCCCAAGGAGTAACACTTGCCCCAGTTTCATCCCGGACAGCATCCAGTGTATTAAGCATTGTCTGATAAGTTGGAAGAGCTTCTTCTGTGATCATATCTCCAACTAGAACAACAAAATAATCATCTGGGATCTCCTTAGCCCGCTCCCTCAATTCCTTCACTTGGTCATGAAATCCATCAGAAGCAGGATCTGGAAGGAAATCCTGCGGTTGCCAGCACTTTTCCACTGGCTTTAAGTGAACCAATATATTTTGCTCAGCCCAGTCCTCCATGGCTTTGAAGATCTCGATCTTTTGAGCAGGCATAGAGTGTGTTACTTGAAGATGCACCTCACGTGGCGGCATAAAAGGCTTCTTTGGATTCTCGACTTCCCTTGATCCATCAAAGGCAGAGAAAATGAAGAAATGACCAGGAATCAATTTAAATTATTCTGAATCTATATGCAGCAAATAGTAAAATCAATTTATAACTTGCATTCTTACGTCAATATGCAGCATTGTTGTTTTTCCTTTTTGTTTTTTGCTAGGAAGGCATGAAGTCAGTATGAATATACATGTCTGTGCATGTGTGTCTGTGTCTGTATATCAACTGTCATGCACGTGACAGGAATTATGAAAACTCTCATATGGAATCAAAGTTCATCACAGAAAAAATGGGATGATGGATGCAAAAGTTGAATCTCGTAGAGCAGGCCTCTCTTACATCCAATTAGTAGATTAGTCACAACACCTGTGTAGGACATATGCACTTGCAAAACATCTTAAGTCGAAAAACAATTTAGTTAAGATCGGTATTCCTGGAATGTATATTTCGTGGCTGCCTTTCTCACATATGATGAGAGATATACAAATATCTGTTTAAGGCCAAATACCAAGTAATAATTTACAAACATAAGACAACAGTGATCAATAACACATAGTTAGCCTAATCTTTAAAAATGTGCTGAAGCTTTCAGTGAAATGTAAGCTAAAATACCTGTAAATAATTAGTTTACTGATAACTACAAACACAAAAAGAGAAGAAACGAATTTTGGAGTTAGGAAAATATATCTGTCCAACTAGTTGAAACATGACCTACTTGCACAAATTACTCAGAGAAGCAAAACCCATAAAACTAGTTTTACCATATTGAAGGTCTTGTTTCGAGGCTAAAGATATTAGTAACTAACCGTTCATGGAATGAAGGGCACTTAAACAAGTGAAAAAAGAATAACCAAGAAAAAAGAAGTACTTAAACTGATCAAATAATATCATGTGAAAAGTGAAACAATAAGAAACGGAAAATTAAGTGAAAAGCTAGAAACGTTTACACTAAATTTTTATTTGATTTCACTTTAAGATCAAAAGTACAATAACCTAACTTACTAATTTACCAAGTATAGAACTAAAATCTTTCAAATTTCAAGCATATCTATTGAGACACTCAAAGGACATGCTTCGAAAGCACTCAGATATGCATAACACTAATTGCATCACCACAAATACAAGAAAACTCTTTAGTACAAAAATGAACACATTAAAAAAAAAAAATCACAACAATGCAAAGTAAATGAAGAAAACATAAAGTAAACACTTCCACTTTTCTTCTAAGTAAAAAGAGAGGAAATTGAAGAAAATAATTAAATGCTCTAATCTGAATTAGAAACAAGGCATGACTTGCAAGATTTTCTGTACTTTTTACTGAAGAAGAAAAGATTTATGTGGCATTTGCATATCAAAAGAATCATGTCCTGGACTATCTAATTGCTAATTGAGTCAACATAACCATGTGGCTGAAACAAAGGGAAAAGACTGAAACCAAGGAAAAACATTTCTCAATCCAAGTTCCCAACACATCAATTAAAAACATATATAGGATGATGTAGTGATCATCTCTAATGATGATTAGATGAAATTGAATTAAACATCTTAATTCTTAACTATAAACACACGATAATAAGTGAATAACTATAAAAAGCTAAAAGAAAAGTTAAATTGCATGCATCAATTAGTCCATGCAATTCAATAAATTATTATATAAGCATGTATCCAAGGAAAAAAAAAAGAAAAGTAAGCCAAAATAATTAGTAAGCAGAACATGATGTTCACAGTTGGCAATGCTATAGGACATAAACAAGAACTACATTTTTCTCAATTCATATCAAGCATGCAAAACAATTCTTGAACTGGTATATACGAATTAGTTAAGACCCCAAAATATTTTACATCTCAAAATAGCATCGGTTGAACACCAAAAGAAGACGAGTATTTTAGTTCATGCTAAGTAGTAAAAACAAAATTGAGCAAAGAAACAAAGAAACATCATAAATGCCCAACGAAGATAAAATAACCCTTTTTAAAATCAAATCCATAGTTTAAAAAAAAAAGAAAAAAAGACAAAGAATGAATGCAAAAAAGCAAGAAACGAGAAAAGATCCAATTTTTACAAAGAATGGCCAAATGGGTTTTGATGAAAGTGTAGTAAAAATGGCAAAAAGAGAACTAAAAATGAAAAGAAGAAAAAAGAAGATACTTTGTTCCAGAGGGAAGAGTTGAAGACATGATGAACGTAGGAGATCTGAGATTGGCCATTGGAGGAAGAGCAGCAAAAGAAGGGTACTTATGTGAATAAAAGTTGATAGCATTCAGCTTCAATGCCATTTTTTTTCTTTGAAACAGAAAAAAAAAAAGACTTTCTTTTCTTTTCTTTTCTTGAAGCTTTCCTTCAAGTTTTGTGCTTTCACCGCTCAGGTTTCTTTTTCCTCCACAGAAGTGATGGAGATGTGATGACAAAATGCTAACTGTGAAAGAGAGAAGGTGGTGGTGGTGGGACAGGGACAGTGCTGCCAGTTGGCGTCTTACTTGGAGCGCTCTCCTATATCAGCAGATTCCACCGTGTTGTGTGTGTGTGTGTGTTTTTACCCTTTTTTTTCTTTTTGTACTATATGCTAAAGTAAGGTGGGTTTCTCAAGCAATTATGAAATTATAAACCAGCCTCCTATTGTCTAAATTATAAATATTATTATTTAGTGAATAATCATCAAATATGAACGTTGCAGTATGAACAAGTGTCGAAGGGATAACACAAATAAGTGTGAATTCATAATTCAAAATTACTTAATACGAGAATATAGGACAAAATAAACATTATCTTTTATGATGATGTCGTCATTGCATCATCCTCATTCATAATAATGTCATCACCTGTCTCAACATTATCCATTTCTATGTTAGCACCTGTACAATCAGCAATTTATTAGTGTCAACATTTGTTAAATATTAAATCAGCACATCTGTGGTGCTTATGTAGTGCCTAACAACTAGGAGCTCAAGAAAAAAATGGGGTGACATCTAGGCTTTTTTTAATTCATTCTCCAAGTATCAAGTCATTCATTTTCTCTCTAGTTTATTTATTTCTCTATACACCATATTTTATAGATATTTTATACACGCTATCAGCATGAATCTCTATCAAGCGACTTAAACAACTTGTGTTGGTTTATCAAGAATATCATAAGGTACTACTAGTCCTTTCTTTTTAGATATACTTTGTTTGCACTTTATTATATATAAAATGGAAACTATCGCTAAACATGAATTTCCTGCTCTTGATATTTTGCGAAAAAAATTATCTATCTTGAGTTCTTGAAGCTAAAATCCATATTGAATGCAATAATCTTGGGGAAACTATTAAGGAAGGCAATAGTGCGCATCCTTGCAGGATCACGAGAAATTAATGATTTTCTTTTGACATCATATTTATGAAGGATCAAAAACCGAATATCTTCCTGTTAGAGGTCCTCTTATCATTTGGAAAAATCGTAAAGAAAGATATGATCACCAAAAAACGGTGATTCTGCCAAAGGCTCGTTATCACTGGATGCACCTGAGATTGCAACATTTCAAATTTATTAGTGATTATAACTCCACCTTATTCAAAATAAGTTCTCTAGTGAAACTTTGCGGAGAAACTATAACTGGACATGATATGTTAGAAATGACATGTTCTACGTTTTATGCCTCGAATGTGCTCCTACAGTGGCAACGTCGAGAATGTAGATTTTCAATATATTCCAAATTGATATCATGTCTTATTGCTGAACAAAACAAAAAGAATGAGTATTTGATGAAGAATCATCCATTATGTCCATTTGACTCAAAACCATTTCTAGAAGTAAATGTACCATCTGCTTGTATAGATGGAAATCGACATGGTCGAAGCCATGGACGACGTCGTGGTCGTGGCCGTAGAAGAAATAAAACCTATTTGCATAATGATTCAAATTCCATCAAAAAAGGAAACTATGACCATACGAAGTGGAACGATCACGAGAAAGAAAAGATAATTGGAAACAAGTCATCCCAAGGAAATGATAATGTTTGTTATCGATGTGGCAACACCGACCATTGGTCACGTGCCTATCATACACAAGGCATTTGGTTAATCTATATCAAGCATCAATGGAAGAAAAGGCTAAGAGCACCGAGATTAATTTTCTTAATCATGATGAACCTGTTGATGTTATACATCTCGATGTTAGTAATTTCTTTGCAGAACCTAGTGGAAAGTAGATCACTTAATTGGAGATGGAAAGGTCCAAATAGATTAGTGTATTTCTCTTTCTTTTTTGATCATTAACATTTTGTACAAAAAGTTTTGGTTTTATTAATATAAAAATCACTCTTTTTGGATTATCTTTATTTAAATTAATAGTGTATAAGATCCATAAATCTTGTTGGTTCATTATTAGATATCAGATGAATGAAGAACATATATGTTTGGCTAATACTGCAACCATACATACTATACTACATGATAAAGTTTATTTTGTTAGTTTACTAGTTCGAGCTAATATACTCACTATTTTTGGTTCAACCAATCTTATCAAAGGCTTCGAAGAGTTAATATTGTATTACCTTGTGGTACAAAATTAGATATTGTTGATGCATTATATTCTAGCAAATCTAGAAGAAATTTGTTGTGTTTCAAATATATTTACTAAAATGGATATCATATTGTGACTACAAGTGAAAATAAACAAAGAATATCTTTCTATTACCTCTTCCAATTCATGCTAGAAGCATGTATTAGAAAAACTTCCTATTCTATCATCTAGATTATATCAGGCAACTACACGAGTAGTTGAATCACATGTTGTGCAAAAGCAAAAGAATAATGATTCTAGAATGTTCATGCTTTGAAATGATAAGACTTGGTCATCCAGGGGCAACGATTATAAGTTGAGTAATTGAGAGCACACTTGGTCACTTTTTAAAAAACTAGAGGATTTCATTACCAAGTGAGTATTCATGCATTGCTTGTTCTCAAGGAAAGTTGATGTAAGACCATCTCCAACCAAAGTTGCTTTAGACTCTTCAAACTTTTTGGAAAGAATTCAAGGGGATATTTATGGACCTATTCACCCACGTTGTGTTCCATCCTATTATTTTATAGTTCTAATAGATACATCAAGTAGATGTCACATGTCTATCTATTATCATCTAGAAATTTGCATCTGCTAGATTACCTTAATTATTCGAGTAAGGGCTCAGTTTCTTGATTTTCCTAGCAAAACTATTCGTCTTGATAATGCAAGTGAATTTTCACCTAAAGTATTCGATTCTTATTGCATGTCTATTGGAAATACCATTGAACACCCTGTTCTTCACATGTATACTCAAAATGGTTTAGCTGAATCTTTTACGAAACGACTTCAGTTGATTGCATGACCTTTTCTTTTGAGAACAAAACTCCCTATGTCAGCTTGGGAACATGCAATTTACATGCTGTGCATTAATTCGTATTAGGCCACGGCTTATCAAAAATATTCTCCATTACAACTTTTGCATGGTCATCCACCAAATATTTCTGTTTGTATATTTTGGCTGTGTTGTACAAGTCCCTTCAATACCTATACTACGTAGCAAAATTGGTCCACCAAGGTGACAAGGGATATGTTGAATTGGATTCCCCTTCTATTATTCAATATCTAAAACCTAATATCGGTAATCTTTTTAGAGCATGCTTTGCGAATTGTCACTTTGATGAGACAGTGTTCCCGCCAGTAGAGGAAGACAAACTACAATATGAAGTTCAACATTATGCATCTTGAAATACAAAATCATTGTCCCACTAGGATCCAAAAACCAAACAATGTGAACTTGAAGTTCAAAGGTGTTAGGATTATATATCTTGAAGACCACAAGCACATGGTGATTACTGGATACTAGATATAATACACTCATGGCAGCTTTTTTTCTCTATTTGTGCATTGATACAAAGTATAAAGGTCCAGTGATATATACTAACAACTTGGATGCACAGTGAGACTGGACACACAATAGGTCTAAGTTTAGATTCGGTGACATATAAATTGGTCCATAGGCTGATGGCAGCATTGGACACTCTACCAGGACAAGGCTATAGTAGGCAAGTCTCCTTGAAAGGGTGATTTACCTAGGTTATTGGATGGTTTTCCAGACTATGCTCCTAGTGCGTCTGTCTTGCATTAGATAGGGCCACCGTGAGTATGTCTTCTAGGAACGTACCGTCACATGTAAAAAACGAGATACTTATAGATTTCGAGTGACCAATGCTCTTAAATTTGAGCATGTGTGGATAAATTGACTAAGTTAGGGTGCAACACTTTGATGTGCCACAAGGAGAGATCATGTGTGATAAGATTGTCATCCTCGTACATTAGGTGTTTTATTCTAATTTAGTTGGGACATGCATGCAACAGTCACTAGAAATCTAGTACTAGTGATATTGTCCTTTAGGGGTATATTGGTCATTTGGATTGTAGGGTTGCTCCCTAGATCAAGGAATTTGTGACCAATGGATGATCATTATATAAGACTAGAGATTCTAAGGTTCCAAATGTAGTCTTGGAGGTGATGGTACACGTAGGACCAGCCTTGACTACGAGTATAGATAGGGAGACATTTTGGTCATTTCAGTCGGTTGGTCAAAGACAGAGGTCACCAAAGCAGGTGACAAGCTCTTACTTAGCCAGTAATTATCCTTGGGATACAACTTTGGTTTTTTGATGGAAATAGACCGAAGTCAAAATGGCCTTAGTATTGCCAAAGAGGTAGTGAAGGCATTTTGGGAGCTAAGAGTGATTATGTTTTTTGATCCCGCCACTAGCCATAACTCTATTGGATATATTAATTGAGATAAATTAATTATATGAGTAGCTTAATTAAGATTTGAGTTTAGAATTAATAAGGGATTTAATTATTTGGATCTCTTTAATATATAACTCATGGATATCCTAATTAGATAAGTGGGCCAACATGGAAGATATTTAGTCTATAAGGTGGAATATTTGGGATATCCTTATCCCTAGGAAATATTCTATTTTTAGATGGACTAAGGAAGGGTATTATGGTGAAATGTAATATTCTAGGAACCTTATCCTTAATAGGGTTGCCTAGTACTGTAAATAGTACACGATAGGAATAACCCAATAGAGATAATACAAGAGAGTGAGATATTTTCTTGGTAGGACTGTGCAAGAAATTTCACACACTAGCACCAAGAACACACACTAAATCCCATAACCTCAATTTAGCTATAAATATTGCTCGCTGATTGTTAAGCTAGTTGTGTGTGCAAATAAAGCGCAAATCAACAGCCAAGCCTTAACCCGCAAGTGCACGGGCTGTTTGTAGCATAGCGTGCAAATACAGGGTCTTTATTTCACACGGAGGTTACCTTAGCTCGGTCTTTACGTGCTCGTGCCTTAGAGAAGCTACATGCGTATGTGCTTTTGATTTAAAGGGAGCCCTTAAACTAAACTACTAGAATGCAAGAAAGTGAAACTAAGAACTAAAGCTAACCCTAATCTTAGCCTAACCTAACTCAGGGCCTACAAACGGGAATAAAAAATTGGGGGCAGCCTAGGGTGATTGTGTGTGCAAAATAGACCTCGAGCTACGATAGTGATTTGTATCTATCTATTGCTTCGATTGCTCTATCGCCAGACCTCACCAACTAACCTTATTATCCTTTAGGGTTCAATACAGGTCTATCCCTAGGTGGAGCCCTAGAGTATAGCATGGTTCTTATGACTTGGGATTTTCTAGCTTAGTTAATTAGGTCTTTGGTGATGTTAATTGCATTTTAACCTAGTGTTTAACTCATTAGCTAGATTTGGAGCTAAAAATTAAGCCATCTAGATTTGATTAGACTATGCCAAACACCTACCATTAGCTTGATTTAAAGCTAAAAACTAAGCAATCTAGGTTCGATTAGACTATGCCGAACACCTAGTAGTTGGACTTAAAGCTAAAGAAATGCAACTGTAGCCTAAACATGGATTATGAACCAACAATCAAGCATCACATGAAGTGGGTATTGCGTTTAGGGCTCGATTTCGTACACGCTCAAAAGGAGATCTTCAAAATATACTCACAGACAAGTTGATTTGAAGCCATAGAAATATTTCATGGTGCACATGTATGAAGATTATAGCATGCTTTCATCTAAAGAAGAAATAACATAAGCACATAGACATGATTATAGCTAAAGCCCTCTTTCATAAAAACCCTAATTCTAGCACATAGACATACTTAGAATAGGATAAGAGATAAAGATCAAGTATGCTATAAGATATAATACATGCAATCTCAGTTAGGCATTTCATCAAACACATAGATATATTCATATCAAATATGTAGTCACATTCGAATCATGCCATAAAACAATATAATCAAGCATGTATTTAGAGCCGTAGATAAATTACAAGTTATTTATTCAAAGCCCTAAATCTATTTTACAACATATAATCAACTATAGTTAGGGCTTAATTCAACATATTCAAAATCCAATCAAAACTGAAATTTAAACTTAAAGAACATAAATAATATGCTTTAAAGTTCAAATAACAAGTTTAGATTGCTTCCCCTAAGCTTTAAGCTCAAAACCCCTCTTATTTCACCGAGATTTTTCTTCAAAAATGCTTCTAAGATAGCTCAAAGATCCTGCAGAAAATAGCAAAAATTTGACCCCGAAATTAGTTTAAAACAAGGCTAGAAAGAAAATAAAGAAAACAAAAAGAAAAGGAAAAGAAAAGGAAAAAAAATTGGATTTTTTTGTCTTGGTCGAGAGAGGAGCTGGAAATTTTTTTCTTTTAACCCAATATTTTTAATTTCTTCCAAAATTAACCTATTTTTTAAAAATTTTGCAAAAATAGACTTTTCGAGTTATTGAAGTTCGATTCAAACTTCTATAGTTCGAATTCGAACTACAAAAGTTTGAAACTTGTGGCCCTTGTTGCAAATCTGAAACGAACTCAAGACCTTCAAATTCGAACTTTTGTAGCTCGAATTCGAACTATAGAAGTTCGAAATAGGGTTTTCAACTTATGAACTTGTGAATTTTGAATACAAGCTTTGGAAGTATGTAATCGAACTTTCTGAAGTTCGAATTAGGGTTTCATCAAGCACAAAATGATTACCTGTGAGGAATATGTCAGATTCGAACTTCAGGAGTTTGAATTCAAACTTTGATAGTTCGAACTTAAACTTCTGAAATTTGGATTAAGGTTCTGTCAAAGATTCCCTGCGACGATGGGATGGAGCGCCAGATAATTTGGCAAAAACGAACTTTCGAAGTTTGAAAATCTATTTTCGAAATTCGAATTTTTTGTTATATAAACCCACTTCCTTCCCTTCACCAGCTCAGTCAAAAATCAGTAACCCTCAAAACTTTCACACTCTCAGTTATATTCTATAGCACTTTCACTCCTAAAGATAGATATAAATGTAGATGAGGTTATCGTGTATTTATATTATGGCAGCAATAAAATTGAAATAGATCATAGGCTCAACTACATGGGTCCAAATTTACCACATAAAATAAATATTTATTCCGGAACGACATACAATCATTTTGTATCTCATATATTCAAGAAACTCCAATTGCAGCCTACTATTGATAGAGTTGATTTGCGTTATCGTGATCCTAAATGGGGCATAAACCTACATTAGATATATTATTTCCCGAGTACCGTGAAGGATGACGAAGGTGTACAGGACATGTACAAGATAACTTGCACGGAAATGAATAGCCGATATGCGCATGTCGTTATAGACGTACAAAGTGATGTCGTGTACAACCTACAGCAAGCATATGAAGAACATGTTAGGATTAGTATGCCCTAAAGCTCACTTGTATATAACATTTTGGATGTTAAACAATGTATAATCATTTTGTTAAATGGCATTATGAGTTCTTTACATATTATCTCTGGTATGTTTTATTGATGTATGTATAAAGGTCCCTGACTTGAACTAATGACTTGGGTGCGCAGTGAGGCTGGGCACACAGTAGGTCTAAGTCTAGATTTAGTCACGTCATAAATTAAGTCCGTAATCGAATGGTAGTGTTGGGCACTCTATCGGGATAAACTTATATTGAGCAAGTATCCTTATTGTGGGCAATCTACCTAGGTTATTGGAGGTACCTAGGTTATTAGAGGACTTTTCGGATTTGTCTCAATAGTACGTGTGTTACGTATTTGATAGGACCATTGTGAGTGTGTTTTCTAGAGACGTACTATCAAAGAAAGAAAACAAGATACTCACTACTACTAAATGATCATTGCTCTTAATCTTGAGCATATGTGGATGAAAGTTACGGTTTGGTACTTTGATTCACTGTAAGTGAGATCTAACTTTATTAGGATCAACAACCTTGTGCATTGAGTGCTAAGTTCTAATTAATTGGAACATGCATGTGCAATATGGAATCTATGTGCCCCCTTTGGGATTGTCCATATTTATCATCCGAATCTAGATCTAGTGATACTACCTTTATGGGTATATCGGTCATATGGCTTGAGGGTCGCTCCCGAGATCAAGAGATTCCATGACCAAGGATGGTTGGGAATAGGACAAGAAACCCAACGGAAAAAGATATAGCTAAGGAGGTGATAATACATAGGCCAAAGGACTGGTCGTAGCTGTGGGTATACATAGAGGGGTATTATGGTCGGTTATTTAGTAGGTTAAAGACAAAGTTCACATTCTTTTGTGATCAGCTTTTTGGTAATAGCAATTATTCTTGGAGTGCAACTTTCCCGTCTTGTTAGTAAGTCTTCTAGTGATTCTTTTTGGTTGTTAATTATTTCTAATGGTGTGAACTAGACATGACGATGTTTGGTAAGACTTACTAAAAAAGGGATGAATCACTAGAAGACTCACTAGAAAGATCGGAAGTTATGATGACCGGAAGGGTCTCACTAGGGCCTAGGAATGCATATTTCAAATGATCGGGAAGGGGTTTGAGCTTTAAAGAAGGGCTAGGCTCAACCAAGGGGTACTTAACCTAACATCATCAATGGGGACATCACTAGAAATGAGACTAGAAGGATTAACCTCAAGTGACTTATTAGTCAAATGGCTTTCAATCAAGGAAGTAGAAGCTACAAATTTTCGCTTTAAGGTCTCCACATTAAAACTAGACATCAATTCCTCGAATTTCCTCAATTCTTCTCCATCGGTCATAGTCTTCTCTATAAGATCCTCAATGCAAAAATCAATCACATCCACCCTAAAGCACTATTCTCCATCCTCTCTTCCTATACTAGCCCTATTCACCACCTCGGTAACTTTCATAGTGGATCTCAAATTCCCAAATTTCATCTCCAATAACCCCGACCTACAATGGATAATGGCATTTGCGTTGGCAAGAAAGGGGCGACCTAGAAGAATGGGTGTAGAATGTCTAAAGTTATGTCTCGAATCCATATCTAATACTATGAAGTCAACAGGGTACACAAACTCACTTACTTGAACCATAACATCCTCTATCACACCCCTAAGTCTACGCTTAGACCTATCAGCTAGCTGAAGAGTAACATGTGTAGGAGACAACTCACTTAGACCTAGCTTTTGATAGACGGAGTAGGAAATGAGATTCACACTAGATCATAAATCTAACAAGGCGTGATCACTCTGGGTCTCACAGATCTTACAAGGAATGGTGCAGGCTCCGAGGTTAGTCATCTTGGGTGGAAGGCCCGAAGTACAAATACTATTCACCTTCTCCGTAAGCCTTACATTCTTAGAAATGTTCGATGACCTACGTTTCCTTATACAAAGATCCTTAAAGAACTTAGAATAAGAGGGGATGGAAAGGATCGCATCTGTCAAAGGAAGATTGACCTTAAGGTCCTTAAGATGCTCTAAAACCTTGAAGAACCTAGAATCTTCACTAGGTGTAGGCCTCTCTAAGGTGGATGGAAAGAGAACTCTAGGCTCAACACCTCTAGACACATGGGACTCATCAATAGGCTCATTTCCTTCCCGATGTGGGCGGGAAGTACTACTCTCTCCATGGCCTTTAATGGGCTCATCTCTCTCAACAGGACCTTCTCTAGAATTTCCCTCAACAGGGCTACAATGTGGTGCTCTAGACCACTAGGTGCAAGCACTGCAAAGTCAACTCCTACCCTATTATCCAGTACCCGACCGCTCCTAAGAGTAGTGACGGCCTTAGTCTGGGACTGAGAAGGGTAAGTGGCATCAGTGGAGGAACAGGACTAGACTCTAGGGTTCACCTCCGGCTAAGAAGGTAATTTCTCGGGGTCTCTAGCGCTCAACTGACTAGCAATCTATCCTAACTGTGCCTTAAACCTAGCCATTTGCTGCCTATTTTCTGCCAATTCCTATTGTTAGTTTTGAATAAACTACATTATCTTCATCATGTCATTATTAAGAGGTTGGCTACTAGAGGGGACAGGCAAAGCCTGAGGTTGAGGAGCACTAGTGAGACGGTATTGATTAACATGATAGAAACCTAGGGGATATTGAGGACGGGGTCGCTTCTGCGGTGAAACCTGAGGATGTGAACTAGACTCATGCTGTCCTTGTTTCCAAGAAAATTTTGGATTGTCCCTCTAACCTGGATTGTATATGTTCGAATACGGCTTGTACTCACGAGAATAACCTTGTGTGGCACACACTTGCTTTTTCATGAATTCAGGAAATTAAAATGCTAAAGGGCAAGCTATAGTCTCATGAGATGACTCGGAACACAATGCACAAACTTCAACAACTAAAGGGGCGGAGGAAGAACCTATAGAACTAGTCCTATGACCTTGGGATGAAATGGACAAAGAAATGAATTGATCTAGCTTATTCGTCAAAGCCTTAACCTTAGTGGGTAAATATAAAGAAACTCCAACCTCACTAACACTTCTCTTGTTGCCCCCCGACTAGACCTTTCCATGGCAAAATTTTGAAAAGAATTTTCAGCCATCATTTCTATTTTCTCCCATGCCTCGGTTGGTCTCAAAAGATAGAAGCCATCACTAGAGGCGGCATTGACCATCATCCTATTTTGTTCATTTAAGCCTCGAAAGAAGTATTGCATTAGTTCATTATTGCCGTACCCGTGGTGTAGACATTGTATAAGAAGACCTTTGAACCTCTCCCAAGCCTCATGAAAGGATTCTAGGTCATGTTGGGAGAAAGTCGTAATGGCCGTCCGAAGGTCGGCCGTCTTGGCCATGGGATAAAATTTTTGAAAGAACTTAGATTGAGGCTCAGCCCATATAGTAATGCAACCGTTAGGTAAGGAATGCAACCAAGTCCTAGCCTTGTCCTTAAGAGAGAAAGGGAACAATCTTAGGCGTATGACCTCTTGGGAGACATTGGGAACATGGAGAGTGGAACTCATCTTAACAAAATCAGTGATATGATCTAGAGGACTCTCATTGCTTCTCCCGTAGAAGGAGGGAAGCATGGCCAACATATTAGGCTTAATATCAAAGTTCATCTCCCCCAAACCCTGAATTTGAATAGCCAAATTAGGCTCAAAGGCTTCGGGAAGAAAGAATTGCCTAAGAGTGGGTTTCTCATCTATGGGTGGATCCAGTCTATGGGGCTCTCATCTAAAATGATCTTGGGCTTGATGCCCAAGGTGATCATGAGGTGGAATGGGATTCATTGGGGGATTAGGAGGATTAGGAGGATGATTGGGATCGGCCATCTCCTCAAGAAGATCTCTTAAATTCCTAAAATGTCTTGCAATTCTATCAGGTTCGGGATTAAGAGGAACTAGAGGATTTCTAAGGGATCTCCTACCAAGCATGCACAAACTATCCTAACTCCGGCCACTTCAACCCTCAAAAACTTCAATATTCCTAAAACTACAGTAAATAAACCATAATCTTAGAGAGTCTACTAAAAATAAAGACAAAAGCTGAAATAGATAAACAAAAACTAAAGCAAGATAATATGAACAATAAACAAGATAAGCAAAAACTAAACAAACTATAAAGGAAAAGCAAAAAAGTAAGAAAAGCAACTACCAAAACACATAAACAAAGAATGCAAATCACCGTGCCTCCCCGATAACGGTGCCAAGAACTTGATGTATGTCTTTGAGTGCAAGCTCTAAAGACCCGCAAGCGCACGGATTGATGCAATGTAGTGTGTGCGAGAACGGGTGTCAAACCACAAGGAGGCTATGTTGTGAGATGGATTCTACGCATTTGTTCTAGCATGTGCTTATAAATAAGAAATGTAAACTATCTATTTTTGGGATTTTGGATTTTTTGAATGGTCAGGAGCTCTAACTAAAGTGAATTAGACTAAACTATGGAATTGGGAAAAGTGGGGGACAAGCTAATCTAGAGGAACTAACAAATGGAAAGGAGTTAGGGTGACTTCAACTTATGAATGGGTGATTCTATACTCAATTGCTACGGGATTAAAGAATGATGGCTTACTTTAGTGATTGCTCTTAACTAGGTTGCTAAATTAGTGTCTTAATTTCCCCCTAGGACTCGGTGCGGGTCCGTCCATAGGCGGCACCTCCTAGAGTTACGGCGTGGTCCTTATGACCTAGGGCCTTAAGAGTGACTAACTAGCTTCCTAGGTGACTTGGAATGAACCTGCCCTAGTATCTAAATCATTGGCTAGATTTAAAGCCAAGACCTAGTGTCGCTAAGGTCAACTAAACCTATCATGAAACCTATTGGCTGGATTTAAAGCCAAAAGAGACTCGGCCTAGGCTAGCCCTAAATTATGCTTCGTCATTCTAAGGTCACAATGGTGGGATTTAATCTATTAACACATTCATACATGTTCTAAGCCAAGGTGTTCGTGAATAAAGGGACCTATTCGACTACCAAACATTGTCATGCTCGGATTACACCATTAGAAGCAATTAACAACCGACATGTATGCATTATTGAAGTCATATTCACTACTAGGCATGCAAATATACACATAGACATGAATAGAAGCATTACCCACTTCATAGCATCCACATACAAACACATAGACATGATTATAACATGGATTAGATGTGTTTAGTAATAAATAGACTTCAATTTATACACATATTACTCATTTAGGCATTTAATCAAACACTTAGACATGAATGAGAAAATAACCATTTGAACAAGAAAATCAAACATGTATATATAATCAGCCATTTAATCTCATATCCTAAGAGAATATAGCTAAGCCATTACATAAGTAAAATCACCCTACACAAGTCTACTCAATCATAATAAAAGATAGAATGAAAGAGAGTTTATGAAGCTTCCCTTTCATCCTAGCTATTCTTGTACAAAGCTCTTGAGCAAACTTGAATTCAAATGTTGAAACTCTCTAAATTCCTTTGCTCCAAAGTGATGAAATGTGTGAGAGAGTGTGTGTGTTGTAGGTGAAGACTAGGGTTAAGTGTGTGCGTGAGATAGGTGCAAAAGATCCCATTTTTCCCCAAAAATCCCCCTTTTTAGTTTGAAAATCAGGCTTTTATATCGACTTTTCATGAACTGCCGGTCGACCGGCTTATTCTCTTAGCTTGACCGGCTTTTTGGTGATGCTTTCTGGACTGGCCGGTCGATCGGCTTTGGAGGGGTGGTCGTCTAGCTATTTTTGGCACCTCTCTGGAGTGGCCGGTCGATCGGCTCCTTCTTCTTGGTCGTCCGACTGGATTCTTTCCTCCATTCTTCGTCTTTTCGGCCTCCGATTTTCTCTTTTTGGCTCTAACATCTCCTATCTTTATTACCTATCATCGCCCAATCTCGATCTTAACCCAAAGTTCACCTAAATCATTGAAAACAAGCAATTAGTGTTGCAATTTTTCTCTTAAACTCGATATGCATATTTGTTTACGCTTAAGCCTATTCTTATCAAAAGTACTACACCAATGCATCTTTTTGAGCACTTAATACTTCTTAAACATAGGTAAATTACAATGCAAACACACACACAAACACAACATATCAACCTTCAAGGCAGTCTTTTTTTCACTGAAATAACCTCCATATCTCTTATCGTGACACATACTTAACATGCTCTTAAGCTCGTCCTCAGGCACACACCGATGTATCACTTGATCCACACACACCCTGAAAAGCTAGGGATCCTCCCAAAAGAAATGTCTCACTTGTGCTAGGAACCTATCTCTCTCTCTTCTCCCAATAAGAGGGAAAACGCCATGTGGCAAGATAATTTACAATGTGAGCAAACCATGGTATTTGATGAGAGATGACAAATAATTGCTGGTCGAGAAATGAATTACGAAAAGGAGATGGATCACTAGAAGAGTCATTAACAAGGTGAGAAAGTTGATCCGCCACTAAATGCTCACTACCCTTTTTATCCGAATTTCAACATCAAATCTTGAAAAAGGAGCATCCACTTAATCAAGCTGGGCTTACATTCTTTCTTAGCTAACAAATACCTTTATGCTGCATGATTGGTGTATACAATCACTTTGGACCCTAGGATGTACGACCTTAACTTGTTAAGGGAGAAGACAACTACTAGAAGCTCTTTTTCTGTGGGGGTATGGTTCTTTTTTAGGCTTCATCAAGAGTCTTACTAGCATAATACACTACATGGGGCAACTTGTCTCGCCATTGACCTAAAATAGCTCATATTGCATAATCAGATGCATCACACATGAGCTCAAATGGGAGACTATAGTTAGGTGGCTGGATGATCAGGGATATAGACAATAAGGATTTAAGCCTATTAAAAGCTTTAACACGCTCATAATCAAATTCAAAAGAGACAGCTTGTGCTAAGAGCCTAGACAAGGGACGTGCTATATGGTTAAAATCCTTAATGAACCTATGGTAGAATCCTACATACCTTAGAAAAGATCTTACATCCTTAACACACTTAGGGATAGGTAACTTCTCAATCAATTCTACCTTAGTTAGGTCAACTTGAATTCCATTAAATAGGACTACATGACCCAAAACTATCCCCTACTGCACCATGAAGGGGCATTTCTCCCAACTCTACACCAAGTTCTTCTCTACACAACGGTCTAAGACTAAAGTGAGGTGACTTAAACACTCATTAAAACTATCACCAAAGACTACTGATGTGTGTCATTTGTGCATGTTTGCATCTAGTTTTTGCATGCATATTTAAGGGTGTTTACAGTATAATTGAGTGCACTTAGTATAAAGTTTATGCATATTTGTTAATATTTGTACATAATGTATTTAGGTGCACAAATACTATACTAAGTGTTATATTCCATGTTTTAGGAGTGTTTTGGAAGGGTTCAAGCTTATGCGAGGAAGAAATGAGCTAACGGATGAAGATCGGAAGAAAAGAAATAAATAAGAGATCATTCTGATCCAGCTGGTCGACTTAGAAGAAGAGCCGGTCGATCGTCTAGGTCGACCGGCCGCTCCAGAGAATAAAAGATTGAAGCCGGTCGAGTTCCTCAAGAAGCCGGTCGACCGGCTAGGTCGACCGGCCAGTCCAGAGAGCATCACAATTGAAGCCGGTCGAGCAAGAAAGAGGAGCCGGTCGATCGGCTGTGCGTTGAAGAAATCCATAAAAAGCTCGTTTCAGCTCATTTTTATGGGGAGAAACTTTTATTTCTTAAATCCTAATAAACCCTAACCCTTTACCCGCTTCACAAAACACCCTAAACCGCCATCTAAACCCCACACCAAGCTAGGATTGAAGCATTAAACGAAGATTTGAAGGATTTGTACGGATTTGGAAGCAAGAATTTAGGGAAGTTCTTCTTGTTCTTTCTTTATTTCTTGTAAATATGTTGCTAGATTAGGCTAGATTTAGGGTTGATTGTTGTTGTATATTAGATTAGGGCTTTGAATAATGGATTTGTGTAGATCTTTGGCTCTTAATGCATGTTTATTTACATAAATTTATGGCATGATTCAATATGTCTATGTATTGGAAATCAAACATGTCTATGTGTTTGTTAAAATGTCTAAGTGAATATGCATGTGTTATTTGTGCTTCAAATGCTCTTATCTACTTATATGGGTGAAGTGATTGTGCTTAATCTCGTGGCTTTGCTTAGTAGAGTAGGCTTTAGCCTTAAATCCAGCTAATAGGTTACATGCTATGCTTAGTCGAGTTTAGGTGCTAGTCCTTGGCTTTAAATCCAGCCAAGTAGATAAGTTAACCTAGACTAGAGTATCCCTCACCCACGTTAATGTTGGTTAATTGAGCCTTAATGTGACGTAGTGTTTAGGTGCTAGTCCTTGGCTTTAAATCCAGCCAAGAGGATAAGTTCTAAGCACGGATTGCGTAGGCTAGGAGGGATTGGCCCTTAGCTTTAAATCCAGCTAACGGGTTGAACCACTAGTATTGGTTAAGAGAGCCTCCGATCAACACAACGGCAATAGAAGTCCCGAGAATTAGATAGACATCATCTGTTATCATAACCCAAGTCTTGTTGCAATGCAATCGCCCTAGGTCCCCTTCTTTTTTATAAGTGTTTCTTTCCTTAGTTTGGTTCCCTTAAGTTCCTCCATAAATTAGTTTTTATTTTCCTTTTTCCGAGCTCCCTTCCATTCTAAAGTAAGTACACACACGCACGTAGCTAGTTTAAGGCATCCGAGCACATAGAGACTAAACTAAGGTAGCCTCTTTGTGGATTCGACCCCGCACTTGCACACACTATACTACACGCGTCCCGTGCACTTGCGGGCTATTTAGGCTTGTGCTCAAATAGCGGTATCAACTACAACGGCCTAAGACTAAAAGATAGGTGACTTAAACACTCATCAAAACTATCACCAAAGACTATGAAATCATCCATGAATATCTCTAAGTGTCTCTCAATCATGTCACTAAAAATGGGCATCATACACCTCTAGAAAGTTGCTGGGGCATTACATTGATCAAAGGACATCCTCTTATAGGCAAAAGTGCCACAAGGACAAGTAAAGGTGGTCTTCTCCTGATCCTCGGGAAACACGGGGATTTAATTATACAAAAAATAGCCATCTGGAAAGCAATAGTAGCTATGCCCAGCTACTCGATCTAAAATCTGGTTTAAAAAAAGGCAACGGGAAATGATCCTTCCTAGTTTTGGAGTTGAGCTTCTTATAGTCAGTGTAAACTCTCCAACCTGTGGCAATATGCGTAAGGATAAGCTTTCCTCTCTCATTCTCTACAGTCGTGATCTCGGACTTCTTAGGGACAACTTAGACCAGGCTAATTCACTCATTATTGGAGATT
Source organism: Cordia subcordata (assembly GCA_028554755.1). Lineage (NCBI taxonomy): Eukaryota > Viridiplantae > Streptophyta > Magnoliopsida > Boraginales > Cordiaceae > Cordia > Cordia subcordata. The sequence continues at coordinate 14,656,206 of JAPTOF010000010.1, read as the reverse complement.
GGATAGATAATGCCTGCATCTAAAAACTTAATGATTTATGTCTTAACTACTTCGCTCATGTGTGGGTTTTAGCCTCCTTGTCGTATCTCTAGAAGGAACGACTCCATTCTCAATATGAATACTATGCATGCAAACCAAAGGGTCAATTCCTCTCAAATTGTCAATTTTCCATCCTATAGCCTTCTTATGTTTCATAAGAACCTTTAAGAGATGCTCTTCATGCTCTCTAGAAAGATTAGAAGCTATGATAACCGGAAGGGTCTTACTAAGGCCTAAGAAAGCATACTTTAAATGTTGGAGAAGGGGTTTGAGCGCTAAAGATGGGCTAGGCTCAACAAAGGGTGATTCAACCTTAACATCATCAATAGGGGCATTACTAGAATCAAGACTAGAAGGAATAACATCAAGTGACTTACAATCATGGAATCTTCAACTAAGGAGGTAGAAGCTACACATTCTAAGGTCTTCGCACCAAAGCTAGATAAGAATTCCCCAAATTTCCTTCAAATTTTCTTTGTCAGTCATGGTCCTCTCTACAAAGTCCTCGACGCAAAAATCAATCACATCCACTTTAAAGCATTCTTCTCCATCCTTTTCTCCTCCTATGCTAGCCCTATTCACCGTCTCGGCAACCTTCATGATAGACATCAAATTCCCAAATTTCATCTTTAATAACCCCAAGCTACAATGAATAATAGTATCTACAGTGGCAAGGAAGAGGCGACCTAAAAGGACAGGTGTATAATGTCTAGAATCGTGACCCGATTCTACATCTAATACTATGAAGTTAACAGGGTACACGAACTCACCTACCTAGACCATAACATTCTCTACCACATCCCTAGGTCTATGCTTGGACCTATCAGCTAGCTAAAGAGTAACATGTGTAGGGGACAACTCACTTAGACCTAGCTGTTGATAGACAGAATAGGGAATAAGATTCATATTAGACCTTAAATCTAGTAAGGCATGATCAATCTGGGTTATACGAATCTTAAAAGAAATGGTGAAAGCTCCAGGGTCACTCATCTTGGCCGGAAGGCTCGAACTGCACATACTACTTACTTTTCCATAAGCCTTACCTTCTTAGAAATGTTCGATGATCTACACTTCCTTATAGAAAGGTCCTTAAAGAACTTAGAATAGGAGGGAATGGAAAGGATCGCATCTGTCAAGGGAAGATCAACCTTAAGGTCCTTATGATACTTTAAGGTCTTGAAACCTGGAATCCTCACTAGGCGTGGGCCTCTCTAAATTGGATGGGAAGAGAACTCTAGGTGCAACACCTCTAGACACATGGGAAACATCTATGGGCTTTTTTCCCTCCCAATGTGGGTAGGAAGTACAACTCTCTCTATGGCCTCTAATGGGCTCGAATTTCTCAACAGTACCCTCTCTAGAAACCCTCTTAATAGGGCTATAATAAGGCTTACTAGACTTAAAAGGACCTCTAGGTGTAGATACTGCATAGTCAACTCTTACCCTAGTATCCACTATCCTACCGCTCCTAAGAGTGGTGATGGCCTTAGCCTTGGCCTTAGGGTTCACCTCTGGTTAAGAAGGTAGCTTCTCAACTAACTGGTCAACTGCCCTAATTGTGCCTCAATCTTAGCCATGTTTCGCCTATTTTTGCTAATTCCTGCTGTTGGTTCTAAATGAATTGCATTATCTTTATCATGTCATTGCTGGGAGGCTGGCTAATAGAAAGAGCAGGTAAAGCTTGAGGTTGAGGAGCACCAGTGAGACAAGGTTGATTAAGATGGCAGCAACCTGGGAAGTATTGAAGAAGGGGTCGTTGTTGGGGTAGAACTTAGGCATGTGAACTAAACTCATGTTAACCTTGTCTCCAAGAAAATTTTGGATTATCCCTTAAACTCGGATTGTATGTGTTTGAGTACGGATTGTACTCACTGGAATAACCATGAGTAGCACACACTTGCTCTTTCATAAATTCGGGAAACTGGGGTGCTAAAGGGCAAGCTATAGTCTCATGAGATGACTCATAACATAAAGCACACACTTTAACTACCAAAGGGGTGCAGGATGAACCTATGGAACTAGTCCTACGACCTTAAGAGGAAAGGGACAAAGAAATGAATTGATGTAGCTTATTTGTTAAGGCCTTTACCTTAGCGGGTAAAACTAAAGAAACTCCCACCTCACTAACACCTCTCTTAGTACCTTCCCAACTAGACCTGTCCATGGCAAAGTTTGAAAAAGAATTTTGGCCATCAACTTCATTTTCTCCCATGCCTTAATTGGTCTCAAACTATAGAAGCCACCACCAGAGATGCCATTGACCATCATCCGATTTTGTTCATTTAAACCTCGAAAGAATACTGGAGTAGGTCATGACTACCATACCTATGGTGTGGACACTGTCTAAGAAGGTTTTTGAACCTCTTTCAAGCCTCATGAAAAGATTCTAGATCATGTTAGAAGAAAGTCATAATTGTGGTCCTAAGGTCGACCGTCATGACCATGAGATAGAATTTCTAAAAGAACTTAGATTGAAGCTCGACCCACGAAGTAATGCAACCAAGTCCTAGCCTTGTCCTTAAGAGAGGAAGGGAACAATCTTAAACATATGACCTCTTGGAGACATCGGGGACATGGAAGATGGAACTCATCTCAACAAAATTGGTAATATGCTCTAGAGGACTCTCATTGCTTCTCTCATAGAAAGAAGGAAGCATGGCCAACACATCAGGCTTGATCTTGAAGTTCGTCTCTCCCAAACTTGGAATTTGAATAGCCAGATTAGGCTCAAAGGCTTCGAGAAGGAAGAATTGCCTAAGAGTGCGCTTCTCATCTATGGGTGGATCCGGTCTAAGCGGCTCTTGTCTAAAATGATCTTAGGCTTGATGCCTCTAGTGGTCATGAGGTGGAATGGGATTCATTAGGGGAATGAATGGATTAAGAGGATGGTTGGGATCAGTCATCTCTTCAAGAAGATCTCCTGAATTCCTAAAATGCGTTGAAATTCTATAAGGTTCGGGAATAAGGGGAACTAGGGGATTTCCAGGGGATCTTCTACAAAGCATGTACAAACTATCCTAACTCTAACCACTTCAACCCCCAAAAACTTCAACAATCCTAAGACTACAACAAATAAGCCACAATCCTAGAAAGTCCACTAAAAACAAAAACAAGAACATCTAATAAAACTAAACAAGCAAGAAAAATAAGAAAAAATTAAACAGACTATAAAGAAAAAGCAAGGAAAACAAATAAAGCAACTGCCACAACACACAAGCAAAGAATGCAAGCCACCGTGCCTCCCTAGTAATGATGCCAAGAACTTGATGCGTCTGTAGCGGTACAAGCCCTAAAGACTCGCAAGCGCATAGATCAATGCAATATAGTATGTGCATGAGCGGGTGTCGATCCACAAAATTGTGAAGTGAATTCTATGCTTGGCGTCCTAGAAAGTGCCGAAAAGAAAACCTAGACTAAACATATTTTTGGTATTTTAGATTAATGGGAGCGAGGAGGGAAATGAAGAGACTGCACTTTGGATATTAGGAAAGAAATGTAAAAACTAAGTTAATCTAGGTGATTAACCTTACGGGAAAGTGATAAGGTGGCTTACACTTGTGATCGGGTGATTCTTTAACTCAATGCTATAGGATTCGAGATATTGGCTTACTAAATATGGCTTCTAACACTAAGCAACTAACTAGTGTCCTAATTACACCCTAGGACTCAGTGGGGGTCCATCTCTAAGTGTACACAGTTGGAGCTACAACGTGGTCCTTATGTACCAAAGGCCATAGGAGGGACTAGGGAATTACTTAGGTGTCCTAGAATGATCCCACCCTAGTTCTTAAACTATTAACTAGATTTAAAGCTAAGACTTAGGGTTCCTAGGGTTGACGAAGCCTATCCAGACTCCTATTAGCTTATTTAAAGCTAAAGGAGACTCGATTTAGACTAGTCCTAACTTAAGCACCATCATTCTAGGGACTCTAAAGCGGATTGGTATCTAATAAGTGCAATCCTACATATTCTAAGGTAAGGCATTGTGAATATGACATCCTCTCCATGATACAAATACAAGCAAGTTTGATTTACGTTATTGGAAACATTCAAGCATCAATATGTAGCAATAATTGAGCATGTATTCACTATAAGGTAGGTTTCATACCCACATAGACATGAATAGAACCAACCCGCTTCATATTATCCATAATCACGCATATAGACATGCATAATCTAAGGATTAGAAGTGTTCTATAGCAAATATAACTCAATCTATACACATACAACTCATTCAAGCATTACATCAAACACATGGACATGAAATGATATAAAACTTTTCAAAATAAGAACAAAGTATGTATATGTGTAAGTCAATAGAATCCCATAACAAAGAGTATGAAAATTTACCCATTACACAAGTTTATTCACCTTAATCTATCTATTTAAGCATAAAATGAAAGAGGATTGAGAAAGCTCCCCTTCCATCCTTGTTTGTTTCTCTACAATCTTGGGCAAATCCTCACCAAATAATGTTGTAATCCTAAAATGTAAGTGATGTGTCTGTTTTGTGTGTTTATATTTTGCAATTATATATTTGTTTTGAGGTGTTTTGAGCTTCATTTGATGTATTAGTTTAACATTTAGGTCATACTCATGCATATTAGGGTCTACACGTTCATAGTTGAACTTAGGACTTAAATGCTACACTAATGTACGTTTCTTGCTTGTTTAAGGTGTGATTTGGGAAGATAATTGGAGCTTAACAGAGGGTGATTGAAGTGTGGAACAAAGCCAAGGGTTTTTTGGATGCAAAGGAATGAAGAAAAGTGCTTTTGGAAATGGCCGGAAGAAAGAAGGAGCGACCGAGGCAAAACTGAGCGCAATGTGAGCCAAATTCGGATCTTGCAACCTAAAAAGGACATGGACAAATTTTGGATTCATTTTAGGGTGCAAAATATGGCTTGGGAGATCTCCCACGACGATACAAAGCCACAGAAAAAAACGGTGCGCGAATCGGAGGTAAAACGAGCAAGATATGACCATTTTACTATCAAGATCGGTTAGCCTCTGTATAGGCCGGACGACCAAGATGGTCGACCGGCCAGATCAGAACCTGGGCCAATTTTGGCCGGACGACTTAGGCCCAAATCCGGTCGACCGGCTGGGCTCCCGGCTGGACGCGTTGAAAGCTTTATTTAAGCCACTTTTCAGCCCTTTTGAGGGAGGAACTTTTATTTCTTAAACCCTAATAAACCCTAACCTCGATCCACAACACAAACCACCCCAAACCACCATCTAAACCCCACACCAAGCAAGGATTGAAGCAGCAAACAAAGAATTGAAGGATTTGTATGGATTTGGAAGCAAGAATTTAGGGAAGTTCTTCTTGTTCTTTCTCTATTTCTTGTAAATATGTTGCTAGATTAGGCTAGATTTAGGGTTGATTGTTATTGTATATTAGATTAGGGCATTGAATAATGGATTTGTGTAGATATTTGGCTCTTAATACATATTTATTTACATAAATTTATGGCATGATTCAATATGTCTATGTATTGGAAATCAAGCATGTCTATGTGTTTGTTAAAATGCCTAAGTGAATATGCATGTGTTATTTGTGCTTCAAATGCTCTTATCTACTTATTTGGGTGATGTGATTGTGCGTAATCTCATGGCTTTGCTTAGTAGAGTAGGCTTTAGCTTTAAATCCAGCTAATAGGTTACATGCTTTGCTTAGTCGAGTTTAGGTGCTAGTCCTTGGCTTTAAATCCAGCCAAGCGGATAAATTAACCTAGACTAGAGTATCCCTTATCCACGTTAGTGTTGGTTAATTGAGCCTTAATGTCACGTAGTGTTTAGATGCTAGTCCTTGGCTTTAAACCCAGCCAAGAGGATAAGTTCTACACACGAATTGCGTAGGCTAGGAGGGATTGGCCCTTAGCTTTAAATCCAGCTAATGGGTTAAACCACTAGTATTGGTTAGGAGTACCCCCGATCAACACAACGGCAATAGAAGTTTCGAGCCTTAGATAGACCTCATCCGTTCTCATAGCCCAAGTCTAGTTGCAATGCAATCGCCCTAGGTCCCCCTTCTTCTTTATTAGTGTCTCCTTCCTTAGTTTGGCTCCCTTAAGTTCCTCCATAGATTAGTTTATTTTCTTTTTTTTCCGAGTTCCCTTCCATCTCAAAGTAAGTATACACACGCACGTAGCTAGTTCAAGGCACCCCAGTACACAGAAACTAAACTAAGGTAGCCTCCCTGTGGATTCGACCCCGCACTTGCACACACTGTACTGCACACGTCCCGTGCACTTGCGGGCTATTAAGGCTTGTGCTCAAATAGCGATATCAAGTTTTTGGCGCCGTTGCCTGGGAGGCACGGTATTGGTTCTTTGTTTGCTTTTGTGTTTGCGATTGGTTGTTTGCGTGTGCATTATCTTTACTTCCTTTCCATTTTCTTGAAAAAAAAATTAGGAAAAAAATTAAAAAAAATAAAAATAAAAAATTTGACTGTGAAGGGGTTTTACTTGTGATTCATTGAATATGACAGATCCTAATGCTTCTTGGTGGTCACTTGTATCCTCTTCCCCACCACCCGAACGTGTCCCTTATGCATGTCGCTTGTGTGGAAGTTTCATGCATCCTACCGTTTTCTGTCCCCACGAGAATTCCCCACCTAGGGCTAGTGCTACTAATGACCCCTATAGTCATGCAACATCTCATGCATTTTCATTTAGTAATCATGACTATAGGGATGCATATTCTTGTTATTGCAATCATTGTGGAAGCCGTGCTCATTTATCTAGTGCTTGTCCCACCTTCCACTCTTATTCCCAATTGCATGCAATGCCCTATGCCCCTAGCAATCATATGCCCATGCATGCGTCTACATCTAATTATCATGATTCTAGGGAGCAACATCATGCATTTTCACAATGGGGTCAAGATGACTCTTTATTCCATTCACCTTTTAGTTTCAATTGCCCACCTCCAACACTTTCTTTTTCCACCCATTCCTCTCCCGAGTTTTTTGATGGTTATGTGCAAAATGATTTTCAAAATGACTACCCTTTTCACTCGGTTGAACCCTCTTTCGTTATGTATACACTCTCGGAGCAACTAGATCAAATGCTTGAGCAAACCCAATCTCTCCTCCAATCTAATCAAGAGGAACTAGAGAGTTGAAGCGAGACACCAAATCTTTTGGTGTGTCCTTGGAGAGATTGGTTGAAAGTGTGCAACTCATGAGTGAGAATGTTGAAATATCTTTAGAACGAGTTGAAGGGATAGAGATGAGACCTAACGATGAGGTGACTAGGGGTGGAAATGATGATGTATGGGAGAGACAACTAGAAAGAGAGGTTGATAGAGAGATAACATCTTGTAGTGAGGATGAAGATGAGCTTAATGATAACTTGGTTCTTGATGACTCTTGTGATTATGTTTTAGAGGAAGTGGTACCCTATCCTCCTAAGCTTTCAACGTCTCCCATGGAGTCATATGAGTTTTTTCTTTCTCCTCACCCCACACATTCTGTACCCATGGAGGTTGAGTCTTGTGTCGATAGTACTCAATTGCATTCCGAGTCGGCATTTAGGGAGTTTAGCGCGCATTCTCCCCTTGAGCACTCATGCATACATGATGAGGAATCTGTTGAGTCACCATTGCCATTTAAATTAGTGTCCACCCCGTATGAAAAGCATGATGGCGAGATGACACCCACTAGTGATGAATGTATTGATGAATTTAAAGAGACTGTAGCTAGTGAAGGCTTAAAGTCATACATTGGGGAAAACAAGACATCAATTTCAGAGATTTTAGATGATTCGTTTCTTAGAGTTAAGAATCACGATGTTGAAGAGAATAGCAACTCTAAGAAGACACATAAGAAAGGAATTGATGTGCTTGGAAGAAAGATCTATGGTCTCTTTGGATGTTTGATCATTCATTGATGGAAATAGAGCCCATTAAGATCGAATCCACCCTTCGTGAGGAGTTAGAACGACCTAGGCTTGATCATGATATATCTTGTGGAAAAGAAGAGTGTAGTACATCCACTTCCTATATCATTGCTCCTTCTTCTCCAAATGTCGTTCCAACCCTCATTTCTCATTCCATTGAGTCTTCCTTTTTGGAGCTCACGTTTGTGCCTTCATGCATAGAATATTTTCATCTAGGGTCAGAAAGCACGTTTCCCATGTTGCATGCATTAGACCTATCTTTGACCTATGGGGAAAGTGTGTTCCTAGCTCTCGATTATGAGAAGAAGGCATTGGGGTGGTTAATTAAAGAGCAAGCGGGACATGATTCTTCACGTTTGAGCATGCTTCATTCCACACTTGCGCATTCATTTGATATTTTAGGGTGGGATCTTGAAAAGGGGTGCATCATGCATTCATTGCCCCAACCTTTAGTGCATAACCCTTTTCCTTCTATATTCTGTGCTTTAATGATTATCTGGCAATTTGTGCCAGCAACTTTAAACATATTTTACTCTAACATTGGCGCCCGGCTGGAGGCATTAAATCCAGTGCTACTAGGAGGCACCCTAGGCTTGTTCATATTTTTCTTGTTTTTCTTGCATTTATTTGCTTTTATACATAATAGATTAGATTGCTTTTGTTTATCTTATTTTTTTTATATTTTAGGATTTCTTTTGTTTATTTCCATTCTTAGTAGGTTAGATTTTTACTCCCTTACTTGTTCTTGCTCCTTTTCTTCATTTGTGCATCAATCCTTTACCCCATGTTTACATCCTTGTTTACTATTTCAAATGTCAATGTGAGCTTGCATAACATATCTTCTAATCTCTTCTTTGTTTTTTGAGCATTAGTGCTTTCCACAAAAGACAGAGGCTAGTAGATCATTGGATTGTCTTTGGCATTTGCGGACTACATGGAAACAAGGTTGTATCTATCCATCTTTTACTTGTCCTTATCTATCCCTCTCCGCATTCCCCATATGTGTTTCATGTTGATTGCTTGTCGTGTGGTCTTATGATTTTTGCTTGAGGACAAGCAAAGTTTAGGTTTGGGGGTGTGGTTGCTTATTTATTGTTTATATCATATATGGGATAGATTAGCTTGTCATATCTTATTTTTTTTGCTTAAAATGTGTTCAAATTTTTTAATTTTTTGCGTATTATGAGTTAGTTTATCTCCACGTTGGTTGGAGAGTTGGCTTTTGTTATTGACTTAATTGATTGGAGAAGATAAGGGTGTACTATGGGGAGTAAATGGAGTGTAGGGTATAACCTAGACTTTGAAGAGAATCCTTTTGAAAGCTGTGGGAGTGAGTATTTCTAAGAATGCACCTTGTAGTTTCCCACAACTTGGTTGGAAAAAGTGTTTAAAGGGTTGTTGATATGAGTGCCCATTCCTTGATTGGTTCTTTTAGTTTGCCTTAGCCTCTTCTTTTTCCTTTCTTTTTGTTCTATTTATGCATTGAAAAAAAAATGAGAAAAAGAAAAAGCTAAAAGGCAACAAAAAGATTGAAAAGTGAAGTATGTTGAATAAGTGTCAAGTGACAAAATGTCAATTTGACACAAGTATCTCTTCTGTTTATTTTTATGTGTTATGAATAAGGCTCTTACGTCAATGTGAGCCATTGTGATGTATCTTCTCTTTCTTGTATCTTTGGGGCTAAGTGCATATTGGGAGGCCATGTTAGTTGATAGAGCACGAAGTATCAACATCCCGAGTGCGTGAGTTCGAATCCTAAGTTTGTGGTGGTTCTAGTTACTTGGTGACATTCCCAAGAGGTGTGAGACCCCTTGTGATCAAAGGGGGGATCCGAAAAAGACTAGGGAAGCCCTTACATGAAAAGAATGACCCCTTGTACCCCTTGGATGCGAAAAGATAGCAAGTCAATGCAATTGGCAACTCTTTGAAAAGCACAAGGATAGACTTCATTTAGGCTTGCTTGAGGACAAGCAAGGGGAAGGCTTGGGGGTGTTGATGTGTCTATTTTGTGTGTTTATATTTTGCAATTATATATTTGTTTTGAGGTGTTTTGAGCTTCATTTGATGTATTAGTTTAACATTTAAGTCATACTCATGCATATTAGGGTCTACACGTTCATAGTTGAACTTAGGACTTAAATGCTACACTAATGTACGTTTCTTGCTTGTTTAAGGTGTGATTTGGGAAGATAATTGGAGCTTAACTAAGGGTGATTGAAGTGTGGAACAAAGCCAAGGGTGTTTTGGATGCAAAGGAATGAAGAAAAGTGCTTTTGGAAATGGCCGGAAGAAAGAAAGAGCGACCGAGGCGAAACTGAGCGCAACGTGAGCCAAATTTGGATCTTGCAACCTAAAAAGGACATGGACCAATTTTGGATACATTTTAGGGTGCAAAATATGGCTTGGGAGATCCCCCACGACGATACAAAGCCATAGAAAAAAATGGTGCGCGAATCGGAGCTAAAACGAGCAAGATATGATTATTTTACTATCAAGATCGGTTAGCCTCTGTATAGGCCGGACGACCAAGCCGGTCGACTGGCTAGGTCGACCGGCCAGATCAGAACCTGGGCCAATTTTGGCCGGACGACTTAGGCCCAAAGCCTGTCGACCGGCTGGGCCCTCGGCTGGACGCGTTGAAAGCTTTATTTAAGCCACTTTTCAGCCCTTTTGAGGGAGGAACTTTTATTTCTTAAACCCTAATAAACCCTAACCTCGACCCACAACACAAACCACCCCAAACCACCATCTAAACCCCACACCAAGCAAGGATTGAAGCAGCAAACAAAGAATTGAAGGATTTGTACGGATTTGGAAGCAAGAATTTAGGGAAGTTCTTCTTGTTCTTTCTCTATTTCTTGTAAATATGTTGCTAGATTAGGCTAGAGTTAGGGTTGAGTGTTCTTGTATATTAGATTAGGCGTTGAATAATGGATTTGTGTAGATATTTGGCTCTTAATACATATTTATTTACATAAATTTATGGCATGATTCAATATGTCTATGTATTGGAAATCAAGCATGTCTATGTGTTTGTTAAAATGCCTAAGTGAATATGCATGTGTTATTTGTGCTTCAAATGCTCTTATCTACTTATTTGGGTGATGTGATTGTGCGTAATCTCATGGCTTTGCTTAGTAGAGTAGGCTTTAGCTTTAAATCCAGCTAATAGGTTACATGCTTTGCTTAGTCGAGTTTAGGTGCTAGTCCTTGGCTTTAAATCCAGCCAAGCGGATAAGTTAACCTAGACTAGAGTATCCCTCATCCACGTTAGTGTTGGTTAATTGAGCTTTAATGTCACGTAGTGTTTAGATGCTAGTCCTTGGCTTTAAACCCAGCCAAGAGGATAAGTTCTACACACGAATTGCGTAGGCTAGGAGGGATTGGCCCTTAGCTTTAAATCCAGCTAATGGGTTAAACCACTAGTATTGGTTAGGAGAACCCCCGATCAACACAACAGCAATAGAAGTCTCGAGCCTTAGATAGACCTCATCCGTTCTCATAGCCCAAGTCTAGTTGCAATGCAATCGCCCTAAGTCCCCCTTCTTCTTTATTAGTGTCTCCTTCCTTAGTTTGGCTCCCTTAAGTTCCTCCATAGATTAGTTTATTTTCTTTTTTTTCCGAGTTCCCTTCCATCTCAAAGTAAGTACACACACGCACGTAGCTAGTTTAAGGCACCCCAGTACACAGAAACTAAACTAAGGTAGCCTCCCTGTGGATTCGACCCCGCACTTGCACACACTGTACTGCACACGTCCCGTGCACTTGCGGGCTATTAAGGCTTGTGCTCAAATAGCGATATCAGTAAGCTTAGATCTAGGTGGGTATGTGTGTTAATGTGTGTATTGGTGGTGGGTGAAAGTAGGGTTTTGTGTGTGATAGGTGTGTGAAGTAGTGGTGATCGACGATAAAAAGTGATAATAGTAAGCCCTATTTATAGCCTTTAGCGTCGCTACCTGCTGACCTAAACGACTAACCTGTAGAGAGAGGAATCAGCCAGCTTAAATGTAGGACATTCTGGAATTACCGGTTGACCAGTTATCTCAGCTGGTATAAGCCTTTCTTCTCTGGAATTACCGGTTAACTGGTTGCTCTTGGAGGTTAGCTAGTTCATCTTGATGTCCTCATTCTTCATCTTTTTTACTGCTGACCTCTTCCTCACTACCCGTAAACCTTTGTTCTTCATCACCCTTTATTGTGTGAGCTCAACAACAAACCCGAAATCACCTAAATAATTAAAAACTAGCAATTACTGTAATGTTTACCTTTTAAACTCAACCATATACAATTACTTCGCTTAAGCCTATCTTTAGTGTAAGTACTACGCTAATGCATCTATTAAAGCTCAAGACACCTCTTAAACATGGATAAATAACAATGCAAATGCACACAAAAACATAACACATCACCTATATCTAAAAGCTTAATGATCTTTTTCTTAACTACTTCGCTCATATATGGGTTTAGCCTCTTTGCATTGCCCTAGAACGAACAGCTCTATCCTCAAGGTAAATATGACGCATGCATATTAAAAGGTCAATACCTCTCAAATAATTAATTTTCAACCCTATAGCCTTTCTATATTTCTTAAGAACCTCTAAGAGATGCTCCTCGTGCTCACTAGAAACATCAGAAGCTCTGATAACTAGAAAGGTCTTATTAGGGCAAAGGAAAGCATATGTTAAATGGTTAAGAAAGGGTTTCAACTCTAAAGATGGGCTAGGCTCAACCAAGAGGGAGTCATCCTTAACATTATCTATAGGAACATCACTAGAATCAAGAATAAAAGGAATAACCTTAAGTGACTTATCAATCAAAGAACTCTCAACTATCGTGGTAGAAGCTGCACATTTCTGCTCTAAAGTCCCCAAATCAAAGCTAGATAACAAATCTTCAAATTTCCTCAATTCAAGAATCAATTACATCAACTCTAAAGCACTCTTCTCCATCCTTTTCTCCTTCTACACTAGCCCTATTCAACACCTCGGGGACCTTTAAAGTGGACCTTAAATTCCCAAATTTCATTTCTAATAACCCCGATCTATAATAGATAATTGCATCTGTGGTAGGAAAGAAGGGGCGACCTAAAAGGATGGGCGTAGAATGTCTAGAATCGTGACCCGAGTCCGTGTGTAATACTATAAAGTCAACAAGGTACACAAACTCACCTACCTGGATCATAACATTCTCTACCACACCTTTAGGTCTATGCTCAGATCTATCAGCTAGTTGAAGAGTAACATGCATAGGGGATAACTCACTTAGACCTAGCTATTGATAGATGGAGTAGGGAATGAGATTCATACTGGACCCTAAATCTAGCAAGGCATGATCAATTTGTGTCTCACGGATCTTACAGGAAATGGTGAAAGCTCTGGGGTTACTCATTTTAGGCAAAAGGCCCGAGGTGCAAATACTACTCACTTTCTCCATTAACCTCATCTTCTTAGGAATATTTGATGATCTATGGTTTTTCATACAAAGATCCTTGAAGAACTTAGAATATGAGGGAATGGAAAGGATCGCATCTATTAAAGGACGATTGACCTTAAGGTCCTTAAGGTGCTCTAAGATCTTAAAAAACCTAAAATCCTCACTAGGTGTGGACCTCTGTAAGGCGGATGGGAAGGGAACTCTAGGTGTAGTACCTCTAGACACGTGGGAATCCTTAATGGGCTCCTTTTCCTCTTGCTGTGGGTGGGAAGTACTACTCTTTCCATTGTCTTTAACGGGCTCAACTCCTTTCTCTACAGGGCTACAGCCAGGCTCTCTAAACTCAGAAGGACTATTAGCTATAGGCACTGCATAGTCAACTCCTACTCTATTATCTATTATCCTACCACTCCTAAGATTGGTAACGGCCTTAACCTGGGCTTGAGGGATATAAATGGTGTCGGTAGAGAAATAGGGCTGGACTCTAGGGTTCACCTCTGGTTAGGAAGGCAACTTCCTAAGGTCTTTAGTGCTCAACTAAGTGGCAAACTACCTTAACTGGGTATCTATCCTAAAGTGATAGCTCTCTATCTACTGCTTACAACTAGCTAACTCCTGCTACATCAAATAAAACATCTTCACAATCTTGTCATCACTAGTGGAGACAGGGAGTACCTGTGGCTGAGGAGTACTAGAAAGCCTAGGTTGGTGGACATTATAGAACCTTAAGGGGTTAGTAGGATGGGGTAACTACTAGAGTGGGCCTTAGTGTTGGGAATAAGAAGATTCATGTTGACCCTATCTCCACAAAAATTTTGGGTTCTCTCCAACCCAGATTGTACGTTTTCAAGTACGGATTGTACTTACAAGAATAACCTGGAGAGGGCCACATTTGCTCCTTCACAAATTAGGGAAACTGGGGTACTAGGGGTTAAGCAATTGTCTCGTGAGACGACTCGGAACACAATGTATGCTCTAGTTCTATGAATGTGAGAGGAAAGAGACAAAGAAATGAATTGATCTAACTTATTTGTTAAGGACTCTACCTTAGCGGGTATATCTAAAGAAACTCTAACCTTACTAACACCTTTCCTAGTACCTCCTTGACTAGACTTATCCATAGCAAAGTTTTGAAAAGAGCTTTAAGCCATCAACTCCATTTTCTTCCATGCCCCAGTCAGTCTCAAGGTATAGAAGCCACTACTAGAGGCAACATTGACTATCATCTTATTTTGTTCATTTAAACCTTGAAAGAAGCACTAGAGTAGGTCATAACTACTATACCCACAACACGGACACTGTCTAAGAAGGTCTTTGAACCTCTCCCAAGCCTCATGAAAAGATTCTAGACCATGCTGGAAAAAGGTCATAATGGCGATCCTAACATTGGTCGTATTGGCCATAAGACAGAATTTCTGAAAGAACTTAGATTGAAGCTCAGCTCATGAAGTGATGCAACTATTAGGTAAGGAATGCAATAAAGTCTTAGCCTTGTCCTTAGGAGAGAAAGGAAATAATCTTAGACGCATGACCTCTTGGGAGACATTGGGGACATAGATGGTGGAAATCATCTCAACAAAATCAGTAATATGCTCTAGAGAACTCTTATTGCTCCTCCCATAGAAGGAAGAAAGCATAGCCAATATATTAGGCTTGATCTCAAAGTTCGTCTTCCCCAAACCTGAAATTTGAATGGCCAAATTATGCTCAAAGTCTTCGAAGAGGAAGACTTAGGAGGATGATTGGATTCAACTATCTCTTCAAGAAGATTTCCTAAATTCTTAAAATGTCTAACAATCCTATCGGGTTCGGGATGAAGAGGAACTTAGGGATTTCCAAGGGATCTCCTAACAAGCATACATAAACTATCCTAACTCCGGCCACTTCAACCCTTGAAAACTTTAACAATACCTTAAAACTACAGCAACAAAGCAGCAAACCTAGAAGTCTACTAAAAGCAAAAATAAAAAGAAAAATGAGAAGGCTAAACAAACAAGCTATGCTATGTACATAAAGTAAACACAAAAAGATCAAAGAAAGTAAGCTAAATAAGAAGCTACTAAAGCAAATTAATCAAAATAAAGCAAAACAAACAAAAGAGCAACTTCTAAAACACATAAGCAACGATCACAAACCACCAAGCCTCCCCTGCAACGACGCCAAGAACTTGGTCTCTCCCTAGAGTGCAAGCCCTGAAGACCCGTAAGTGCAGGGGTTGGTGCAGTGTAGTGTGTGCGAGAACTGGTGTCGAACCACAGGAAAGCTGTTTTATGGAATGGATTCTTTTTATGTGTCCTAGAAAGCACCTAAAAGTAAACCTAAACTAGATATATTTTTGGAGTTTTGGATTAACAGGGGCTTAAAGAAAAGAAAATGACACTGCATCTAAGGGAATGAAAGTAGGGAAACAAACTATCTAGAGGGGGTTAACAAATGGAATGGGTTAGGGTGACTTTGGCTTACGAATGGGTGATTCATTACTCAAATGCTATGGTATTATGGGGGATGGCTTATCGAGTGCTCTTAACTAGGTTAGTAACTAGAGTCTTAATTTCTCCCTAGAACTTGGTGCTGTCTGTCCCTAGGCGGTGCCTCCTGAAGCCAAGGCATGGTCCTTATGGCATAAGGCCTTAAGAGTGACTAATTAGCTTCCTAGTGAACTAGAATGAACCTATCTTCGTACAAAAACTGTTGGCTAGGTTTAAAGCCAAGACTAAGTGTCAATGGGGTTGATTAAGCCTATTCAAAAACCTATTGGCTGGATTTAAAGTCAAAGGAGACTCGATTTAGGCTAACTTTAAATTACGTGTGTCATTCTCACTATTGCAGGATTTGACTTATTATCACATTCATACATGTTCAAAGCTAACGTGTTCATGAATAAAGGAACCTATTCGACTACCAAATATCATCATGCTTGGATTACACCATTGATGTGTGTCGTTTGTGCATGTTTGCATCTAGTTTTTGCATGCATATTTAAGGGTGTTTAGAGTATAATTGAGTGCGCTTAGTATAAAGTTTATGCATATTTGTTAATATTCGTACTTAATGTATTCAGGTGCATAAATACTATACTAAGTGTTATATTCCATGTTTTAGGAGTGTTTTGGAAGGGTTTAAGCTTATGCGAGGAAGAAATGAGCTAACGGATGAAGACCGGAAGAAAACAAATAAAGAAGAGAGTTTTTTGATCCAGCCGGTCGACTTAGAAGAAGAGCCGGTCGACCATCTAGGTATTTATTGAACCTTCATACTTTGCATCAATGTACAAATAAAGAGAATAAGATATGAAAAACTCAATCATATGAACAATATCATGATCGAATTATGTCTAGTATCACCTTGTCCTTGTGGTCTTTAGGGCATAAAATCCCAACAATCTCCCACTTGCACTGAAAATCACAACCGTTAAACCATGTTCCCAAATGACTCAACTTGTATGGCAAACACTCTCTCCAAGAGTCATGTCTCATAGGCACAAATAGTTTTTCCCCATGGTTATCTGATCTTCTTTCTAATGACTCAGTATACAATCTCCCATTCTCTAAAAAGATACTAGGATATGTGCAAATCCACTAACCTAGGGACATCGGTCTAATAATTCAACTAATATCTGATATCCATGCTCACCGCAAAAGTAGATATTTAGGTCTAGTATTCAACATGTAGTCTGTAAAGCTCCTATTGCGCTAAAGCCCAGAATGCTTTAGAATGTCTTCTTTATCCTTATGGGCATCAAACAATGCTCAATAAGGACATTCCAATAGCTAGGAAGTGAAAATACTCCTTTGGAATATTGCATGCTATTCTAAACTAAGACCAATTAAATACAAAAATGCAGGATAAAGTTAATCTTTACTATATATCTGTTATCTTCCTTGTACACCCATGGTCCATCAATATCTTGATCAAAATAAAGACTTGTTTTTTATAAGATTTGATACCATTTGTTCGATGTTCACTTAAGCACTTAAGAGGATTATTTAAGCAGTACAAGCCACATGATCTCTGCACCTAGCACTACAATTGTCTGGTTATGAATCCAGATGACTTCATTAAACTTTTCACTCAAGATAAGCTATCTTGATGAACATCTTTGATATCTCACTATCACTCAAACAGGTGAGAGCAATGGAGTCACCTACTGGATCCTAGCATGGCTTTCTAGATAGAAGGCTTTCTTATAATCGATCCTTTTCTTTTTGAGTATAACCCCTCATATCCAGCTTTGCTATGAAGGTTCCAACCTTCTCATTAGCTCCGTTATTTATCCTTGCAGACCCAATTGCATCCTACGCGTTTTACCCCTTCAGATACAGCTACAAGAATCTAAACATAATTAGAGTAACAAACTCTTAATCATTTGCTATGCATCAATGGCCAACATCTAAATCAGAAACTGCTTCATCATGTCTAGTGAGAACCACAACCCAAAACTTTGGAAATTTGTCGAAAGACTTTCCAGAGCATATATTAGGTTACATGGTAATCCTCCCTCTACGATAGGGCTCCGGGTGTAACAATGATAACATATAACACTCTTCTCTTTTCAAGAAAGTGCAGATTTATCTAAAGACCAAAAGATCTCTTATAACGTAATTCCAGAATTTTGCAAGTCCTGAATCATACTATCATTCTCCAAGTATATAGCATAAATGCTAACGAGAATTTTTGTTTCTTTGATTTATATGTGATTCTACCTCTGATCCAAAAGAATATATCAAGAAACAACACATCTTTAACCTATGGTTACATCCATTAAAGATACTAAACACATTAGCTAGAATATTACAAATATGGAACTTAGCTCAAACAAAGTTTCTGCTTCGACCACATTTCTCGTAATATCCCATGTGTTGCCTTAAATGGTATCAAATAGAAGATGTAAACTGTTATCTCAAGATATCACTCCTATTAAGACATAGGCAGTGAAATAAAAAATATCATTAGCCTTTCCATGTCTACCAGTGTTCAACTTCTCTATTCATCTACACCATTCTCCTTGTGAGGAAAATCTTGATATAGATTACTGAGTCACAATCCATAATCTACAAGGTGCTCCTCGAGTTCACATGTAAGGCATATTCTACCTTGATTAGGATCAAAAAGTTTTGATGTGTTTATCTAATTTTTTTCTCCACCTTAATCTCAAACCACTAGGGACTTGTATAACATCAGATACATACATCTAGACTTTTGAGTAATCTTTAGTCAAAACTAGTACTCACAACCTTATGAACTAGTTAGCTCATGGAACCTCATATATTAATGTACACCAATTTCTAACATCTTCTAAGCTCCTTGTCACTTAGAGAAGAAGGGACCTTTGCAAGTTGTCTTTTCTTATAGATAAGACCATTAGAAGTTGTATCTTTGAGATCTAGTAAGCTACAAAGCCCACACTCGACTAACTTCTTATCATGCTCTTAGACAAGATATTCCTTGGATAAAATTAGAAGTAATGACTTTGAGATCTAATGAGTTGCAAAGCTCAAACTTAACTAACTCCTTATCAAGCCTTAGATAAAAGGTCTTAAGCATGAGTGTGTCCAAAGTGTTATTGGTTGGATCAAATATCCTTTCTAGATCAAATATACTCTATAACATGCAATGGTAGTGTAACATGATATTGTTAAACCATTATGTATTCTACCGAACGACAAACATTTCTATATCTATTAATATTGAAACTAGAATAAAAATACAATGTCCACAAAGTTTGGAACAAAGTTCTTTCGCATGTTTAGAGCATAAATATTAACATGAATATCCAAACACTATGTACCTCCTACTGTATAAACCCATACTTGGCTTCGTTTTATACTCTGAAAGTAAAGCTTTCTTACTTCTTATCCATGTCTCTTGAAACCTCTACTAGAAATAGCAGTGATGGTTACTAGCCCAGGGCTTACTCACATGTAGGACCAATCACCGTAAGGGTTTCACCATGAGAAGTGAAGCTTATATCTTTTTAGCGCTTGGTTAAGTATACGGGACAATGCATCCTCCAGTGCTTTTTTATGCCACACTAGAAACATTTCCCTTTGGGCTTGTCGTCTGCTACCCTCTACCATTTTTTTCATGGACTAGTATCTTGCTATTGCTCAACACTATCCAACTATCCCTCTCCATGTTCCAATTATTTCCCTTATCACTGGATTAAAAGTACCAAAAGTTTTAACTTTAGGAATGGAAACCTGGGGCCTCTTGTTGAATGATAGACTCTACTTCTTAAAGCTCTTTCATTAAATTAGAACGGGTCAATGTTCAACTTGATCGACTTAACAGTTAGCTTGAACTTCTTGAAGGATTCAGGTAGTGTCTTGAGTATTATGTCAACTTGAGTTGTAGTGTTTATCTGAGCACCTAGGATCTTGGTAATGCTGAAGTTATCCATTAACTTGAGCATATGCTCTATGTTCCTGCCATCGTAGAATTCATGATCTTTGTCATAGCAGCTTACTTAGCTGGCTTGCTAATGTCTTTGAATATTTCAAACAATAAGGTCATGATTTCTGTAATAGTCTTTATACCCTCATGCTATATTAGTAGATTGTCGGATAAAAATGCTAATATACAGCAGTTGGCCATAATATTAGCTCTCATCCAATCTCTAATCAGCATCTTGCTGGGTATTAGTAGAGCTGATCCCCATCAAAGGATTGGGTAATGACAAACTTATACCCATCCTTATTGAGTACTTTGTCCAAGTTCCTCTTCCAATGAGCATAGTTTGGGCCAGTAAACTTATTCTTGAAGAGAATACCCACCAAACCACTGGAGAAACTGCACAACATTTTATTGGATACACACATAATGAAATCTCAAATGAATGAGTAAAATAATATGATGCAAGCATGATATGTATGTAACAGTGGAAAATAACATACATCAAGCCTTTTTACATCATTTGCCATTTAGTAGATAACCCCTTAAACTACTATGATGTAACAGTGTCTTAACTCTATCAACTTGAACTCTATAGATGGCATGGCCAAACAAATGAATAGTCAAGTTAGGCTTTAGCCTATTTGGATAACGCTTATCTAGATAGAAGCTATACAATGGCACCTGATGTGTTGGTTTTGTGTCATATTTTTATATTTATTTAGATGTGTTTTAGAGCTTATTAGATAGCCTTAGTATAGTATTTATAATCTATACAAGGATATAAGTATACATAGAAGAGCTTATAGAGAAAGTACTACACTAAATACTTATTTTGTGCATCGTAGGTGAGAATTGAAGCAACTCTTGGAGCATGATTGAAGATGTTGATCGGATTTCCTAGCTTGAACAAGGGTTTTAAGGCCAAAAAAAAGCAAGAAAAACACGTTTGGAAGCATATGAATGGAGCTTGGAGCAATTGGGAAAGACCGAAGCAAAATTGGCAGCTCAGAGCTATCAATACAGAGCAACCAGTCACCCTCCATCCTCTACAGGTCAACTCGTTAGGGTGAATGACACAGACAGAGAGCTCATCAGGGAACCAGTTATCCTCCTCTCCAGAATTGGTCGACTGGTTACGACTTCCGGCAGCACCCACATGACAACTTTTAAAACTCGTTTTTACTCATTTCTTGAGGAGAATTTTACACAACTCTTTCACCCACCTCTCAAATTGTAATCCAAACCCTCACCCATCTCCTACACATATGTTCACACACAAAAACACCTTGAAATCAAGCGTCTAAGAGGATCAAACACGAAGAATTGGCATAGCTCTTGGATTGTAAAGCATAGCTATGGATAAAAGGGTATCTCTCTTTATCCTAGTTATTTTATGTATGATTAAAGCTATATAGGGTGATTATTGTTTGTATTATGGATTGGTTATTCTATTATTATTATTGAAACTTGGTAGATTAATATATATATATATATATATATGATTTGTGCTTAGGTTTCAAAGGCTATTTTTACATACATGTCTATATGTTTATTGAAATACCTTAATAAAGTTGCATATATATGGTAAGCCTATTTTCCTATTAACCATTTTAAAATCATTGTATAAGTATGTTTATGTGTTTTTGTGATAATTCCATAGAGTGGGTTATGTATTCATGCATGACTATCTGTGTGTTTGCATACTAATAGTAAGATTAGCTTCGATTGCACACATGTCAGGAACTATTGCTTAAATTGGTGTAATCTAAGCATGTCTATGTATTTAGTAGTAGAATATACCGAAACATTCTCAAATGCCAAGCCCTAGATATGTACCTTTGCACTTAAACGTTAATTTTTGCTATTGTGGTAGATGATCTATGGAGTTTAATCAATGGCTAGCCTAGGTTGAAGTCTCCTTTGGCTTTAAACCTAGCTAATAGGTTTTGGGTTAGGTTAATTGACCTTAGATGGACTAGGTCTTGGCTTTAAACTTGGCCAACGGTTTAGACACTAGGGTTAGATTAATCTAAGTCATCAAGAATCCTAACAAACTAGCTTAATGCCTACGTCATGAGGACCACGCTGTAGCTTTAAGTAGACATGCTTAGGGATGAACCCGTATCGAGTCCTAGGGTTCCATTAGGAGCTTAATTAGAGGGCTAGACAAGAGAAATTGAGTTTAATCCATCAAGAAACCCTAAAAAAAATGTATTTTTCACCCATTTGCAAGTCGTAATCGCCCTAATCCCCTATTTTCAATGTTTGACTCCCCTTAGATCGATTGATTCCCATGTCACACATACAACCTTTTATTTTCTTGCATTTAGATTAGATTTGCTTTTCTTGAGCTCTCCTCGGTTCAAAAATCATAAAAAGATTGTAGTTTAGGGTCCCAATAGCTCTTTAGGATGCACTTAGATTAGGACATCATAGACGGTTGGCCTTCCTGTGGATTCAACCTCACACTCGCACGCTACACTATATATGACCTATGCACTTACGGGCTATTTTAGGACTTCTGCACAAAATAGCGATCAAGTTCTTGCCGTCATTGCCAGGGAGACACAGTTGTTTGGTTTCTTTGTCTCTGTGTGTCTTAGCTTGTTACTTATTGTTGTATCTTTTCACGTTTTCTTTCTTTTGAATAATAAAAGAAAATTTCAAAAAAAATTTAAACCAATTGTGAATTGAGAAAAAGGTTTACTTGTGTTAATTAATCATGTATGATCCTAATGCATCATGGTGGTTACTCGTATTCTTTTCCCTACCACCCAAATATGATCCCAATGCTTGTCGCTTGTGTGGAAGTCATATGCATAGAACCATTTGTTGCCTCCATGTATGTCTCTTATCTTGGGCTAGTGCCAATTATACCCCCTATAGTCATGCATCATTTCATGCACCTTCATCTAGAAATTATGATTATAGGGATGCATATTCTTATTGTTGCAATCTTTGTGAAACGCGATCATGATTCTAATTCTTGTCCTATCTTCCACTTCTATCCCTAATTGCATGCAACATCAGAAAACACCCCTAGTAATCATGTGACCACACATGTATCCTCATCTTATCATTATTACTCGAGGGAGTAACATCATGCATTTTCATATTGCGGTAAAGATGACTCTTCATTTGGTCTATCTCCTTTCATTGAGAGTTCATCTTTTACACCATTTTTTTCCTACCCATCCTTCCTCCAAGTACTATAATAGTTGTGCTTATAGTGACCTCGATGTTTTTCATTTTCATTTGGTTGATCCCTCTTTTGTTATGTCTACATTCTCAGAGCAATTAGATCAAATGCTTAAGTAATCCCAATCTCTCCTCTGGTCTAATCAAGAGGAACTAGAGAGTTTGAGGCAAGACACTAAATCTCTAGGTGAGCACTTGAAGAGAATGGTTAAGAGTGTGCAACTTATGAGCGAGAATGTTGAAATACGTTTAGACCAAGTTGAAGTTAACGGTGAAGCGATTTAGGGTGAAAAAGATGATGCACTAGAGAGAGAATTAGAAAGAGAGGTTGATGGAGAGCTAACATCTTGTAGTGAGGATGAGAATCAACTTGATGATTATATGGTTCTCGATGATTCTGATGGATATGTTTTAGAGGAAATAGCACCAGATTCTTCTAAGATTTCAACACCTTATTTGCATTTCAAGTCTACATATATGGAGTCTAGTGTGCGTACTTTCCTTAAGCATTCTTTTTTGCATGACTTGGAATCCTTTAAGTCCCCTTTGTCCCCTTCTTATATGCCTACCTCTTGTGAAATGCGTGATACTGAGATGATGACCATTAGTGATGAACGTAAGATGAATTTGATGAGACTTTAACTAGTGAGGATCTAGAGTCATCTATTAGGAAGAACAAGACATCAATTTTAGAGTTTTTAGTTGATAAGTCTCTTAAAGTTTAGGATCATTGTATTGAAGAGAATAAGGACTCTAAGAAGATATCTAAGAAAGCAATTAGTGAGCTCGGAAGATTGATCTATAGGTCTTTTTGGATGTTTGATGAATCATTGTTGGAGAGAGAACTCATTAAGATCGACTCCACCCCTCATGAGGAGTTAGAGCGACCTAGGCTTAGTCATGATATATCTTGTGGAGAAGAAGAGTGCAGTACCTCAACATCCTTTACTCTTGACCTTCCTTCTCCAAGTGTCATTCCTACTTCCCTTTCTTATTCCATTGAGCCTCCTTGTTTGGAACTCACAATTGAACCTTCTTGCATAGAACATTTTCATTTAGAGTTAGAAAATACTTCTCCTATGTTGCATACATTAGACCTATCCTCGACCCATGGGGAGAGTGCATTCTTAGCCTTTGATTACAAAAATAAGGCCATGGGGTAGTTAGTTAGAGAGCATGCAGGCCATGATATTTCATGTTCATGCATGACACCTTCCATACTTGCGTCCATATTCTCATTTGATATTTTGGTGTGGGATCTAGAAAAGGGGTGCATTGTGCATTCATTGCCCCATCATTTATTGCAACCCTTTTCCTTCTATTATCTGTGCTTGGTTGAATATCCAACAATTTGTGCTTTGCAATTTTAAACACGGTTTGCTCTAACATTAGTGCCCAGCTGAAGGTGTTAAATCCAGCGCTGCTAGAAGGCACCCTAGACATGTTTATACTCTCTTTGTTTTCTTTGTTTTCCTCATCTTTTTTTTAACTTTTTCGTTATTTTTGCTCTTTGATTTTCTTTCTCTTTTCATTTGTTTTCTTTTACACCCTTCCAAGTGTTGAACCCCATTTCTATCATTTCCCTTTTTCATACACCTTTGATCCCTATTTCTATCATTTCCTCTTTTCATACACTTTTTTTTTATCATTTGATGATGCTAATGCAAGCTTGCATGGCAAATGCTACTAATCTTGTACTTTGTAAGTACTTGTGATTTGTTGAAAAATAGGGTTAATAAAGGATTCATAAATCATTGGCACAAGATTGTATCTATCTTTTCTCTACTTGTCCTCTTTATCTACACCATCCCCACCGCCTATACTCGCTTTGTAATGCCTATTTGCTTGTTGTGTGCCTTTGTTATATTTGCTTGAGGACAAGCAAAGTTTATGCTTGGAGGTATGGGAGTTTGGTTTTATTGTTTTATGCTTTGTCTAGGGTAGATTGCATTACTTTATTAAAAATGGTTAAAAGTTTTTTTATTTTTATTTTTTTGTGCATTTAGAGTTATTTATCTCTTGGTTGATTAGAATGTTGGCTTTTGTTGATTGACTTAATTGATTGGTGGAGAAAAGGTTGTATTATGGGGAGTGAATAGAATGGAGAGAGATCCGAGACTTTGAGGAGATATCTTTTAAAAACTAATAGGGAATGGGCACTTTTAAGAATGCACCTTGTAGATATCCCATGGCTTGGTTGGAAGAATAGTTGAAAAAGGGTTGTTGATATGAGTGCTCCTTCCTTGATTGGTTTTTTTTCATATGCCTTAGCCTTTCTTTTTCTTTGCTTTTTGCTCATGTTATGAATTGCCAAAAAATCTAAAAAAATGGAAAAGGCAAAAAGTTTGAAAAAGCCAAAGAGGCAACAAAAATATGAAAAACTAAAGTTTATTGGATAAGTGCTCAAGTGACACAATGTTGACTAGGCATACATTTCTATTTTTATTCTTTCGGTATATTGTGAATAAGGCTCTTATGTCATTTATGAGCCCCATAAGTTATATGGTGTGTTGTGTTTTTGTGTGTGTTTTCATTGTTAATTTCCTATGTTTTAGAGGTATCTTAAGCTTTAAAAGATGCATTAGTATAGTACATATACTAGAGTTAGGCTTAAGTGTAAACAAATGTATATAGTTGAGTTTCTAAGTCAAATGCTATACTAAATGCTTAATTTTATGCCTTAGGTGAGCTATAGGGCTAAAACGAAGCTTGAATGAGGATGAACGATGAAGATAAAAGAGGTACGGGTCATGCGATGAAGACCGAGAGCAAGAAAGAGAAGATAGAAGGTCAAATGGAGGAGCCGGTCAACCAGAGAGGAAGTCATTTTTAGCCGGTCAACTCCGCTAAAGAGCCGGTCAACCGGCTAGTCAAGGGAGCAACACTAGAAAGCCAGTCGAGTTAAAAAGAAGAGCGGTCAATCGGTAATGCGCAGTAGATGATATAAAATCACAATTTTCAGCTTTTAAAGGGGATTATCTTTAGACCCAACACACACAAAAAAAAAACCCTAGCTACACCACCTCTACTACATGGGATCACACACTTCTCACCTAGATTCAAGCTTGCTTGGAGGGTTTCAAACACTTGGATTGAAGCTACTCATAGATTTTATACAGGAATTGCTAGGATAGAAAGGGAGTCTTCTATTCTCTCTTTCATCCTCTTTTACATTATGTTTGAGTGGATTTGTTTAGGGTGATGATACTTGTGTAATGGGTTGATTCCATGCTTCTATATTATGGGATTTAATGGCTTAATATATATATATATACATATGCTATGTTCTTCTTGTTTCAATGGCTATTGTTCAATACATGTCTTGGTGTTTGATAATATGCCTAAGAGAGCTGCAGATGTATAAATTGAACTCTATTTGCTACTGAACACCTTTAATCCATTATGGAATCATGTCAATGTGTTTACTTGTGGATCTTGTGAAGTGGGTAATGTTTATATTTATGTCTATCTGTATTTTTACATGCTTAGTAGTAAATATGAGCTCAAAAGTGCTTTTAATGGTGTAATTCGAGCATGACGATGTTTGGTAGTTGAATAAGCCCTTTATTCACGAACACCTTGACCCAGAACATGTATGAATGCACTAATAGGTCAAATCCTGTGTAATGACCCTAGAATTACGAGGCATAATTCAAGGTTAGTCTAAGTCGAGTCTCCTTTGGCTTTAAATCCAGCCAATGGTTAGCTACTAGGGTAGGTTCTTCAAGGTTAGCTACTAGGGTAGGTTCTTCAAGGTCACCTGGGAAGCTAATTGGTCACTCTTAAGACCCTGGGTCATAAGGCCCACGCCGTAGCTCTAGGAGACGCTGGCTAGGGACGGACTCAAACCGAGTCCTAGGGAGAAATGAGGACACTAATTAAGCAATCTAGTTAAAAGAGCAATCGATCATTAAGCATTCTATGTAAATCCCATAGCATTTGAGTCTAGGATCACCCATTAGCAAATAGACGTCACCCTATTCCCTTCCATTTGTTAGTTCCCTCTAGATAGCTTGTCTTTATATTTTTTCACTCCCATAGTTTAGTTTTATTTTCTTTAGCTGTAGCTCTCGATCATCCAAAAACACCAAAAATAGTTAGTATAGGTTTCCTTTTAGGCATTCTCTAGGACACACACAAGTAGAATCCATCCCACAACATAGCCTTCTTGTGGTTCGACACCTGTTCTCGCACACACTACACTGCATCGATCCGTACACTTGCGGGTCTTTAGAGCTTGCACTCAAAAGATGACTATTAAGTTCTTGGTGCCGTTGCTGGGGAGGCATGGTGGCTGGCATTCTTTGCTTGTGTGGTTTGGTAGTTCCTTTATAGTTTGTTTAGTTTTTGCTTATATTTTTATTGGTTATATTGTCTTGCTTTGGTACTTTCTTATCCATCTTTTTTTGTGTTTTCATTTTTAGTAGACTTTCTAGGATAGTGGTTTATTTGCTATGGTATTAGGATGGTTGAAGAAGCCGGAGTTAGGATAGTTTGTGCATGCTTGGTAGGAGATCCCTTAGAAATCCCCTAGCTCCCTTTAATCTTGAACCCAATAGGATTGCTTGACATTTTAGGAATTTAGGAGATCTTTTTGAGGAGATGGCTGATCCCAATCATTCTCCTAATCCTCTCATTCCCCCAATGGATCCCATTCCATCTCATTATCACCATGGGCATCAAGACCAAGATCATTTTAGACAAGAACCCCTTAGACCGGACCCATCCATATATGAGGAACCCACTCTTAGGTAATTCTTCCTCCTCGAAGCCTTTGAGCCCAATTTGGCCATTCAAATTCTGGGTTTGAGGGAGACAAACTTTGAGACTAAGCCTAATAAGTTATACATGCTTTCTTCCTTCTATGGGAGAAGTAATGAGAGTTCTCTAGAACATATTACCGACCTTATTGAGATGAGTTTTATTCTCCATGTCCCCAATGTCTCCCAAGAGGTCATATGTCTAAGATTGTTCCCTTTCTCTCTTAAGGATAAGGCTAGGGCTTGGTTGCATTCCTTACCTAATGGTTGCATTACTTCATGGGCCGAGCTTCAATCTAAGTTCTTTTAAAAATTCTATCCCATGGCCAAGACGATCAACCTTAGAGCCCCCATTATGACTTTTTCCCAGCATGATCTAGAATCTTTTGATAAGGTTTGGGAGAGATTCAAAGACCTTCTTAGACAATGTCCACACCACGGATATGGTGATCATGACCTATTGCAATACTTCTTTCGAGGCTTAAATGAACAAAATAGGATGATGGTTAATGTCGCCTCTAGTGGTGGCTTCTATCTTTTGAAATTGACTGAGGCGTGGGAGAAAATGAGTTGATGGCCGAAAATTCTTTTCAAAACTTTGCCATAGAAAGGTCTAGTTGTGGAGGTAACGAGAGAAATGTTAATAAGGTTGAGGTCTCTTTAGATTTACTCGTTAAGGTAGAGGCCTTGACAAATAAGTTAGATCAATTCATTCCCTTGTCTCTTTCATCTCACGGTCATAGGACTAGTTCCGTAGGTTCTTCTTCCACCCCTTTAGTTGGTGAGGTTTGTGCATTGTGTTCCGAATTGTCTCATGAGACCATAGCTCACCCTTTAACATTTTAGTTTCCTGAATTTATGAAAGAGCAAGTGTATACCACTCAACATTATTCTCATGAGTACAATCCATACTCGAACACATATAATCCAGGTTGGAGAGATAACCCAAAATTTTTATGGAGGCAAGGTCAACATGAATCTTCCTCTTCCCAACCCTAAGTCCCACTCCGGTAGCGACCCTATCCTGCTAATCCTCTAAGGTTTCATTATGTCAATCAAGCTAGGCTTCTGAGTGCTCCTTAGCCATAGACACTTCCTACTCCCTCTATTAGCCAGCCTTATAACAATGACATGATAAAGATATGCAGTTCATTCAGAACCAGCAGCATGAATTAGCAGAAAATAGGCAACAAATGGCTAGGTTTGAGGCATAGTTAGGACAGATTGCTAGTCAATTGAGTGCTAGAGACCCTTAGAAATTGCCTTCTCAACCAGAGATGAACCCTAGAGTCCAATCTTATTCCTCCACTGATACCACTTTCCCCCTTAGGCCTAGGCCAAGGCCGTCACCACTTTTAGGAGTGGCAAGATAGTGGATAATAAGGTAGGAGTTGACTTTGTAATACTTACACCTAATGGTCCTTCTAAGTCTAGAAAGCCACATAATAGCCTTGTTGAGAAAGATTCTCGAGAGGGTCCTGTTGAGAGAGTTGAGCCTGTTAGAGACCATGACGAGAGTAGTACTTCCCACCCTCATTGGGAGGGAAAGGAGCCTATTAATGATTCCCATGTGTCTAGAGGGGTTGCACTTAGAGTTCCCTTCCTATCCACTTTAGAGAGGCCTACACATAATGAGGATTCTAGGTTTTTCAAGGTTTTAAAGCATCTTAAGGACCTTAAGGTCAATCTTCCTTTGATAGATGTGATTCTTTCCATTCCCTCATATTCTAAGTTCTTCAAAGACCTTTATACAAGGAAGCATAGGTCATTGAACATTCTTAAGAAGGTGAGGCTTATGGAGAAAGTGAGTAGTATTTGTACTTTGAGCTTCCCACTTAAGATAAGTGACCCTAGAACCTTCACTATTCTTTGTAGGATTAGAGAGACCCAGATTGATCACGCCTTGTTAGATTTATGGTCCAGTGTGAATCTCATTCCTTACTCTGTCTATCAGCAGCTAGGTTTAAGTAAGCTGTCCCCTACACATGTTACTCTTCAGCTAGCTGATAGGTCCGAACATAGACCTAGGGGTGTGGTAAAGGATGTTATGGTCTAGATAGGTGAGTTCATGTACCTTGTTGACTTTATGGTGTTAGATATGGATTCGGGACATGACTCTAGACATTCCACTCTCGTTCTATTAGGTCGCCCCTTTATTGCTACCGTGGATGCTATTATTCATTGTAGGTCAGGTTTATTAGTGATGAAATTTGGGAATTTAAGGTCTACCATAAAGGTCACGGAGGCGATGAATAGGGCTAGTGTAGAAAGAGAGGATAGAGAAGAGTGCTTTAGAATTTATGTGATTGATTCATGTATTGAGGACTTTGTAGAGAGAATTATAACCGATGGGGAGAAGAGAGAAAATTTAAGGATTTGTTGACCAGCTTTGATTTAGACACCTTAGAGCGAAAGTGTGTAGCTTCTACCTCTTTAGTTGAAAATTCTTCGATTAATAAGTCACTTGAGGTTAATCCTTCTAGTCTTGATTCTGGTGATGTTCCCATTGATGATGGTGAGGTTGAGTCTCCCTTGGTTGAGCCTAGTCCTTTTTTAGAGCTCAAAACCCTTCCCGACCATTTGAAGTATGCATTTCTAGGCCTTAATGAGACCCTTCCAGTTATCATAGCTTCTGATCTTTCTAGAGAGCATGAGAAGAATCCCTTAGAAGTTCTTAGGAAACATAAGAAGGCTATAGGGACGAAAATTGATGATTTGAGAGGAATTGACCCTTCGATTTGCATGTATCGTATTCACCTTGAGGATAAAGCCGTTTCTTCTAGGGAGATGCAAAGGAGGCTAAACCCACATATGAGTGAATTAGTTAAGAAAGAGATCATTAAGCTTTTAGATGCAAGCATTATTTATCTGATCTCTAATAATGAGTGGGTTAGCTCGGTCCTAGTTGTCCCTAAGATATCTGGGATCTCGATTGTAGAAAATGAGAAAGGAGAGCTTATCTCCACACGTACTCCCACAGACTGGAGAGTTTGTATTGACTATATGAAGCTCAACTTCAATACTAGAAAGGATCATTTCCCATTGTCTTTTCTAAATCAAATTTTAGATAGAGTAGCTAGGCATAGCTACTATTGCTTTCTAGATGGCTATTCTGGGTATAATCAGATCCCTGTGTTTCCTGAGGACCAGGAGAAGACCATTTTTACTTGTCCTTATGGCACTTTTGCCTATAAAAAAATGCCCAGTGACGTTTTAGAGGTGTATGATACCCATTTTTAGTAACATGATAGAGAAGCATTTAGAGATTTTCTTGGATGACTTCTCAATCTTTGGTGATAATTTTGATGAGTACTTGAATCATCTCTCTTTAGTCTTAGACCGATGTGTGAAGTAGAACTTAGTGTTAAGTTGGGAGAAATCCCACTTTATAGTGCAATAAGGGATAGTGTTAGGTCATGTAGTCTCATCTAGTGGTATTCAAGTTGACCTAGCTAAGGTAGAATTGATTGAAAAGTTGCTTGCCCCTGAGTGTGTTAAGGATGTTAGATCTTTTCTAGGGCATATAGGTTTCTACAATAGATTCATCAAGGATTTTAGCCATATAGCGCATTCCTTATCTAGGCTCTTAGCAAAGATGTTCCTTTTGAGTTTGATGATGAGTATGTTAAAGCTTTGACTAGGCTTAAATCCTTATTGTCTACATCCCCGATTATTCAGCCACTTGATTATAGTTTCCCATTCGAGGTTATGTGTGACCACATCCAATTATGCAATAGGAGCTGTTTTAGATCAAGGGCGAGAAAAGTTGCTCCCTGTATTGTACTATGGTAGTAAGACTCTTGATAAAGCCTAAAAGAACTATAACACCACAGAAAAAGAGCTTTTAGTAGTAGTCTTTTGCCTCGACAAGTTTACGTCATATATCCTAGGATCTAAAGTGATTATTTATACCGATCATATGGCATTGAGGTATTTGTTGTCTAAGAAAGAGTCTAAGCCCCGCTTGATTAGGTGGTTGCTCCTTCTTCAAGAATTTGATGTTGAAATCTAAGATAAAAAGAGTAGTGAAAACTTAGTTGCGGATCACCTTTCCCGTCTTGTTAGTGAGTCTTCTAAAGATCCATCTTCTTTTCGTGATTCATTTCCTGATGAGCAATTATTTTTTGTCTCTTATCACATACCTTGGTTTGCTAACATTGTTAATTATCTTGCCACAGGACATTTTCCCTTCCATTAGGAGAAGAGAGAGAAAGAGAGAGAGATAGGTTCTTAGCACAAGTGAGACATTTCTTTTAAGAGGATCCCTAACTTTTTAAAGTGCGTGCAGATCAAGTGATTGACCGATGTGTGCCGGAAGATGAATTTGAGAGCGTGTTGAATATGTGTCACGATGAGGGGTGTGGAGGTCATTTCAGCCGAAAGAAGATTGCTGCGAAAGTCTTGGAATGTGGATTATTCTAGCCCACTTTCTTTAGGAATGCCCAAGAGTATTGTAAAGTGTCTTAGATGTCAACAATTTGGGTCTATCTCTGGGAGAAACGTGATGTCTTTATCCCTTATTCTTCCATGTGAGTTATTTAATGTTTGGGTATAGATTTCTGTTAGGATTAGTATGCTCTAAAACTCACTTGTATATGACATTTTAGATGTTAAATAATGTATAATCATTTTGTTAAATGGAATTATGATTTCTTACATATTATCTCTAGCATGTTTTATTGATGTATGTATAAAGGTCCCTTGACTTGAACTAATGACTTAGGTGTGCAATGAGGTTGGACACACAGTAGGTCCAAGTCTAGATTTAGTCACGTCATAAACTGAGTCTGTAACCGAATCATAGTGTTGGGCACTCTACTGGGATAAGGTTATATTGAGCAAGTCTCCTCATTAAGGGTGATCTACCTAGGTCATTGGAGGACTTTTTGGATTTGTCTCAATAGTACTTGTGTCACATATTGGATAGGATCATTATGAGAATGTTTTCTAGAGACGTACTATCGAAGAAAAAAAACAAGATACTTACTGCTACTAACTGATCATTGCTCTTAATCTTGAGCATATGTGGATGAACTAATGAAGTTAGGGTTTAGTACTTTGATTCACTGTGAGTGAGATCTTACTTTATTAGGAGTGATCGTGTTCTCGGTGGTATGTGAAAATGACACACAAATACAACCAAGTTTTACACCGGCAAGTGTACGGATCGTGGTTAGTGTTATAGTGTGTGCGTACGGGTATCGTCTCCACAGGGAGGCTACTTTAGCTTGATCTTTATGTGCTCGATGCCTAAAACTAGCTACGTGCATGTGTGTGCTTTCTTTAGGATCAAAGGGAGCTCAAGAAAAGGAAAATAAACCTAAGCTAACCTACTTTAATGGAGGAACCTAGGGTGCCAAGCTAAGGAAATAAAGCTCTACAAGGTTGAAGGGGATCTTGGGCGATTGCATTGTAACTAGACTTGGGCTATTACAACGATTAGGTCTATCTATGGCTCAGTTACTCTTTAGAGTTCTTAACTAATTAACCTCGATTTTAATTAACTAAGTTCTCCTTGGTGTTGATCAATGTCCTACTCCAGAGACTAACCTATTAGTATTGTTTCAGACTAGAAATTAGACTCCTAGAGCATTAACTAGTGCTAACGGGTACCTTTTTAGTATTGTTTCAGACTAGAGGTATACTCCTATCACACAAGTCATTAATTAAGCATATTAATCAACACTCTTAGTTGAAAATAGGGTTCATGCCGTTAGCATGGATTAAGGCTAAGGTGACGCCACTATCGATAGTGTTTAAGCACAAAATAACACATGCGACTTGACTTAGGCATTTTAACAAACACATAGACATGTTTGATTATCAACACATAGACATATTGATTCATGCCATTAATCAATGTAAAAGAAGCATGTATTAAGAGCCAAAGATATTCACAAATCAATATTCATAACCCTAATCTAATGTACGACAAAAATCACCCAAAGATCTAGTCTGATCAAACAGCATAATTACAAGAAATAGAAAGAGCAAGAAGAACTCCCCAAAATCTTGCTTCCAAAACTGTACAAATCCTTCAAATTCTTGTTAGATTCTTCAATCCTAGCTTGGTATGGGGTTTAGATGGTGGTTTAAGGTGTTTGGCGAAGTGGGTAAAGAGTTAGGGTTTATTAGGATTTTAGAAAATAAAGTTCCTCCTCTCAAATTGAGCTGAAACGAGCTTTTTAAAAACAGCTTCAGCGCATAGCCGGTCGATCGGCTCCTTGATGAACTCGACCGGCTTAATAATGAGGGATTTCTGACTTGGCCGGTCGACCTAGCCGGTCGACTGGCTCGGAGGGCAACTTGACCGGCTTAATTTTTATGTTCTCTGGGGTGGCTGGTTGACCGACTTCTTCCGGGTTGACCGCCTAGGTCAGAATGCTCCCTTCTTCATTTCTTTTCTTCCGGTCTTCATCCGTTAGCTCATTTCTTCCTTGTGTAAGCTCGAACCCTTCCAAAACACTCCTAAAACATGGAATATAACACTTAGTGCAACATTTATGCATCTAAATACATTATGTACAAATATTAACAAATATGCATAAACTTTATACGAAGTGCACTCAATTATACTCTAGACACCCCTAAATGTGCATGCAAAAACTAGATGCAAACATGCACAAATGACACACATCAACACCCCCAAACCTTCCCCTTGCTTGTCCTCAAGCAAGCCTAAACCAAGTCTATCCACATGCTTTTCAAAGAGTTACCAATTATATTGACTTGCTATCTTTTTGCCTCTAAGGGAATAAGGGGTCATTCCTTTTGTGTAAGGGTTTCCCTAGCCTTTTTTGGATCCTCCCTTCAATTACAAGGGGTCTCGTACCCCTTGGGAACTTACCAAGTAGCTAACACTACCACAAACTAAGGATTCCAATTCACGCACTTGGGATGTTAATACTTCGTGCTCTATCAACTAACATGGTCTCTCAATAAGCACTTAGCCCCAAGATACAAGGAAGATAATATACATCACAACGGCTCACATTGACGTAAAAGCCTTATTCACAACACATGAAAGAACAAAAGAGATACTTATGTCAACTTGACATTATGTCACTTGACACTTATTCAACATACTTCACTTTTCAATCTTTTTGTTGCCTTTTGGCTTTTTCTCTTTATCTCATTTTTTTTTCTCATTTTTGCATTTTTCATTTTTTTTTTTGCACTTTTCTCAATACATAAATAGAACAAAAAGAAAGGAAAAAGAAGAGGCTAAGGCACACTAAAAGAACCAATCAAGGAATGGGCACTCATATCAACAACCCTTTAAAAACACTTTTTCCAACCAAGTTATGGGGAAGCTACAAGGTACATTCTTAGAAATACTCACTCCCCACAGTTTTCAAAAGGATTCTCTTCGAAGTCTAGGTCATACCCCACACTCTATTTACTCCCCACAATATACCCTCATCTTCTCCAATTAATTAAGTCAATAGCAAAAGCCAACTCTCCAACCAACGTGGAGATAAACCAACTCAAAATATGCAAAAAAATTGAAAAATTTGAACACATTTAAGCAAAAATAAGATATGGCGAGCAAATCTATCCCATATATGATATAAACAATTAATCAGCAACCACACCCCCAAACCTAAACTTTGCTTGTCACCAAACAAATAACATCTAGGCATAACAAGAAAGCACATGAAACACATATGGGGAATATGGAGAGGGGTAGCTAGGGACAAGTAAAGAATGGAGTGATACAACCTTGTTTGCATAGAAATCCTAAATGCCAATGATGTTTGATCATTTACTAGCCCCGTCTTTGTAAAAATCACTAATGCTAAAAAAAACAAAGAAGAGATTAGAAGATAATACTATGTAAGCTCACATTGACGTTTGAAATGATAAACAAGGATGTATACAAGGGGTAAAGGATTGATGCACAAATGAAGGAAAGGAGCAAGAACAAGAAAGAGAGCAAAAATCTAACCTACTAAAAATGAAAACAAACAAAAGAAAGCCTAAACTATTAAAAGGTAAGATAAACAAAAGTAATCTAATCTATTATATACAAAGTAAGAATAAGTACAAGAAAACTAATCTACTACATACAAAGGTAAAGGCAAATAAATACAAGAAAAATATGAACAAGCCTAGGGTACCTCCTAGTAGCACTGGATTTAACGCCCCCAGCAGGGCGCCAATGTTAGAGTAAAACATGTTTAAAGTTGCGTGGCACAAATTGCCTAATAATCATTAAAGTGCAGAAGGTATAAGGAAAGGGATCATGCAATAAATGATATGGGAAAGAATGAACAACGCAAGCCCTTTTGAAAATATCCCACCCCAAAATGTTAAATATGGATGTGTGCTCAAATATGGTAGGTGCCATATGCAAATGTAAAAGATCATGCCCTACTTGCTCATTAATTAACCACCCCGTAGCCTTCTTCTCGTGATCTAGGGCTAAGAACACACCCTCCCCATGGGTCAATGAAAGGTTAAATGCATGCAAAGTGGGTGGTGTGGCCCTAGTCCTAGGTGAAAGTGTTCCATGCAAGAAGGCACAAACATGAGCTCCAACAAAGGGAGAGACTCGACAGAATGGGAATGGGGAGTTTGGGCGACATCTGGAGAAGGAAGGTCAATTAAAGAAGACGTGGAAGTGCTAAACTCTTCCTCTCTATGTGATATGGCATCATTAAACAAGGGTCGCATTAACTCCTCACAAAGGGTGGACATGCATAGAGGTGGTAAGGTAGACTCAAATGACTCATCATGTAGACAAGTAAGTGCAATGGGAGTGTGCACACTTATCTCCCTCCAAAAGGCATCAGAGTTGAATTGAGTAATAATAACATCAAGTTCGTCCTCTAAACATGGTTGAGATGTGGGAAGAAAGGGAAGGGTAGGCTCAAGAGACTTGATAAAAGAAGGTGGAATCATGGGAGGATAGGGTACCACTTCCTCTAATACATACCCACAATCATCATCAAGAACCAAAGCACTATTGAGCTCATCTTCTTCCTCACTACAAGATGTAAACTCTCCATCTACCTCTTTCTCTATCTCTATCTTTTCCTTCCAAAATCATCCTTTTTACCACTAATCTCTTCATCTATAGGTCTTACTCTTATCCCTTCAACCCAGTCTAAAGGTATCTTAACACTCTCTCTCATGGGTTGCTCATTCTCAACTTCTCTATTCAAGCACTTGACTATTCCGAAGATTTGTTCGTTCATCTCCTTTAGTCTCTCAAGATTGGAATGAATTAAGGATTTGAGGTATTCATACCTCTCTTCTTCATGTGAAAGAGACCTAAGAGAAGAGGATTCAACTGAGTGGAAATAGTGGGCATTTTGAGCATTACTATCAAAGAACTCGGGGGACGAATAATTGGGAAAAGATGGTGCGGAAGATGGACTCTCAAAACAAGGAGGTGGGTAGAATAAAGAGTCATCTTGACCCCAAGACAAATGTGTATGATATGGCTCCCTATAATCATAATAACTAGATGTTGAAGCATGAATGGATGTATGACTATAAGGATCATGCCTTGGGTTAACCTAAGATTGGGGATTTTGATATGCAAGGGGACAACTAGAAAAACGATGCTCATCACTTTAACATAAAACACAACCATTATAAGCATATATGGGGAGTGGGGAAGAGGATACAAGTGACCACCAAGAATCATTGGATCTATCCATACTCAATTAACACAAGTAAACCTCCTCTTAATTATTTTTTTTTGATTTTTCAAAATTTTTTTTATTTTTTTGGATTTTCAAAATTTTTCAAATTTTTTTTTTGCTGATTTTCCAAAAAAGAGGAAAGCAACAAAAGATAGAACAACACACAAGCAACTAATCAAAAGCACAAAAGCACACAAAGAATCAATATCATGCCTCCCTGGCAACGGCACCAAAAACTTGATCGTGTTCTCAGTGGTAAGTGAAAATGAGACACAAATACAACCAAGTTTTACACCCGTAAGCGTACGGATCATGTCTAGTGTTGTAGTGTGTGTGTACGGGTATCGTCTCCATAGGGAGGCTACTTTAGTTTGATCTTTATGTGCTCGGTGCCTAAAACTAGCTACGTGCGTGTGTGTGCTTTCTTTAGGATCAAAGGGAGCTCGAGGAAAGGAAAATAAACCTAAGCTAACCTACTTTAATGGAGGAACCTAGGGTGCCAAGCTAAGGAAATAAAGCTCTACAAGGTTGAAGGGGATCTTGGGCGATTGCATTGCAACTAGACTTGGGCTATTACAACGATTAAGTCTATCTATGGCTCGGTTACTCTTTAGAGTTCTTAACTAATTAACCTCGAGTTTAATTAACTAAGTTCGTCTTGGTGTTCATCAATGTCCTACTCCAAAGACTAATCTATTAGTATTGTTTCAGACTAGAGATTAGACTCTTAGAGCATTAACTAGTGCGAATGGGTACCTTTTTAGTATTGTTTCAGACTAAAGGTGTACTCCTATTACACAAGTCATTAATTAAGCATATTAATCAACACTCTTAGTTGCAAATAGGGTTCATGTCGTTAGCATGGATTAAGGCTAAGGTGACACCACTATCGATAGCGTTTAAGCACAAAATAACACATGCAACTTGACTTAGGCATTTTAACAAACACATAGATATGTTTGATTATCAACACATAGACATTTTGATTCATGCCATTAATCAATGTAAAAGAAGCATGTACTAAGAGCCAAAGATATTCACAAATCAATATTCATAACCCTAATCTAATGTACGACAACAATCACCCAAAGATCTAGTCTAATCAAATAGCATAATTACAAGAAATAGAAAGAGAACAAGAAGAACTCCCCAAAATCTTGCTTCCAAAACTGTACAAATCCTTCAAATTCTTGTTAGATTCTTGAATCCTAGCTTGGTATGGGGTTTAAATGGTAGTTTAAGGTGTTTGGTGAAGTGGGTAGAGAGTTAAGGTTTATTAGGATTTTAGAAAATAAAGTTCCTCCTCTCAAATTGAGCTGAAACGAGCTTTTTAAAAACAGCTTCAGCCCACAGCCGGTCGACCGGCTGATGAACTCAATCGGCTTAATAATGAGGGCTTTCTGACTTGGCCAGTCGACCTAGCCGGTCGACTGGCTCTGGAGGGCAACTTGACCGGCTTAATTTTTATGTTCTCTGGGGCGGCCTGTTGACCGACTTCTTCCGGGTTGACCGCCTAGGTCAGAATGCTCCTTTCTTCATTCCTTTTCTTCCGGTCTTCATCTGTTAGCTCATTTCTTTCTCGTGTAAGCTCAAACCCTTCCAAAACACTCCTAAAACATGGAATATAACACTTAGTGTAACATTTATGCATCTAAATACATTATGTACAAATATTAACAAATATGCATAAACTTTATACGAAGTACACTCAATTATACTCTAGACATCCTTAAATGTTCATGCAAAAACTAGATGCAAACATGCACAAATGACACACATCAAGAAGCAATAGCTTTGTGCATTGAGTGCTAAGTTCTAATTAATTGAAACATGCATATACGATATGGAATCTATGTGCCCCCTTTGGGATTGTCCAAATTTATCATCCGAATCTAGATCTAGTGATACTACCTTTATAGGTATATTGGTAATATGGCTTAATGGTACTCCCTAAATCAAGAGAATCCATGACCAAGGATGGTTGGCAATAGGACAAGAAACCGAACGAAAAAAGATGCAGCTAAGGAGGTAATAGTACACAAGCCAAAGGATCGGCCTTAGCTGTGAGTATACATAGAGGGGTATTATGGTCAATTATTTAGTTGGTCAAAGACAATGTTCATATTCTTTTGTGATAAGCTTTTAGGAAATAGCAATTATTCTTGGAGTGCAACTTTGATCTTATGGTGGAATAGATTAGAGTTAAAAAAAAATATTTATTCTGTCGCTTAGATCAAGCAAGGGCATTTTTGATTATTTTTGGAAGCCAAGGCTAATTGTATCTTCTTGGTTCCTTCCCTAGTTGAAATGACTTTGAAAGAGTAATCTCAAAAAAGAAAATTTCATATTGCGGTAGTAGCCTTATTAGGCCAAAGCTAGAAATTAGGTTTAGACTTTCTTTAGAGTCCAAGATAACCTAATTGGGCTTGGATGATTACTTAATGGGCTTGGGCCTCCACATGGATTATGGACTATGTATTGGGCTTGGCCCAATCTTCCAAGACATTTGCTAGAAAGTTACTACAAGAAGAATTTAAATTATACAAGTAACTTCCATGACATGCAGCAAACATTTACTACCAGGAAAAATTTTCCCACATGGAAAGTTTACAAGGTTTAGTGGCAAACTTTTCCTATAAATAGACAAGACCTTAAACCATTTCTAGCATCCAAAAATTTTGTAGTTGATCTCTTCCGTTTTGGCAGAGAATACTACACCACATTGTACATACTTATTGTGTGGTTTTTGCTCTAGATTTTCAAGAGCACATTACTTTGCTTTTTACCACACAAGAGGCTATTCTCTCAAGATAAGTCTCTTTAATCATAAGGAAGAAGACTAGGAAGTTGCCTATTGCGACACCCTTATAGTAAATTTTTTTTTTGGTGGCCTTATCGGTGAGAGGGAATAAAGCACGTGATGGTAATAGGTTCATCAAAGGCCCCACGCTTCAAGAGGTTAGCTTTACATATTTTTGCAAATGCTAGTTATGTTCAATATGTTCTTAAGCATGTTCTTGTGTGTTATGCGGTTATTTTATTTTCCTAGCATGTTTTCCTGCCAGAATTTTTGGAAAATATGGATTAGAATAGACCACATGTAATATTATTGATCCTACAACTGATATTAGAGCTTAGGCTAATACACAACATGCTTAGACTATGCAAGAATATTGTATTTGCATAAATATGTTAGTCATCTTGTGAGTGGCAAGATTAGGAAATCTTGTTTGCGTATACTTGTGGTTTTATGCTTGTATGTGCAGTTAATATAAAATCCTTTTGATGGTTCGTATGTATACATGATAGAGTTTCGTGTATGGTCAACAAAGCTTGGCCATAGGCGATTTCATATATAGATCTTTATGTTTATTGCTTGTAGCTTCATTTAAAAGAAACATAGGATGTTTTGACATTCTTGTAATGTTTCTTTTACGATTGTAAGCTTGTATTGGCAGTAGCAAAATATATTATTGTTGTAATCTTTAAAGACCAAGGAGAGAAGCATGGAAAAATAGCATACATGAGTAAATCTGTCTCAGCCAATCAAGCTTGCTGATCGACCGGCTCCTCTTTGCAGTCGATTAGCTCTGGCAGAAATTGCAACAAAGATTGCTATTTTATGTTTTTAGATTGAAGATTGCAGGCAAACATCACAAGGGGATTCTAACGTATTTTGATGGATGTTTATAATGCATTGATATATGTTTTAATATATTTGCGTAAGCATAAAAATGATTACCACCTAGAAATATGTCCACTCATTAGGATTTAAAAATTGGCCAATCTTAAGTGTTATTTCTAATAGATAGTTAAGTTCATTTATATAAGTTTGGCGTAGACAAGATAATTGTAAGCAATTATGTCTAAAGATGCCGTGCAATCTTATGACAAAAATGAAAAACTTAACTTGAGATTTACAATATGACAACTGAAGGGTCTATACAGCCAAATTTAAGTAAATAATCTATTATGGTATTGCAATGTTTTAGTAACACAAAGGGGATTCACAAAAACCAATGTGTTTCGCTAAACCAAAGTATGTTTGGATCTAAAACAAAAGGCAAGAATACCCAAAACAAAGAAAACCCTTATGTTAAAATATTGAGTGGGAGAGGGGACTGAAAATAACCCACGGATTTTCATATCACATTCACGCTAATTGTAAGTGTCATTAACATCCCCATTGGAGGGTGATACTTTATCAAGATTTAGCAAGGTGAATTTAAAATATTTATTCAAAAGGTTGTTAGTGAGTTTGGTCATCCTATCGGTGAAATTGACTAAAGATCTCCTCACGTAGCGTTGATTAAAGTCAGTACCTTATCGGAGGCTTAAATCAAGAATGTTATAGGGAATAAACATAAAGAATGGGTATACACTTAACTTAAATGGTAGGTTCGGCTGTCCCATCAATAAAGTTCGTTACCGAATTTAAGAAGCCAAATGAAATAGTGAGTGAATTGTTCAATTGGATCACATCCAGATAATTATCAATCCAAATAAGTGGTGGCGCTTAACTTAACGTTTATAAGTTCAACCATCCCATTGGTGGAGAGTTCTTGTGAGGATGTTAAGACACTATTATATTGAGTAGTTTAAAGGTTAACCTATTTAAAGGCAAATGATGTAAAAGTACTTGTATATTTTATTTCCAAAGATAGCATACATGTTATACATGCATCAATTCCATACTCATAAAATAATTATGATTATATTGTTGTATATCTAGAAAAATGTCTTCGTTTAGTCTACTAGCTACAATTCTTAAAGAGCACAAGCTCACTGGACCGAATTTTGTGGACTGGGAACAAAACTTGGACAAAGTACTCATAACAAAAGAGGACAAGTATTTCCTAATAACTCCTTGTCCTGTTGTGAGGGCAAACTCTTCTGATGCCCAGACAGATGCTGAGGCAAAATGGTAAAAGGCCAATAGTATGGCCAAGTGCTATATGATGGCTTTTATGTTAGATATTTTGCAAAGCAAGTTTCATCATATAGAAACTGCAAAAGAAATCATGACCTCACTGTCTCGTATGTTTGTCAATAAATACCGACTCGCAAGGCAAAGTGCTCGTAGATAAATTATGAATCAAATAATGGTAGAAAGAGCATTTGTCAGGGAGCATATGCTAAAAATGATGGATTACTTCAATACTGCCAAGATCCTAGGAGCAAACATAGATGAATAGTCAAAGGTATGCATGATTTTGGAGATTCTACCACTGTTTTACACCCAGTTTAAGCTTAATTAGAATATGGGCAAGATGAACTTGGATGTGACGAAATTATTGAAAGAGCTTCTAGCTATAGAAGCCATAATGAAAACTAAGAGCCACATAAACATGTTCAAGCATCCACTTATGGACTTAACCCGAAAGGGAAAAAGTTCAAAGGAAAGCGGAAGCAAAAATGTGGTCGAGGGAAAATGAAGAGAAATAGTGAACAACCTAAACAGTTAACAGGTGAAAAGCCTAAGGGCAAATACTTTAAGTGTGGCCAAAAAAGGCACGGGAAAAAGGATTGCCCGAAGTACTTGGCACGAGGCTAGATAGGTACACCTCTTTTGTTCTACATTGAAACCTATTTTGCAGTTGATTCTATTGAAACTTGGATTGTAAACTTTGAAGCCACTAATCATATTTGTAATTCTTTGCATTGGTTTTAGGAAATGAAAGAACTAGCTAAAGGGGAATTTGCTCTGAGAATGGGTAACAGAGCAAAAGTATAGGCTGCTGTAGTGGGATGAATATGCTTAAATTTTCCATGTAATAGGAAGTTTTTTGTTAACAATGTTTATTATGTTCCGGATGTATGTAAAAACCTTATTTCTATTTCACAATTACTATTAGATGGTTTTTGCATTAATTTCCATTCTAGTGTTGATATCAGTGGAGATGGAAATATTATCTGTTCCGGTAGCATGCATGATAACTTGTTTAAATAAAACTTATTACAAATTCACTACATAATATAGAATGAACGAATTCCCAAAAAGAAAGGCTTCTTCAACCAATGATACTTATCTTTGGCACCTATGCTTAGGACATATTAGTCTAAAGTGAATTTGCACATTAGTGGAGGATGGGCATCTTTGCTCATTAGATCTCGAAGATCTACCCCTTGTGAATTTTTCCTCAAAGTGAAGATGACCAAACGGTCATTTCCTTCTCAAGAAGAAAGGGCCAAGAAATATTGGAATTGGTTTATACTGATGTGTGTGGTCCTAGGAGCAAACCAGCATAAAGAGATTATGAGTATTTCATTACTTTCACTGATAATTGCTCTAGATATGGATATGTATATCTAATCGGCATAAGTCTGAATCCTTTGAGAAATTTAAAGAGTTCAAGGTTGAGGTAGAGTTAAAATTAGATGAATGTATTAAA
Organism: Cordia subcordata; assembly: GCA_028554755.1. Taxonomy (NCBI): domain Eukaryota; kingdom Viridiplantae; phylum Streptophyta; class Magnoliopsida; order Boraginales; family Cordiaceae; genus Cordia; species Cordia subcordata. The sequence continues at coordinate 14,612,434 of JAPTOF010000010.1, read as the reverse complement.
GCCCTTCGGTCTAATTGAGGTGGCAAATACCTCCCAGGTGAGTTCAGAGACTATCCTACACAAGAAAGGATTGTGTCTTAGCTAACTACACCAAGGTCTTCCCCTACAAAATGGTGTAGTTGACAGAAAAAATCGTACCCTATTAGATATTGTTAGGTCAATGTTGAGTCATGCATCATTACCTTTTTCTTTTTGGGGGTATGTCTTTGAGGTAGCAACATGCATCTTGAACTTAATACCATTAAATAAGTACCTAGGACACCACAAGAAATGTGGACCAGGCGTAAGCCTAATTGAAATCATCTCCAAATTAGGGGTTGTCTAGCTTATGTACTTAATAGTAATGCTTCAAAGTTGGAACCAAGATCCGAGTTGTGTTATTTTATTGGGTATCTTATGGAAACTAGAGGTGGGATCTTTTATAATTCTAAGGAGAAAAAGGTGTTTATAAGCACCCATGCTAGATACTTAGAGAATGATGAAATGATCTAGAAAACACCAGATTTTGAAGTTGTTCTAGAAGAGATTTCACAAGAATCTCCAATAACACTTGTGGTAACTCTTCATGAAAAAGAACAGCATATCACACCTAATATATCGGAGCCTCGTCACAGTGGGAAGATATCCAAGCCTCCTGATAGATGCTACAGAGAGTTCTTTTAGACTTCTTCAGAGGATTAGGTGATGGATCCCACAAGTTATGATGATGTAGTTTCTGACATAGATGCCGACCAATGGCATAAGGCAATGGATTCAAAGTTAGAATCCATGTATTCTAACAAATTCTGGAATCTTGTAGTTGTACTTGAAAAGGTATAACCTATAGTGTAGAAATGGGTCTACAAGAAGGAAAGAGGAGTTGATGGAAAAGTTGAAACCTTTAAAGCTGGGTTAGTGGCGAAAGGTTATACTCAAAAAGAAGGGATTGATTTTGGTAAAACTTTCTCACCGGTAGCCATGCTTAAATCCATCAGGATACTTGTTGCCATCGCATATCATTACGACTACGAGATATGGCAAATGGATGTCAAGATAGCTTTTCTTAATAGAGACCTTGATGAGACCATTTACATGACACAACCAGATGGATATATTGCTAAAGGCTAGGAGCATTTGGTTTGTAAGCTAAAGAAGTCCATTTATGGATTAAAGAAGGCATTTAGAGCATGGAACATCAAATTTGATCAGGCAATTAAATCTTATGGTTTTGATCAAAATATTAATGGACCTTGCGTGTATAAGAGGCATAATGGAAATGTTGTAGCTTTTTTGGTTCTGTATGTGAATGATATCCTACTAATTAGAAATGATATGGGGATGTTATCATCCATCAAGGTTTGGCTTTCTAGTCAATTTCAATTGAAGGATTTAGGAGAAGATAGCTATGTTCTAGGCATCAAGCTTATGCGAGATCGTAAGAACAGAAGGCTAGCCCTGTCTCAAGCTTCATTTATTGAGAAAATATTGGTTAGGTTTAACATGCAAAACTCTAAGAAAGCCTCATTACCTGCTAGACATGGAGTTTATGTTTGTCGGTCCCCGATTATAAGTTCTCGTCCAGTCAGAAAGGGGAAGGCCCGCTGTCTTACGACCGACGGACTCGTGGTACTGAAACCCTGACTCGATGGATAGAGGGTCAGAAAGGTAGAACCAAAGGAAGGCTTCTTTGATTCAATTGATCTTGTATCCAGCAAGCAAAAGGATGCGCGTTTCGGTTTTTTCACTGATCTGAAACTTATCTTAGGATCAATGTCCTAAAACACCTAAAGAGGTAGAGAGCATGAAATGAGTTCCTTACGCTTCGGCAGCTGAAAGCCTCATTCATGCCATGCTATGCACTGGACTAGATATCTACTTTGCTGTTGGCATAGTTAGTAGATATCAATCAAACCCTGGACTAGCATTTTAGGTCACAGTTAAGCATATATTCAAGTTACTGCAAGGGACTAAGGATTATGTACTGGAATACCATGCGAATGATCTAACGCCATTAGCCTATACAGACTCAGATTTCCAGTCCGACAGAGATACCAGGAAGCCTACTTTTGGATATGTTTTCATTATGTTAGGATGAGCTATTTCATGGAGAAGTGTGAAGCAAAATTATATTACTAACTCTACCATGGAGATCGAGTATACAGCAGCATGTTAGGTTGTGAAAGAGGTAGTATGGCTAAGCAAGTTCCTTTTAGACCTAGAGGTTGCGCTGGTAGCTCATAGACTAATAATATTGTATTGTGACAACAACGGTGCTGTTTTACAGTGCAAAGAGCCCAGGAATCAAAAAAAGGGTAAACATATTAACGGAAATATCATTTGATCTGGGAGTTTATCCAGGGAGGAGATGTAGTAGTTGAAAAGATAGCTTCAGTGCAAAATCTAGTAGGCCCATTTATAAAGACTCTTCTAGATAAAATGTTTACCACACATTTGGAGTCTAGGTATTAAGTTATGCAGAAGTGATCTATAATGCAAATGAGAGATTGTTAGGATTAGTATACCCTAAAGGTCACATGTATATGACATTTTGGATGTTAAACAATGTATAATCATTTTGTTAAAAGGCATTATGAGTTTCTTACATATTATCTCTAGTATGTTTTATTGATGTATGTATAAAGGTCCCTTGACTTGATCAAATGACTTAGGCGTGCAGTGAGACTGGACGCACAGTAGGTCCAAGTCTCGATTTAGTCACATCATAAATTGAGTCCGTAACCGAATCATAGTGTTGGGAACTCTACCAGGATAAAGTTATATTGAGCAAGCCTCCTCGTTGAGGGTGATCTACCTGGGTCATTGGAGGACTTTTTAGATTTGTCTCAATATCATTTGAGGACTTTTTGGATTTGTCTCAATACTATGTGTATCACATATTGGACAGGACCATTGTGAGCATGTTCTATAAGACGTACTATCAAAGAAAGAAAACAAGATACTTACTTCTACTAAATAATCATTGCTTTTAATCATGAGCATATGTGGACGCACTAATAAAGTTAGGGTTTTGTACTTTGATTCACTGTAGGTGAGATCTTACTTTATTAGGCTCAACAGCCTTGTGCATCGAGTGCTATGTTCTAATTAATCGGAACATGCATATGCAATATGGAATCTATGTGCCCCCTTTGAGATTGTCCAAATTTATCATTCGAATCTAGATCTAGTGACACTACCTTTATAGGTGTATTAGTCATATGGCTTAAGGGTCACTTCCTAGATCAAGAGAATCTATGACCAAGGATCGTTGGCAATAGGACAAGAAACCGAACGAAAAAAGATGTAGCTAAGGAGGTGATAGTATACAAGTCAAAGGATCGGCCTCAGCTGTGAGTATACATAGAGGGGCATTATGGTCAATTTTTTAATTGGTCAAAGACAATGTTCATATCCTTTTATGATAAGTTTTTGGGAAATAGCAATTATTCTTGGAGTGCAAATTTGATCTTATGGTGGAATAGACCAAAGTTAAAAAAAATATTTATTATCTCGCCTAGATCGAGCAAGGACATTTTTTATTATTTTTGGAAGCCAAGGTTAATCGTGTCTTCTTGGTCCCTTCCCTTGTTGAAATGACTTTGAGAGAGTAATCTTGAAATAGCTAAATCCATATTGTGGTAGTAGCCTTACTAGGCCAAAGCTTGGAATTAGGTTTGGGCTTTCTTTAAAGTCCAAGATAACCTAATTGGCTTAGATAGTTTCTTATTGGGCTTCGGCCTCCATATGGATTACAGATTATGTGTTGGGCTTGGCCTAATCTTCCAAGACATGTGCTAGAAAGTTACTACAAGAAGAATTCAAATTGTACAAGTAACTTCCATGACATATGGCAAACATGTACTACTACAAAAAGGTTTTCCACAAGAAAAGTTTACAAGGTTTAGGTCTCAAACTTTTCCTCTAAATAGGCAAGACCTTATACTATTTCTCGCATCTAAAAATTTTGTAGTTAATCTCCATTTTGGCAAGAGAATACTACAACACATAGTACACACTTATTGTGTGGTTTTTGCTCTAGATTTTCAAGAGCACATTACTTTGCTTCTTACCACACAAAAGGCTATTCTCTTAAGATAAGTCTCTTTAATCATAGGGAAGAAGACTAGGGAGTTGCCTATTGTGACACCCTTGTAGTAAATTTTTTTTTACGGCCTTATCCGTGAGCGAGAACAAAGCTTGTGACAATAATAGCTTCATCAAAGGCCCCACGTTTCAACATATTTGTTTTACATATTTTTGCAAATACTAGTTTTGTTCTATATGTTCTTAAGCATGTTCTTGTATGTGTTATGTGTTCATTTTATTTTCCTATCATGTTTTATTGGTAGAATTTTTTGAAAATATGGACTAGGATAGACCATATGTGATGTTATTGATCCTACAATTAGTATTAGAGCTTAGGCTCATACACAACATGCTTAGACTATGCAAGAATATTGTATTTGCATAAATATGTTAGTCATCTTATGAGTGGCAAGATTAGGAATCTTCTATTGCATATACTTGTGGCTTTATACTTGTATGTGTAGTTGATATAAAATCCTTTTGATGGTTTGTATGTATGCATGATAGAGTTTCGTGTATGGTCAACAATGCTTGGCCATATGCGATTTCATGTATAGATCTTTACGGTTATTGCTTATAGCTTCATTTAAAAGAAGCATAGGATGTTTTGATATTCTTATAATGTTTTTTTTATGATTGTAAGCTTGTATTGGCAATAGAAAAATAAATTATTGTTGTAATCTTTAAAGACTAAGGAGAGAAGCAAGGAAAAATAGCATACAAGAGTAAATTTGTCTCAGCTGGTCGAGCTTTTCGATCGACTTGCTCCTCTTTGCGGTTGACTAGCTTTGGGAAAAATTGCAACAAAGATTGCTATTTTGTGCTTTTTGATTGAATATTGCAGGCATCCTTCAAAGATGGATTCATGCATTTTGGTATATGTTTATAATGGATTGATATATGTTTTAACATATTTGCATAAGCATAAACATGATTATCACCTAGAAATATGTTCACTCGTTAGGATTTAAAAATTGGCCAGTCCTATGTGTTAATTCTCAAAGATAGTTAAGTTCATTTATACAAGATTGGCATAGACAAGATAATTGTAAGCAATTATGTCTATAAATACCATGCAATCACATGACAAAAATGAAAAACTTAACTTGAGATTTATGATATGACAACCTAAGGGTCTATAACCCAAATTTAGGTAAATAATCTACTATGGTATTACAATGTTTTAGTAACACAAAGGGGATTCACGAAAATCAAAGTGTTTCGCAAATCCAATGCGTGTTTAGATCTAAAACAAAAGGCAAGAATACCTAAAATAAAGAAAACCCATATGTTAAAATATTGAGTGGGAAAGGGGACTGGAAATACCCCACGGCTTTCCATATTCGATTCAAGCTAATGGTAAATGTCATTAACTTCCCCATCGAAGGGTAACACTTTATCAAGATTTAGCAAGGTGAATTTAAAATGTTTATTCCAAAGGGTTTTAGTGAGTTTGGTCATCCTATCGGTAGAATTCTTCACTAAAGATCGCCTCACGCAACATTGATTAAAGTCACCACCTACAGGGAATGAACATAAGGAATGGGTATACACTTAACTTAAATGGTTGGTTCGGCTATCCCATCAAAAGAGTTCATTACTGGATTTAAGAAGCCATATGAGATAGTGATTGAATTGTTCAATTAGATCACATCCAAATAATTATCAATTCAAATAAGTGTTAGCGCTTAACTTAACATTCATAAGTTCATCATCCCATCAGTGAAGTTCTTGTGAGGAAATTAAGACACTGTTACATCGAGTAGTTTAAGGTTAATCTATAGGCAAATGATGTGAAAGTACTTGTATGTTTCTTTCCCAAAGATAGCATACATATTATACATGCATCATTCCATACTTATAAAATAATTATGATTATATTATTGTATATCCAAAAAAATGTCTTTGTTCAGTCCATTAGCTACAATTCTAAAAGAGCACAAGCTCATTGGATCGAATTTTGTGGACCGAGAACGAAACTTGGACATAGTACTTATCGTAGAAGAGTACAAGTATGTTCTAATAACTTCTTGTCCTATTGTGAGAGCAAACTCTTCTGAAGCCCAGAAAGATGCTGAGGCAAAATGGTAGAAGGCCAATAGTATGGAAAAGTGTTATATGATGGCTTCCATGTCAGATATTTTGCAAAGCAAGCATCATCATATGGAAACTGCAAAAGAAATCATGACCTCATTGTCTCGTACATTTGTCGATAAGAACAATCCCGCAAAGCAACATGCTCTTAGAGAAATTATGATTCAAAAGATGGTAGAAGGAGCATATGTCAGAGAGCATATGCTCAAAATGATGGATTACTTCAATACTGCCAAGATAAGTACACCTATTTTGTTCTACATTGAAACTTGTTTAGTGGTTGATTTTACTGATTCTTGGAATGTAGACTCTAGAGCCACTAATCATATTTGCAATTCTTTGCACTGGTTTTAGGAAATGAAGGAACCAGCTAAAAGGGAATTTATCCTAAAGATGGGTAATGGAGCAAAAGTATGGGCTACTTCAGTGGGAGGAAGGTTCTTAAATTTTCCATGTAATAGGAAGTTATCTTTTAACAATATTTGTTATGTTTCTAATGTACATAAAAATCTATTTTCTGTTTTACAATTAATATTAGATGGTTTTTGCATTAATTTCCATTCTAGTGTTGACATCAATAGAGATGGAAATATTATCTGTTCCAGTAGCATGCATGATGACTCGTTTTATATGAAACCTATTCCAAATTCACTGCATAATATAGAATGAACTAATTCTCGAAAAGAAAGGCTTCTTCGACCAATGATACTTATCTTTGGCACCTTCACTTAGGACATATTAGTCTAAAGCAAATTTAGAGATTAGTCAAGGATGGGCAATTTAGCTCATTAGATCTCGAAGATCTATTTCCATGTAAATCTTGCCTCAAAGGGAACATGACCAAACCATCATTTTCTTCTTAAGGAGAAATGGCCAAGGAAGTTTTAGAATTGGTTCACATCGATGTGTGTGGTCCTATGAGCAAACCAACATGAGGAGGTTATGAGTATTTCATTACTTTCACTGATGATTACTCTAGATATGGATATGTATATCTGATCTGACACAAATCTGAATCCTTTGAGAAATTTAAGGAGTTCAAGGCGGAGGAGCGAAAATTAAATAACTTATCGAAGCCCTTCGGTCTGATCGATGTGACAAATATCTCTCAAGAGAGTTCATAGACTATATTACAAACGAAAGGATTGTGTCTTAGCTAACTACACCAGGGTCTCCCTAGTAAAGTGGCATAGTAGAGAAAAGAAATCGTACCCTATTAAATATCATTAAGTCAATGATGAGTCATGCATCATTACCTTTATCTTTTTAGGGGTATGCCCTTGAGACAGCAGCATACATCTTCAACTTGGTACCATCTAATTTCGTACCTAGGACACCACAAGAAATATGGACCAGGCGTAAGCCTAGTTTAAATCATCTCTACATTTGGGGTTGTCCATGTTATGTATTTAATAGTAATGCTTCAAAGCTGGAACCAAGCTCCGAGTTGTGCAATTTTATTAGGCATCCTAAGAGAACCAGAGGTGGGATCTTTTATAATCCTAAGGAGCAAAAGGTGCTTATAAGTACCCATGCTAGATACATAAAGAATGATGAAACGATCTAGAAAACACCCGATTCTAAAGTTGTTCTAGAAGAGATTTCACAAGAATCTCTAGTAACACCTGTAGTTACTGTGAATGAAAAAGAGCAACATATTACACCTAATATGTCGCAGCCTTGTCTTAGTGGGAGGATATACAGGCCTCCTGATAGATACTATAGAGAGTTCTTTCAGTCTTCTTTAGAGGATCAGGTGATGGATCCCACAATTTATGATGAAGCAGTTTCTGATATAGATGCCGACCAATGGCATAAGGCAATGGATTCAAAGTTAGAATCTATGTATTCTAACAAAGTCTGGGATCTTGTAGTTACACCCAAATAGGTAAAACCTAGAAGGTGCAAATGGGTCTACAAGAGGAAAAGAGAAGTTGATGGAAAGTTGAAACCTTTAAAACAAGGTTGGTGGCGAAAGATTATACTCAGAAAGAAGGGATCGATTGTGAAGAAACTTTCTCACTGGTAGCTATGCTTAAATCCATCAGCATACTTCTTACCATCACATATCATTATGACTATGAGATATGGCAAATGATGTCAAGATAGCTTTTCTTAATAGAGAGCTTGACAAGACCATTTACATGACATAACCAAATGGATATGTTGCTAAAGGCCAAGAGCGTATGGTTTGTAAGCTAAAGAAGTCCATTTATGGATTAAAGCAGGCATCTAGACCATGGAACATCAAATTTGATCAGGCAATTAAATCTTATGGTTTTGATCAAAATATTGATGCACCTTGCATGTATAAGAAGCGTAATGGAAATGCTGTACCATTTTTAGTTCTGTATGTGAATGATATTCTGCTAATTAGAAATGATGTGGGGATGTTGTCATCCATCAAGGTTTGGCTTTCTACTCAATTTCAAATGAAGGATTTAGGAGAAGCTAGTTACGTTCTAGGCATCAAGCTTATGCGAGTCGTAAGAACAGAAGGCTAGCCCTATCTTAAGCTTCATTTATTGAGAAGATATTGGTCTGGTTTAACATGCAAAACTCTATGAAGGCCTCATTACCTTCTAGACATGGAGTTTATCTATCTCGAGATCAATGTCCTAAAACACCTAAGGAGATAGAGAGCATGAAGCGAGTTCCTTATACTTCGACGGTCAGAAGCCTCATGTATGCCATGTTATGTACTAGACCAAATATCTGATTTGCTGTTGGCATGTTAAGTAGATATTAGTCAAACCCTGGACCAACACATTGCGTCACGATTAAACATATATTCAAGTTACTCCAAGGGACTAAGGATTATGTGCTCGAATACCGTATAGATGATCTAAAGCTATTAGCCTATATAGAATCAGATTTCCAGTCCGACAGAGATTCTAGGAAGTCTACTTCTAGATATGTTTTCACTTTGTCAGGATGAGCTATTTCATGGAGAAATATAAAGCAAAATTGTATTACTAACTCTACAATAGAGGCCAAGTATGTTGTAGTGTCTAAGGCTACGAGAGAGGCAGTGTGGCTAAGAACGTTCCTTTTAGACCTAGAGGTTGTGTCGGTAGCTTACAGACCAGTAACATTGTATTGCGACAACAACGATGTTGTTTCACAGTGCCTATGCAATAGCCTTGTACATTGAGTGCTAAGTTCTAATTAATCAGAACATGCATATGCAATATGCAATCTATGTGTCCCCTATAGGATTGTCCAAATTTATCATCCGATTCTAGATCTACTGATACTACCTTTATAGGTGTATCGATCATATGGCTTAAGGGTCGCTCCCTAGATCAAGAAAATCCATGACTAAGAATGGTGGACAATTGGACAAGAAACCAAACGAAAAAAAGATGCAGCTGAGGAGGTGATAGTACACAAGCCCAAGGACCGACTCTAGCTGTGGGTATACATAGAGGGGTATTATGGTCGATTATTTAGTAGGTCAAAGACAAAGTTCACATTTTTTTTGTGATAAGCTTTTGAGAAATAGCAATTATTCTTCGAGTGCAACTTTGATCTTATGGTGGAATAGATCATAGTTAAAAAAAATATTTATTATGTCGCCTAGATCGGGTAGGGACATTTTTTATTATTTTTGGAAGCCAAGGTTAATTGTGTCTTCTTGGTCCCTTCCCTAGTTGAAATGACTTTAAGAGAGTAATCTTGAAAGAGCAAATTTCATATTATGGTAACAGCCTTCTTAGGCCAAAGCATGGAATTAGGTTTAGGTTCTCTTTACAGTCCAAGGTAACCTGATTGGGCTTTGATGGTTTCTTATTGGACTTGGGCCTCCACATGGAATATGGACTATGTGTTGGGCATAGCCCAATCTTCCAAGACATGTGCCAGAAAGTTACTACAAGAAGAATTCAAATTGTACAAGTAACTTCCATAACATGTGGCAAACATTTACTACTAGGAAAAAGTTTCCCACATGGAAAGTTTACAAGGTTTAGGTGTCAAACTTTTCCTATAAATAGGCAAGACCTTAAACCATTTCTAGCATCCAAAAATTTTGTAGTTGATCTCTTCTATTTTGGCAAATGAATACTAGCACATACTTATTTTGTGGTTTTTGCTCTAGATTTTCAAGAGCACATTATTTTGCTTCTTCCCACACAAGAGGCTATTCTCTCAAGATAAGTCTCTTTAAACTTAGGGAAGAAGACTAGGGAGTTGCCTATTGTGACACCCTTATAGTAATTTTTTTTTGGCAGCCTTGTCCGTGAGTAAGAACAAAGCTTGTGATGGTAATAGCTTCATCAAAGGCCCCACGCGGCAAGAGGTTAACTTTACATATTTTTCCAGATACTAGTTATGTTCTGTATGTTCTTAACATGTTCTTGTGTGTGTTATGTGGTCATTTTATTTTCCTATCATGTTTTCTTGGTAGAATTTTTTGAAAATTTGGACTAGGATAGACCACATGTAATATTATGGATCCTACAATTGGTATCAGAGCTTAGGCTCATACACAACATGCTTAAACTATACAAGAATATTGTATTTTCATAAATATGTTTGTCATCTTGTGAGTGGCAAGATTAGGAAATCTTGTGTTGCATATACTTGTGTTTTTATGCTTGTATGTGCAGTTGATATAAAATCCCTTTTATGGTTCCTGTGTATACATGAAAGAGTTTCGTGTACGGTTGACAAAGCTTGGCCATAGGCAATTTCATGCATAGATCTTCGGTTATTGCTTGTAGCTTCATTTAAAAGAAGCATAGGATGTTTTGATATTCTTGTAATGTTTCTTTTATGATTGTAAGCTTGCATTGGCAATAGTAAAATATATTATTGTTGTAATCTTTAAAGAACAAGGAGAGAAGCAAGGAAAAATAACATACAGGAGTAAATCTATCTCAGCCGGTCAAGCTTGCCAGTTGACTAGCTCTTCCTTGCAATCGACTAGCTCTTGTAGAAATTGCAATAAAGATTGCTATTTTGTGCTTTTGGATTGAATAATGCAGGTAGCCATAAAAAAGGGATTCTAACATATTTTGGTAGATGTTTATAATGCATTGACACATATTTTAACATGTTTGCATAAGCATAAACATGATTACCACCAAGAAATATGTCCACTCATTAGGATTTAAAAATTGGCAAATCCTATGTGTTAATTCGCAAAGATAGTTAAGTTCATTGATATAAGATAGGCGTAGATACGATAATTGTAAGCAATTATGTCAAAAGATGCCCTGCAATCTCATGAAAAAAATGATAAACTTAACTTGAGATTAACAATATAACAACCTAAGGGTCTATACACCCAGATTTAAGTAAATAATCTATTATGGTATTGCAATGTTTTTGTGACACAAAGGGGATTCACAAAAACCAAAGTGTTTCATAAATCCAAAGTGCATTTTTATATCTAAAACAAAAGGCAAAAATACCCAAAATAGAGAAAGTCCTTATGTTAAAATATTGAGTGGGAGAGAGGACTGGAAATACCCCATGGCTTTCCATATCTGATTCACGCTAGTGGTAAATGTCTTTAACTTCCCATCGAAGGGTGACACTTTATCAAGATTTAGCAAGGTGAATTTAAAATGTTTATTCAAAAGGGTGTTAGTGAGTTTGGTCATCCTATCAGTGGAATTTTTCAATAAACATTGTCTTACGCAATATTGATTATAGTCACTACCCCATGGGAGGGCTTAAATCAAGAATGTTACAGGAAATAAACATAAAGAATGGATATACACTCAACTTAAATGGTAGGTTTAGCTATCCCATTGATAGAGTTTGCTACTGCATTTAAGAAGCCAAATGAAATAGTGATTGAATTGTCTAATTGGATCACATCCAAATAATTATCAATTCAAATAAGTGGTAGCACTTAACATTCATAAGTTTGGCAAACCCATCGGTGGAGTTATTGTGAGGACGTTAAGACACTGTTGCATCGAGTAGTTTAAGGGTTAATCTACTCAAAGGCAAATGATGTAAAAGTACTTGTATGTTTTTCCAAAGATAGCATACGTATTATACATGCATCAATTCCATACTCATAAAATAATTATGATTATTAATGTGTGTCATTTGTGCGTGTTTGCATCTAGTTTTTGCATGCACATTTAAGAGCGTTTAGAGTATAATTGAGTGCATTTAGTATAAAGTTTACGCATATTTGTTAATCTTTGTATGTAATGTATTTACATGCATAAATACTACACTAAGTGTTATATTCCATGTTTTAGGAGTGTTTTGGAAGGGTTCAAGCTTATGCGAGGAAGAAATGAGCTAACGGATGAAGACCGGAAGAAAAGGAATAAAAAAGAGATCATTCTGATCCAGCCGGTCAACTTAGAAGAGAAGGTCGACCGGCCGCTCCAAAGAATGAAGAATTTAAGCCGGTCGAGTTCCTCAAGGAGCCGGTCGACCGGCCATTCCAAATAGCATCATCATTTAAGCCGGTTGAGTAAGAAAGAGGAGCCGGTCAACTGGCTAGATCGACCGGCTGTGCGCGGAAGCTGTTTATAAATTGTTGGTTTCAGCTCATTTCCAGGGAGGAACTTTTATTTCTTAAATCCTAATAAACCCTAACCCTTTACCCACTTCACCAAACGCCCTAAACCACCATCTAAACCCCATACCAAGCTAGGATTGAAGCATTAAGCAAAGATTTGAAAGATTTGTACAGATTTGGAAGCAAGAATTTAGGGAAGTTCTTCTTGTTCTTTCTCTATTTCTTGTAAATATGTTGCTAGATTGGGCTAGATTTAGGGTTAATTGTTATTGTATATTAGATTAGGGCTTTGAATAATGGATTTGTGTAGATCTCTGGCTCTTAATACATGTTTATTTACATAAATTTATGGTATTATTCAATATGTCTATGTATTGGAAATCAAACATGTCTATGTGTTTGTTAAAATGCCTAAGTGAATATGCATGTGTTATTTGTGCTTCAAATGCTCTTATCTACTTATATGGGTGATGTGATTGTACTTAATCTCATGGCTTTGCTTAGTAGAGTAGGCTTTAGCTTTAAATCTAGCTAATAGGTTACATGCTTTGCTTAGTCGAATTTAGGTGCTAGTCCTTGGCTTTAAATCCAGCCAAGCGGATAAGTTAACCTAGATTAGAGTATCACTCACCCGCGTTGGTGTTGGTTAATCAAGCCTTAATGTCACGTAGTGTTTAGGTGCTATTCCTTGGCTTTAAATCCAACCAAGAGGATAAGTTCTAAGCACGGATTGCGTAGGATAGGAGGGATTGGCCCTTAGCTTTAAATCCAGCTAACGGGTTGAACCACTAGTATTGGTTAAGAGAGCCCCGATCAACACAACGGCAATAGTAGTCCCAAGCCTTAGATAGACCTCATCCATTATCATAGCCCAAGTCTTGTTGCAATGCAATCACCCTAGGTCCCCTTCTTCTTTATTAGTGTTTTCTTCCTTAGTTTGGCTCCTTTAAGTTCCTCCGTAGATTAGTTTTTATTTTCCTTTTTCCGAGCTCCCTTCCATCCCAAAGTAAGTACACACACGCACGTAGCTAGTTTAAGGCACCCGAGCACAGAGACTAAACTAAGGTAGCCTCCCTGTGGATTCGACCCCGCACTTGCACACACTGTACTACACACGTCCCGTGCACTTGCGGGCTATTTAGGCTTGTGCTCAAATAGTGATATCAAGTTTTTGGCGCCATTGCCGGGGAGGCACGGTATTGGTTACTTAGGTGCTTTTGTGTTTGCGATTGGTTGCTTGTGTGTGCACTATCTTTACTTGCTTTCCATTTTTCGAAAACTAAAGAAATTTAAAAACAAAAAAAAAATTTTAAAAATTGATTTTGAAGAGGTTTTACTTGTGATTCATTGAATATGACTGATCCTAATGCTTCTTGGTGGTCACTTGTATCCTCTTCTTAGTGGTCACTTGTATCCTCTTCCCTACCACCCGAACGTGTCCCTTATGTATGTCGCTTGTGTGGAAGTTTCATGCATCCTACTATTTTCTGTCCCTACGAGAATTCCCCATCTAGGGCTAGTGCTACTAATGACCCCTATAGTCATGCAACATCTCATGCATCTTCATTTAGTAATCATGACTATAGGGATGCATATTCTTGTTATTGCAATCATTGTGGAAGCCGTGCTCATTTTCCTAGTGCTTGTCCCACCTTCCACCCTCATTCTCGATTGCATGCAATGCCCTATGCCCCTAGCAATCATACGCCCATGCATGCATCTACATCTAGTTATCATGATTCTAGGGAGCAACATCATGCATTTTCACAATGGGGTCAAGATGACTCTTTATTCCATTCACCTTCTAGTTTCGATTGTCCACCTCCAATACCTTCTTTTTCCACCCATTCCTCTCTCGAGTTTTTTGATGGTTATGTGCAAAATGATTTTCAACATGACTACCCTTTTCACTCGACTGAGCCCTCTTCTTTTAGGTTTTCTTCTCAAGAGGAAACACTTGACTATCTCTTATCCCTCATCCAATCTAACCAAGAACAACTTAAGAGTTTGAAGCGAGACACCAAATCTTTTGGTGTGTCCTTGGAGAGAATGGTTGAGAGTGTGCAACTCATGAGTGAGAATGTTGAGATACCTTTAGAACGAGTTGAAGGGATAGAGATGAGACCTAACGATGAGGTGACTAAGGGTGGAAATGATGATGTATGGGAGAGACAACTAGAAAGAGAGGTTGATGGAGAGATAACATCTTGTAGTGAGGATGAAGATGAGCTTAATGATAACTTGGTTCTTGATGACTCTTGTGATTATGTTTTAGAGAAAGTAGTACCCTGTCCTCTTAAGCTTTCAACGTCTCCCATTGAGTCACATGAGCTTTTTCTTTCTCCTCATCCTACACATTCCGTACACATGGAGGTTGAGTCTTGTGTCGATAGTACCCAATTGCATTCCAAGTCGGCATTTAGTGAGTTTAGCATGCATTCTCCCTTTGAGCATTCATGCATACATGATGAGGAATCCGTTGAGTCCCCCTTGCCCCCTCCATTAGTGTCTACCCTGTATGAAAAGCATGATGGCGAGATGACACCTATTAGTGATGAATGTATTGATGAATTTAAAGAGACTATAGCTAGTGAAGGTTTAAAGTCATCCACTGCGAAAAACAAAACATCAATTTCGGAGGTTTTAGATGATAAGTCTCTTGGAGTTAAGAATCACGATGTTGAAAAGAATAACAACTCTACGAAGACACATAAAAAAGAAATTGGTGTGCTTAGAAGAATGATCTATGGGTGTTTTTGGATGTTTGATGAATCATTGATGGAAATAGAGCCCATTAAGATCGAATCCACCCTTCATGAGAAGTTAGAACGACCTAGGCTTGATCATGTTATATCTTGTGAAGAAGAAAAGTGTAGTACATCCACTTCCTATATCGTTGCTCCTTTTTCTCCAAATGTCGTTCCAACCCCTCTTTCCCATTCCATTGAGTCTCTCTTTTTGGAGCTCACGTTTGTGCCCTCATGCATAGAACATTTTCATCTAGGGTTAGAAAGCACGTTTCCCATGTTGCATGCATTAGACCTATCTTTGACCTATGGGGAAAGTGTGTTCCTAGCCCTTAATTATGAGAAGAAGGCATTGGGGTGGCTAATTAAAGAGAAAGCGGGACATGATTCTTCACATTTGAGCATGCTTCATTCCACACTTGCGCATTCATTTGATATTTTAGGGTGGGATCTTGAAAAGGGGTGCATCATGCATTCATTGCCTCAACCTTTAGTGCATGACCCTTTTCCTTCTATGTTCTGTGCTTTGATGATTATTCGGCAATTTGTGTCACGCAACTTTAAACATGTTTTACTATAACATTGGCGCTCGGCTGGAGGCGTTAAATCCAGCACTACTAGGAGGCACCCTAGGCTTGTTCATATTTTTCTTGATTTTCTTTTATTTATTTGCCTTTGCCTTTGTATATAGTAGATTAGTTTTCTTGTACTTATTCTTGCTTTGTACATAATAGATTAGATTGCTTTTGTTTATCTTACCTTTTTTTATTTTAGGCGTTCTTTTGTTTATTTTCTTTCGTAGTAGGTTAGATTTTTACTCCCTTGCTTATTCTTGCTCCTTTCCTTCATTTGTACATCAATCCCTTACCCCGTGTTTACATCCTTGTTTATCATTTCAAAATTTCAATGTGAGCTTGCATAGCATATCTTATAATCTCTTCTTTGTTTTTTGAGCGTTAGTGCTTTCCACAAAAGATAGAGGCTAGTAGATCATTGGATTGTCTTTGGTGTTTATGGACTACATGGAAACAAGGTTGTATCTATCCATCTTTTACTTGTCCTCGTCTATCCCTCTCCGCATTCCCCTTATGTGTTTCATGTTGATTGCTTGTCGTGTGGCTTTGTGATTTTTGCTTGAGGACAAGCAAAGTTTAGGTTTGGGGTGTGGTTGTTCATTTATTGTTTATATCATATTTGGGATAGATTTACTTGCCATATCTTATTTTTGCTTAAAACGTGTTCAATTTTTTCATTTTTTTTGCATATTTTGAGTTGGTTTATCTCCATGTTGGTTGAAGAGTTGGCTTTTGCTATTGACATAATTGATTAGAGAAGATGATGATGTATTGTGGGGAGTAAATGAAGTGTGGGGTATCACCTAGACTTCGAAGAGAATCCTTTTGAAAACTGTGGGGAGTGAGTATTTCTAAGAATGCACCTTGTAGTTTCCCCACAACTTGGTTGGAAAAAGTGTTTTTAAAGGGTTGTTGATATGAGTGCCCATTCCTTGATTGGTTCTTTTAGTTTGCCTTAGCCTCTTCTTTTTCCTTTCTTTTTGTTCTATTTATGTATTGAAAAAAAAAAGGAGAAAAAAATGCAAAAATGAAAAAATAATAATAATAAAAGAGAAAAAAAAGCCAAAAGGCAACAAAAAGATTGAAAAGTGAAGTACGTTGAATATGTGTCAAGTGACATAATGTCAATTTGACACAAGTATCTCTTTTGTTTATTTTTATGCATTGTGGATAAGGCTCTTACGTCAATGTGAGCCATTGTGATGTATCTTCTCTTTCTTGTATCTTTGGGGCTAAGTGCATATTGGGAGGCCATGTTAGTTGATAGAGCACGAAGTATCAACATCCCGAGTGCGTGAGTTGGAATCCTAAGTTTGTGGTGGTTCTAGCTACTTGGTGACATTCCCAAGAGGTGTGAGACCTTGTGTGATTGAAACGAGGATCTGAAAAAGACTAGGAAAGCCCTTACATGAAAGAAATGACCCCTTGTACCCCTTGGATGCGAAAAGATAACAAGTCAATGCAATTGGCAACTCTTTGAAAAACATGAGGATAGACTTCATTTAGGCTTGCTTGAGGACAAGCAAAGGGTAGGTTTGGGGGTGTTGATATGTGTCATTTGTGCATGTTTCCATCTAGTTTTTGTATGCACATTTAAGGGTGTTTAGAGTATAATTGAGTGCACTTAGTATAAAGTTTATGCATATTTGTTAATATTTGTACGTAATGTATTTAGGTGCATAAATACTATACTAAGTGTTATATTCCATGTTTTAGGAGTGTTTTGGACGGGTTCAAGCTTATGCGAGGAAGAAATGAGCTAACGAATGAAGACTGGAAGAAAAGGAATGAAGAAGAGATCATTCTGATCCAGCCGATCAACTTAGAAGAAGAGACGGTCGACCGGCCGCTCTAGAGAATAAAGAATTTAAGCCGGTCGAGTTCCTCAAGGAGCCGGTCGACCGGCTAGGTCGACCGGCCATTCCAGAGAGCATCATGATTTAAGCCGATCGAGTAAGAAAGAGGAGCCCGGTCGACCGGCTGTGCGCTGAAGCTGTTTATAAATTGCTCGTTTCAGCTCATTTCCAGGGAGGAACTTTTATTTCTTAAATCCTAATAAACCCTAACCCTTTACCTACTTCACCAAACTCCCTAAACCACCATCTAAACCCCACACCAAGCTAGGATTGAAGCATTAAACAAAGATTTGAAGGATTTGTACGGATTTGGAAGCAAGAATTTAGGGAAGTTCTTCTTGTTCTTTCTCTATTTCTTGTAAATATGTTGCTAGATTAGGCTAGATTTAGGGTTGATTGTTGTTGTATATTAGATTAGGGCTTTGAATAATGGATTCGTGTAGATCTTTGGCTCTTAATACATGTTTATTTACATAAATTTATGGCATGATTCAATATGTCTATGTTTTGGAAATCAAACATGTCTATGTGTTTGTTAAAATGCCTAAGTGAATATGCATGTGTTATTTGTGCTTCAAATGCTCTTATCTACTTATATGGGTGATGTGATTGTACTTAATCTCCTGGCTTTGCTTAGTAGAGTAGGCTTTAGCTTTAAATCCAACTAATAGGTTACATGCTTTGCTTAGTCCAATTTAGATGCTAGTCATTGGCTTTAAATTCAGCCAAGCGGATAAGTTAACCTAGACTAGAGTATCCTTCACCCGCGTTAGTATTGGTTAATCAAGCCTTAATGTCACGTAGTGTTTAAGTGCTAGTCCTTGGCTTTAAATCCATCCAAGAGGATAAGTTCTAAGCATGGATTGCGTAGGATAGGAGGGATTGGCCCTTAGCTTTAAATCCAGCTAACGGGTTGAACCACTAGTATTGGTTAAGAGAGCCCTGATCAACACAACGGCAATAGTAGTCCCGAGCCTTAGATAGAGCTCATCCATTATCATAGCCCAAGTCTTGTTGCAATGCAATCACCCTAGGTCCCCTTCTTCTTTATTAGTGTTTCCTTCCTTAGTTTGGCTCCTTTAAGTTCCTCCGTAGATTAGTTTTTATTTTCCTTTTTCCGAGCTCCCTTCCATCCCAAAGTAAGTACACACACGCACGTAGCTAGTTTAAGGCACCCGAGCACAGAGACTAAACTAAGGTAGCCTCCCTGTGGATTCGACCCCGCACTTGCACACACTGTACTACACACGTCCCGTGCACTTGCGGGCTATTTAGGCTTGTGCTCAAATAGTGATATGTATGTCATTTGTGCATGTTTGCATCTAGTTTTTGTATGCATATTTAAGGGTGTTTAGAGCATAATCGAGTGCACTTAGTATAAAGTTTATGCATATTTGTTAATATTTGTACATAATGTATTTAGGTGCATAAATACTACACTAAGTGTTATATTCCAAGTTTTAGGAGTGTTTTGGAAGGGTTCAAGCTTATGCGAGGAAGAAATGAGCTAACGGATGAAGACTGGAAGAAAAGCAATAAAGAAGAGATCATTCTGATCCAGCCGGTCAACTTAGAAGAAGAGCCGGTGGACCATCTAGGTCGACCGACCGCTCCAGAGAATAAAGAATTTAAGCCGGTCGAGTTCCTCAAGGAGCCGGTCGGCCGGCAATTCCAGAGAGCATCATGATTTAAGTCGGTCGAGTAAGAATGAGGAGGTCGACCGGCTGTGCATTGAAGCTGTTTATAAATTGCTCGTTTCAACTCATTTCCAGAGAGAAACTTTTATTTCTTAAATCCTAATAAACCCTAACCCTTTACCCACTTCACAAAACACCGTTAACCACCATCTAAACCCCACACCAAGCTAGGATTGAAGCATTAAACAAAGATTTGAAGGATTTGTACGGATTTGGAAGCAAGAATTTAGGGAAGTTCTTCTTGTTCTTTCTCTATTTCTTGTAAATATGTTGCTAGATTAGGCTAGATTTAGGGTTGATTGTTGTTGTATATTAGATTAGGGCTTTGAATAATGGATTCGTATAGATCTTTGGCTCTTAATACATGTTTATTTACATAAATTTATGGCATGATTCAATATGTCTATGTATTGGAAATCAAACATGTCTATGTGTTTGTTAAAATGCCTAAGTGAATATGCATGTGTTATTTGTGCTTCAAATGCTCTACTTATATGGTTGATGTGATTGTGCTTAATCTCATGGCTTTGATTAGTAGAGTAGGCTTTAGCTTTAAATCCAGCTAATAGGTTGCATGCTATGCTTAGTCGAGTTTAGGTGCTAGTCCTTGGCTTTAAATCCAGCCAAGCGGATAAGTTAACCTAGACTAGAGTATCCCTCACCCGCGTTAGTGTTGGTTAATCGAGCCTTAATGTCACGTAGTATTTAAGTGCTAGTCCTTGGCTTTAAATCCATCCAAGAGGATAAGTTCTAAGCACGGATTGCGTAGGCTAAGAGGGATTGGCCCTTAGCTTTAAATCCCGCTAACGGGTTGAACCACTAGTATTGGTTAAGAGAGCCCTCGATCAACACAACGGCAATAGAAGTCCCAAGCCTTAGATAGATATCATCTGTTATCATAGCCCAAGTCTTGTTGCAATGCAATCGCCCTATGTCTCCTTCTTCTTTATTAGTGTTTCCTTCCTTAGTTTGGCTCCTTTAAGTTCCTCCATCGATTAGTTTTTATTTTTCTTTTTCTGAGCTCCCTTCCATCATAAAGTAAGCACACACATATGCACGTAGTTAGTTTAAGGCACCCGAGCACATAGAGACTAAACTAAGGTAGCCTCCCTGTGGATTCGACCCCGCACTTGCACACACTATACTACACACGTCCTGTGCACTTGCGGGCTATTTAGGCTTGTGCTCAAATAGTAATATCAATTATATTGTTATATATCCAAAAAAATGTCTTCGTTTAATCCACTGGCTACAATTCTCAAAGAGCACAAGCTTACTGGACCAAATTTTGTGGACTGGGAATGAAACTTGGACATAATACTCACCACAGAAGATTATAAGTATTTCCTAACAATTCCTTGTCCTGTTGTGAGGGTGAACACTTTCGAATCCCAGAAAGATGCTGAGACAAAATGGTAAAGGACAATAGTATGGCCAAGTGCTATATGATGATTTCTATGTTAGATATTTTGCAAAGCAAGCACCGTCATATGAAAACTACAAAAGAAATCATGACCTCACTATCTCGTATGTTTGCCGATAAAAGCAGGTCTGCAAGGCAAGGTGCTCTTAGAAAAATTATGAATCAAATGATAGCGAAGAGAGCATTTGTCAGGGAGCATATGCTCAAAATGATAGATTACTTCAATGCTGTCAAGATCCTAGCAGCAAACATAGATGAACAGTCAAAGGTAGACATGATTTTGGAGACTCTGCCACCGTCTTACACCGAGTTCAAGCTTAATTAGAATATGGGCAAGATGAACATGGATATGATAGAATTAATGAAAGAGCTCCTAGCTACTAAAGCCATAATGAAAAATAAGGGCCACGTAAACATAGTTCAAGCATCCACTTCTGGACTTAATCCAAAAGGGAGAAAGTTCAAAGGAAAGGGGAAGTAAAAAACGTGGTCAAGAGAAAAAGAAGAGAAATGATGAACAGCCTAAATAGTTAATAGGTGAAAATCCCAAGGGAAAATGCTTTAAGTGTGGCCAAAAAGGGCATTGGAAAAAGGATTGCTCGAAGTACTTGGCATGAGACCAAATAGGTACACCTCTTTCATTCTACATTGAAAGCTGTTTAGTAGTTGATTCTACTGATTCTTGGATTGTAGACTCTGGACCTACTAACCATAATTACAATTCTTTGCATTGGTTTCAAGAAATGAAAGAACTAGCTAAAGGGGATTTTGCTCTGAGGATGGGTAACAGAGCAAAAGTATAGGCTGCTGCTGCGGGAGAATGTGCTTAAATTTTCCATGTAATAGGAAGCTATTTTTGAACAATGTTTATTATGTTCTGGATGCACATAAAAACTTTATTTCAGTTTCATAATTAATATTAGATGGTTTTTACTTTAATTTCCATTCTGGTATTGATATCAGTAGAGATGGAAATATTATCTATTCCGATAGTATGCATGATAACTTCTTCTATATGAAACCTATAACAAATTCACTACATAATATAGAAGGAACTAATTCCCAAAAAGAAAGGCTTCTTTGACCAATGATACTTATCTTTGGCACCTTAGCTTAGGACATATTATTCTATAGCGAATTCGGATATTAGTCGAGGATGGGCATCTTAGCTCATTAGATCTCAAAGATCTACCTCCATGTGAATCTTGCCTCAAAGGAAAGATGACCAAATGGTCATTTTCTTCTTAAGAAGAAAGGGCCAAAGAAGTATTAGAATTGGTTCATACCGATGTGTGTAGTCCTATGATCAAACCAGCACGAGGAGGTTATGAGTATTTCATTGCTTTCACTGATGATTACTCTAGATATGGATATGTATATCTGATGCAATGCAAGTCTGAATCCTCTGAGGTGGAGCGGAAATTAGATAAACGTATCAAAGCCCTTTGGTCTGATCGAGGTGGCGAATACCTCTCGGGTGAGTTCAAAGACTATCTTACACAGGAAGGGATTATGTCTTAGCTAACCACACCAGGGTCTCTCCAGCAAAATGGCATAGCAAAGAGAAGAAATCATACACTATTAGATATCGTTAAGTCAATGATAAGTCATGCATCATTACCTTTATCTTTTTGGGGATATGTCCTTGAGACAGCAACATACATCTTGAACTTAGTACCATCTAAATCAGTACCTAGGACACCATAAGAAATGCGGACTAGGCGTATGCCTTGTTTAAATCATCTCGACATTTGGGGTTGTCCAGCTTATGTACTTAATAGTAATGCTTCAAAGTTGGAACCAAGATCCGAGTTATGCGATTTTATTAGGTATCCTAAGGGAACTAGAGGTGGAATCTTTTATAATCCTAAGAAGCAAAAAGTGTTTAAAAGCACCAATGCTAGATACTTAGAGAACAATAGAGTGATCTAGAAAACACCAGATTCTGAATTTGTTCTAGAAAAGATTCCACTAGAATTTCCAGTAACACATGTTGTAACTATGAATGAAAAAACACACCATATTACACCTAATATATCAGAGCCTCATCATAGTGGGATGATATCCAGTCCTTCTGATAGATACTATGGAGAGTTCTTTCAAACTTCTTTCTTCAAAGGATTAAGTGGTGGATCCCACAAGTTATGATAAAGCAATTTATGACATAGATGCCGACCAATGGCATAAGGCAATGGATTCAAAGTTAGAATCTGAGTATTCTAACAAAGTCTGGGATCTTGTAGTTTCCCTAGAAAAGGTAAAACCTATAGGGTGCAAATGGGTCTACAAGAGGAAAAGAGGAGTTGATGGAAAAGTTGAAACCTTTAAAGCAAGGTTGGTGGCGAAAGGTTATACTCAGAAAGAAGGGATTGATTATGAGGAAACTTTCTCATTGGTAGCCATGCTTAAATCCATCAGGATAATTCTTGCCATCGCATGTCATTACGACTATGAGATATGGAAAATAGGCATCAAGACAGCTTTTCTTAATGGAAAGCTTGACGAGACCATTTACATGACCCAACCAGATGGATATATTGCTAAGGGCTCGTTTAGATTGGCTTTTTTGAATAGTGCTTTTTTAGTAGCTATTGAAAAATAGCTTTTTTGAGAAAACTAAAAATTCTGAGTTGTAAAAAAGCTATATTTGAGCTTTTTTCAGAATTTTAGCTTTTTGGAAGCCAAATCAAATAGTTATTGCAAATTTATTGTAACTTTTTCAGGAAAAAAAAAAGTGTTTTTCCCAAAAAAAAAAGCCAATCCAAACAGGCCCTAAAGGCCAGGAGCATATGCTTTGTAAGCTAAACAAGTCCATTTATGGATTAAAGCAGGCATCTAGAGCATGGAACATCAAATTTGATCAGGCAATTAAATCTTATGCTTTTGATCAAAATATTGCTGAACCTTGCATGTATAAAAGGCGTAATGGAAATGCGGTAGCTTTTTTGGTTCTGTATGCAGATGATATCCTGCTAATTTGAAATGATGTGGGGATGTTATCATCCATCAAAATTCGGCTTTCTACTCAATTTCAAATGAAGGATTTAGGAGAAGCTAGTCATGTTCTAGGCATCAAGCTTATGCGAGATTATAAGAATAGAAGGCTAGCCCTATCTCAAGCTTCATTTATTGAGAAGATATTAGTCAGGTTTAACATGTTGAACTCTAAGAAGGCCTCATTACCTTCTAAACATGGAGTTTATCTATATCAAGATCAATGTCCTAAAACACCTGAGGAGATAGAGAACATGAAGCAAGTTCCTTATGCCATGTTATGCATTAGACCAAATATCTGCTTTGTTGTTGGCATGGTTAGTAGATATTAGTCAAACCCTGGATCGGCACATTGGGTTGTGATTAAGCATATATTCAAGTTACTACAAGGGACTAAGGATTATGTGCTCGAATACCATATGGATGATCTAAAGCTATTAGCCTATACAGAATCGGATTTCTAATCTAACAAAGATTCCAGGAAGTCTACTTCTGGATATGTTTTCACTCTGTCAGGAGGAGCTATTTCATAGAGAAGTATGAAGCAAAATTGTATAACTAACTCTACCATAGAGGCCGAGTATGTTGAAGCATCTGGGGCTACGAGAGAGGCAGTATGGCTAAGAAAGTTCCTTTTAGGCCTAGAGGTTTTGTCGGTAGTTCATAGACTAATAACATTTTATTGCGACAACAACGGTGCTGTTTCACAGTGCAAATAGCCAAGGAATCACAAAAAAGGTAAACATATTGAATAGAAATATCATTTGATCTATGAGTTTATCCAGAGAGAAGACGTAGTAGTTGAAAAGATAGCTTCAGTGCAATACCTAGCAGACTCATTACAAAGACTCTTCCATAGAAAATGTTTACCACACATTTGGAGTCTATATGTTGTGCAGAAGTGATCTTCAGTGCAAGTGGGAGACTGTTAGGATTAGTATGCCCTAAAGCTCACTTGTATATGACATTTTGGATGTTAAACAATGTATAATCATTTTGTTAAATGGCATTATGAGTTTCTTACATATTATCTCTGGTATGTTTTATTGATGTATGTATAAAGGTCCCTTGACTTGAACAAATGACTTAAGCGTGCAGTGAGGCTGGACGCACAGTAGGTCCAAGTCTCGATTTAGTCACGTCATAAATTGAGTCCGTAACCGAATCATAGTGTTAGGAACTCTACCAAGATAAGGTTATATTGAGCAAGCCTCCTCGTTGAAGATGATCTACCTAGGTCATTGGAGGACTTTTCGGATTTGTCTCAATAATACATGTGTCAGGTATTGGATAATACCATTGTGAGTATGTTCTCTAGGACATATTATCAAAGAAAGAAAACAAGATACTTATTGCTACTAGATGATCATTGCTCTTAATCTTGAGCATATGTGGACGAACTAATGAAGTTAGGGTTTAATACTTTGATTCACTGTGGGTGAGATCTTACTTTATTAGGATCAACAGCCTTGTGCATTGAGTGCTAAGTTCTAATTAATCGGAACATGCATATGTAATATGGAATCTATGTGCCTCCTTTGGGATTGTCCAAATTTATCATCCGAATCTAGATCTAGTGATACTACCTTTATAAGTGTATCGGTCATATGGCTTAAGGGTCGCTCCCTTTATCAAGAGAATCCATGACTAAGGATGGTTGGCAATCAGACAAGAAACCGAATGAAAAATGATGCAGCTAAGGAGGTGATAGTACACAAGCCAAAGGACTGGCCTTAGCTGTGGGAATATATAGAGGGGCATTATAGTCAATTATTTAGTAGTTCAAAGACAAAGTTCACATTCTTTTGTGATAAGCTTTTAGGAAATAGTAATTATTCTTGGAGTGCAACTTTCAACTTATGGTGGAATAGATCGGAGTTAAAAAAATATTTATTATGTCGGCTAGATCGGGCAAGGACATTTTTTATTATTTTTGAAAGCCAAGGTTAATTGTGTTTTCTTGGTCCCTTCCTTAGTTGAAATGACTTTGAGAGAGTAATCTTAAAAGTGCAAATTCCACATTGTGGTAGTAGCCTTATTGGGCCAAACCTTGGAATTAGGTTTGGGCTTTCTTTAGAGTCCAAGATAACCTAATTGGGCTTGGATGGTTTCTTATTGGGCTTGGGCCATTATATGAATTATGGACTATGTGTTGGGCTTGGCCTAATCTTCCAAGACATGTGCTAGAAAGTTACTACAAGAAGAATTCAAATTGTACAAGTAACTTCAGACATGTGGCAAACATTTACTACTAGGAAAAAGTTTCCCATATGGAATGTTTACAAGGTTTAGGTGCTAAACTTTTCCTACAAATAGGCAAGACCTTAAACTATTTCTAGCATCCAAAAATTTTGTAGTTGATCTCTTCCATTTTGGCAAGAGAATACTACAACACATAGTACACACTTATTGTGTGGTTTTTGTTCTAGACTTTCAAGAGCATATTACTTTGCTTCTTCCCACACAAGAGGCTATTCTCTCAAGATAAGTCTCTTTAATCATAGGGAAGAAGACTAAGAAGTTGCTTATTATGACACCCTTATAGTAAAATTTTGAACAAAGCTCGTGACGGTAGTAGTTTCATCAAAGGCCCCACTCTTCAAGAGGTTAGCTTTACAAATTTTTGCAAATACTAGTTATATTCTATATGTTCTTATGCATGTTCTTGTGTGTGTTATATGGTTATTTTATTTTCCTAGTATGTTTTCTTGGTAGAATTTTTTGAAAATATGGACTAGGATAGACCATATGTAATATTATCGATCCTATAATTTCATGGGACTATTTCCACCTTCCTTTAGCTACCAATACATTTTAGTAGCTATAGGCTATGGGTCCAAATAGGTTGAGGCTATTCCCACACGCACTAATGACCATAGGGTAGTGGTGAAATTCATTAAAGAGAACATTTTCTCTAGATTTAGAGTCCCTAGGGTTTTGATTAGCGATGGAAGATTGCATTTTTGCCATAAAACTTTGGAGGCCTTGTTGAGAAGATATTTGGTCACCTATAAGTTTGATACCCCTTATCACCCACAAATTAGCGGACAAGTAGAGGTGTCCAATAAGGATATCAAGCACATTTTAGAGAAATGGTGAGGCCTGATAGGAAGAATTGGTCTATTAGGTTGAATTATGCTTTATAGGCCTACCATACCACTTTTAAAACTCTCATTGATATGTCTCCGTATCGATTGGTTTATAGGAAAGCTTGTCACTTACCGGCAGAACTAAAGCATAAGGCTTATTAAGCAGTCAAGGCCATAAACTTTGATTTGGCAAGAGTGGGTAAGGAAACAAAGCTTAACCTAGCGAAGTTGGAGGAGCTTAGGTTTAAGGTGTATGAGAACGTCAAGCTTTATAAGGATAGGATGAAGAGAATTCATGATAAACATATTCTTAAGAAATCATTCTCTCCCTCTGATAAAGTTTGGTTATTTAACTCACGTTTGAAGCTCTTTCTAGGTAAGCTCAAGTTGAGATGGGATGGTCCATATGAAGTGTTGGTTGCCTACCCTTCCGGAGTGATCAAGATCAAGGACTTGAAGGATGGCCGAGAGATGATAGTGAACAGGCAACGCCTGAAGTATGCATATGATTCGAGCATAGCTCGTGTGGAGGTTTTAATGCTTCATAATCCCATCTATGGAGGTTAAAGATAAGTTAGTGACCGCATGACTAACAGCGTGATGGTTAGCGCTACTAGGAGGCAACATAGGTTCAATTTTGCAATTTTGCATTTGTTTCACTTTCTTTCCTTTTTATTTTTGTTCTTTTCTATCACCCATACTTTCACTTTCTTTCCTTTTTATTTTCGTTCTTTTCTATCACCCATACTAAAGTATTGAATCCCAATCCTTTGTCCCATAAGATATACTTTTGCTTATTATTGCACATGCCAATGCAAGCTTACATAGGTAATGACACTAATCTTGTTTTCTTGGTGAGTGTTTGTGAATTGTGAGTTACAGGGTTAGTAGTATGGTGGTTTATCATTAGCATGGTGAGCTTTGAAGACAATCAAGGTCGTATCAATCCTTTCTCCACTTGTTCTCCATGTTTCTACCCGATCCCCACTACTTAATTTGTAATCCCAATTTGCTTGCTTATATGCTTTGTTTTATTTGCTTGAGGACAAGAAAAGTTTAGGTTTGGGGGTGTGAGAGTTTGGTTTTCTTGTTATATGCTTTGTGTAGGGTAGATATGCATTATGTGCTTAAAATGGTGAAAATTTTTCTATTTTGATGCATGTAGAGTTGTTTATTTCTTGGTTGATCGTTATGTTGGCTATTGTGTTTGACTCAATTGATTGGTGAATATGAGTTGCATTGTGGGGAGTGAATACAGTGGATTGAAAATTGGGTCTTTGAGGGAATACTCTTGAAAGTTATGGGAAGTGAGGACCTTTGAGAATGACCTTTGTAGCCACTCTATAGCTTGGTAGGAAAGAATGTTGAAAAAAGGCTGTTAATATAAGTGTCCCTCCCTTGATTGGTTATTTTTGGTGTGCCAAAGCCTTTCTTTTTCTTTTCTTTTTGTGTGAATACAATGCAAAGCATGAAAAATCCAAATAAAAATTTGAAAAAGGCAAAAAGGTGCAAAAATATAAAAAAAAATTGAAAATGAGAAAAAGCCAAAGGCACCAAAAAGTTTTGTTAATAAGTGCATAAGTGACACAATGTCAACTTAGCATATGCTATCATCTTTGTAGATATGTGAATAAGGCTTTTATAAGCCATTACATTTGTATATTCTCTCATCTTGTCTTTGAGGCTTTGTGCATGTTAGGGAGGCCATGTTAGTTAAGGGGACACGAAATATCAACATCCCGAGTGCGTGAGTTAGAATCCTAGGCTTGTGGTGGATTGGCTACTTGGGAAATTTCCATGAGGAACGAGGCCTCTTATGAGTAGAAGAAGGATCCAAAGAGACTTGGGGATCTCTTCACAATAGGAATGCCCCCTTTCATGCTTCTTAGACTAACTTTGATAGCGAGTCAATCCCTTAGGTAACCCTTTGCATCAACCTTAGAAATAAATTTAAGATTGGGCTTGCTTGAGGACAAGCAAGGAGAAGGGTTGGGGGTATTGATGTGTTGTGTTTTTTTGTTTGTTTGCATTGTTAATTGCCTATGTTTTAGAGGTATCTTGAGCTTTAAAAGATGTATTAGTATAATACATATACTAGAGTTAGGGTTAAGCGTAAGCAAATATACATAATTGGGTTTTTAAGTCAAATATTATACTAAATGCTTGATTTTGTGCCTTAGGTGAGCTATAGGGCTAAAACGGAGCTTGAATGAGGATGAACGATCAAGATAGAAGAGGTACGGGTCATGTGATGAAGACCGAGTGCAAGAAAGAGAAAATAGAAGGTCAACTGGAGGAGCCGGTCAACCTAGAAAAATTGCCGATCAACAGGCTAGGTCGACCGGCCACTCCAGAAAGGAACTCATTTTCAACCAGTCAACTTCCCTAAAGAGCCGGTTGACCAGTTATATGGATCGGCAATGCATAGCAGATAATATAAAAGCACGATTTTTAGCTTTTAAAGGGGATTATCTTTAGACCCAACACACACACAAAAAAAGCCCTAGGTCGACCGGCAATCTGCAGCAAATGATATAAAAGCACGATTTTCAGCTTTTAAAGAAGATTATCTTTAGACCCAACACACACACAAAAAACCCTAGCTACACCACCTTTAACACACATACAATCACACATTTCTCACCTAGATTCAAGCTTGCTTGGAAGGTTTCAAACACTTGGATTGAAGCTACTCAAAGATTTTGTACAAGAATTGCTAGGATGGAAGGGGAGTCTTCTATTCTCTCTTTCATCCTCTGTTATATTATGTTTGAGTAGATTTTTTAGGGTGATGATACTTGTGTAATGGGTTGATTTTATGAGTCTATATTATGGGATATAATGGCTTAATATATATACATATGCTATGTTCTTGTTTCAATGGCTATTGTTCAATACAAGTCTAGGTGTTTGATAATATGCTTAAGAGAGTTGCAAATGTATAAATTGAAGTCTATTTGCTACTGAACACCTCTAATCCATTCTATAATCATGACTATGTATTTATGTGTGGATCTTGTGAAGTGGGTAATGCTTATAATCATGTCTATATGTATGTTTGCATGCCTAGTAGTAAATATGACCTCAATATTACATACATGTTGGCTCAAAAGTGCTTTTGATGGTGTAATCCGAGCATGACGATATTTAGTAGTTGAATAAGCCCCTTTATTCGTGAACACCTTGGCCAAGAACATGTATAAATGAGCTAATAGGTCAAATCCCGTAGTAGTGGCCCTAGAATGATGAGACATAATTTAAGGCTAGTCTAAGTTAAGTCTCCTTTGGCTTTAAATCTAGCCAATAGGTTTCTGGGTAGATTTAGTCAATCCTAGCAACACTAGGTTTTGGCTTTAAATCCAGCCAATGGTTTAGGTACTAGGGTAGGTTCTTCTAGGTCACCTAGGAAGCTAATTAGTCACTCTTAAGGCCCTAGGTCATAAGGACCACGCCATAACTCTAGGAGGCGCCGCCTAGGGATGGACACGCACCGAGTCCTAGGGAGAAATTAGGACACTAATCAAGCAACCCAGTTAAAAGAGCAATCGGTCATTAAGTCATTCCATGTAAATCCCATAGCATTTGAGTCTAGGATCACCCATTAGCAAGTAGACGTCACCTTAATCCCTTTTATTTGTTAGTTCCTTCTAGATAGTTTGCCTCTATACTTTTCCATTGACATAGTTTAGTTTTATTTTCTTTAGCTAGAGCTCCCGATCATTCAAAAACACCAAAAATAGTTAGTTTAGGTTTCTTTTTAGGCATTCTCTAAGGCACACACACGTAGACTCAATCCCACAACATAGCCTCTCTGTGGTTCGACACTCGTTCTTACACACACTATATTGCATCGATCCATGCACTTGAGGGTCTTTAGAACTTGCACTCAAAAGACGACTATCATTAGACAGAACCAATCGTCATGACAATAGCATAAATAAATGTTTAAGCATAAAGCATACACATCTAGGGCGTGGTGTTAAAGAAAAGACCGACCTATTCTACTACTTAGCACATAGACATACTTTGATTACACCAATTTAAGCTATAGCACCAGACATGTAAGCAATAGAAGCTATTTATTAAGTATTCAAACACACACATGGACATATATATAAGTATACCCACTTCATGTAATCACCACACAAACACATAGACATGCTAGTATAATGATTTGAAAATAGTTAATAGCATAATAGACTCCAAGAGATATAAGCAACATCATTGAGGCATTTCTACAAACACAAACAGGTATGTACATTTGCCATAGAAACCCTAAGCACAAGCATATATACATATATATGTGTGTGTGTGTGTGTGTGTGTTTATATATATATCAATCCATCAAGTACCTATTACACAAGAGT
The DNA here is from genome assembly GCA_028554755.1 of Cordia subcordata. Taxonomy (NCBI): domain Eukaryota; kingdom Viridiplantae; phylum Streptophyta; class Magnoliopsida; order Boraginales; family Cordiaceae; genus Cordia; species Cordia subcordata. The sequence continues at coordinate 14,581,034 of JAPTOF010000010.1, read as the reverse complement.
AGTAATCAATCCATCATAGAAGGTATAATTACTCTACATGCTCTACTTGTACATATATTAACTTGGAATAAAAGGGGAATAAGGAATATACCCTTCCATCTAAAGCTAATCCTTTACAATCCATTAGCATGGACCCTAAATCTTGTGTTTGATCCTTTTAGATCCTTGATTCCAAGTGCTAAATGTGTTTAGAAATATGTATGTGAGTTGGGTGAGAAAGGAATTAAGGTTTAAGGAAATAGAGGTTCAAAGTGTGGGTGAAAAGCTTATCAATTTTGTTGAAAAGTACATACAAATAGGCAATTCTCGCACTCAGCCAGCGGATTAGCCTTGAAGGTAGGTCAATCGGCCTAAAGGGCTTGCTTACTGACTTGGTTGGGAGCCTAGGCGGTTGACCGGCCTACAGTTGAGGTCGATCGGCCTCCCCTACTCCTTGGCCCAATTTTGCTCCTCACGAGCCGATTTCTTTTTGGGTGCTCTGATTTTCGTCTAACGACTTCCAAATGCACTTTTCTTCATTTCTTTATGTTCAAAACACCATTAGCTTTGATGCACACCCCAAGCACCATCAATCAAGCTCCAATTATCTCTCCAGATCTCACCTAAATCAAGCAATAAATGCCAATTAATGTAGCATTTAAGTCTTAAGCTTAACTATGAATATGTAAACCCTAATATGCACAAATATGACCTAAGTGCTATACTAATACACCTAATGAAGTACAAAACACCTCAAAACAAGAATAAAAATGCAATAGACAAGCTCACACAAAACCAACACATCAGCCGAATTGCAACTTGAGAAGTAAAATAACATGTGCAACACACATGATTTTTTCAAAAGAGAGAAAGTCAAAATAACCACATAAGACATCAACTACTGGGCGAAGAATAAGGAAAAATCTACTAGAATCAAGTCAAACCCAATGATCTAAAGTGGTTCTAAGTCAAGGCACTTTGCTGAGAAATTTCAGGAGCCGACATAGTATAAAAGTAGGTTGACGTTCAATAGATCAAGGTCTCAGAACCACCATATCTTATCCTATTTTACACATCTAACTCTTCATAAGTTAGTTTAACTTACTCACAGCTAGCTTAATCGTAGCTTAGTCATAACGTAGCCATAACGTAATCGTAGTTTAGCTAACACCCTTTGCTGTAATTTACTGTCGCTATATTTAGTTTACAACCATTTTTACTATAATTAACTTTACGGTCCTTTATAAGTTACGCGGTGCTTCACTTTATGGCTTAATTCATTGATCCTGCTGTAATTAAGTTTATGCTAGAATGATGTTATTGTAATTTGCTTTACGGCATGATTGAAAGATTAACGGGCTCTTTTAGAATTTATTGATTTGTAATAAAATTCAGTGTTCCAGGAGTTGTTTCATTTGCCATTTTTGGTTTGGTTTGAGTTTTGATTTTATTGCAATTGGAGAGTCTTGATCCATATTGCATCAAGTCCCTCGACCAAATTCTGGGTAAGGAAAAAACCCATAGTCATAAAATTTCGTCAGGGAACCAGGTGGTTACGTAAACGTCACAAGAAGACTGGGCCTCAACAGAAGATCGCCTAGCCGAGATTGTGGACAATGACTTGTGACCTAATGAATGTTTTTTAAAGCAAACAGAACCGCATTATTGCTTAAAGAACCAGTAATTCCCAACAGAAGAAGCTTATCATGGCGTATCTAGTGGGAGTATGCAGGATTGGGAATTTTGTGTCCTTCAACATTGTCCTTAGTGGCAGCAGGATTTGGTGTTGTGTCGTTGATGTAACCCACTAAGTTTACAGCAACAAAGTAAGGCATGAGATTGAGTGCCCCAAGAATAATAGTTTAAAGAAGTAAGATTCAATGGTAGTGGATTAGCTACATCAATGATGATAAGAGAGGGGACAGATTCATCTCAAGAAGAAGCGCCGAGAGAAGTGGAATTGAGTGAGTCGTAGAGAAGTGAAAATGGGGGAGTCGTTATTTTTGTTAGCAGAAGATAACAACCAGCTATTAGAGGTTATAGTGAAAGTAGGAAGGATCGATGATCGTGAGAGCTCTACATATCTGATAACATATAGAGAACAAATGCATGCAAAAGAGTTGTTTTGTATTCATTTCACAATATGCTGTAAATACATAAAATTTAGAAATGAGATAAGGTACAAAACTTTTTAAAAGAGAGTCCATCCTCAAGAGTATATTCTGGCTATTGCTTCAAACTAGCTGGGTGGGAGTGGGAGCAAGGCTGTTGTAGCTATCTGCTTAACACTCGGAAATCTAATAGTATGCAGGCGTAAGCATGTTCCAAAACATGTGGCAAAAGAGATATAAAAATCATTTCATGGATTATTTGCTCCGTAAATACATAAGTGAAAGACCAAAAGGAAAGAAAGAAGCACACAACGGAAGTAGCCTTGAACGTTTATTGGAATTATGGACTTGTTTGTTACGTTGAGACCACACAGTGACCGAGACCACACTATGACCGGAATAAATATATAGTTTCTGTCTTGTAAAATTATCTTGTCCTCACACTTGGATCCGTTTCTTGGGTATTAAATTCAAAGGATTCTTCTTCCTCAGTGGGATTCCAAGAGCTTCATCCATGTCTATGTCTTTGGGTTTGGTTCCACCGTCAAGCTCCCAGTCGAAGGTTTGCACTAAGGTGGCTAAAGCGAGAGGCACCACTCGGTGAGCCAAGGGCAAGCCTACGCATATCCTTCTACCAGCACCAAACGGAATCAACTCAAAGTGCTGACCCTTGTATTCAATATTTGAGTTGAGAAACCTTTCCGGCTTGAAGGTCAAGGGATCCTCCCAGGACTCTGGGTCCCTGCCGATTCCCCAAGCATTCACGAAAACCTGTGTACCTCTGGGTATGAGATATCCCATGTAATTAGTCTCCTCCATTGCACGTCGCGGGAAGAGCATAGGAATTGCAGGATGTAAACGTAACGATTCCTTGACAACAGCCTGCAAGTATGGTAGGTTCTCCATGTCTCTCTCTTCCACCTTCCTATTTAATCCCACAACTCGATCGATCTCTTCTCTGACGTTTTGGAGTGTGTGGGGATTTCGGAGTAGCTCTGCAAGACCCCATTCTATGCTGATGACAGAAGTATCTGTTCCCGCCATACACATTTCCTGCATGTTTCATGTTTTTAGCTTCAAATACTCGGTAAAACTTCTTGTATCGAAAAGAAGAAAAAGGTTACCATGAAAAGGATGTTGATGTCCTTCTCTGTAAATCTATTTAAGGACCCGTCTTTACCATCACCTTCATAGTCGAGCAACGTATCCAAGAAATCTTTCTTCTCCTGAAATTGGCCTGCTTTTCTCTTGTTAATCCTCTCCTGCACAAATTTGGAAGAAACATTCATGGTCTTTTTCATGTTCCTGATCATTCGTCTCTTCAGTCCCAGTGGATCCATGCATTTCAAGAATGGAAGAAAATCTGCAACATTTGGGGTCCCCGCTAGCTCAGTTATTTCATGCAAGGAATGATAAAATTCAGGCCCTTCAGCATCCTTTCGATGCAGCAAATCCCTGGACAGCATGAGATTACCTATCACGTTGAATGTCATGAGGAAAAGGAAATTTCTAATTTGCACTGCCCCTGAGCCCCCTTGAGCAAGCGATGCTAATGAATCCTCTTCGATCCACTTGACCATGTTGTCAAGCATCCTCCTTCTTACATCACTAGTCTCGCTCATTCGTTTGTGGAGCATGAGCTCCGTGGAGCAGAGGCGTCGTAGTAGGCGCCACTTTCCGCCGTACTTGTTCATAGCCACTGATCCTTTATCATAATCTAAAGCTGTCAGTGCATGAGGCGCCGTGCGGTCGCAGAAAGCAACGTCGTGCTTCTTGAAAAGCTCGGCGGCAGCCGCAGCATTTTGTATGACGATGGTGTTTACGGATCCTAGCTGCAGCCTGAGTATAGGTCCGTACTTGCTCTTAAGCTGGTGCATAGACTGGTGTGGGAGCTCTCCAAGCTGGAACATGTTGCCGAAAATAGGCCATCCTGGTGGCCCTGGTGGTCTCTTCCTAGAAGAACCATTAATCCAGGCCCGAACTACAACAACAAATAGAACAAGGAGACTAGCTGATGAACCCCAACCCCACTCCATTTCCATTGTGTATTTCGTATACTAAAGTTGGAATGTTTTACTTGTGCTTACAGTCTGTATCTTCTATATATAGAGAAAGGGAGAGAAAATGTTCACAAAGCACGCGCGTAGATTTTTTTTTTTGTTTGGTGCTGTGGGTTAAGGTACTTTCAAATTATGTTAGATTTTGAGACTAATTTTAATGGAACAGAAGCGTACACGTAGTAAGCTTTTAATTTCACAGTAACTACTCCCCTCTGGCCCATCGTGTGTTAATAATTTGTATTTCGTTGACTGCGTTTGGCATTTGTCAGCATCATCCATTTTAAAGAGCTCCCTCAAAATGGTCCATTTTTCGACTTCTTTACAACACGAGTCATTGAAAATGGTCCACTTTTCGACTTTTCCCAACACGAGTCATTGTCTTCTGATAACGTACATTTTGTTTTCGAAAATTAAATCATCAAGTGAGAGTTATCTGTAAATTAGTTGTTGTATACGTGTAGGACTCTTCTCATAGTATTCATCTACTCTAGTCGTATCTTGCTCATTCTATAAACGCAGAAAGAATGAAATACAGAAAATCAGAGAGTAATATGATCGTGATTTAGCAGAATTTGTATTATGCACGGAAATTGCATGCGGCTCATATAATTCCATAAATTGTTCTATTCTTCTATTTTCCCGAAACGATAGTTGTTAGAATTAGACTTTCAATTGTTTAGTCAACTATATACGGTATGCTTTCCAAAACATCAGCCATGATGCAAAAGCCTCTATAAAGTATATTTTAATTTGTTTAGCACCAAGATGCTGAAATGCGGTAATATTCTATAGGTTAATTTATCTAAAGATGTTGGACCTTGAACTTTTCGTGTTGCAAAATTTTTAATAAATTTCTTTTTCTTTGGAACAAAGCACCATGCCTCCTTGGAGAAAAGGACAAATATACACTGTTATGTTTTAAAAAGTATTGGAGGTAAATTATGATGGAATTTTAAAAATTAGAAGACTTTTTTATAATACAGAAGATTCAACCCTTTAGACAAAACCACAGAGGTCTAATGTATTTTGCTCATTTAACTTTTAAAGGGCTAGGACAATGTTTTGGTTATGCAAGAAAAGTGGGAAAGAAAGAAGGGAAGAAAAGACATGAGAGAAAAAATTATAGAAAAATAAAGGACTAAAGTTTGCGTCACATGACTAGTACTGAAAGAATTAAGTGAGATAAAGGAAAAGAAATTGAAATAAATCATATTACTTACTTGGATGAGAGAATGAAAAAGGAAATGATTTGTATAAGTTAAATATACTCCGGATGAGTGCCAATCAACCCACACGAGAGTTTTGAAATCACAAATTAAATAGTTTCCTCTTTATACATAAGAATTTTAGAGATCGACATAGATTAGAGAGAAAAAGTTACTAAATGAGAAATACCTAAAGGAACAAAAAAAGAAGACAAGAAGAGCTTAGGATTAAGGGATAGTTCAAGTGATTGAGACCATCTTTTGCACAAGTAAAGTTCAGAGAGAGAGAGAGAAGAAGAGCTTGAACACATAATCAGGATAGAGTAATTGGGTAAATTTTTATTTAATAGACATACTAAGTAGGATATGTTATAGATGGGAAACAAACTCATGTCACTCCAAGAATAAAAGAAATCTGACAATGAAGCTATTCATGTACGATAAATATGTTACGCAAATTATCAAACAAAGAACTCCTACTTCACTCGGTCAGGTCAAAGATAATTCAAAAGAATCGGGATCTTAATTAGAAGACACCCGTATGAGCTGATGAAAGATACTCTGACAATTAAAGTAATATATGTTAGGTATATTTAGTAAGTTTCACAATAATATGTCAGACAGCAATAAAGGGTACAATGATGCAAACTTAGGACAAGCATTGCCTTAATTTGCTGAAGATATAATTAATGATCCGTTATAATAAAAAGGATAAAATGCATTAAATCTCTAGTGATGCATAAAAATTGCATGGACTCTAGTATAGTCTAAAAAGTTTTTCATGATCCCCTATATCTCATCAAAAATAATGCATCTTACCTTTGTGTCGTTTAAGAAATTCATTATGTTCAACCATAAATTTTTGTGTCCAAATTTCTTTTCGTTCAATACTGCCCTTCTCTTTTCCTTTTACAAAAGAAATATTACTAAAAGAATTTAAACCCTCTATCTTAAATTAAATAATAAATACTCTAACCAACTAGGCTACATATTATTCATGTTTTAACCTATCACCATAAAATAAATATATCATATACTTTTATAACTTAGTCAGGTGCCTGTTTTAATTTCAATTAGTTTACCTTTGATACTCAGTGTATTTCACATTAGATACTTGCAGACGATTACTTTTTGATATGCAGCAAATAGTCGAATTCAAAGCACAATAGGAAAGGTGATATTGTTACCAGCTCATAAAGACCAAGAGAACTTTAGCTTGAAAAATAACGAGATCTGGTGAATCAACTTTTAAGTGTTCTAAGGGCTTTGTTGATTTATCCCCATCTCTCTCTCTCTCTAATAATTTCTATGCGGTTTGTATGATCTTAATTTTGAACACAATAATAACCATAAACCCTGAGCAAAAGTTTCTACAAGAATATATATTTTTTTCAATATGTAACTACTCACAACTAATTAATTAATTTATCAATAAACCACATCTTTCACTAATTAATTTTTTGCTTATGAGCCTATTTCTCTAAGCATTCACTTGCAGCACTAGTGCTGGCATATTATGGATGCATCTTGGCTTTAGAATCGGGGTTTAGGGGTGGGGGTGAAGGGAATGTGAGGATTGGAGGTGGGGGGCGTCGGAAAGGGGATAGGGTGGGTGGTGACGGAACGGGATGGGGTGGGGAGTGATGGAGTGGGTGGCGGGGTAGGGCTAGGGGTGATAGGGTGGTGATTGAGTAGGGATGGGGTTGAGGTAAGGGGAAAAAAATGCGTATGATTAGTTGAATAATGCTATATATCATCTTATTTTTGCCTATTACATGTAATTATGAGAACTGATTTTTGGACTACTCACACTGAAAGTGAGAGACGTACCACTTGATCACTAATAGTGTGTTTGGAATGATCTTATTTTAATATGCTTATTCTATTGAAATTTGGAGATATCTTATAAGATTTAAGATATCTTATCATATACACCATGCATTTTATAGTTGTAAAAAATAAGATAGGAAGGATTGCTTATTTCTTATAAAATAAAAAGTATGGTTTTGTTTTAAATTTTCATAGGATGCATGATAAGATTTCTTAAATCTTATAAGATTTACCCTCATTTCAATAGGATAAGTATCTTAAAATAAGACTATAACAAACAGAGCATAAATCTTTGGTGATATTATCTTATTTCTAGTATATACTTCATTTTCGCCTCTTACTTGGCATGTTGAGTTAGCATTCTAATTAGACTTTTTTCTAAATCTCTCTCCTACTTTATGTTTTGGGTAAAATGCATCAGACCCCCTTATAATCTATCATAAGTACACAATACACCCCTGTGGTGCTAAAAGCCCACAACTAACCCCTGTGGTAAATAAAAGCTTTTCGCGTGGCCTTTACTGATTATGTCTCTCCTAATGGTGTTAAAATTTACATAAAAAAGGCATTAATAGCCTTAGCCCATTTGTTCAACTTTCTTTTATTATTATTATTATTATTCTTATTCTTATTATTATTATTATTATTATTATTATTATTATTATTATTATTATTATTATTATTATTATTATTATTATTATTATTATTGTTATTTTATTTTCAATTAAAATTTTTGATAGAAAATTATTTTCTTATTAATTTATTTTCTTGTGTTATCAAACACAAAATACTTAAAAAATATTTTTTAATATATTTTTTTAAAAAAATTTTGGCAAACAAATGGATTATTATTGGTCGAAAATGTTAAAGCTTCGGCCTCATTGGTTTGGCGAGATTTGAGCTTCAACGATGTAGCTATTATCGAATTGAATATTTAATTATATTTTTAGATTAATTAAGACTTATTTCGTGACATGCTAATTTTTTTAGCCAACCAAAACAAATGCTCAATAAATAGAAAAAGGTCATTTGTTCTAGATATCGAAAACACAAATTTGAGATTTCTATGCAAGTAAATAAAAACAACAAAGAAACATAATTTTTACATTTCTGCAATTTGCTCAATATTGTAAATTTTTTTTTATGTATTTAATATCTGATAACACAGAAAAATAAGTAAAAAAATATTTGTCTATCAAAAAATTTTAATTAATAATAATAATGATGGTGGTGATGATGATGGTGATGATGATGGAAAATTGAATAAGTAGAGCAAGGCTATTAACATCTTTTTTAATGTAAATTTTAACACCGTGAAGAATGATGTAAACAGTGAGGAGTATGTGTAGAACTTTTACTCACCACAGGGGTTTGCTGTAGGACTTTTGACACTACAGAATGTATTGCACACTTATGATAGATCATAGAGGGGTCTAGTGTATTTTACCCTTATGTTTTTCTCACCCTTCTTTATTTCCTTTTCTTTTTCTTTATTTCCTTTCTTCTTTCCCTTAATTAAGGTTTCCTTCTTTCTTTTCTTTGTCTTTTTACTTATCCATACCAGACATCTCTTATCTTTTTTTACTAACTTGTCAATTCTTTTTACTCAATGTTTATACTATATACTAAAGCAGAACTTGTTGGACCATTTTTTTCCCCGCCATATTTTTTTCTTCTCACGTATGACTGCCCATGCTAAAAATTTATTTCTGTAGGTGAATGCTTATTTTAATTCTCATAAGAAAAAATAAAGAACGAGAGACATTAAAAAAATATAATTGGCATGCCAACTCAACATGCCAATTAAGGGATGAACATGAAATCTAAAAATAAGGTGATATCTAGCATTATTCTAATTAGTTGGGGCAAAATATGAATGATGCAATATGGGGCATAAAAGTTCCTTTTGCTATAAAATTTAATTTTGTTAGTCTCGTTAATGGTTGTGTGTGTGTTGGGGGGGGGGGGGTAAGAATACTGTCGAAGGGTTTAGGGTTTTGGGGGGTGTATAAGAATATTTTCAAAAGGTTTAGAGATGTAATGAGAGACTTTTTAATCCACAAATTATGTTATATTCACTTGCAGTAGATGCACTTATAGTAAATCACAGAAATTTAGAGTCTTTTATCCTAATAAGAAGGAAATATCCACGTATTTTACTTCCTCCATAAAACTCTCTGCTTAATTGAACACTCTATTACTGGAGATCAAATGATCACAAACAGAATATACTACACAGAATTATATTATTGCAGCAACGTGTATGTTACGTTGGGTTTCCAGTTTTGCTTCGCCATTGACCAAGCTAGAGTATCCGTTCGAACACGAAAGCAAATTTTTTTTCAGTCAAGGAATGACGCGAATGAATCTAGAACAAAACGAAATCCTCAAACTATTTGCGAGTGAAAACGACTCACTACTAGTTCCTGATTCCCACTCCAATGCTACGTTTTGTTGTATCACCTAAGTAATAAATATAATCTATCATCATGCATGAGGCGCGCTTGAGAAACGTGCGACGCATGACAAAGATAAAGAAATTGTATGTTGACAAACCATAATATTGACTAGTTGAATAGCAGCCAAGTACTTGCAATGTATTCATCTGTCCTATATAATAAAGAAAAGTTTACTGCTCCATATGACTATCAACTATTGCATGAATATCAGCTTTGTTATAATTTCACTACATGTCATGTTTTTTGGATTTTTTTTTAAAAAAGACTAACCATTTTTTTAAAAAAGGAAAAAGTAAATTTGTTAGCTTAAAAAGATGTCCAATAAATAATGAAAATGTATCAATCTATATCATTCACTTTTTCCCTAAAATTATTAGATGTTATAAAAGATATAAATGTTGTATTCAATGTTAAAAATTTATTAAGAAAAAATATATTTATTTTTTATCTCTTACATTAATTGTCAAATTTGACCATTAACAATTATAAAAATGAAAAAATACTCATTTATCCCGTGTATCATATGAGTACTATCATATTATATAAATATTAAAATAATTTTCAAAAACACTTTTTAATTTTTAAATCATTACATAATTTTTAATTTATATCGCATTACATAAATATCAAAACCCGTACATTTCATGGTTAGACATGCTAATATTATTATATAGAGCTAAATTTATGTGAGTTTAGGGCTCTTTCAATACCACGTACTATTTGACCAAAAAAAATATACCACGTAGTAGTACAAGTTAAATTGAATACTCTTAAAAATGACAATGTGAAGGCTGAAATAGTTGGTCAAATTTTTAATATTATATTTAAAAATAAATAAATGTAACAACATCAATTGAATCATAGATTAAAGTTAACAAAATAATAGGTCTATTAAGTTACCACCTCATCATTTAAAAGTTTAAGCTTGTGGAGAGCAGTTGGTTATATTTATTTGTTGTACATACTCTCACATGCAGCATAATTTTGTTAAAGCTTACAGCTGGATAATTTAATATTCTTAAATGGATAGCGGTGAATTTCGAACTGAGACCATTTGATTTTTAAGTTCTGATATCATATTAAATTACCACGATATCTAAAATTTTAAGCTTATAGAGAAGATTTGGTTATATTTATTTATTGTACTTAACAAGGTCAATGTAATAAAATGAATAAAAAGAAAAAAAAAGCACTAAAATGGTCATGTAATTACTAATTCCAAATAAGGCATCAACAAAAAGGCACAATAACAGTAAAATAAGCACTACAAAGAAATAAAAAAATTCATAATAATTATTTTAGAAATGTAAGGAATATTATATAATATTTCGTGAGGATTTTATTAAATAGATATATGCCCTGATCTAAATTGAATATTCTGCATCTTGGTATTGCTTGATCTGAAAAGGGTGTCAAATTATTCAAGGTGGGAGTCTCACCCCACATGACTTCAATTCTGTCAGAGTCAAGCCAAAGAACTCTAGGATATTCCCTAATTGGGTAAGAGATCTAGTCATTCTAAGGCACCAAATATCAATCCAATTTGGACTCCATCATCTATGTCATTACCCATATCAACCTAAGAAACAGATCCAATCCAAGCTTTAGTCCCCCAAGGATCTATAAATACCCAACCATATCATAAGCCAAGGTGTGTAGTTCTTAAAGGCTTAAGCATTTATTCCATTTCTTTGCTCTATGAGTTCGACTTGATTACTGACAATCATCAAAATTCCTTCGGTTGTCACCACAGTACCGCTATCATCAACCTAACCCAACTTTTAGTTGTTTTTTAGATCCATCTATAACTTTTAGGAATGTCAATGGTAATTTGCCTCGCACCGCCCCGCCCCGTAGAGGTACTGGCGGGGTTGGGGCGGTTTTTTTGCCAAAAAAACTCTTAGGCGGGGCAGGGTGGGCCTTTTTAGTGTTGCACCAGTGCCGGGGCAAAGTGGGGTTGGGGTTGGGTAACGGCGCCCCGCCTTGCCCCGAGATATATATATATATATATATATATATATATATATATATATTTAAACTATACATGTATAAATTTTTTTAAGATTGCTGCAAAGTTACCTTGAGCCTAGCGGTTGATGGTGTTGTTTTCTCTTATTGAATGCAGGTTCAATTCTTCCAGCCCTTTTCCCTTTCAATAGTTTTTTGCCCTTTCTAGCCCCTTACTCCTTGGCCAAACTTTTTTCCTTTTCAATTATTTTTGCAATTGTTTTAATTCTTTTTTATGTCTATTATTTATTATAGATTCCAAAAATTAGTACTTTTACAAATGTGTATATTTTTACTAAAAATTACAAATTTAAATATTTAATCTTAAGTTCTTCAAAAACTAAAAAGTAGTAGAAAATATAATAGATAATAAATAATAGATTAATGTACAAACTAATAAGTAATAACACAAATAGAAGTAGAAAAACTTTAATTTAATAATATATGGTATAGATACGAGATATTTGATCTTGTGATTGTATTATTGTTACATTAGTGTATAGTAGATATGATTGTAATTAAGAAACAAAATACTTTAAGGAGATATCCTTACCTATTTTTATAAATTTAAACAATAATCTTATCACAAGCATCCTATAAAACTCTAAATAAACCATGATTTTATATGTAAAAGGAATTTATAATAAACTTATACCAAATTATTAAGTAAATAAATATTCTATAATTTAACGTATACATAAAATTTTTTATAAAATATCTTATAATAAATATTTTAATAGTAAATAGAGTACTAAAACTCCATAATTTATGAATAAATTATTAAGTACATAAAATATTTAAGCAATAATATATCATATATGGTTTAATTATAAAAGCATGACACAAAAAAAAAGTGCTTATAAAAAACTTACTTATTAGGCATGACCTAAATAATTCAATAATCTATTTATACACATGTATAAAAGCTTATATTACCTATGGGTCTCACTAATTACAAAATATTGATAGAGATTTCTAATGAGTAATAATCTATTTATACACATGTATAAAAGCTTATATTACCTATGGGTCTCACTAATTACAAAATATTGATAGAGATTTCTAATGAGTGCTTAATTAAAGATTTTTTGTGTACTTTAATATCAATCCTTGTAAAAAAAAAATGTTATTTAAGTGATATGATGATATCTTGTGCATCGCACGGATACTATTCTAGTCATACGCTATAATTTAGAACTTAAGAGATAAGTCAAATGTGTGTCAATTCCATTAGTCATTATAATATCTGTAACCTACGTAGCTTAATAGATTCGAAACATGTTACCTAATTGGTGATACAAATTGATTACTCTATAGTATCATTACATTTTGTTGTAATTGATTCAACTTATATAACTAATTTTATTTTATAATATTTAATTTAATTCTTTAATCTCTAACTTAAACACATTTAATTAATTTAATTATAATTGTGTAACTTATTTGATTATTTTATAATTCAATTAAATTTAATTTAGAGAATTATAGTTATTTTAATTTAATTTTAAATAAATAAATTATTATTTAATTTTTATGTGAAACCATATATATATATACACACACACACACACACTTAATAGTATGCCAAATTAATTAGTAAGTGAATTATAATTCATACAATTTGTTAAGTCGAAATAATAAGTTTTAAAACTTATAATCATACACATATGCATATACCAACAGACACATATATATATAGATATAGATATAGATATATATATGTATATATGTATATATATATACACATATATATACACATATATATATATATATACATACACACATATACACATATATATGTATACATATATATATATATATAAATATACACACATATATATACATATACACATATATATACATATATACATATATACATATATATATATACATACACACACACACACACACATATATATATATATATATAACTTCCTCTCAAACCCCAAATCTCATTTCCTATTCTTTTTCTTTTTTGGCTTAACTTTTTTACACACACACACACATAAGACCCTAGAAATTCTTACTTTTCCCAACCCCTTTTCCCGTAGCCTCCACCCCCTCTCCCCACCTCGCTCTCCACCTCCACCCATGAGCCTCCACCCCTTCCACCTCTACTTGTCACTTCAAGTGCCACCTCGATTAACCACCGCGCCACCCCTACCACCGTGACCAACCACCACACGAACATCTCAACGTTTGTGACAAAAAATCTCTCTCTTGCCGCCGCCAATGATCATCTCTTCTCCTTCCCCGTGCGACTGTCCCTTTCCCACTTTTATTTTTTTATTTTTTTTAGAAGTTTGTCTATTTGTGGTTCTTTCTTGCTTTTGAGATTTTAGTATGATTGTTGGAGATATTGTTGCTTGGAGATGAAAAAATGATAAATCTATAGTGGTTGCATCTTAAAATTTTAATTTTTCAGAATTTTAATTTTTTTATTTTGATTATAGATTTTAGTATTTTCTTTTCTAGAATTGAATTTAGTGTGTTTTTTCCCTCCTTTTCTTTTGAGAGGTTTTTTTTTTTTTAAGATTTTCAGCTTTTTATTGAAAATCTTAGTATTGTCTTTTGAAATTCCAATTTTTTATTTTTTATAAGATAATTACAGGTGCTCCGCCAAAGCCTAGGGTTTTTTTTTTTTTTGAGGTTATAGGGGTGGGTATGGTGTCCAAAACTAAACCCGGTAGCCGGGATAGGGGCGGGGACCGGGTCGGGGTGAGTATTTCTCCGCTAGGTGCGGGGTGGGGGTATGCCAACCTTGCCCCATTGACAACCCTTGTAACTTTTAGTTGTTTTCTAGATCCATCCATGTTAAACATGACTTTTAGTTTTTTTGTAGATCCATCCGTGTCAAACCACCCAAGTTTGCATGGAGAAACTTGACAGATAATCTTTGTACTGTCAATTAGTGCCATATGTGGGAAATGTGCTATATTCCCTTTGAGATCCACATGTTATAAGAGATTTCACAAGCATTTTAAGGGCCGTTTGGTTCACGGAATCATGAAAGATTCCTGGGAAAGTGAATTCAGGAATATGATATTCCCACATTTGGTTCACAGAATGAAAAATGATTCCTAGGCATGTTGCATTCCCGAGAATGCAATATTCCCATGATTTGCTCAATTTCTATTCCCACAAAGTGGGAATGTGTAAAGTCATTAAAAAGACAAAAAAAACCCCATATTTAAGACCCTCTAACTATGATAAATATTACACTAATAAAAAAATAATTAATAAATAATAATAAACGCTTTATCTTAAAACACGATAAGCAACCCCTAGTTTGGGGTAAAGACGAGGATGGCAAAATTGTTAATAAAAATAAAAATAATTAATAATTAATTTAAAATAATAATTTAAAAAAAAATTAAATAATTAAAAATAAAATAAAATAAAATAATTATAATAAATAATAAGTAATTTATTAATTAAAAATAATTCATCAATTCAAAATTAATAAAATAATAATTAATATATTAATTTATAGTTAATTAAAAATTACAATCAAAGAAATAAATAAATAAATAATAATAATATTATTATTATTAATATTAATAATATTATTAATTAATTAATTAATTAATTAAGGGACATTTTTGTAAAATAGCTCAAAATTTCCAGCAATAATAGTTTTTAAACAAATATGACAAGTTAACATTGTTGGAAATTTTCTTTATATACCAAATAGTTTTTAGATCATTCCCGGGAATCACTTTCCCAGAAATTTGATTCCTGGGAATGTGAATCCCGAGAATCATTTTTTATTCTCCGAACCAGACACCCCTTAGAGTTATTGATCTGGTCCTGGATGTGAGTCCAACGGGCAAAGTTCAATGCAATATCAACCCATAAGTCGTTGGGAGCCAAGGGATCCCTATGTTCGGTCAAGTCCTCCTCGATCTTGACCGAATGGGCATGCTCAAGTGCCTATGACTAATCAAGGGCTACAAATCAACACCCCAAAGAACGAGCTTATGAAGGAGTTTGGATTTATGGCTTGTTTGATACAATAACATGATTAGAAAAGAATGGTTATTTAAGATAGAATGGAATTTAGAGCAGAATTATTATGGAATATTTTATTTATTTATTTATTTATTTGTATTTGGTTAAACCCATGAAAAAGCTAGAATGGGACGCTTATTTTATTTCATATATTTGGTAAAATTATTTTAACAAGTTATAATAGAATGAAAATCAACTCAATTAATCAAACTATATTTGTTCTTTGATTTAGTATAAAGAGTTTATGTATAACAATTAATTTTATACAATACTAACATAAATTGAAATACTCTTTGCCAGTCTTTTTTATCAGCAATAAAACATATCATTGCTTTTTTTTTATCATTGCTTATTCTTAAGATTGACTCTAGCCCTCATGAGGAGATAGAGTGACCTAGGGTAAATCATGATACATCTTGTGGAGAAGAAGAGTGTAGTACTTCAACGTCCTTTACTATTGACCTTCCTTCTCCAAGTGTCGTCCCTACTCCCATTTCCTATTTTGTTGAGCCTCCCTTTTTAGAGCTCACTTTTAAGCCTTCTTGCATAGAACATTTTCATCTAGGATTAGAAAATGCTTGTCCTATGTTGCATGCATTAGACCTATCCTTGACCCAAGGAAAGAGTGTGTTCTTAGCCCTTCATTACAAGAAGAAGGCCATGGGGTGGGTAGTTAGAGCACATGTAGGCCATGATCTTTCACTTTCATGCATGACGCCTTCCACACTTGCATACACATTCTCATTTGATATTTCGGGGTGGGATCTAGAAAAGGGTTACATTGTGCATTCATTGCCCCATCATTTGTTGCATGACCCTTTTCCTTCTATTATTTGTGCTTGGTTGAATATCCGATAATTTGTGCCTCGCAATTTTAAACATGGTTTGCTCTAACATTAGCGCCAGGCTGGAAGCGTAAAATCCAGCGTTGCTAGGACGCACCCTAGACATGTTTATACTCTCGTTGTTTTCTTTGTTCTCCTTATCTTTTTTTTTTTTTACTTTTTCATTATTTTTGTTCTTTGATTTTCTTTCACTATTCATTTGTTTTCTTTTTCACCCTCCCAAGTGTTGATCCCTATTTCTATCATTTCCCCTTTTCATACACCTTGTTTATCATTTGATGATGCCAATGCAAGCTTGCATGGCAAATGCTATTAATCTTGTGCTTTGTAAGTGCTTGGTTTGTTGAAAAATAGGGTTAGTAGAGGATTCATAAATCATTGGCATCGAAAAGCTTTGAAAAGAACACAAGGTTGTATATATCTTTTCTCCACTTGTCCACTTTATCGTCCCCATCCCCACCTCCTATACTCGCTTTCAAATGCGCTGTGTGCCTTTCTTCTATATTCTTAAGGACAAGCAAAGTTTAGGTTTAGGGGTGTGGGAGTTTGGTCTTATTGTTTTATGCTTTGTTTAGGGTAGTTTATGCTTTGTCTAGGATAGATTGCATTACTTTATTAAAAATGGTTAAATTTTTTTTTGTGCATTTAGAGTCATTTATCTCTTGGTTGATTAAAGTGTTGGCTCTTGTTGATTGACTTAATTGATTGATGGATATATGGTTGTATTGTGGGAAGTGAATAGAGTGGAGAGAGATCCGAAACTTTGAGGAGATACCTTTTGAAAACTATAGGGAGTGAGCACTTCTAAAAATGCACCTTGTAGCTACCCCATGGCTTGGTTGGAAAAAGAGTTGAAAAAGGGGTTGTTGATATGAGTGCCCTTTCCTTGATTGGTTTTTTTCATGTGTCTTAGCCTTTCTTTTTCTTTGCTATTTGCTCATGTTATGAATTGACAAAAAATCAAAAAGAATGGAAAAAGGCAAAAAGCTTGAAAAAGCCAAAAAAAAAAAAGTGAAAAAGCCAAAGAGGCAGAAAAAATATGAAAAAGTGAAGTTTATTGAATAAGTGTGCAAGAGACACAATGTTGACTTGGCACACGTTTCTCTTTTTATTCTTTTGGTATATTGTGAATAAGGCCTCTTACGTCATTTTGTGAGCCCCATAAGTTATACACAACTGATCGTCATCACAATAGCGAAAATAAATGTTTAAGCACAAAGCATACACATCTAGAGTATGGTGTTCGAGAAAAGATCGGTCTATTCTACTACTAAGCACATATACATACTTAGATTACACTAATTTAAGCTATAGCACCCGACATAGAAGCAATAGAAGCTATTTATTAAGTATTCAAAGACACACATAGACATGTATATAAGCATACCCCTACATGTAATCACCACACAAACACATAGACATGCTAGCATAATGATTTGAAAGTAGTTAATAGCATAATAGACTTCAATATATATAAGCAACATCATTGAGGCATTTCTACAAATATAGACATGTATGTACATTTGTTGTAGAAACCCTAATCACAAGCATATATATATATATATATATATATATATATATATATATATATATATTTAAGCGCAAAGCATACACATCTAGAGCATGGTGTTCGAGAAAAGATCGATCTATTCTTCTATTAAGCACATGGACATACTTAGATTACACTAATTTAAGTTATAACACCCGAGATGTAAGCAATAGAAGCTATTTATTAAGTATTCAAACACACACATAGACATGTATATAAGCATACCCCTACATGTAATCACCACACAAACACATAGACATGTATGTACATTTGTCATAGAAACCTTAATCACAAGCATACATACATACATACATACATATATATATATATATATATAGACACATACACATATACACATACATACACACACACACATACATACACACACACACATATATATATAAATCCATCAAGTACCTATTACACAAGATTAGTAATCAATCCATAATATATAATTATCCTACATGCTCTACATATACATATATTAACTTGGGATAAAAGGAGAATAACGAATATACCCTTCCATCCAAAGCTAATCCTTTACAATCCATGAGCATGAACCCCAAATCTTGTGTGTGATCCACTTAGATCCTTGATTCCAAGTGCTAAATGTGTTTAGGAATGTGTGTGTGAGTTGGGTGAGAGAGGAATTAGGGCCTAAGGAATTGGGGGTTCAAAGTTGGGTGAAAGCTCATCAATTTTGCTAAAAAGTACGTATAAATAGGCAATTCTAACACTCAACTGAGGGACTGGCCTTGGAGGTAGGTTGATTGGCCTAAAGGGCCTACTTACTTACTTGGCTGGGGGCCTAGGCTGGTCGACCGGCCTACGATCAAGGTCAACCGGCCTCCCCTACTCCTTGGCCCAACTTTGCTCCTCATGAGCCAATTTCTTCTCGGGTGCTCTGATCTTCATCCAGCGACTTCCAAATGCACTTTTCTTCATTCCTTTATGTCTGAAAACACCCTTGGCTTTGCTCCACGCTTCAAGCACTATCAATCAAGCTCCAATTATCTCTTCGAATCTCACTTAAATCAAGCAATAATCCGCATTAGTGTAGCATTTCAATCCTAAGCTCAACTATGAACATGTAAACCCTAATATGCACAAATATGACCTAAATGCTATACTAATACACTTAATGAAGCACGAAACACCTCAAAACAAAAATAAGAATGCAATACACAAGCACACACAAAACTAACACATCAGCCGAATTACAACCTGAGAAGTAAAATAACATGTGCGACACATGATTTTTTCAAAATGGGAGAGTGAGTGAAAATAAGCACATGAGACATCAACTGTTGGGCAAAGAGTAAGGAAAAATCTACTAGAATCAAGTCAAACCCAACAATCTAATGTGGTTCCAAGTAAAGGCACTTTGTTGAGAAATTTCAGGAGCCGACATAGTATAAAAGTAGGTCGACGTTCAGTAGATTGGGGTCCCAGAACCACCATATCTTATCCTATTTTACACATCTAACTCTTCATAAGTTAGTTTAACTTACTCACAGCTAGCTTAATCGTAACTTAGTCATAACGTAGCCATAATGTAATCGTAGTTTAGCTAACACCCTTCGCTGTAATTTACTGTCGCTATATTTAGTTTACAACCATTTTTACTATAATTAACTTTACGGTCCTTTATAAGTTACGGGGTGCTTCACTTTATGGCTTAATTCATTGATCCTGCTGTAATTAAGTTTATGCTAGAATGATGTTATTGTAATTTGCTTTACGGCATGATTGAAAGATTAACGGGCTCTTTGAGAATTTATTGATTTGTAATAAAATTCAGTGTTCCAGGAGTTGTTTCATTTGCCATTTTTGGTTTGGTTTGAGTTTTGATTTTATTTGCAATTGGAGAGTCTTGATCCATATTGCATCAAGTCCCTGGATCAAGTTCTGGGCAAGGGAAGATCCCATTGTCATAAAATTGCGTAAGGGAACCAGGTGGTTACGTAGTCGTCACAAGAAGACTGGGCCTCAGCGGAAGCTTGCGTACCCGAGATTGTGGACAAGGACTTGTGGCCTAATGAATGTTTTTTAAAGCAAACAGAACCATATTATTGCTTAAAGAACCAATAATTCCAAAGAGATGAAGCTTATCATGGCGGATCTAGTGGGAGTATGCAGGATTGGGAATTTTGTGTCCTTCAACATTGTCCTTAGTGGCAGCAGGATTTGGTGTAGTGTCGCCGATGTAACCCACTAAATTTATAGCAATAAAGTAGGCCATCAAATTGAGTACGCCAAGAATAATAGTTTAAAGAAGTAAGATTCAATGGTAGTTGATTAGCTACATCAATGGTGATAACAGAAGAGACAGATTCATCTCAAGAAGAAGGGCCGAGAGAAATGGAATTGAGGGCTCATTTGGATTGGCTTTTTTCAAAGGCGCTTTTTTTAATAATTTTTGAAAAACAGTTTTTTTAGGAAGCGAAATTAAATAGTTATTGTAAGTTTAATATAATTTTTTCAAGAAAAAAATACTTTTTTCTTACAAAAAAAAAAAATCAATCTAAACAAGCCGTGAGTGAGTCATAGAGAAGTGAAAATGGGGGAGTTGTTATTTTTGTTAGCAAAAGATAACAGCCAGCTATTAGAGGCTATAGTGAAAGTAGGAAGGATCGATGATCGGGAGAGCTCTACATATCTGATAACATATAGAGAAATAAATGCATGCAAAAGAGTTGTTTTGTATTCATTTTACAATATGCTATAAATATATAAAAGTTAGAAATGAGATAAGGTACAAAACTTTTTAAAAGAGAGTCCATCCTCAAGACTAATCTGGGTGGGAGTGGGAGCAAGGCTGTTGTAGCTATCTGCTTAACACTCGGAAATCTAATAGTATGCAGGCGTAAGCTTGTTCCAAAACATGTGGCAAAAGAGATATAAAAATCATTACATGGATTATTTGCTCCGTAAATACATAAGTGAAAGACCATAAGGAAAGAAACAAGCACACAACGGTAGTAGCCTTGAACGTTTATTGGAATTATGGACTTGTTTGTTACGTTGAGACCACACTGTGACCGAGACCACACCATGACTGGAATAAATATATAGTTTCTGTCTTGTAAAATTATCTTATCCTCACACTTGGAGCCGTTTTTGGGGTATTAAATTCAAAGGATTCTTCTTCCTCAGTGTGATTCCAAGGGCTTCATCCATGTCTATGTCTTTGGGTTTGGTTCCACCGCCAAGCTCCCAGTCGAATGTTTGCACTAAGGTGGCTAAAGCGAGAGGCACCACTCGGTGAGCCAAGGGCAAGCCTACGCATATCCTTCTACCAGCACCAAACGGAATCAACTCAAAGTGCTGACCCTTGTATTCAATATTTGAGTTGAGAAACCTTTCCGGCTTGAAGGTCAAGGGATCCTCCCAGGACTCTGGGTCCCTGCCGATTCCCCAAGCATTCACGAAAACCTGTGTACCTCTGGGTATGAGATATCCCATGTAATTAGTCTCCTCCATTGCACGTCGCGGGAAGAGCATAGGAATTGCAGGATGTAAACGTAACGATTCCTTGACAACAGCCTGCAAGTATGGTAGGTTCTCCATGTCTCTCTCTTCCACCTTCCTATTTAATCCCACAACTCGATCGATCTCTTCTCTGACGTTTTGGAGTGTGTGGGGATTTCGGAGTAGCTCTGCAAGACCCCATTCTATGCTGATGACAGAAGTATCTGTTCCCGCCATACACATTTCCTGCATGTTTCATGTTTTTAGCTTCAAATACTCGGTAAAACTTCTTGTATCGAAAAGAAGAAAAAGGTTACCATGAAAAGGATGTTGATGTCCTTCTCTGTAAATCTATTTAAGGACCCGTCTTTACCATCACCTTCATAGTCGAGCAACGTATCCAAGAAATCTTTCTTCTCCTGAAATTGGCCTGCTTTTCTCTTGTTAATCCTCTCCTGCACAAATTTGGAAGAAACATTCATGGTCTTTTTCATGTTCCTGATCATTCGTCTCTTCAGTCCCAGTGGATCCATGCATTTCAAGAATGGAAGAAAATCTGCAACATTTGGGGTCCCCGCTAGCTCAGTTATTTCATGCAAGGAATGATAAAATTCAGGCCCTTCAGCATCCTTTCGATGCAGCAAATCCCTGGACAGCATGAGATTACCTATCACGTTGAATGTCATGAGGAAAAGGAAATTTCTAATTTGCACTGCCCCTGAGCCCCCTTGAGCAAGCGATGCTAATGAATCCTCTTCGATCCACTTGACCATGTTGTCAAGCATCCTCCTTCTTACATCACTAGTCTCGCTCATTCGTTTGTGGAGCATGAGCTCCGTGGAGCAGAGGCGTCGTAGTAGGCGCCACTTTCCGCCGTACTTGTTCATAGCCACTGATCCTTTATCATAATCTAAAGCTGTCAGTGCATGAGGCGCCGTGCGGTCGCAGAAAGCAACGTCGTGCTTCTTGAAAAGCTCGGCGGCAGCCGCAGCATTTTGTATGACGATGGTGTTTACGGATCCTAGCTGCAGCCTGAGTATAGGTCCGTACTTGCTCTTAAGCTGGTGCATAGACTGGTGTGGGAGCTCTCCAAGCTGGAACATGTTGCCGAAAATAGGCCATCCTGGTGGCCCTGGTGGTCTCTTCCTAGAAGAACCATTAATCCAGGCCCGAACTACAACAACAAATAGAACAAGGAGACTAGCTGATGAACCCCAACCCCACTCCATTTCCATTGTGTATTTCGTATACTAAAGTTGGAATGTTTTACTTGT
Organism: Cordia subcordata; assembly: GCA_028554755.1. Classification (NCBI taxonomy): domain Eukaryota; kingdom Viridiplantae; phylum Streptophyta; class Magnoliopsida; order Boraginales; family Cordiaceae; genus Cordia; species Cordia subcordata. The sequence goes on along the minus strand of JAPTOF010000010.1, from coordinate 14,558,233 downwards.
GCTTACAGTCTGTATCTTCTATATATAGAGAAAGGGAGAGAAAATGTTCACAAAGCACGCGCGTAGATTTTTTTTTTTGTTTGGTGCTGTGGGTTAAGGTACTTTCAAATTATGTTAGATTTTGAGACTAATTTTAATGGAACAGAAGCGTACACGTAGTAAGCTTTTAACTTCACAGTAACTACTCCCCTCTGGCCCATCGTGTGTTAATAATTTGTATTTCGTTGACTGCGTTTGGCATTTGTCAGCATCATCCATTTTAAAGAGCTCCCTCAAAATGGTCCATTTTTCGACTTCTTTACAACACGAGTCATTGAAAATCGTCCACTTTTCGACTTTTCCCAACACGAGTCATTGTCTTCTGATAACGTACATTTTGTTTTTGAAAATTAAATCATCAAGTGAGAGTTATCTGTGCGTAAAAATTAGTTGTTGTATACGCGTAGGACTCTTCGTATAGTATTCATCTAGTCAAGTCGTATCTAGCTCATCCTATAAACGCAGACAGAATGAAATACAGAAAATCATAGAGTAATACGATCGTGATTTAGCACAATTTGTACGGAAATTGCATGTGGCTGATATGATTGCATAAATTGTTCTATTCTCCTATTTTCCCAAAACGATTTTTGTTAAAATCACAGACTTTCAATTGTATAATCGATTATATATTAATGTACTTCCCAAAACGTCAGCCAAGATGCAAAAACTTCCATAAAGTATATTTTAATTTGTCTAGCACCGAGATGCTGATACAGAATAACATTCGATAGAGCAGTTTACTTAAAGATGTTGAACCTTGAATTTTTTCTCATTGCAAAATTTTTATAGGGTAAAAAAACTGTATAAGCTATTAAACTATTCAATAAGTCCTATTTTGACTGTTATGAAATTATTAATTATTGTGGATATTCATTTCAAGATAGTTTATTATTATCCAAACTCTAGATATGATTCATTATTATCTAGACTTACATGTGATATAGTTAGATCAATTTATGTATTCTAAGTTTATGTAAATTCTAGTTTTATATGACTACTCTTGTATTACTCTTATAAATAGAGGCCTTTGCATTATAAACTTATATGATGTATCAAGTACCAACAATCAAGAGAAGTAATAAAATATTCTCTCATCTTCTCTTTTATATTTTTGACCTCTTTTCTTGTTATTTATACTTTCTTTATTTCTCTTGTTCATATATCTCTGTTATATTTTGCAGTTATTTTTATAACACGTTATCAGCACAATTAGTCTCTACTCATTAAGAGATATGAAGAGATTATTATGAAGATCTGAAGAGAAATAATTCTTGACAACATGAGAATATTCATAGCACAACTTTTGGTAAACTGATATTGCAATTATCGGTAAAGTTTATTTTAGCCTTTTTTAATTTTATTTTGAATTATATATACTTCAAGATGTCAAATATCAAGAACTAAAAGTTCGTTCTTTAATTATATTATGCAATTTGCTTGGAAAGCTGAAATTGATATCCATATGATCTCGAACTAGAAGTTCGACGTTTTATTATATCAGGCAATAAAAATACTATATGAACTCTTTGAGGTTTATGGAATTCTTTTATGAAAGGAAATTACGCATCTCTAAAGGATTGCAATAAATTAATAATATTCGTTCATTATTTCCATAGAGCCAAGCCTAAATATCAATTGGCAAAGGATTTTTAGATCTTGAAATATGACAATCAAAAAGCAATATTTCAAAACTCGCTACGAACAAATTTAACTGTGATTGCAGGATTCTAAAGTTGAAAGCGAGTATAAATTTGCAATATTTCTCAAATAATTTTATGTATAATAATATGGATGCCCTGAATATGCTCCTATATTATCAATATTAAGAGCATGATTTGAAAATTATTTTTTGGGCATTATCACATCCTGTTAGCAAAATAATTTGTTACGAATTATTATCAATCATATCAATTTGCTCTAAAATCATTCTTTGAAGAGAATGATATATTATCTTATTATTATGGATATGATTATAGATATTATGATGGTCATATAGGTGCAATAATAATGAGAAGAATTCTTAAGATTTCATATATGCACCGTAAATGTGTTGCTTGTTCCCAAGAGGAAAAACGATAAGTAGGCAATCCCCTCTAAAGACGTTGAATCGTCTAAATATCTATAATAAATTCAAAAGGGGTAAAATAAATTAGTCTAGTAAAATCTTTTATTGAACGCCTAAAAAGCATATATTCCTAGACCATCATTGATGATATTAAAAAATTTCCTAATGCTATCCGGGAACATGTTATGTAATATATTGCAACATTTATTAAAAAAGACCAACTGCTTATTAATTACTACTCCCCATTGGTCCAGAAAAAGAAATCCCATCTAAATATTTTGTTGTTGTGCAAAGTATATGTCTATTGCTCCACCATAGCACATTAAGATGGGAATGTGAAAAAGGAGTTGGGAATTTATATTGATTTTGAATCTCAGTCAATTATTAAATATTTTGTATCATTGACCGAGAATATTGAAATAGTATATATGGCTAATTGTTGAAAAATATTCCCAACATTAAGGGGAGAAAAACAAAAGCTAAAAAATTGAAAAGCTTTATAGAATATATCTGATCCTCACATAAGTCAATATGAGTTGAACGTTGAGAAAATTATTGATTTGCATGAATCAAAGATTCATTTATTGTTATGAAAGAATGTGACAAAGTCACATATACCAGCTATAAGTGCTCCTATTAATATCTTAATAGACAAATTACAAAAATACATCTACTGAATGCTAAAAGCATATTAGACTTCGGTTCCAACTATAAAGGAGCAAAATAAGCAAGTTGGCATTTTTAAAATATTTGATATCCTAAAGATATCAAGCCACTCAAACAAGTTATAACTGAGAAATATTACTCTATTCTAAAAAAGTATTAAGTACCTGAATGTGATTGAAATAATTGAGAACAAAGAGATCTCACTCAGTTATATTACTCTTGAAAAGAGTGGAATCGAAAAGAAAAAAAAATGATCATGATCAAATATTTGCATATGCAATAGCTACTTATTATGATGAAAAGTGAGAATCATAAATTAAAGTCCATCTAAAGATGTCGAAATAAATTTGGCCATATATACAAAAGATGCAATCCAAGCATATCTAAATGTTTTGATCCTTATTGATCAACACATATTGCATATGGGATTGAGGGAAGTGTGATATAAACCAATCCCTTGTTGCTTGAGAATTTCAAAGATATTTGCCACATGATTGCTTAGCTTTTAAACTGCTAATTCTAGTTAGGGAATGGGTAGTGTGTCACGTGGTTATACTTTATTATCATACTCCTTTCTTGTATAAACCAAGCAATAGTGACTTGGAATTAATTATCAGGAGATATGTTTTAATGTGGTGGATGTAATTATATTAGCTTGGCAATTTTTGAAAAGAGGTCAATTATGTGTCTTATAAATATGAAACAGCAATATGCGTATGTTTCATGAGTTTGATATTTGTATACAAGTCCTAAAGGATTAGAAATGTTTGAAACATAAATCGTCAGAGAAAAATATTCAAAGTTCTTTATATGAGTTAAAACATCTAGAAATTGAAAAGTATTTGCTTTAATGCGAATCTTCTAAAGAAAATAGTTTTAATAACCCACATGTTTCTTTGAAGAAACATATATATAAGAGAGACTTATGAAGAGCTTTCATAGAGGAATTTTGAGGTGATTATTTTGGCTTGGCCTAAAGTTCAATAATTATTTAGATGAAATATTATTCAATAATCACTTTGGCAAAAGAAATTTTAGAGCCAAACAACTCATATTTTAAGTGTCTGAATATTTTGACTCTTGATATTTTGATGGGTCATTTTGATTTTGTGAAGATAACAAAAAACTATTGGTCCTAAAGTGTCATACCTCAATACATCTTGCTATACTATATGTGCCAACACAATTATCTCTTATTTTATTAGCGAGAGTTGGTTTGTACAACCTTGGGGGTATTGCACAGAAATTTCGTAATCATTATTATCAAGACACTCAAAGTCAAAGTTGATTGAGCATGAAAATTGTCAAGTGTTTGTTGACTCACAACGAGTATTATGTTTTCATATATGCTAAAATTATACGTACTTATGCTCGTGAAAGCTTATTATTATTGTTATCTCTTCAAAGTATGGCAATTTATTACTCAGCAAATGAATGATATGAATTGTTTGAGTAAAGGAAAATTATATTGAAAGTAATTGTGCCTAGTATATAATGCTGAATCCATGCATGAACTCCTCAAGAAATATGGGCAAAGGCTCATCATGTTTCTCAAGCAAGAACTTGACAAGTTTATCTTAATTGATATCATGTATAATAATATTTGAGAAACTACAAGATTGTCATGTGTAGTCAAAGAATTATTATATGTTTAAATAAGGAGAAGACAAATACGCTCTGTACTTTTTTTTCCTTAGCCTAGGTTTTGTCCCACTAGGTTTCCTAGTAAGGTTTTTAATGAGGCAGTATAAAGCGTATAACAAGAACATTGTACTCTTTTCTTTCACTAGGAATTTTGTCCCATTGGGTTTTTTTCCAATAAAGTTTTAATGAGGCATGTTCTTGAGAAATGCATATCCAACGGGGAGTGTTATGAAATTATTAATTATTGTAGATATTTATCTTAAGGCTAGTTTATTATTACCCAAGCTCTAAATATGGTTCATCATTATCTAGACTTACATGTGATGTAGTTGGATCAACTTATGTATTCTAAGTCCATGTAAATTCTAGTATTATGTAATTACTCTTGTATTGCTCTTATAAATAGGGGCCTCTGCATTGTAAACTTGTATCATGTATCAAGTACCAACAATCAAGAGAAGCAATAAAATATTCTCTCATCTTCTCTCTTATTTTTTTTTCTTTATTTTCTTGTTATTTATATTCTCTTTATTTCTCATGTTCATATATCTCTTTTCTATTTTGTAGTTATTTTCATAACATTGACCACTTAATTATTTTTGGATTCAAAATGACCATTAATTTTATGAAACGGTCAAACTTGCCCATTCCATTATTTTTCTTTCCAAAAAGTAAAAAAATAAAATAAAATTTTCTGCCTATAAAATGTTATAATAAAGGTAAAAGTGTCAATTTATCTATGTTAATACAAAGTTGCCACTGTATTATTTTAATTTGATATTTTGCCCCAAAATTTCTTGTGCATTATGATTCCGTCCAAGATCTTACCAGAATTTCTTATAATTTTGTTAAGAATTATTAAAAATTTTAAGAGTTGTCATTATTAAGTTCTCAATATTCATTTTAAATTGATCTTGTTCAAGATTCTTTAAAATTCATTAAATTGCTTTAAAAATCCTAAAATCCTTGAATCTTTCATTAGTTTCTAAAAATTATTAAAACTATTAAAAGTATAAAAAATTCATCATTAACTTTAATAAAATAATTAAAGGTACACCAAAATTGTTAAAGTTACTCATTAATTTGGATGTTTGTTGCTTCTCTTCAGGTTGCGAAACCATGGAAACTGGTCCATGTCATCGTGCTATGATGATGCCATCAGGCACGGTTTTAATTCTGAGGGGGCAAAGCAAAGAATGCTCACACAACACTATGTTTGGTTTAGCAAGCAAATGCTTATGCATATAAAATAGAATCTTACCACATACAAGTTTAGGTTCTGCATCAAGTGTGGCTTGCTAATAACCCGAGACATTGCATGACTCCAAACGAGTTAGTAACTAAAATCATGAGTAATTTCACAGATGTTTTCGAGAAATTAGATGATTTCAAATGCAGGTGAAAGTTAATTTTTGAGCTCTAAACCCAATTTTGCATTTTGGTCATTTTGCTAAAACAAGTGGCGTACACGACGGAATGGGGCCAAAGCTTATTTGAGATTTACATATATCGGAGAATGGGGCCAAAGCTCAATTGAGATCTACTCAGGCTCTGTTGCAATTTAATTGGGGTAAAATAAGAAATTAAAATAATATTGTGGCAGTTTTGTAATTAACACAGATAAATTGACACTTTTATCCTTATTATAACATGTGATAGGCACAAAAAAAATTATATTACTTTTTGAATGGAAAAATAACAGAATGGGCAAGTTAGGACCATTTCATAAAACTATTGGCCATTTTGAATTCAAAAACAATTAAATTAAATGTCCAAAACAGGACTCGTAAAATAGTTTAGTGGCATGTAGAGTTCTTTACCCTTTTTTATAATATTCTTTTTCTCTGGAATAGGGTATCACGCCTCCTTAGAGAAAAAGGACAAATATATAATGCCATGTTTTAAAAAGTATTAGAGGCAAATTATGATGTTATTTTAAAAATTAGAGGGGAATATCAAGACTTTTTTGTAACACAGAAAATCCAAATTATAAACCCCTTTAGAAAAAGGATCAGAGGTCTATTGTATTTTACTGATTTAACTTTTAAGGGGCTAGCACAATGTTATGGTTATGCAAGAAAAGTGGGAAAAAAGAAGGAAGAAAAGACATGGGAGGAAAAACTTATATTACAAATAAAGGACTAAGGTTTGCACCGTATGACTAGTACTGAAAGGATTAAGCGAGATAATTGAAAAGAAATTGAAATAAAAATCATAAAAATTACGCAAATTGTCAAACAAAGAACTCCTTCACCTCGGTGAGGTACAAAATAATACAAAAGAATCAGGATCATAATTAGAAGACCCCGGTATGAGCTGATCAAAAATACTCTGATAATTAAGAGTAATGCTATATATCACCTTTTTTTCCATCACTCTTTTACCACCTCTTAGGGCCAACTAGATAGACTTTATTTTATTTCACTTTCTTACTCTTTTATTTATCTCTCTCCTTTTAATTTATTTTTTTGTAATTTATTTTTCACAATCAAAATTAACTTTTCAATTAGTTGGGTTATAATTGCAGCAACGTGTATGTTACGTTGGGTTTCCAGTTTTGCTTCGCCATTGACCAAGCTAGAGTCCCCGTTCGAACGCACTTGCCGATAAACGGAAACAAATTTGTTTCAGTCAAGGAAAAGGCGCGAATGAACGTAGAAGAAAACGAAATCCTCAGACTATTTGCGAGTGAAAACGACTCATTACTAGTCCCAGATTCATGCTCCAACATTAGATATAGGGCTCGTTTGGATTGACTTTTTTTAAAAGTGTTCTTTTTTAAATTTTTGAAAAACAATTTTTTTTAGAAGCTGAAAATTTTGACTTCTAAAAAAAGTTATATTTGAATTTTTTTTCAGAGTTTTTGTTTGTTTGGAAGCTAAATTTAATAATTATTATAAATTTAATATAATTTTTTCAACAAAAAAATTACTTTTTTCTAAACAAAGTCAATCTAAACAGACTCTTAATATATCATCATGCGTGTGGCACGCTTCAAAGACGTGCGACGCATGACAAAAAGAAAGTCTATGTTGACAAACCATACTATTGACTAGATGAACGGCGGCTATGCACTTGCAATGTATGCACCTATATTATATAATAAAAAAGAGTTTACTACTTTATATGACGGTTAAGTGCGGTATTAATATCAACTTTCTCATAGTTTTGTTACATTTCATGCTGTCTTCCTCATTTTTTTAAAAGAAAAAGACTAAACATTTTTTTAAAGAAGAAAAAGACAATTTGTTAGCTTAAAAAGATACCCAATAAATAATGAAAATGTATCAATCTATATGCCATTCATGATTTTTTTTCCCTAAAATTATTAGATTTTACAAAAGATATAAAAATTGTATTCAATGTCAGAAATTTAATATAATAAAATATATTTATGTTTTATCCCTTACATTAATTGTCAAATTTGACCATTAACAATTATAAAAATATAAAAGTACTCATTTCTTTTTTGTATCATACGAATACTATCATATTATATAAATATCGAAATAATTATAAAAAATAATTTTTAATTTTTAAATCATTACATAATTTTTAATTTGTATTGCATTACATAAATATCAAAACCCGTACATCTTACGAGTAGACATGGTAATATTATTATATAGAACTAAATTTATGTGAGTTTACAGCTCTTTCATTACCACGTACTATTTGACCCAAAAAAAAAAATGACCACGCAGTAATACAAGTTAAATTGAATAATCTCAAAAATGACAATGTGAAGGCTGAAACAGTTGCTCCATTTTTTAATATTATATTTTAAAAAAAATGAATGTAACAATTTCAATTGAATCATAAATTGAAGTTAAAAAAATAATAGGTCTATTAAGTTATCACCTCATCATCTAAAAGTTTAAGCTTGTGGAGAGCATTTAGTTATATTTATTTATTGTATGCATCCTAACATGCAGCATGGATAGTGGTAAGTGTCGAATCAGAGACCATTTGGTTTCTAAGTTGTGATATCATATTAAATTACCATTGTATCTAAAATTTTAAACTTATAAAAAAGATTTGGTTTTATTTATTTATTGTATTTAACAAGGTCAATGTAATAACATGAATAAACAGAAAAGCACTAAAATGGTCATGTAATTACTAATTCCAAATAAGGCATCAACAAAAAGACACACTAGCTGTAAAATAAGCACAACAAAGAAATAAAAAATTCACAATAATTATTTTAGAACAATATAGAATATTATATAATATTTCACGAGGATTTTATTAAACAAATATATGCCTCGATATAGAGTGAATATTCTGCATCCTGGTATTGCTTGATCCGAAAAGGGTGTCAAAGTATTCAGGCCAGGAGTCTCACCCCACATGACTTCGATTCTGTCAGAGTCAAGCTAGAGAACTCCAAGATATTCCCTAACCGGGCAAGAGATCTAGTCATACTAAGGCACCAAACATCAATTTGATTTGGACTCCATCATCTATGTCATTACCACATATTGGCCTAAGAAACATACCCAATCCAAGCTTTAGCCCTCCAAGGATCCATAAATACCCGACCATGTAATATGACAAGGAATGTAGTTCTCAAAGGCTTAAGCATTTATTTAGTTTCTTTGCTTGACGAGTTCGACTTGAACCCAACTTTTAGTTGTTTTGTAGATCCATACGTGTCAAACGTAACTTTTAGTTGTTTCGTGGATGATCTCGACCTAACCCAACTTTTAGTTGTTTTGTAGTTCCTTCCATGTCAAACGTAACTTTTAGTTATTTCGTGGATAATCATCGACCTAACCCAACTTTTAGTTGTTTTGTAGATCCATTCGTGTCAAACGTAACTTTTAGTTGTTTCTAGATACATCCGTGTCAAACCACCCAAGTTTACGTGAAGAAACTTGACCGATAATCTTTGTACTATCAATTAGTGCAATATGTGGGAAACATGCTATACTCCCTTTTGAGATCCACACGTTATAAGAGGCTTTACAAGCATCTCAGAATTATTGATCTGGTGCTTGATGTGAGTCCAACAGGCAAAGTTCAATGCAATATCAACCCATAAGTCACTGGGAGCCAGGGGATCCCCATGTTCAGTCAAGTCCTCCCTGATCCTGACCGAATAAGCATACTCTAGTGCCTATGACTAATCGAGGGCTGCAAATCAACATCCAACGAACGAGCTTATGGGGGAGTTTGGATTCATGGCTTGTTTGATACAATAAAATGATTAGAAAAGAATGGTCATTTAAGGTAGAATAGAATTTAAAGTAGAATTGTCATGGAATACTTTTTTATTTATTTTTTTTATATTTGGTTAAAACCATGAAAAAGCTATATATTTGGTAAAATTATTTTAACAAGTTAGAATAGAATGAAAATCAATTTAATTAATCAAACTATATTTGTTCTTTAATTTAGTAGAAAGAGTTTGCGTATAACAATTAATTTTATACCATACTAACATAAACTTAAATACTTTTTGCCAGTCTTTTTTATCAGCAATAAAACATATCATTGCTTATTTTTTATTATTGTTTATTATATCTTTTTTTATTTCAATAAAATATTATAATTTACTTACTCTTTTTAATATAATTGAGAGAGAAAAGTTAACTATCCAACGAAAAATACACATGTTTTCCAACTAGAAAAGAGTCAGAAACTAGAAAAGAGTTAGAAAACGAAAGGGACAAATGTATTTTTTTATTTTTTTCATTTTTAAAATTTTTAACTTTTCAATTTTTTTAATTTTCAAATTTTTAAATTTTTTAAATTTGTTAATAATGATTTAAACTTTATAAGATAGTAGATGGGGAATAAATTATTTTGAAGATTTTACTTTAATTTTTATTGATTTCTACTTAAATTAGAAAAGGATCAAGGCTTAGTTCTAACTCTTTCTCGTAAAAATCATTCCATAAGAATAGACTTTCTGACCTCATATCAAACCCAAAAAAAAAAAAAAGAATCAAAAGTTAGAATGATCATTACATTCCACTCCGAATCATCTCTAACACACTAAAATTCAGGATACATTATACGTGGCTACTACCTTTTCACGTGGCTACTATATTTTCTACTTTGGTTTTGTCTGCGGTCTATTGTTTGGCAATTGTGTATACTTATTTGCCGCGAAGAATTTGTCCGAACTATACATACCCAAATCCAAGTGGTGGGATCATGACTTGCTCTTTCCGTCATTCTTGAACTCACCCTTCATATGACTTGCTTGGCATCAATAGTAATTTTCTAGCCCGTGCTATGCGTGCTAGTAAATTACTATGTACATATATAATCCCATGCATATGTAGGGATCCAATGAATATTAAAATTGAATTAATAGATATTTATTATTTAGAAACATAAAATTTTATTGTTCTTTATATGATAAAATTGAGTTTTTAAATTCTGTCTTTTATTTTTCTTTTCCCTTCTATGTCATTTTTGGGTAAATGAAGTGATACAATTTATGGACGATATACATTTCGCCTTCTCTTATATTCAAACGTAATTTAATTATAAATTTAGCCTATCAATTGAGATCATAGTTGTATATTTATGCTGCTTAAAAATGACCATATATACAGGAATTATGATACCTAAAAACAAATACTGCATAGGACTACTAAAGGTATCTAAAACAAAGATCCCTACAAAACAGAATAATGATGGAGAAAACAACTCAAATTCCTTGGTCGAGAGGATTGGAACGGTGGAGGTATTAATATATCCTTTTTCTCATTATAAAGGTGCATAGACACCCTCGTTTCCCATCAATCCCAAAACTAACTCTATAATGCCCCCCGGGCCAAAACTCCATGCACAATGTGATACGCGTTGTATGCTAAAGAATAATTATCTCGACCAAATGTTCACTAAACTGAGTTATCACTTAATCATCAAGAATAACATAAGGGAAACTCATACCACCTTTGTCACATTTACAAAATATCTGACAAGCGAATACTTAATCAACGGATCAAAGAGGAGCCAGATTCATGCTTAGTGAAATCGAGATCATTTCATCTGCTATGGCTATTTTGGTCTCAGGACAAGCATAAATTACTTGCACATTTAAGGCTAATGTTTTCCGTAATCAACTACACGCATCAAGCATGGCCACCAAACAAAACATATAACATTCTTCACCATCTTTGCGAAATTCCATTCAAGAATATTCGAAAATTAAGAAAATAATTTCAAAAAAAAGTATTAAATGAAAAATAATTAAAAATACTTCAATGAGCTATCTCTAATAATATAGGCACGTGAGCAAGTGAGTGGAGAAGAAAAACAAACCAGCTGGCCCTAGAAGTTCTTTACTTAAGCATGTGCTTTGTAAAAAGAATGTAGCTTTATAAATACTGAGCTTAATTGTAAAAATATGACTTAAAGAGTTCGTATATATGGAAGTTATTTTCTTTCTTCTCAAGTTTTTTATCAGAGCATAGAGATCCTATGTCGATTTCTTTTAGCTTCAATGCTGCATTAGTGGAGGTCGATTGATTCCTTTCAAGCTCGCGAAGCTTTTTATTAGTTTACTTTTTTTTTTATATATATTTTCTATCAATTTCTTCTTCTTTTTTTAGCTTCGCAATTCATCTAAAAACCCTAATTTTTCATCTACACTGTTCTGCAATGGCTACTTCTTCATCCTCAGCTAAAGAAGATTTACCTTCTAGACTTAAGTATTTGCTGCAAAACAGTAGCTCGATGTATCAATGTAAGCTGGATAATACCAATTATATGATGTGGAAATCGCATATGGAAGGTGTTTTTGATGCTACGAATGTTCTTCATCATGTCATTAGAAGCTTGCCTTGTCCTCCAAAGGTCATCACTAATGCTGCAGGAGCTTTGATTGTGAATCCAAACTATGAACAATGGAGAACACTGGATCAATACCTGCATCCTTGCCTCACTAGTTCCTTGACTGTTGTAGTGATATCACAGGTGATGTTTCTTCAAATTACACCAGAAATCTGGCAAACTTTAGAGAAGAGATATGCTTTCTCTTGTAGATCACACGTGTATTAGTTTAGACAACAATTGTCAATGTCACTAAAGGCAATCAGACTACGCAGCAGGTACTTAGATTTTATTAAAGGCATTGTTGATACTTTAGCCATAATTGATGAACCTTTAAAAGATAAGAATGTAGTTTTCTGCACTCTGAAAGGTCTACCTGTACAATTTAATCAATTCAAAGTTAATTTCGAGTTAGATCTGAACCAATTAGAGTCTCTAAACTATTTAGTTTGCTGATTGTAGAAAAATTACAACTCAAAATGGATAATGCTTTGCCTGTCTCTTCTCCCAATTCTATAGAAGTCCATACTACACTCAATGCTCAAAGGCAAGTAGGCAATTATTGAGGTAGAGGACGGTCAAATTCAATAGTAATAGAGGCAGAGGAAGAACTAATTTGAGAGGCAACACTAGCAATTAGACTAGTTCATTTCTGGGACTTTCACTACTCTAAATGATGATGGATCTTGCCCAATTTGTGAAAGGTATTGCCAGCTTTGTGGAAAGCCCAATCATGTGGCTCTTGACTGCTGGTGTAGAAATGACCTTGTCAAATATCCTAGCAATAAATCTCTAAAACAACTAATGCAAAATAGTGGATATTAGATTTTAGAGCTAGTGCCAATGTTGAAGGGGATCTTTCTTATTTCACTACATATCAACCTTATCAGGGGGCTGATTCAGTTTCTGTAGGCAATGGGACCTCACTGGAAATTGCTCATACAAGTGCATGTATTGTTCATACACCTCAGTCCTCTCTTAAACTCACTAATTTGCTTCATGTACCTCATATTTCCTATAATCTCCTATCTATTTTTCAATTAGCTAATGATAATGATGCCACTCTTGTGCTTAATTCCAAGGAGGTCTTTGTGCTAGCCAACAAGACTTATCAAGTGATGTACAAGGGCCCCTATAAAGAAGGTCTATACACACTTCTTTCTTGGTCTTTATCTCAGCCATCCAGCTCCTTTTCTCTAATCATTCATACTACAGTTCTTTCCAATAAAGAGCTCTGGCATTGAAGGTTGGTCATCCTCACCAGGGTATATTGCAACTTTTGTCTCCAGTTTTACAATTGTCCAACTCTACTAGCAATTTCTTTTGCTAGTCCTATTCTTTAGCAAAATCACACAAATTACCTTTTCCATTATCTGAGTTTGTAACAATAACCCCTTTTGAATTGATCCATTCTAAAGTATAGGGTCCATCCCTAGAGTTATCTTGCTCAGGTTATAGGTATTATGTGTGTTGCCCAGAAAATGAATTCAAGAGGGGGGTGAATTGGATTATTGGCAAAATTAACCACTTAAAACTCTTTAACAATTATTTCAAGCAAAACCACATGCAAAAATCAAGATAAATACTTGAAAAGTAAAGAGAGTAAGGTCAAGAGTATCAAACGCTGCGATTCAGAATGGTTCGAACTCTCGAGGGCCTAGTTCACTACCTAAGGTCTTCCCTTAGGATTCTGGAAACTTCACTTGTGAATCGGCTTCTTGTCTAGTACATTGTAGAAGCGTAGAACAACAATCACAGCCCTTACTTCACCACAAGGACCATAAGTATTACCCTTATACTTGAGGATTTCAACCCTTCACTCTTGAGAGATGTTTTTCACAGCTATGCTACCCAAGAGTGAAGAAATTCACAGCAAATATGATTGTAGAGAATTTGGTACATAACAACTTCTTTTGAGCAAGTGTACAAAGGTATTTAAACTTTCCTATGTTGCTCTAAGTATATAAGCAATTTATGTAGCTTAAGAAAACTTGTTCTTGAATGCCTATGATATGCAATCAATGAAGGTTGCAATCAATAGAGCAAAATTGCAGTAGATGAAGTATATTGAATGCAAGAGAACTTAGAAAGATGTTTTTGAACAAGTTGTGTCTAAGTTGGGAGAAGTAGAATGTACTTATACGCCAAAAAAGCAAGTCCCCCAAAGGTCAAATTTTGAAAACAACACAGAGTGACTACCGGAGCACTCTATCAGTCGACCCCCTGGGTATTCCAGTAGTTCCAGAGGCCAAATGGCCTTATCGGAACACTTTACAGGTCAACCGGTAGGCTTTTCTGGTAGAACAACATTGCTCTCTAATTTTACCGAAGCACTGAGCCGGTCAACTGCCTGTGTCGACCGATAGTTGCAGAAAAGGCTAAAAAAGCTGCTTTACTTTTTACCAAAAAGTTGTTATACGTCTAATCAACAGTAAGTAGTTCTTTTGTACAGATTTTTACAGCTCAAGATAACTACTTTGCATATAAGATCAAGTCAATAATAAATGCTAACACCAACTTATTCTCCAAACATTAAATGCAAGATTAAAACAAGATTTTCTAATTTAATGCATGAGAAAAGCTTTCTATATGCAATGCTATTATCCAATGGGTAATAGTCTTATATAAAGATGCTTATATACCAATAATATAAACTCCATATTCAAAATAGTGTCTTTTACTGCAAAGCTAAGCTGATATATACATATGTACATATGTATATAAGCATATAGATCTGACAAAGTACTAAAATCAATGCAATTGAGAGGGCTATAGTACATCTAGCTCCATAATGCAAAAAATGAACTTTAAAGTTTAAATGTTCTGCAAGAAAAGTTGTTTTAAGTACAAATGAAGACATGTGCATATATAATACTAAGTATAAAAGAGTAAAGATGATCAAGCAATCAAGACTTACGAAGAATACTTGTAATATAATAAGTTCTTGAGCTCATAGATCATTGCATATGTACAAAGATCAACTTAACATAAGACTAAAAGAAGAAAAGAATTATGGCTGCAAGTTATTCAAGCTTCATTACCCATGCTCCATAACCACGCTTTAGATATTTTCTTTGCTCAAATAATGCTACTGTGTAAGATATTCAACATACTACAAATAGTAGCAATTAGATAGCAATTAGATAACAAAGACACAACAATTATGGCATCATCAAAATACAATTAACGTAATTAAGCTGACATATTCAACATTCTTCCCCTTTTCGATGATGACAAAATTGTCGAGAAGGCAGCGATTTGTTGAGGAGAAAGCTCCCCCTAACTTCAAGACTCCTTCTTAATTAAGGCATATCAAAGCATATAAATAATATATGAGAAATAGAATAGTAGTATGAGTATCAAAGGACTTTAGAGCAATACTATAACACTATAATACTATAATACCTTTACCCTTTAAGGACTTAAGAGCAATACTATAACATTATAATACCCTTACCCTTTTCTCCCTCTTTGGCATCATCAAAACAATCAGAAAGCTATGAACATATGGAAGGAGTAGGAAAGAAGTGAGCCATCAATATTAGGAAATATCATCACTTGACTCTCACACAAGCATGCAAGCATAGAAATCCTAAGCAAGTATAGAGCAAATAGAGCAAGCAACAGATACAATAGAGAATAACTAATATCATACAAAAAGAAAAATGATAATCCATCAAAAGTAAGTGAGAAGAAATGAAACTGTCTAAAAAATGAAATTGTTTAAAAAATCTTAGGGAGTGGGATTTTTAGGAAACAAATGAAGGAAGGAGAGGCTAATGACTTGAATCGGCATCATCGTCATCGGTAAGTCCCATTCACAGCTTCATCAATCTCACATCTCAAGCCAAACGAGCCATTATTTGGCTTTCATCCCTGATAATCATTGCAAGGCTATCAAGAGTACTATATTGATTCCCCATGGTAGTAGCCAACGTATCCACCTTCTTTACTGTGGAATCCACCTTGTCAAAAAGCCCTTGCATCAGCCTATCATTAACATTCTTGGATTGAAGCTCGTCATACTACCCTTATTTTTCATTGTACTCTTACCGAGCATCCTCATCTTCTTCTACTTCCTCTTCTTCTTCTCTCATCATGTTCACCAAAGTCAAGCTCTTGCCCTTCTTCATATTCATGAGGGAAATCAAAGGTGGTTTTGTTGATGATTCTTTGTATGATGAGATCCCTTATGTGTCGAGGCAAAGCTCTGATTTCATGCAAGTGCATCCATCTTCCTCTTCAATAGAACAACTCTATTCTCTTAAGACATTGTAAATCAAGATTCCGCATATGATTGAAAGAGCTTTTGGAAATTCCTTTAAGCACAATACCTTTAGCTCTAAAAATCCTAGTCAAGGCCATCCCATATCCAAGCACCATGTTCCTAAGGACTACGTTTTTCATGTATGCAAGAATAGTCTCAGGGAGATTCACTCTATAGCCATGATGAAGCAAGTAGAGACAGTATACCTCAGCCTTGTATATTAACCCATCATGAGTGTCTTTAGGAACTACATTATGCTTAAACATCTTGATAATTGCCTTATGGATAGCGCTTACTTCATTTAGCGAAGGAATCTTAGGGAATCTTAGGATATTCTAGCATATAACCCAATAATAATTCATATATTCTCCCTTCCCTAATACCCTCAAGAAATTGTGG
This sequence comes from Cordia subcordata, assembly GCA_028554755.1. Classification (NCBI taxonomy): domain Eukaryota; kingdom Viridiplantae; phylum Streptophyta; class Magnoliopsida; order Boraginales; family Cordiaceae; genus Cordia; species Cordia subcordata. The sequence continues at coordinate 14,541,356 of JAPTOF010000010.1, read as the reverse complement.
AAAATTCCTAAAAGCAAAAATAGGAAATTGTTGCTCATGCAGAGGGATATTAAAAATATTCCTAATATCTTCCTCAGTAATCTTAAAAGATACTCCCCTTATAGTTGAACGAACACTACCATATTCTTGTCTCCAACTCAAATGTTCATAAAATTCCCTAACTAACTATGGAGAAATAGGCTCTTTCATAGTCAAGCATGTCATCCGAGCATTATCAGTGCAATACTCAAGCATATTAAGATTCTATAGTTCATCAGGAATCAAATGTTTACTTGCCCATCTTTTTCCCAGAATAATCACGATTTGCAGGTGGTAAGGACAGATTTGGGTCAGGTAAAGGTTGTCTTGTTGATCCCCTTGAGTCTCTTGAAGTACTTGCACCATCCTTTTTCTTAGAACCAGAAGCTTGACCCTTTCCTTTATTTCTTGTATTTGCCATGAGAGAGAGAGAGAGAGAGAGAGAGAGAGAGAAAGGAGGAAAAGAGAGAGCTAGGGTTTTTATATTAAGATTTTGGGAAAGGATTAAAGTGGGTTATGTGTTACTTAAGAAATTTGAGAGAAAGAAGTGTTTGAGAAGGATTTTATAGAGAGAAAGAAAGAGAGGAGACGAAGTGTTTTGAGAAAAATAGAGTTGTAATGTGTTGGAACCGGTCTAGCCCTCCTTTTAAAACTAAAATTTTGGGACTATCGATCGACCGGTACTAGGAACAAGTGTTCAGGTACAATGGTCCGGCAAAAACAAAAATAAAATAAGTCTGCCGATTGACTTAACTGGTGTACTGGTACAGGCGTTTTTTGTAGAGAACTTAGTTTTTCATAATTGAAACATTTCCAACTCCCTTCTAATGCTTAAAAACTGATTTTCATGCAGTGGTTTGGTAAAAATATCAGCAAGTTGATGCAGAGAGTCAACATCAGCTTTTTGCACATGATCATGGATGAAACAATGTCTTATTTCTATGTGCTTGGTCCTAGAATGTTAAATCAAATTTTTAGTGAGGTTGATTGCACTTGTTTTATCACACATAATTGGAACATGCTCAAACATTACACCAAGGTCAAGCAAAGTTTGTTTCATCCAAAGAACTTGTGTAACACAATTTCCTACTGCAATATATTCTACTTGAGTTGTTGAAAGTGCTATACTATTTTTCTTCCTACTTGACCATGAAACTAAGCAATTTCCAAGAAAATGACAGGTTCCACTAATGCTTTTCCTATCGGTTTTACAACCGGCACAGTCAGCATCGAAATAACCTGCAAGTTCAAAATTTGTTCCCTTAGGTTACCAAAGCCCTAGTTCTTGTGTTCCTTTAAGATATCTAAAAATCCTTTTAACAGCACGTAAATGGGACTCTTTAGGACAAGATTGAAAATGAGCACACAAGCATACAACAAACATAATATTGGGTCTAGAGGCGATTAAGTAAAGAAAGCTTTCAATCACACCTCTATACCTCGTTTCGTCCACTGACTTGCCATTGGAGGTGTTCATTGGAGTTCCAATCTCTTTTGCTCCATCAAATCCAAACTTTTTGAGTAGTTCTTTTGTTTACTTAGCTCGGTTGATGAAAATTCCTTCTTTTGTTTGTTTGATTTGAAGACGAAGAAAGAATGTAAGTTCTCCCATCATGCTCATTTCAAATTCACTGTGCATACACTTAAAAAAGCTCTCACAAAGAGATTCATTAGTGGCACCAAAGATAATATCATCAACGTATATTTTGTAGGATTGATAATATTACATGTGGTCTATCCTAGTCTATATTTTCAAAAATACTACCAAGAAAACATGCTAGGAAAATAAAATAATCACAAAACACACACAAGAACATACTTAAGAACATATAGAACACAACTAGTATTTTCAAAATATGTAAAGCTAATCTCTTGAAGCGTGGGGCCTTTGATAAAGCAAAAACCTTTACAAGCTTTGTTCCCGCTCACGAACAAGGCCACAAAAAAATATTTACTGTAAGGGTGTCGCAATATGCAACTTCCTAGTCTTCTTCCCTATGGTTAAAGAGACTTTTCTTGAGAGAATAGCCTCTCGTGTGGGAAGAAGTAATATGCTCTTGAAAATTTAGAACAAAAAAACACACAATAAGCGTGTGCTATGTGTTGTAATATTCTCTTGCCAAAATGGAAGAGATCACCTACAAAATTTTTGAATGCTAGAAATGGTTTAAAATCTTGCCTATTTATAGAAAAAGTTTGGCACCTAAACCTTGTAGACTTTCCATGTGGGAAACTTTTTCCTAGTAGTAAATGTTTGCCATATGTCATAGAAGTTACTTGTACAATTTGAATTTTTCAAGGAAGTTACTTTTACAATTTGAATTCTTCATGTAGTAACTTTCTAGCACGTCTTGGAAGATTGGGCCAAGCCCGCAATCCAAGCCCAATACATAGTCCATAATCCATGTGGAGGCCCAAGCCCAATAAGAAACCATCCAAGCCCAATTAGGTTATCTTGGACTCTAAAGAAAGCCCAAATCCAATTCCAAGCTTTGGCCCAATAAGATGACTACTACAATATGGAATTTGCTCTTTCAAGATTACTCTCTCAAAGTCATTTCAACTAGGGAAGGGACTAAGAAGACACAATTAACCTTGGCTTCCAAAAATAATAAAAAAATGTCCTTGCCTAATCTAGGCGACATAATAATTATTTTTAACTCCGATCTATTCCATCATAAGATTAAAGTTTCACTCCAAGAATAATTGCTATTACCCAAAAGCTTATCACAAAAGAATGTGAACTTTGTCTTTGACCTACTAAATAACCGACCATAATGCCCGTCTATGTATACCCATAGCTAAGACCGGTCCTTTGGCATGTGTATTATCACCTCCTTAGCTGTATCTTTTTCCGTTGGGTTTCTTGTCCTATTCCTAACCATCCTTGGTCATGGAATCTCTTGATCTCGAGAGGGACCCTCAAGCCATATGACCGATACACCCATAAAGGTAGTATCACTAGATCTAGATTCGAATGATAAATATGGACAATCCCAAAGGGGGCACATCGATTTCATATTGCATATGCATGTTCCAATTAAGTAGAACTTAGCACTCAATGCACAAGGCTATTGATCCTAATAAAATAAGATCTCACCCATAGTGAATCAAAGTACCAAACCTTAACTTTATTAGTTCATCCACATATGCTCAAGATTAAGAGCAGTGATCATTTAGTAGCAGTGAGTATCTTGTTTTCTTTTTTTGATAGTACGTCTCTAGAAAACATACTCATAATGGTCCTATCAAATATATGACACATGTACTATTGAGACAAATCCGAAAAGTCCTCCAATGACCTAGGTAGATCACCCTCAATGAGGAGACTTGCTCAATATGACCTTATCCCAGTTAGGGACTTAATTTATGATGTGACTAAATCTTGACTTGGACCTACTATGTGTCCAGTCTCACTGTGCACCCAAGTCATTAGTTCAAGTCAAGGGACCTTTATACATACATCAATAAAACATACCAGAGATAATATGTAAGGAACTCATAATTCCATTTAACAAAATGATTGTACATTGTTTAATATCTAAAATTTTATATACAAGTGAGCTTTAAGGCATACTAATCTTAACAATCTCCCACTTGCTCTAAAGATCACTTTTGCATAACCTAATACCCATAGGCTCTAAATGTGTGGTAAACATTTTCTCTAGAAGAGTCTTTGTAAATAGGTCTGCCAGGTTTTCTGCTGAAGCTATCTTTTCAACTACAACATCTCTTCTCTAGATAAACTCACGGATCAAATGATATTTTCGTTCAATATGTTTACCCTTGTTGTGATTCCCGGGCTCTTTGCACTTTGAAACAGCACTGTTGTTGTCACAATATAACGTTATTGGTTTGTGAGCTACTGACACAACCTCTAGATCTAAAAGGAACTTTCTTAGCCATACTGTCTCTTTTGTAACCTCAGATGCTGCTACATACTCAGCCTCTATGGTAGAGTCAGCAATATAATTTTGCTTCACATTTCTCCATGAAATAGCTCTTCCTGATAGAGTGAAAACATATCCAGAAGTAGACTTCTTGGAATCTCTGTTAGACTAAAAATCCGAGTCTGTATAGGCTAACGGCGCTAGGTCATCTGCATGGTATTTCAGCACATAATCTTTAGTTCCTTGCAGGAATTTGAATATATGCTTAACTGCGACCCAATGTGCAGGTCTAGGGTTTGGCTGATATCTACTAATCATGCCAACAACAAAACAAATATCTGGTCTAGTAAACATGGCATCCATAAGGCTTCCAACCACTGAAGCATAAGGAACTCATTTCATGCTCTCTATCTCCTTAAGTGCTTTAGGACATTGATCCTAAGATAGATAAACTCCATGTTTGGAAGGTAATGAGGCCTTCTTAGAGTTTTGCATGTTAAACCTAACCAATATCTTCTCAATAAATGAAGCTTGAGATAGGGCTAGTCTTCTGTTCTTACGATCTCGCATAAGCTTGAAACCTAGAATATAACTAGCTTCTCCTAAATCCTTCATTTCAAATTGAGTAGAAAGCCAAACCTTGATAGATGATAACATCCCCACATCATTTCCAATAAGTAGGATATCATCCACATACAGAACCAAAAAAGCTACAACATTTCCATTACGCCTCTTATACATGTAAGGTTTATCAATATTTTGATCAAAACCATAAGATTTAATTGCATCATCAAATTTGATGTTTTACGCTCTAGATGTCTACTTTAATCCATAAATGGATTTTTTTAACTAACAAACCACATGTTTCTGGCCTTTGGCAACATATCCATCTGGTTGTGTCACGTAAATGATCTCATCAAGCTCTCTATTAAGAAAAGCTGTCTTGACTTCCATTTGCCATATCTCATAGTCATAATGAGATGCGATGGCAAGAAGTATCCTGATGGATTTAAGCATGGCTATTGGTGAGAAAGTTTCCTCATAATCGATCCCTTCTTTCTGAGTATAAATTTTTGCCACCAACCTTGCTTTAAAGGTTTCAACTTTTTCATCAACTCCTCTTTTCCTCTTGTAGATCCATTTGCACCCTATAGGTTTTACCCCTTCAGGTGTAATTACAAGATCCCAGACTTTGTTAGAATACATAGATTCTAACTCTGAATCCATTGCCTTATGCCATTGGTCGGCATCTATGTCGAAAATTGCTTCATCATAACTTGTGGGATCCATCACCTGATCCTCTGAAGAAGTCTGAAAGGACTTTCCATAGTATTTATCAGGAGGCCTGGTTATCCTCCCACTACGATGAGGCTCTGATATATTAGATGTAATATGCTGTTCCTTTTCATTTACAATTACCACAGGTGGTACTGGAGATTCTTGTGAAATCTCTTCTAGAACAACTTCAGAATCTGGTGTTTTCTCGATCATTTCACCATTCTCTAAGTATCTAGCATGGGTGCTTATAAACACCTTTTGCTTCTTAGGATTATAAAAGATATCACCTCTGGTTCCCTTAGTAAACCCAATAAAATAGCACAACTCGAATCTTGGTTCCAACTTTGAAGCATTACTATTAAATACATAAGCTGGACAACCTCAAATGTGGAGATGATTTAAACTAGGCTTACGCCTAATCCACATTTGTTGTGGTGTCCTGGGTACTAATTAGATGGTACCAAGTTCAAGATATATGCTGTTGTCTCAAGGGCATACCCCCAAAAAGATAAAGGTAATGATGCATGACTCATCATTGACCTAACCATATCTAATAGGGTGCGATTTCTTCTCTCTACTACACCATTTTGCTGGGGAGTCCCTGGTGCAGTCAATGGAGACATAATCCATTCTTGTGTAAGATAGTCTCTGAACTCACCTGAAAGGTATTCGCCACCTCAATCAGACTGAAGGGCTTTGATACGTTTATCTAATTTTTGCTTCGCTTCAGCCTTGAACTCTTTGAATTTCTCAAAGGATTCAGACTTGTGTCCCATCAGATATACATATCCATACCTAGAGTAATCATCAGTAAAGGTAATGAAATACTCATAAGCTCTTCGTGCTGGTTTGCTCATAGGACCACACACATTGATATAAACCAATTCCAATACTTCTTTGGCCCTTTCTCCTTTAGAAGAAAATGACCATTTGGTCATCTTTCCTTTGAGGCAAGATTCACACGGAGGTAGATCTTCGAGATCTAATGAGTTAAGATGCTTATCCTTGACTAATCTCCGAATTCACTTTAGACTAATATGTCCTAAGCGCAGATGCCAAAGATAAGTATCATTGGTTGAAGAAATCTTCCTTTTTTGGGAACTAGTTTGTTCTATATTATGCAGTGAGTTTGTAATAGGTTTTATATAGAACAAGTTATCATGCATGCTACTGGAACAAATAATATTTCCATCTCTACTGATATTAACACTAGAATGAAAATTAATTCAAAAACCATCTAATATTAACTACGAAATAGAAATAAGGTTTTTATGTACATCTAGAACATAATAAATGTTGTTAAAAAATAACTTCCTATTACATGGAAAATTTAAGCACATTCCTCACACTGTAGCAGCCCATACTTTTGCTCTGTTATCCATTTTCAGAGCAAATTCCCCTTTTGCTAGTTCCTTTATTTCCTCAAACCAATGCAAAGAATCGAAAATATGGTTAATGGCTCTAGAGTCTACAATCCAAGAATCAGTAGAATCAACCACTAAACAGGTTTCAATGTAGAGCAAAAGAGGTATACCTATCTGGCCTATTGCTAGGTACTTCGGGCAGTCCCTTTTCCAATGCCCTTTTTGGCCACACTTAAAGCATTTGCCCTTAAGCTTTTCACCTATTAATTGTTTGGGTTGTTCACCATTTTTCTTCTTTTTCCCTTGACCACATTTTTTCTTCCCCTTTCCTTTGAACTTTTTCCCTTTCAGGTTAAGTCCAGAAATGGATGCTTGAAATATGTTTACGTGGCCCTTATCTTTCATTATGGCTTCTGCAGCTAGGAGCTCTTTCATTAATTCCGTCATATCCTTGTTCATCTTGCCCATATTATAATTAAGCTTGAACTGGGTGTAAGACGGTGGTAGAGTCTCTAAAATCATGTCTACCTTTGACTGTTCATCTATGTTTGCCCCTAAGATCTCGACAGCATTGAAGTAATCCATCATTTTGAGCATATGCTCTTTGATAGATGCACCTTCTGCCATCTTTTGATTTATAATTTCTCTAAGAGCACCTTGTCTTGTGGGCCTACTCTTATCGGCAAACATACGAGACAGTGAGGTCATGATTTCTTTTGCAGTTTCTATATGATGATGCTTGCTCTACAAAATATCTGACACTGAAGCCATGATATAGCACTTGGCTATACTATTGGCCTTCTACCATTTTGCCTCAGCATCTTTTTGGGCTTCAGAAGAGTTTGCACTCACAATAGGATAAGAAGTTGTTAGAACATACTTGTACTCTTCTGCGGTGAGTACTATGTCCAAGTTCCATTCCCAGTCCACAAAATTCAGTCCAGTGAGCTTGTGCTCTTTGAGAATTATAGCTAGTGGACTGAACGAAGACATATCTCTAGATATACAATAATATAATCATAATTATTTTATGAGTATGGAATTGATGCATGTATAATATGTATGCTATCTTTGGAAATAAAACATACAAGTACTTTTACATCATTTGCCTTTGAGTAGATTGACCCTTAAACTACTCGATGTAACAGTGTCTCAACGTCCTCACAAGAATTCCACCGATGGGATGGCCGAACTTATGAACGTTAAGTTAAGCACCACCGCTTATTTGAATTGACAATTATCTGGATATGTTCCAATTTGAATAATTCAATCACTGTTTCGTTTGGCTTCTTAAATCCGATAGCGAACTCTATCAATGGGATAGCCGAACCTACCATTTAAGTTGAGTGTATACCCATTCCTTATGTTCATTCGCCATAACATTTTTTATTTGAGCCCTCCGATGGGGTAGTGACTTTAATCAATGTTGCGTGAGGCGATCGTTAGTGAAGAATTCCACCAATAGGATGGCCAAACTCACTAACACTCTTTTTGAATAAATATTTTAAATTCACCTTGCTAAATCTTGATATAGTGTCACCCTCCGATGGGGAAGTTAATGACATTTACCACTAGTGTGAATCGAATATGGAAAGCATTGGGATATTTCCAGTCCCCTCTCCCACTCAATATTTTAACATAAGGGTTTTCTCTATTTTTTGTATACTCGCTTTTTGTTTTAGATCTAAACACACTTTGGATTTGCGAAACACTTTGGTTTTTTGTGAATCCCCTTTGTATTACTAAAACATTGCAATACCATAATAGATTACTTACCTAAATCTGGGTGTATGGACCTTTAGGTTGTCATATTTTAAATCTCAAGTTAAGTTTTTCATTTTTGTCATGAGATTGCATGGCATCTTTAGACATAATTGCTTACAATTATCTTGTCTAAGCTAATCTCCTTTAAATGAACTTAACTATCTCTAAGAAATTAACACATAGGATTGGCCAATTTTAAAAACCTAATGAGTGGGCATATTTCTAGGTGGTAATCATGTTTATGCTTATGCAAATATGTTAAAACATATGTCAATGCATTATAAACATCCACCAAAATACGTTAAAAATCCCTCTTTGATGGCTCCCTGCAATCTTCAACAAAACAGCACACTTAATAGCTTTTTCTGCCTCAGTCTGTCGTCCGTCAGTAGAAGCCAGTCGACTGAGCCGGTCGATCGGCAAGCTCACCCGACAGAGTGTTCCTCCATGCTGTTTTCTTGTTTTTCTCCTTGGTTATTAAAGATTACAATAATACACTTTGCTATTGCTAATACAAGCTTGATAAAGAAACATTACAAGGATATCAAAACATCCTATACTTCTTTTAAAAGAAACTACAAGCAACAATCATAAATATTTATACATGAAATCGCCTATGGCCAAGCTTTGTTGACTGTACACGAAAATCTATCATGCATACATGCAAACCATTAAGGGGATTTTATATTACCTGCACATACAAGCATAAAACCCCAAGTATATGCAACACAAGATTTCCTAATCTTGCCACTCACAAGATGACTAACATATTTATGCAAATACAATATTCTTGCATAATCTAAGCATGTTGTGTGTGAGCCTAAGCTCTGATACCAATTGTAGGATTAATAATATTACATGTGATCTATCTTAGTCCATATTTTCAAAAATACTACCAAGAAAATAAGCTTGGAAAATAAAATAACCACAAAACACACAGAAGAACATGCATAAGAACATATAGAATACAACTAGTATTTGCAAAATATGTAAAGCTAACCTCTTGAAGCATAGGGTTTTGATGAAGTTAAAACCGTCACGAGCTTTGTTCCTGCTAAAAATTTTACTATAAAAGTGTCGCAATATGCAACTCCTTAGTCTTCTTCCCTATGGTTAAAGAGACTTTTCTTGAGAGAATAGCCTCTTGTATGGGAAGAAGTAATATGCTTTTGAAAATCTAGAGCAAAAAACCGCACAATTAGTGTGTACTATGTCTTGTAGTATTTTCTTGCCAAAATGGAAGAGATCACCTACAAAATTTTTAGATGTTAGAAATGATTTAAGGTCTTGCCTATTTATAGAAAAAGTTTGGCACCTAAACCTTGTAAACTTTCAATGTGGGAAACTTTTTCCTAGAAGTAAATGTTTGCCATATGTCATGGAAGTTACTTGTACAATTTGAATTCTTCATGGAAGTTACTTGTACAATTTGAATTCTTCATGGAAGTTACTTGTACAATTTGAATTCTTCATGGAAGTTACTTGTATAATTTAAATTCTTCATGTAGTAACTTTCTAGCTAGCACATGTCTTGGAAGATTGGGCCGAGCCTGCAATCCAAGCCCAAAACATAGTCCATAATCTATGTGGAGGCCCAAACCCAATAAGAAACCATCCAAGCCTAATTAGGTTATCTTGGACTCTAAAGAAAGCCCAAATACAATTCTAAGCTTTGGCCCAATAAGGCTACTACCACATTATGGAATTTGTTCTTTCAAGATTACTCTCTCAAAGTCATTTCAATTATAAAGGGACCAAGAAGACACAATTAACCTTGGCTTTCAAAAATAATGAAAAAAATGTCCTTGCCCAATCTAGGCGACATAATAATTATTTTTAACTCCGATCTATTCCACCATAAGATCAAAGTTGCACTCCAAGAATAATTGCTATTACCCAAAAGCTTATCACAAAAGAATATGAATTTTGTCTTTGACCAACTAAATAACCAACCATAATGCCCCTCTATGTATACCCACAGCTAAGATCGATCCTTTGGCCTATGTACTATCACCTCCTTACCTGTATCTTTTTCCGTTGGGTTTCTTATCCTATTCCCAACCATCCTTGGTCATGGAATCTCTTGATCTCGAGAGCGACCCTTAAGCTATATGACCGATACACCCATAAAGGTAGTATCACTAGATCTAGATTCGCATGATAAATATGGAAATCCCAAAAGGGGCACATAGATTCCATATTGCATATGCATATTCCAATTGATTAGAACGTAGCACTCAATGCATAAGGCTGTTGATCCTAATAAAGTAAAATCTCACCCGCAGTGAATCAAAGTACCAAACCCTAACTTCATTAGTTCATCCACGTATGCTCACGATTTAGAGCAATGATCATTTAGTAGCAATGAATATCTTGTTTTCTTTCTTTAACAGTACGTCTCTAGAAAACATACTCACAATGGTCTTGTCAAATATATGACACACGTACTATTGAGACAAATTCAAAAAGTCCTCCAATGACCTAAGTAGATCACTTTCAGTGAGGAGACTTTCTTAATATAACCTTATCCCGGTAGAGTGCCCAAATCTACCATTCGGTTACGGACTTAATTTATGAGGTGACTAAATCTTGACTTGGACCTACTATGCATTCAGTCTCACTGTGCACCCAAGTCATTAGTTCAAGTCAAGGGACCTTTATACATACATCAATAAAACATACCAGGGATAATATGTAAGGAACTCATAATGCCATTTAACAAAATGATTATACATTGTTTAGCATCCAAAATGCTATATACAAGTGAGCTTTATGACATACTAATCTTAACATATTTGTACAACAAGTATATCATTACCATTATGCTTTACAAATAAGGTTGAGTCAAGTTTACCTCTTGTAAAGGCGTTTTCAACCAATAATCCACTTAGTCTCTCATACCATGCTCTAGATGCTTGCTTTAGTTTATACAATGCTTTTTCAAGCTTAAAAACATTGTTGAGATGAATAGGGTCCTCAAAGCCTGGAGGTTGAGACACATATACTTCTTCAACAATATAGCCATTTAAGAAAGTACTTTTCAGATCCATTTGATACAATTTGATATAGCCATTTAGCAAAGCACTTTTCACATTCATTTGATACAATTTGAAGTTAATAAAGCATGCAAAGATAAGTAACATTCTGATTGATTCAAGTCTAGCAACAGGAGCAAAGATTTCATCATAATCAATACCTTCTTCTTGTTTATAACCTTATGCAAGTAATCTAGCCTTATTTCTAGTTACTATGTTAGATTCATCTAACTTGTTTCTAATGACTCATTTAGTTCCAATTGTAGATTGATTTCTAGGTTTTCCAAAAAGTTTCCACACATTGTTTCTTTCAAATTGATTAAGTTCCTCTTGCATGGCATTCATCCAACTATCATCAAGTAAAACATCATGTATATTTTTAGGTTCAATTTGAGACAAAAAAGTAAGATGATTACATACATTTCTCAAAGAAGATCTATGATAGTCGTCTCTCGAGTGCAAGCTCTAAAGACCTACAAGTGAATGGATTGATGTAGTGTATTGTGTGCGAGAACGGGTATCGAACCATAGGAAGGCTATGTTATGGGATGAATTCTACGTGTGTCTCCTAAAGAATGCTAAAAAGGAAACTTAAACTAACTATTTTTGGTGTTTTTAGATGGTTTGGAGCTCTAACTAAAGAAAATAAAACTACTCTATGGGAATGGAAAGTTTAGAGACAAGCTATCTAGGGAGAACTAACAAATGGAAAGGATTAGGGTGACATCTACTTGTTAATAGGTGATCCTAGATTCCAATACAATGGGATTACGTGGAATGGCTTAATCGTCGATTTCTCTTTTACTAGGTTGCTTAGTTAATGTGCTAATTTTCCCCTAGGACTCGGTGTGGGTCCATCCCTAGGCGGCGCCTTCTAGAACTACGGTGTGGTCCTTATAATCTAAGGCCTTAAGAGTGACTAATTAGCTTCCTAGGTAACCTAGAACAAACCTACCTTAGTACCTAAATAATTGGCTAGATTTAAAGCCAAGACCTAGTATAGCTAGAGTCAACTAAATCTACCCAAAAACCTATTGGCTAGATTTAAAGCCAAAAGAGACTCGATTTAGACTAGCCTTTAATTATGCTTCATCATTCTAGGGTCACAATAGCAGGATTTGACCTATTAACGCATTCATACATGTTCTAAGCCAAGGTGTTCACGAATAAAGAAACCTATTCAACTACGAAACATCGTCATGCTCAGATTACACCATTAAAAGCACTTTTGAACCAACATGTATGCAGTATTGAGGTCATATTTACTATTAGGCATGCAAACATACACAAGGACATGAATATAAGCATTACCCACTTTATAAGATCCACACATAAACACATAGACATGATTATAGAATGGACTAGAGGTGTTTAGTAGCAAATAGACTTCAATTTATACATATGCAACTCTCATAGGCATATTATCAAACACCTATACATGTATTGAACAATAGCCATTGAAACAAGAAAAACATAGCATATGTATATACATTAAGCCATTGAATCCTATAATATAGAAGCATAGAATCTACCCATTACACAAGTGTCATCACCCTAAAGTAATCTACTCAAACATAATATAATAGAGGATGAAAGAGAAAATAGAAAACTCCCCTTCCATCCTAGCAATTCTTATAGAAAATCCTTGAGTAGACTTCAATCCAAGTGTTTAAAACCCTCGAAATGAGCTTAAAACTAGGTGAAAAGTGTGTGAGTGTATGTGTGTTAGAGGTTGATGAAAGGAATTAGAATTTGGGAGATGAGTGTCAAAGAATATTTCTTATTATCTTTTAAAATGGCCAAAAGCGAGCTTATGTAGGTAATTTTTGCTACTACCGAAACACTTAACTGGAGCACCAGTACTTAAGGGCCTTTATTCCAGTAGTAAAAACTTGTTGTCTGTTTTTGAGGGAGTAATGAGCCGGTGCACCGGTACTTTGAAGCTAGTGCTCCGGTTGTGCCTCTTTGTTCTCTTTTGGATTTGTTTTTGCTCCGTTTTGCTTCTAATTGTCTTGACCTTTGTTTGGAAGCCTCCAAACTTGATTTTTTTCCACTTTTCATCTTCAATTATGCTTCCAATCCTTGTTCAAACCATTTGCATCTTTGTTGATCTTCGAACAATCCTCAATCTTACCTATAACATCCAAAACAAGCCATTAATGTAGCATTTACCTTTCAAACTCAACTATGTCTATGCTTAAGCCTATACCTAACACAAGTACTACACTACTACAACTATTTAAGCTCAATACACCTCCAAAATATAGACAAATAATAATTCAAACACACAAAAGAACACAACACATCAATACCCCTATACCTTCTCCTTACTTGTCCCCAAGCAAGCCCAATCTTTAGTTTATTTCTAAAGCCAATGCAATGGATTGCCTAAAGGATTGACTCGCTATCAAGGTTAGTCTAAGAAACATGAAGGAGGCATTTCTATTGTGGAGAGATTCTCAAATCTCTTTGGATCCTTCCTCTACTCATAAGGGGTCTCGTTCCTCGTGGGAATTTCCCAAGTAGCCAATTCACCACAAGCCTAAGATTCTAACTCACGCACTCGGGATGTTGATATTTCGTGCCCCCTTAACTATCATCGTCTTCCCAACATGCACAAAGCCTCAAAGACAAGAAAAGAGAATATACAAACACAGTGGCATATGAAAAGCCTTATTCACATATCTACAAAGATGATAGCATGCACTAAGTTGACATTGTGTCACTTATGCACTTATTCACAAAACTTTTTAAAGCCTTTGGCTTTTTCTTTTTTTCATTTTTTTAACCTTTTTTTTAATCTTTTTCATCTTTTTGCTCCTTTTTGCCTTTTTCATTTTTTTTTTTTGGATTTTTCATGCTTTGCATTGCATTTACACAAAAACAAAGAAAAGGAAAGGCTTAGGCACATAAAAAAGAACCAATTAAGGAAAGGGCACTCACATCAATAACCCTTTTCCAACACTCTTTCCTACCAAGCTATAGGATGGCCACATGAGTTATTCTTAAAGGTCCTCACTTCCCACAACTTTGAAGGGCATCCCCTTTAAGACTTAGTTTTCAAACCACTCTATTCATTTCCTCACAATGTATCTCATCTTCATAAATCAATAAAGTCAATCACAATAGCCAATACAATGATCAACAAAGAAATAAATGACTCTACATGCATCAAAATTGAAAAATTTTCACCATTTTTAAGCATATAATGCAATTTACCCTAAGCAAGATATATAACAAGAAAACCAAACTCCTACACCCCCAAACCTAAACTTTGCTTGTCCTCAAGCAAATAGAGCAAAACACAAAAACAAGTAAATTGGCTTCACAAGGCAAGTAAGGGTGGTGGGGATAGGGTAAAAACATGGGGAATAAGTCGAGAAATGATAGATACAACCTTGTATTTTCTTCAAAGCTTTCTATGCCAATGAGAAATCATTATACTACTCATCCTTTGACTCACAATTCATAAACACTCACAAAGAAAACAAGATTAGTAGTATTGCCTATGCATGCTTGCATTCGCATATGCAATAATAAGCAATGGTGTATCTTATGGGACAAAGGATTGGGATTTAACACTTTGGTATGGGTGCAAGAAAGATAAAAGAAAGGAAAATAAAATAAGTGCTAAATTGCAAAATAAACCTAGGTTGCCTCTTAGTAGCGCTAACCATTATGTCGTCAGCCGGGCAAACACCAACTCATCTTCAACCTCGATATATGGGATTCTGAAGCATTAAAACTTCCGCACGAGCCACGCTCGGATCATAAGCATGCTTCAGTCGTTGCCCATTCATAGTCAACTCTCGGTCATCTTTCAAGTCTTTGATCTTGACCGCTCCAGAAGGGTAGGCAACCAACACCTCATACAGACCATCCCATCTTGTCTTAAGCTTGCCTGGAAAGAGTTTCAATCGTGAGTTAAACAACCAAACTTTATCGAAGGGAGAGAATGATTTCTTAACAATGTGTTTATCATGAATTCTCTTCATCCTATCTTTATAAAGCTTGGCATTCTCATACGCCTCAAATCTAAGCTCTTCTAACTCCACGAGGTCTAGCTTCCTTTTCTCACCCACTCTTGCCAAATCAAAATTTAAGGCCTTGATGGCCTAATAAGCTCTATGTTCTAGTTCTACCGGCAAGTGACAAGCTTTCCCATGAACCAATCTATACAGAGACATAACAATGGAAGTCTTAAAAGTGGTACGGTAGACCCACAAAGCATCATTTAGCCTAATAGACCAATCTCTCTTATCGGGCCTTACCGTTTTCTCTAAGATGTGCTTGATCTCCCTATTGGACACCTCTACTTGTCTGCTCATTTGTGACTGATAAGGAGTAGCAACCTTATGGATAATCGAATATCTCCTCAACAAGGCCTCTAAAGTCCTATGGTGAAAATGCAAACCCCCATCACTAATCAAGACCCTAAGGACTCTAAATCTAGAGAAAATGTTCTCCTTAATGAACTTAACCACTACCCCATGGTCATTAATGTGTGCGAGAATGGCTTCAACCCATTTGGACACATAATCAATGACCACTAAAATGTATTGATACCCAAAGAAAGATGGAAATGGACCCATGAAACCTATACCCCAAACATCAAACAACTCACATGGAAGAATAGGGGATAAAGGCATCATGTTTCTACTAGAGATAGACTCGGATTGTTGACATCTAAAACACTTTTTGCAATATTCTTAGGCATCCCTAAAGAGAGTGGGCCAAAACAATCCACATTGCAAGACCTTCGTGGCGGTCTTCTTCCTATTAAAATGACCTTCACACCTTTCATCGTGACACATGCTCAAAACGCTCTCAATCTCATCCTCGGGCACACATCGGCGAATCATTTAATCTGCACACACTTTAAAAAGATAGGGATCCTCTCAAAAGAAATGCCTAATTTGTGATAGGAACCTATCTCTTTCTTTCTTCTCCCAATAGGAAGAAAAATACCCTCTGGCAAGATAGTTAACTATGTGAGCAAACCAAGGTGTGTGATGAGAGATGACAAACAATTGCTCATCAGGAAATGAATCACGAAAAAAGGATGGATCACTAGAAGAGTCATTAACAAGACAGGAAGGACGATTCGCAACTAAGTTTTCTCTACCCTTCATATCCCAGATTTCGATGTCAAACTCTCAAAGGAAGAGCAACCACCTAATCAGGCGGGGCTTAGACTCTTTCTTAGATAACAAATACCTCATCCGCATGATCGGTGTATACAATCACCTTAGACCCTAGGATGTACGACCTAAACTTGTCAAGGGAGAAAGCTACTGCTAGAAGCTCTTTTTCGGTGGTAGTATAGTTCTTTTGAGCTTCATTAAGAGTCTTGCTAGCATAGTACACAACATGAAGCAACTTGTCCTTCCTTTGACCTTAAACAACTCATATCGCATAATCAGATGCATCACACATAACCTCAAATGGGAGACTATAGTTAGGTGGCTAGATAATTGAGGATGTGGACAATAAGGATTTAAGCCTAGTGAAAGCCCTAACATACTCATTATCAAACTCAAAAGGGACATCTTGCAAAGGAAGTGTAATGTGACTAAAATCCTTAATGAATCTACGGTGGAATCCTGCATGTCCTAGCAAAGATCTAACATCTTTAACACACTTAAAAATAGGTAACTTCTGAATCAATTCTACCTTAGCCAGGTCAACTTGAATACCACTAGATGAAACTATATGACCCAACACTATCCCTTGTTGCACCATGAAATGGGATTTCCCCCAACTCAACACTAGATTCTTTTCCACGCATCGGTTTAAGACTAAAGAAAGATGACTCAATCACTCGTCAAAACTATCTCCAAAGACTGAGAAGTCATCCATGAAAATCTCTAAATGCTTCTCTATCATGCCACTAAAAATGACAATCATATACCTCTGGAAAGTTGCTGCGGCATTACATAAACCAAAGGGCATCCTCCTATAGGGAAAAGTGCCATAGGGACAAATAAAGGTATTCTTCTCCTGGTCCTCAAGAAACACGGGGATTTGATTATAACTTGAATAGCCATCTAGAAAACAATAGTAGCTATGCTCAGCTACTCTATCTAAAATCTGGTCTAGAAAAGGCAATGGGAAATGATCTTTCCCTGTTTTAGATTTGAGCTTTCTATAATCATTACAAACTCTTCATCCCATGAGAGTGCGTATAAGGATAAGCTCTTATATCTCATTCTCAACAATCGTGATCCCGGACTTCTTAGGGATGACTTGGATCGAGCTAACCCACTCACTATCAAATATCGAATAAATGATGCCTGCATTTAAAAGCTTAATGATGTCTTTCTTAACTACTTCGCTCATGTGTGGGTTTAGCCTCATTTGTATCTCCCTATCTCCCTAAAAAGATGGCTCCATCCTCAAGGTGAATACGATGCATGCAACCAAAGGTTCTATACCTCTCAAATCATCAATTTTCCATCCTGTAGCCTTCCTATGTTTCCTAAGAACCTCTAAGAGATGCTCATCATGCTCACTAGAAAGATCAGAAGCTATAAGGACCGAAATGGTCTCCCTAGGGCCTATGAATACATACTTCAAATGATTGGGAAGGGGTTTGAGCTCTAAAGAAGGGCTAGACTCAAACCAAGGGGGACTCAACCTCAATATCATCAACGGGAATGTCACTAGAATCAAGACTAGAAGGATTAACCTCAAGTGACTTATCAATCAAAGGGCTCTCAACTATAGAGGTAGAGCTTATACACTTCCGCTCTAAGGTGTCTAAATCAAAGCTAGTCAACAATTCCTGAAATTTTCTCAAATCTCCTTTATCGGTCATAGTTCTCTCTACAAAGTCCTCGATACGAGAATCAATCACATCAACCCTAAAGCACTTTTCTCCATCTTCTCCTTCTAATGAATAATCAATCACCGCTTAGCTAACCTTTACAGTAGACCTCAAATTCCCAAATTTCATCTTTGACAGGCCCAACTTATAATGAATAATGGCATTTGCTGTGGCAAGGAAGAGGTAACCTAGAAGAACTAGTGTAGAATGTCTAGAGTCATGTCCCAAATCTATATCTACCACTATGAAGTCAACAGGGTACATGAACTCACCTACCTGGACCATAACATTCTTTATCACACCCCTAAGTCTATGCTCGGATCTATTAGCTAGCTGAAGAGTAACATGTGTAGGGGACAACTCACCTAGACCTAGCTGCTGATAGATGGAGTAGTGAATGAGATTCACACTAGATACTAAATCTAACAAGGCATGATCAATTTGGGTCTCACGGATCCTACAAGGAATGGTGAAAGCTTCAGGGTCATTCATTTTGGCCAGAAGGCCTAAAGTGCAAATGCTACTCACTTTCTCCGTAAGCCTCACCTTATTAGGAATGTTCAATGACCTACGCTTTGATGTACAAAGATCCTTAAAGAACTTAGAATAAGAGGGCATAGAAAGAACCGCATCTATCAAAGGAAGATTGACCTTAAGGTACTTAAGATGCTCTAAAACCTTGAAAAACCTAGAATCCTCACTAGGTGTAGGTCTCTCTAAAGCAGATGGGAATGGAACTCTAGGTGCAACATCTCTAGACACATAGGAATCATCAATATGCTTCTTTCCCTCTCAATGTAGGCGGGAAGTATTAATCTCTCCATGGTCTCTAATAGGCTTAACTCTCTCAACAAAACCCTCTCTAGAATCCCTCTCAACAGGACTACTATGTGACTCTTTAGACTTAGAAGGACCATTAGGTGCAGGTACTACAAAGTTAACTCCTACCCTATCGCTCCTAAGAGTGGTGATGGCCTTAGCCTGGGCTTGAGGGGGATAAGTGGTATCGGTGGAGGAATAGGACTGGACTCTAGGGTATACCTCCGGTTGAGAAGACAATTTTTTGGGGTCTCTGACACTCAACTGCATAGCAATCCATCCTAACTGTGTCTCAAACCTGGCCATTTGCTACCTATAGCTAGCCATCTCTTATCTATTATCAGCTAACTCTTGCTGCTGATTAGCTAATGCCTGCTGTTGATTCTGAATAAACTACATTAACTTCATCACATCATTGCTAGGAGTTTGGTTACCAGAGTGAGCAAGTAAAGCTTGAGGTTGAGGAGCGTTAGTGAGACGGGGTTGATTAAGATGATAGAAACCTAGGGGATATTGAGGACGGGTTCACTGTTGAAATGGGGCCTGGGGATGTGAACTAGACTCATGTTGACCTTATCTCCAAGAAAATTTTGGGTTGTCCCTCCAACCCGGATTGTATGTGTTTGAGTATGGATTATACTCACAAGAATAACCTTGTGTGACATACACTTGCTTTTTCATCAATTCAAGAAATTGAAATGCTAAAGGGCAAGCAATGGTCTCATGAGATGAATCGGAACATAATGCACCAACCTCAACAACTGAAGGGGTAGGGGAAGAACCTATGGAATTAGTCCTATGACCTTGGGATGAAAGAGACAAAGAAATGAACTGATCTAGCTTATTCATCAAAGCCTCAACCTTAGCAAGTAAATCTAAAGAAACTCCAACCTTACTAACACTTCTCTTGTTGCCTCCCCAACTAGACTTTTCCATGGAAAATTTTTGAAAAGAATTTTCTACCATCAGCTCTATTTTCTCCCATGCCTCAGTCAGTCTCAAAAGATAGAAGCCACCACCGGAGACAGCATTGACCATCATCCTATTTTGTTCATTTAAGCCTCAAAAGAAATATATTAATAGGTCATGATTGCCATACCCGTGGTGTGGACATTGTCTAAGAACATTCTTGAACCTCTCCTAAGTCTCATGAAGAGATTCTAGATCATGTTAAGAGAAAGTCATAATGGCGGTCCTAAGGTCAGCTATCTTGGCCGTGGGATAAAATTTTTTAAAGAACTTAGATTGAAGCTCGGCCTATGTAGTAATGCAACCATTAGGTAAAGAATGCAACCAAGCCCTAGCCTTGTCCTTAAGAGAGAAAGGAAATAATCTTAGACGTATGACCTCTTAGGAGACATTGGGGATATGGAGAGTGGAACTCATCGCAACAAAATCAGTGATATGATCTAGAGAACTCTCATTGCTTCTCTCATAGAAGGAAAGAAGCATGGCCAACATATTAGGCTTAATCTCGAAGTTCGTCCCCCCTAAACCTGGAATTTGAATAGCCAAATTAGGTTCAAAGGCTTTAGAGAGAAAGAATTGCCTAAGAGTAGGTTCCTTATCTATAGGTGGATCCGGTCTATGGGGTTCTCATCTAAAATGATCTTGGGATTGATACCCATGGTGATCATGAGGTGAAATGTGATTCATTGGGGGAGAGGATTAGGAAGATGATTGAGATTGGCCATCTCCTCAAGAAGATCTCCCAAATTCCTAAAATGTCTTGCAATTCTATTGAATTCGAGATTAAGAGGAACTAGGGATTTCTAAGGGATCTCCTACCAAGTATGCACAAACTATCCTAACTCCGGCCATTTCAACCCCCAAAAACTTCAACAATCCTAAAACTACTGCAAATAAACCACAATCCTAGAAAGTCTACTAAAAACAAAAACAGAAGCTAAAATAGATAAACAAGAACTAAAGCAAGATAATACGAACAATAAAAAAGATAAGCATAAACTAAACAAACTACAAAGGAAAAGAAAGAAAACAAGAAAAGCAACTACCAAATCATACAAACAAAGAATGCAAACCACCGTGCCTCCCTGGCAACGGCGCTAAGAACTTAGTAGTTGGCTCTCGAGTGCAAGCTCTAAAGACCTGCAAGCACATGGATCCATACAGTGTAGTGTGTGCGAAAACGGAAGTTGAACCACAGGGAGGCTATGTTGTGGGATAAATTCTACATGTGTGTCCTAGAGAATGCTAAAAAGAAAACTTAAACTAACTATTTTTGGTTTTTTGGATGGTTGGGAGCTCTAACTAAGGAAAATAAAACTACTCTATGGGAATGAAAAGTTCAGAGACAAGCTGTCTAGGGAGAACTAACAAATGGAAAGGATTAGGGTAATATCTACTTATTAAT
This sequence comes from Cordia subcordata, assembly GCA_028554755.1. Taxonomy (NCBI): domain Eukaryota; kingdom Viridiplantae; phylum Streptophyta; class Magnoliopsida; order Boraginales; family Cordiaceae; genus Cordia; species Cordia subcordata. The sequence continues at coordinate 14,519,988 of JAPTOF010000010.1, read as the reverse complement.
GGGTGATCCTAGATTCCAATACTATGGGGTTACATGGAATAGCTTAATTATCAATTGCTTTTTTACTAGGTTGCTTAGTTAATGTAATTTCCCCCTAGGACTCGGGGCAAGTTTGTCCCTAGGCGACACCTCCTAGAGCTACGAGGTGGTCCTTATGACCTAGGGCCTTAAGAGTGACTAACTAGCTTCCTAGATGACCTAGAACAAACCTACCCTAGTACCTAAATCATTAGTTAGATTTAAAGCCAAGACCTCTAAATCTACCCAGAAACCTATTGGCTGGATTTAAAGCCAAAGGAGACTTGATTTAAACTAGCCTTTAATTATGCTGTGTCATTTTAGGGTCACAATAGTAGGATTTGACCTATTAATGCATTCATACATGTTCTAAGCCAAGGTGTTCGCAAATAAAGAGACCTATTTGACTACCAAACATCGTCATACTCGGATTACACCATTAAAAGCACTTTTGAACTAACATGTATGCAATATTGAGGTCATATTTACTACTAGGCATGCAAACATACACATGGACATGAATATAAGCATTACCCACTTTATAAGATCCACAAATAAACATATAGACATGATTATAGAATGGACTAGAGATGTTTAGTAGCAAATAGTCTTCAATTTATACATATGCAACTCTCATACGCATATTATCAAACACCTATACATGTATTGAACAATAGCCACTGAAACAAGAAAAACATAGCATATGTATATAGATTAAGCCATTGAATCCCATAATATAGAAGCATAGAATCAATCCATTACACAAGTGTCATCACCCTAAACTAATCTACTCAAATATAATATAATAAATGATGAAAGAAAGAATAGAAAACTCCCCTTCCATCCTAGCAATTCTTGTACAAAATCCTTGAGTAGACTTCAATCCAAGTGTTCAAAACCCTCCAAATGAGCTTAAGACTAGGTGAAAAGTATGTAAATGTGTGTGTGTTGGAGGTTAGTGAAAGAGGAATTAGAGTTTGGGAGATGGGTGCCAAAGAATATTTCTTATTGTCTTTAAAATGGCCAAAAGCAGACTTATATAGCTAATTTTTGCGACTACTGGAATACTAAGGGGCCTTTATTCCGGTAGTAGAAGCTTGCTCCCTGTTTTTGGCAAAATAGTGAGCGAGTGCACCGGTACCAAAAGGCTCTATTCCGGTAGTAGAAGCTTGCTTTCTATTTTTGGCGGAATAGTGAGCTGGTGTACTGATACTTTGAAGCCAGTGCTCCGATAGTGCCTCTTTGCTCTCTTTTGGCTTTGTTTTTGCTCTGTTTTGCTTCCAATTGTCTTGACCTTTGTTCGAAAGCTTCCAAACTTGATTTTCTTCCAATTTTCATCTTCAATTATACTTCCAATCCTTGCTCAAACCATCTGCATCTTCATTGATCTTCAAACAATCCTCAATCTCACCTATAACGTCTAAAACAAGCCATTAATGTAGCATTTACTGTTTAAACTCAACTATGTACAATTGTATATGCATAAACCTATACCTAGCACAAGTACTACACTAATGCAACTATTTAAGCTCAATATCCAAAATATAGACAAATAACAATTTAAACACACACAAAAACACAACACATCAATCTAGTTTCTACACCTTTTGATGGCTCACCAATAATTTCAGAAGAGGGATGATAACCAACAAATTTGTAGGTTTTCGGCAAGTTATCATGCGTATCATGTACCACATTTTGAGCATCATATTGCTTATTGATGTGTTTGTTTTGTGTGTTTATCTATTGCATGTATATACTTGTTTTGAGGTGTTTTGAGCTTCATTTAATGTATTAGGATAGCATTTAGGTCATAATTGTGCATATTAAGGTTTAAATGTTCATAGTTGAAGTAAAGACTTAAATGTTACACTAATGTGCGTTTATTGCTTGTTTTAGGTGTGATTTGGAGAGATAATTGGAGCTTAATTGAGGGTGCTTAAAGTGTGGAGAAAATCCAAGGGTGTTTTGGACGCAAAGGAATGAAGAAAAGTGCTTTTGGAAGTGGTCGGACGAAAGAAGGAGTGACCGAGGCGAAACCGAGCGCAACGTGAGCCAAATTCGGATCTTGCAACCTAAAAAGGATATGGAAAAATTTTGGATATGTTTTAGGTCACAAAAGATGGGTTGGGAGATCCCCCACGATGATACGAAGCCATAGAAAAAAATGGTGCGCGAATCGGAGCTAAAACGAGCAAGATATGACCATTTTACTATCAAGACTGGTTTGCCTCTGTCTAGGCCGGACGACCAATACGGTCGACCGGCTAGGTCGACCGGCCAGATCAGAACCTGGGCCAATTTTGGCCGGACGACTTAGGCCCAAAGCCGGTCGACTGGCTGGGCCCCTGGCTGGACGCGTAAACAGCTCCATTTAAGCCACTTTTCAGCCCTTTTTGATGGAGAAGAACACCCAAATCAAACACCCATTTCCCTAAACCTAAAATCCACCAAAAATCACCTCACACACTCACTTCTAAACACATTTAACACTTGGAATCAAGGATCTAAGAGGATCAAACACTAGGATTTGAGGCATAGCTCATGGTTTGTAAAGCTTGGCTATGGATATAAGGGTATCTCTCTTTTATCCTAAGTCTAATTATGTTTGATTAGAGCTATGTAGGGTGAATATATCTTGTATTTATGGATTGATTACTACTTTATATTAATGAAAACTTGATGGAATTATGTATATATGCCTTATGCTTATGGTTTCAAAGGCTATTTTACATACATGTCTATGTGTTTATTGAAATGCGTCAATGATGTAGCATATATATATATTGAAGTCTATTGTGCTATTAACCATTTCTAAATCATTATGCTAGCATGTCTATGTGTTTGTGTGGTGACTACATGAAGTGGATATGACTATATGCATGTCTATGTGTGTGTTAGCATACTTAATAGCATAACTAGCTTCTATTGCATGCATGTCAGGTGCTAGTGCATAAATTGGTGTAATCTAAACATGTCTATGTGTTTAGTAGTAGAATATACAGGTGTATTCTCAAATGCCATGCCCTAGATGTGTTTGCCATGCGCTTTAATGTCAATTTCCGCTAATTGTGATGCGATCGATGGTGCACAACTAGTATCTAGCCTAGGTCGAGTCCCCTTTGGCTTTAAATCCGGCCAATAGGAGTTCGGATAGGTTTAGATGACCTTAGCTCACTTAGGAAGGCTAGTTAGTCCACCCTAGGTTCACGAGGACCACGCCGTAGCTCTGAGTGACGGACTCGCACCGAGTCCTAGGGCCAGATTGGGGAACTAATTAGAGGACTAAGTGCTAAGGTTAGATCAATCTACACTCACCTAGAATCTTATTGGCTAGCCCTAATTCCTAAGTCATAAAGATCACGCCATACTGCTAGGCATCGCCACCTAGGGACGGACCCGCACTAAGGGTTAGGGTATCAATTAGGAGGCTAATTATAGGTCTAGATTAGAGCACTTAGTATAATCCATCAAGTAACCCTAGAAAGACGTAGTAATCACCATAAACAAGATGTAATCACCTTAGTCTCCCATTTCCAACGTTTGAATCCCCTTAGATCGCTTGATTCCCCCATCACATACATACGCGCTACCTTTTTATTTCTTTGTTCTTAGATTAGGTTTACTTTTCCCGAGCTTCCCTCGAACCAAAAACACCAAAAACATTGTAGTTAGGACCCCAACAAGTAGCTCGTTAGGACGCACTTAGCTTAGAACACCATACACATTAGGCCTCCCCGTGGATTCGACCCCGCACTCGCACACACTGTACTACACACGACCTGTGCGCTTGCGGGCTATTTAGGCTTGTGCTCAAATAGCGTTTCACTCATCAACATGCTTATCTTGTTTATCCTCATGACATGCATCATTAGATTCATTTCCTTTATCTAGGTCAAGATTACTCATATTCTTTTGAACAATAACCAGATCAACATCATCATATTTTGAATCAAAAGATCCTTCGTCAAATTTTACATTTATAGTTTCCTCAACAACTATGGTTCTTTTATTGTACACCCTATATGCCTTACTAGATGAAGAATAACTAAGAAATATGTCATCATCAGATTTTGTATCAAATTTGCGAAGATTGTCTTTTTCATTTAAGATAAAACATGCACAACCAAAGGTTTTGAAATATGAAATGTTTGGCTTTCTTCCTTTCCAAATTTCATACGGAGTTTTGTTAAGATCCATTCAAATGATGCTACAATTAATCACATAACATGTAGTGTTGACGGCCTCGGCCCAAAAGTAGCTAGGCAAATTATTTTCACAAAGCATAGTTCTCGCCATTTCTTGTAAGGAACGATTTTTTCTTTCAATAACACCATTTTGTTGTGGTGTTCTTGGTGCTGAGAAATTATGAGAGATATCATTTTTTTCAAAAAAAGATTTCATAGTTAGATTTGTCAACTCAATACCTTTATCACTTCTTATGGTGGAAATCAAATACCTTTTTTTCATTTTGAACATGTTTACAAAATTTAATAAACTCATTTGGTGTGTCATTTTTGTGTGCAAGAAAAATTACCCAAGTAAATCTAGAGAAATCATTAACAATCATATAAGCATACAATTTTCCACCCAAGCTAGCAACTTTATTAGGTCCAAACAAATCCATATGTAAAAGTTCTAATGGTCTAGAAATAGAGATCACATTCTTGCTTTTGAGATTCTCGAGTTTGTTTGCCAAGTTTACATGTATGGCACACATTATTACCAATATATTTGACTTTAGGCAATCTTCTAACAAGATCAAGATTAGAAAGTTTATTTATGGAGTCCACATTAACATCTCCTAGTCTTCTATGTCAAATCCATGTATTTTCATTCATAGCACTTAAGCATTTTACATCTTGATCATGCAAGTCATCAACGTCAAAAGTGTATACATTACCATGCCTCATGCCAACAAACACAACGTTATCACATTTATCAATTATTTCACATGAAGAGGCTTTAGAGTTAACAAATAAACCTTTATCTCAAAGTTGACTAATACTAAGCAAGTTGTGTTTCAAACCATGTACAAGTAAAACATTTTCAATGCACAATTTAGATTTGTTACCAACATTTCCAATGCCGATGATTCTTCCTTTGGAGTTATCACTGAATGTAATAAATCCACCATTCTTTTCCTTGAGTGACAAGAACTTTAATTTGCCACCCGTCATATGTCTTGAGCATCCACTATCCAAAAACCATTTTCCACTATTCTCGAAAGATGCAAGGCAATCCTACAAAATTTGAATGAAGCATGACTTGTTACCCAAGAGTTGTTGGGTCCTTGAACATTAGTTTTAGTTCCTTTAGGAACCCATATTAAATTGTATTTTTCTCACCATATTTTCTTATAAAGCATTTATGTGAAGCATGTCCATTTTTGCAACAATAGTTGCATGCAACGTTAAGAGCACTTGATGAAGATACTTTATTAAAATACTTTTTGTAATGATCATTTCTTCTTTGGAAACTTTTTGTATCTTTTGTAGAAAAAACCTTGGAAGAGCTTGGTGTCTTTTCAAAAAATTTTATGTAGGATTTTTATTTTAAATGAGAATCAAATCCAATTTTGGCTTCATCAAAAACACTTCATTGGTGTCCAAGAAAAACATTTAAGTTTTTGGTTCCATTTGTAAACTTTGAAACCACATTTTCCAAATCATTGACTTTTGCTTTCAAGTCCTCATTTTCCTTTTGTAAATCAATGTTGGTTTTCTTCTTCTCTAAATTCTTTTTCAAGTTCTCTTTTTCAATGCAAGCATCATGCAATTTACTTTCAAGACATAAAAACATTTTTCTCGAGCTCCTTGTTTTTGTTCACTAATTTCTTGAACTCTATAAGCATTTCATTGTACATTTCTTCCAATACTTCATAGGAACCTTTTTCATCACAAGAAATATAGTTTGGACTTACCTCATCTTCTTCTTTTGCCATAAGACATAGATTGGCAACAGAATCTTCTTCTTCATCACTTGACTCCGAGTCACTCCAAGTAGCCTTCAAAGCCTTCTTTTTGAATTTCTTCTCATCCTTCTTCTTTAATGGACACTTGGCTTTGACATGTCCTGGTTTCTTGTATTTAAAACAAATTAATTCTTTACTAGATTCACCTTTAGTTACCTCTTTCCTTTGTCTTTTCTTTGGATTGAACTTTTGCTTCCTCATGAATCTCTTAAATTTGGAGAACATGGCGATTTCATCGTCGTCATCACTTTCATTACAACTTGTTGATTCCTCTTGTGGTGTGGCCTTAAGAGCAATAACTTTGTTGACCTTGGGCTATTTTTCTAGCTCCTTAAGCTCCAATTCATGAGTCATGAGTAATCCGATGGGTTCACTCAATTTTAAATTATTGAGATCCTTGGACTCCTTGATAGTCATTGTCTTTGGTAGCCAAGCTATTGGTAGGCTTCTCAAGACCTTCCTCACAAGTTCAGCATTTTCATAATTCTTCCCAAGAGACTTCAAAAAGTTAACAATTTCAATAAATCTTGAAAACATTTGTTCAATATTTTCATCCGGAAGCATAGAGAACATTTCATATTTATGTACAAGCATGCTAATCCTAGTCTCTTTAACTTGATTTGTGCCTTCATGAGTGACCTCTAATTGATCCTATATTCCCTTAGCTATGATGCATCCTATAATTTTATTGAATTCAGAAGGATCTAATGCGAGGTAAAAATAGTGAATGGCATTAGCATTTGCTTCAACAAATTTTATATCATCTTTATCCCATTCTTCTTTCGCTTTAGGGACTTTTACACCATTAACTTATTTAGATGGAATACTAGGTCCATTTACTATGGTCGTCCATGCAATATAATCATTGGCTTGTAGAAATACTCTCATTTTGACTTTCCAAAAAGCATAATTTGTACCATCAAAGTATGGAAACCTAGTGGTGAAGAGACCTTCCTAAACTCTATGTGCCATGATCTTTAGCTCAAGACAGTTAAGTCAAAACACACAATAATGCAAATAATCATACACTTAATGCAGTTAATGTGTAAACCACTAGGCTCTGATACCATGTGTTGCCCAGAGAATGAATCCAAGAGGGGGTGAATTGGATTATTGGCAAAATTAAGCACTTAAAACCCTTTAACAATTATTTCAAGCAAAACCATATGCAAAAATAAAGATAAATACTTGAAAAGTAAAGAGAGTAGGGTCAAGAGTATCAAACACAGGTGATTTAAAGTGGTTCAAACTCCTAAGGGCCTAGTCCACTACCTAAGGTCTTTCCTTAGAGTTTTGAAAACTCTACTAATGAATCAGCTTCTTGCGTAGTACGTTGTAGAAGCGTAAAAAAATGATTAAAACCCTTGCTTTACTACAAGGACCACAAGTATTACCTTTATACTTGAGGATTTCAACCCTTCACTCTTGAGAGATGTTTCTAACAGCTATGCTACCCAAGAGTAAAGAAATTTACACCCAATATGATTGTAGAAACTTTGGTATATAACTTCTTTTGAGCAAGTGTACAATGGTATTTAAACCTTCATATGTTGCTCTAAGTAGATAAGCAATTTATGCAGCTCAAGAAAACTTCTTCTTAAATGCCAATGATATGCAATCAATGAAGGTTGCAATTAATAGAGCAAGATTGCAGTAGATGAAGTATATTAAAAGCAAGAGAACTTAGAAAGATGTTTTTGAACAAGTTGTGTCTGAGTTGGGAGGAGTATGATGTATTTATAAGCCAAAAAAGCAAGTCTCTCAATGGTTAAATTTTAAAAACAACACAAAGGGACTACCGGAGCACTCTACTAGTCGACCCTAGGTGTTCGAGTAGTTCCAGAGGCCAAATGGCCTTACCGAAACACTCTACCAGTCGACTGGTAGGCTCTTCCGATAGAGCAACATTGCTCTTTGATTTTACCGAAGCATTAAGCAAGTCGACCGCCTGTGTAAGCCAGTAGTTGTAGAAAAGGCTGAAAAAGCTGCTTTACTTTTTACCAAAAAGTTGCTATACATCGAATCAACAGTAAGTAGCGTTTTTCTACAGATTTTTACAGTTCAAGTAACTACTGTGCATATAAGATCGAGTAAATAATAAATGCTAACACCAACTTATTTTCCAAACATTAAATGTAAGATTAAAACAAGATTTTTTTATTTAATGCATGAGAAAAGTTTTCTATATGCAATACTATTATCCAATGGGTTATAGTCTTGTATAAAGATGCTTATATACCAATAATATAAACTTTATATTCAAAATAGTGTCTTTCACTGCAAAGCTAAGCTAATATATACATATGTACATATGTATATAAGCATATAGATCTGACAAAGTACCAAATATCAATATAATTGAGAATTCGATAGTGCATGCAGCTCCATAATGCAAAATATGGATTTCAAAGTTTAAATATTCTATAGGAAAAGTTGTTTTAAATGCAAATGAAGACATGTGCATATATAATACTAAGTATAAAATAGTAAAGATTATCAAGCAATCAAGACTTATGAAGAATGCTTGCAATGTAATAAGTTTTTGAGCTCATAGATAATTGTTTATGTACAAAGATCAACTTAACATAAGACTAGAAAGAAGAAAAGAATTATAGCTACAAATTATTCAGGCTTCATTACCCATGCTCCATAACCATGCTTTAGATCTTTTCTTGGCTCCAATAATGCCACTGTGTAAGATATTCAACATACTACAAATAGTAGCAATTAGATAGCAATTAGATAACAAAAACACAACAATTATGGCATCATCAAAATACAATTAATGTATTTAAGCCGATATATTCAACAATGTGCTATTTGTTAATGATCATACAAGATATACCTGGTTGATCATACAAGATATAACTGGTTGTACCCTTTGAAATATAAACAAGATGTGTTTGATGTGTACATCGCTTTTATTACTCTTGTGAAAACTCAATTTGCTGCTACTATTATAACTCTTAGTACTAATGATGGTGCAGAGTTTGTCAATCAAAAATTTAGTGCTTTTCTTAAAAAATAAGGCACTATTCATCAAAGAAGTTGTCCTCATACATCAACATTTGTACTTAATTGAAACTGTTATTACAACACTATATCAAACTCATTTACCCCTATCCTACTAGCTTAAGGCTTTGTCCATAGCTAACTAGGTCAAATTATCTTTTGATTGTCTTTATCATAAACTACCTGATTATAATAGTTTAAACCTTATAGCTGCTTATGTTTTCCTTGGCTCAGACCTTATTTTGAGAATAAGCTTGATTAGAGGTCTAAATCGTGTGTCTTTCTAGGTTACTCTCCATACTCAAAAGGTTACAGATGCCTAGATTTGACTACTAATGTAGTATATATGTCCAAACATGTCAAGTTTATTGAACATATCTTTCTTTACAACTGGACTTCCCCTAGTGATCTTGAACAACTTCACACTCTTCTTGTTCCTGTACCACCATCTACTTCATCCACTTACCCAAATCACTCAACTTCAGTTACAAATCAATTCACATTGTCCTTAAAATCTAGTTCAAACTCATTAAATCCATCTCCTCCCCATTCTCTTAATCTTTCTTCTAGTCATTTTGAGTCAAAATCATCATCTGATCAAGCACAAGTCTCATTTGAGGTCCTAGCACCTATAAGCACTACTCAGCCATCTCATCATATGGTCACTAGTTCCAGAACAGGTACGTTAAAGCCAAATCCAAGGTATAGTCTCAATGCAGTCTTATTAGACTGTCCTAAAATTGAACCTCAAAGTTATAAAGAGGCTGCCAAAAATATTCATTGGCAAAAGGCTATTGTGGAAGAGTTCCATGGTTTTCAAACACAAAAGACTTGGACTCTTGTTCCACCACCTCCTAACAAAGCTCCAATAGGCTACAAATGGGTATACAAAATCAAGAAAAATGCAGATGGTTCTCTAATAAGATACAAAGCTAGATTGGTAGCAAAAGGATTCAATCAAGCTTATGGACTAGATTATTATGAGACATTTTTTCTAGTTTTGAAGACACAGACCATTAGAAGTGTCTTATCCCTAGCCTTGCATAATTAGTGGAGATTAAGGCAATTAGATGTGTCTAATGCATTTCTATGTGATTCATTAGAAGAAGAAGTGTTTATGCAACAACCTCAGGGATCCGCGGATGCTAACTTTCCTAGTTATGTCTGCAAATTCAATGGGTCCTTATACGGACTTAAACAGGCATCGAGGGCCTGGTATCAACTGCTACATAGTTTCCTACTTCAACAAGGCTTTGTATGTAGCAAGGCTAACTCTTCCCTATTTGTGCAACACAACTCTCAAGCATTCATAGTGATCTTAGTCTATGTTGATGATATTATCATCATAGGTTCCTCACCTCATTATATTGACTATTTAATCTCACTCATAGGAGTTAATTTGCTATCAAAGATCTTGGCACACTTCATTACTTCTTAAGACTAGAAGTTGAATACAATGACTCTGTCAAACTACTAAATCAAACAATGTATGTAGGAGTATTGTGAAAAAAAGCTAGCATGCTAAATTGTAAAGCCAGTTCCACATCTATGGTGCCTGATGTGTGCGTATCGAGTTTTACACTCACAAGCGTACGGATTGTTCGTGGTATAGCGAATTCGAGCGCGGGTATCGTCTCCACAAAGAGGCTACCTTAGTTAGGCCTCTATGTGCTCGGGTGCCTCAAATTAGCTACGTGCTTATATGTGTGTGTGATGGGTGTAAAGATCCTCTCTAAAAATTCCAAAAAGCTCTCCCAAGATCCCCCTTTTTAGTCTAAAAATCGGACTTTTATATCAATTTTTCACGATCTGCCGGTCGACCTGCTTTTATATCAACTTTTCACAATCTACCGGACTGGCTTCTTCTCTTAGGTCGACCGGCTTTTTGATGATGCTCTCTGGACTGGCCGGTCGACCTAGCTGATCAATCGGCTTTGGAAGGGTGGTCGTCCGGCTATTTTTGGCACCTCTCTGGAGTAGCTGGTCGACCTAGCCGGTTGACCAGATCTTTCTTTTTGGTCGTCCGACTGGCTTCTTTCCTCCATTCTTTGTCTTTTCAGCCTCCAATCTTCTCCTTTTGACTCGTACATCTCCCACCTTTATCACCTATCATTGTTCAATATCGATCTTAACCTAAAGTTCACCTAAATCATTGAAAACAAGTAATTAGTGTAACAATTTGTCTCTTAAACTCAATATGTACATTTGTTTACACTTAAGCCTATTCTTATCAAAAGTACTACACCAATGCATCTTTTTGAGCACTTAATACTTCTTAAACATAGGTAAATTACAATGCAAACACACACAAAAACACAACACATCAACACCCCCCAACCTTCTCCTTGCTTGTCATCAAGCAAGCCCAATCTTAAATTTATTTCTAAAGCTGATACGATTGATTGCCTCAAGGATTGACTCACTATCAAGATTAGTCTAAGAAGCATGAAGGGGGCATTTCTATTGTGGAGAGATCTCCAAATCTCTTTGGATCCTCCCTCTACTCATAAGGGGTCTCGTTCCTCGTGGGAATTTCCCAAGTAGCCAATCCACCACAAGCCTAGGATTCGAACTCACGCACTCGGGATATTGATATTTCATGCTCCCTCAACTAACACGGCCACCTGACATGCACCAAGCCTCAAAGACAAGAAGGGAGAATATACAAACACAATGGCTTATAAAAAGCCTTATTCACGTATCTACAAAAATAATAACTTGTGCTAAGTTGACATTGTGTCACTTATGCACTTATTCACTAACTTTTTGGTGCCTTTGGCTTTTTTTCTCTTTTTGACTTCATTTCATTATATATATATATATATATATATATATATATATATTTGCACCTCTTTGCCCTTTTCAACTTTCTCTGTTTTGGATTTTTCATGCTTTGTATTGTATTCACAAAAAGAAAGAAAAAGAAAGGCTTAGGCATATAAAAAAAAAAAAAAAACAAATCAAGGAAGGGGCGCTCACATCAACAACCCTTTTCCAACATTCTTTCCTACTAAGCTATGGGGTGGCTACAAGGGTTATTCTTTCAAGGTTCTCACTCCCCACAACTTTGAAGGGCATCCCCTCCAAGACTTAATTTTCAAACCACTTTATTCATTTCCCCATAATATCTCTCATCTTCATAAATCAATAGAGTCAATCACAAAAGCCAACACAATGATCAAAAAAAGAAATAAATGACTCTCTATGCATCAAAATTGAAAAATTTTCACCATTTTTAAGCACATAATGCAATCTACCCTAAGTAAGATATATAACAAGAAAACTAAACTCCGTTACCCCTAAACCTAAACTTTGCTAGTCCTCAAGCAAATAAATCAAAACACAAAAATAAGTAAATCGTCATTACAAAACAAGTAAGGGTGGTGGGGATAGGGTATAAGCATGGGGAATAAGTGGAGAAAGGATAGATACAACCTTGCATTTTCTTCAAAGCTTTCCATGCCAATGGCAAAATCACCATACTACTAATCCTGTGACTCACAATTCATAAACACTCACAAAGAAAACAAGATTAGTAGCATTGGGATTCAACACTTTGGTTTGGGTGCAAGAAAGATAAAAGAAAGAAAATAAAAAGAAAAGAAAGTGAAACAAATGAAAAACTGAAAAATTGAACCTAGGTTGCCTCCTAGTAGTGCTAACCACTATGCCGTCACCCGGGCAAACACTAACTCATCTTCAACTTCCATAGATGGGATCCTGAAGCATTAAAGCCTTCATACGAGCCATGCTCGGATCATATACATGCTTCAGGCGTTGCCCATTCACCGTCAACTCTCGACCATCCTTCAAGTCTTTAATTTTGACTGCTCTGGACGGATAGGTAACCATCACCTCATATGGACCATCCCATCTTGTCTTAAGCTTGCCTGGAAAGAGTTTCAATCATGAGTTAAACAACCAAACTTTACCAGAAGGAGAGAATGATTTCTTAATAATGTGTTTATCATGAATTCTCTTTATCTTATCCTTATAAAGTTTAGCATTCTTATATGCCTCAAATCTGAGCTCTTCCAATTCCGTTAGGTCTAGCTTCCTTTTCTCACCCGCTCTTGCCAAGTCAAAATTTAGGGCTTTGATTGCCCAATAAGCTCTATGCTCTAGTTCTACCGGCAAATGACAAGCTTTACGATAAACTAATCTATACGGAGACATACCATTGGGAGTCTTAAAGGCGATACGGTAGGCCCACAAAGCATCATTTAGCCTAATAGACCAATCTCTCCTATCGGGCCTAACCGTTTTCTCTAAAATGTGCTTGATCTCCCCATTGGACACCTCTACTTGTCCACTAGTTTGTGGGTGATAGGAGTGGCTACCTTATGGGTGATCGAATATCTTCTCAACAAGGCCTTTAAAGTCCTGTGGCAAAAATGCAAACCCCCATCACTAATTAAGACCCTAGAGACTTCAAATCTAGAGAAAATGTTCTTCTTAATGAACTTAACCACTACCCTATGGTCATTAGTACGTGTAGGAATTGCTTCAACCCATTTGGATACATAATCAATGGCCACTAAAATGCAGTGGTACCCAAAGGAAGATGGAAATAGACCTATGAAATCTATACCCCAAACATCAAACAACTCACAAGGAAGAATAAGGGATAAAGGCATCATGTTTCTCCTAGAGATGGACCCGGATTGTTGACATCTAAAACACTTCTTACAATACTCTTGGGCATCCCTTAAAAGAGTGGGCCAAAATAATCCACATTGCAAGACCTTCGTGGCAGTCTTCTTCCCACTAAAATGACCTCCACACCCCTTATCATGACACATACTCAAAACATTCTCAAACTCGTCCTCAGGCACACACTGACGAATCATTTGATCCGCACACACTTTAAAGAGATAGGGATTATCCTAAAAGAAATGCCTAACTTGTGCTAGAAACCTATCTTTTTCTCTTTTCTCTCAATGGGGAGGAAAACGCCCTGTGGCAAGATAATTGACAATATGAGCAAACCAAGGTATATGATAAGAGACGGCAAACAATTGCTCATCGGGGAATGAATCACGAAAAAGGGATGTATCACTAGAAGACTCACTGACAAGACGGGAAAGATGATCCGCAACTAAATTTTCTCTACCCTTCTTGTCCCGAATTTCTATGTCAAACTCTTGAAGGAGGAATAACCACCTAATCAAGCAGGTTTTAGACTATTTCTTAGATAACAAATACTTCAATGCCGCATGATCGGTGCAGACAATCACCTTGGATCCTAGGATGTACGACCTAAACTTGTCAAGGGAGAAGACTATTGTTAGAAGCTCTTTTTCCATGGTGGTATAGTTCTTTTGTGCTTCATCAAGAGTCTTACCAGCATAGTACACAACATGGGGCAACTTATCCTTCCTTTGACCTAAAACAAATCCTATCGCATAATCGGATGCATCACACATAACCTCAAATAGGAGACTGTAGTTAGGTGGCTGGATAGTTGGAGATGCAGACAATAAGGATTTAAGCCTATTGAAAGCTCTAACACATTCATCATCAAAGTCAAAAGGGACATCTTGTGCTAGGAGTCTAGACAAGGGACATGCAATGTGACTAAAATCCTTAATGAATCTATAGAAAAATCCTGCATGCCCTAGAAAAGATCTAACATCCTTGACATACTTAGGGACAGCTAACTTTTCAATCAACTCTACCTTAGCTGGGTCAACTTGAATTCCACTAGATGATACAACATGACCCAACACTTTCCCTCGTTGCACCATGAAGTGGGATTTCTCCCAACTCAACACTAGATTCTTCTTCATACATTGGTCTAAGACTAAAGAGAGATGACTCAAGCACTCATCAAAGCTATCTCCAAAGACCGAGAAATCATCCATGAAAGTCTCTAAATGCCTCTCAATCATGACACTAAAAATGGCCATCATACATCTCTGAAAAGTCGCTGGGGCATTACAAAGACTGAAGGGCATTCTCCTATAGGAAAAAGTGCCATAGGAACAAGTAAAGGTGGTCTTCTCCTAGTCCTCGGGAAACACGAGGATCTGATTATAACCCAAATAGCCATCTAGAAAAAAATAGTAGCTATGCCCAGCTACTCTATCTAAGATTTGGTCTAGAAAAGGCAATGGGAAATGATCTTTCCTAGTTTTGGAGTTGAGCTTCCTATAATCAATACAAACTCTCCACCTCGTAGAAGTACGTGTAGAGATAAGCTCTCATCTCTCATTCTCAACAACCGTGATCCCAGACTTCTTAGGGACAACTTGGACTGGGCTAACCCACTCACTATCGGAGATCGGATAAATAATGCCTCCTTCTAAAAGCTTAATGATCTCTTTCTTAACTACTTCGCTCATGTGTAGGTTTAGCCTCCTTTGCATCTTCCTAGAAGGAATGGCTCCATCCTCAAGATGAATACAATGCATGCAAACTGAAGGGTCTATACCTCTCAAATCATCAATTTTCCACCCTATAGGCTTCCTACGCTTCCTAAGGACCTCTAAGAGATGCTCTTAATGCTCACTAGAAAGATCGGAAGTTATGATGACCGGAAGGGTCTCATTAGGGCCTAGGAATGCATATTTCAAATGATCGGGAAGGGGTTTGAGCTCTAAAGAAAGGCTAGGCTCAACCAAGGGGGACTTAACCTCAACATTATTAATGGGGACATCACTAGAAATAAGACTAGAAGAATTAACCTCAAGTGACTTACTAGTCAAATGGCTCTCGATCAAGGAAGTAGAAGCTACACATTTCTGCTCTAAAGTCTTTAAATCAAAACTCGACATCAATTCCTCAATTTTCCTCAATTCTTCTCCGTCAGCCGTAGTTTTTTCTATAAGATCCTCAACACAAGAATCAATCACATCCACCCTAAAGGCACTCTTCTCCATCCTCTCCTCCTATACTAGCCCTATTCACTGCCTCGGCAACCTTCATAGTGGATCTCAAATTCCCAAATTTCATCTCTAATAACCCCAACCTACAATAGATAATGGCATCAGCGGTGGCAAGGAAGGGGCGACCTAGAAGAATGGGTGTAGAATATCTAGAGTCATGTCCTGAATCCATATCTAACACTATGAAGTCAATAGGGTACACAAACTCACCTACCTGGACCATAATGTCCTCTATCACACCCCTAGGTCTGTGCTCGGATCTATCAGCTAGCCAAAGAGTAACATGTGTAGGGGATAACTCACCTAAACCTAACTGCTGATAGACGGAGTAGGGAATGAGATTCACACTAGATCCTAAATCTAACAAGGCGTGATCAATCTGGGTCTCACAGATCCTACAAGGAATGGTGGAGGCTCTGAGGTCACTCATCTTGGGTGGAAGGCCCGAAGTACAAATACTACTCACCTTCTCTGTAAGCCTCACCTTTTTAGGAATGTTCAATGACCTACATTTCCTTGTACAAAGATCTTTAAAGAACTTAGAATAAGAGAGGATGGAAAGGATCGCATCTATCAAAGGAAGATTGACCTTAAGGTCCTTAAGATGCTCTAAAACCTTGAAGAACCTAGAATCCTCACTAGGTGTAGGCCTCTCTAAGGCAGATGGAAAAGGAACTCTAGGCTCAACATCTCTAAACATATGGGAATCATCAATAGGCTCCTTTCCCTCCCGATATGGGCAGGAAGTACTACTCTCTCTATGGTCTCTAATGGGCTTATCTCTTTCAATAGGACCCTCTCTAGGATTTCCCTCAACTGGGCTACAATGTGGTGCTCTAGACTCTAAAGGACCACTAGGTGCAGGCACTTGAAAGTCAACTCCTACCCTATTATCCGTTACCCGACCACTCCTAAGAGTGGTAACGGCCTTAGCCTAGGCTTGAAGGGGATAACTGGTATCGGTGGAGAAACAGGACTGGACTTTAGGGTTCACCTCCAGCTGAGAAAGCAATTTCCTGGGGTTTCTAGTGCTCAACTAATTAGCAATCTGTCCTAATTGTGCCTCAAACCTAGTCATCTGCTACCTATAACTAGCCATTTCTTGCCTATTATCAACTAACTCCTACTGCTTACTAGCTAATGCCTACTACTGATTCTGAATAAACTACATTAACTTCATCACATCATTACTAGGAGTCTGGCTACTAGAGGGAGCAGGTAAAGCGTGAGGTTGAGGAGCACTAGTGAGACGGGGCTGATTAACATATAGTCTCATGAGATGACTCGGAACACAATGCACAAACTTCAACAACTAAAGGGGCAGAGAAAGAACCTATAGAACTAGTCCTATGACCTTGGGATGAAATGGACAAAGAAATGAATTGATCTATCTTATTCATCAAAGCCTCAACCTTAGAGGGTAAATCTAAAGAAACTCCAACCTCACTAACACTTCTCTTGTTGCTTCCCCGACAAGACCTTTCCATGGCAAAATTTTGAAAAGAATTTTCAGCTACCATTTCTATTTTCTCCCATGCCTCGGTCGGTCTCAAAAGATAAAAGTCACCACCATAGGTGGATTGACCATCATCCTATTTTGTTCATTTAAACCTCGAAAGAAGAATTACATTAGGTCATGATTGTCGTACCTGTGGTGTGGACATTGTCTAAGAAGGTCCTTGAACCTCTCCCAAGCCTCATGAAAAGATTCTAGATCATGTTGGGAGAAAGTCATAATAGCAGTCCTAAGGTCGGCCGTCTTGGCCATGGGATAAAATTTTTGAAAGAACTTAGATTGAAGCTCAACCCATGTAGTAATGCAACCATTAGGTAAGAAATACGACCAAGTCCTAGCCTTGTCCTTAAGAGAGAAAGGAAACAATCTTAGACGTATAACCTCTTGGAAGACATTGGGGACATGGAGAGTGGAACTCATCTCAACAAAATCAGTGATATGATCTAGAGGACTTTCCTTGCTTTTCCCATAGAAGGAGCGAAGCATGGCCAACATGTTAAGCTTAATCTCAAAGTTCGTTTCCTCTAAACCCGGAATTTGAATAGCCAAATTACGCTCAAAGGCTTCGAGAAGAAAAAATTGCCTAAGAGTGGGTTCCTCATCTATGGGTGGATCCGGTCTACAGGGCTCTCATCTTAAATGATCTGGGACTTGATGCCCGACGTGATCATGAGGTGGAATGGGATTCATTGGGAGATTGGGAGGATTAGGAGGATGATTGGGATCTGCCATCTCCTCAAGAAGATCTCCTAAATTCCTAAAATGTCTAGCAATTCTATCAGGTTCGGGATTAAGAGGAACTAGGAGATCCCTAGGATTGAAGCATTAAACAAAGATTTGAAGGATTTGTACGGATTTGGAAGCAAGAATTAGGGAAGTTCTTCTTGTTCTTTCTCTATTTCTTGTAAATATGTTGCTAGATTAAGGTAGATTTAGGGTTGATTGTTGTTGTATATTAGATTAGGGCTTTGAATAATGGATTTGTGTAGATCTTTAGCTCTTAATTCATGTTTATTTACATAAATTTGTGGCATGATTCAATATGTCTATGTATTGGAAATCAAACATGTCTATGTGTTTGTTAAAATGCCTAAGTGAATATGCATGTGTTATTTGTGCTTCAAATGCTCTTATCTACTTATATGGGTGATGTGAATGTGCTTAATCTCATGGCTTTGCTTAGTAGAGTAGGCTTTAGCTTTAAATCTAGCTAATAGGTTACATGCTATGCTTAGTCAAGTTTAGGTGCTAGTCCTTGGTTTTAAATCCAGCCAAGTGGATAAGTTAACCTAGATTAGATCACCAAAAAGCTGGTTGAGCTAAGAGTCGGTCGACTGGCAGATCGTAAAAAGTCGATATAAAAGCCCGATTTTCAGACTAAAAAAGGGGATCTTAGGAGAGCTTTTTGGAATTTTTAGAGAAGATCTTTACACCTATCACACACACACACGCACGTAGCTAGTTTGAGGCACCCGAGCACATAGAGACCTAACTAAGGTAGCCTCCATGTGGAGAGGATACCCGCACTCGAATCCGCTATACCACAAACGATCCGTACGCTTACGGGTGTAAAACTCGATACACACACATCAAGTTTTTGGCGCCTCTCTGGAGTGGCCGGTCGACCTAGCCGGTCAAAGCTAGGTCGACCAGCTCTTTCTTCTTGGTCGTCCAGCTGGCTTCTTTCCTTCATTCTTTGTCTATTCCGCCTCCAATCTTCTCCTTTTGACTCGAACATCTCCCATCTTTATCACCTATCATTGCTCATTCTCAATCTTAACCCAAAGTTCACCTAAATCATTGAAAACAAGCAATTAATGTAGCTGGTGTCGTCTTTCGAGTGCAAGCTCTAAAAGACCCGCAAGCGTACGGATCGTGCAATATAGTGTGTACGAGTGCGGGTGTCGAACCACAGGGAGGCATGAATAATGTGGGTGAATTCTATGCTTGGTGTTCTAAAAAGTGCCAAAAAGAAAGATCTAAACTAGGTATATTTCCTTTTGGGGTTTTTGGATTATCGGGAGCTCTAAGTAAAGGAAAATAAAAAATAAACTATGAATATGAAAAATGGGAACACAAGTTGGTCAAGAGGGAACTAACACTTGAGAAGGGATTAGGGTGACTTTGACTTATGAATGGGTAATTCTATACTCAAATGCTATGGGATTAAGGGATGATGGCTAACTATCATGAGTGCTCTTAACCAGGTTGTTAGTTAGTGTTCCCCCTAGGACTCGGTGTGGGTCCGTCCCTAGGCGGCGCCTCCTAGAGCTACGGCGTGGTCCTTATGACCTAGGGCCTCAAGAGTGACTAACTAACTTCCTAGGTGGCTTAGAATGAACCTACCTTAGTACCTAAACCTTTGGCTGGATTTAAAGCCAAGACCTAGTGTTGCAAAGGTCGACTAAACCTATCTGAAAACCTATTGGCTGGATTTAAAGCCAAAGGAGACTCGGCCTAGACTAGCCCTAAGTTATACTTCGTCATTCTAAGGTCACTACAGCAGGATTTGACTTGCTAGACATGAATAAAAGCATTACCCACTTCATAGCATCCACATATAAACACATAGACATGATTATAACATGGATTATATGTGTTTAGTAACAAACAAACTTCAATTTATACACATGTTATTCATCTAGGCATTTTATCAAACACTTAGACATGAATGAGAAAATACCCATTTAAACAAGACAATTCGAAACATGTATATATATTCAGCCATCATATCCTATATCATAAGAGTATATAATTAACCCATTACCTAAGTTAAATCACCCTACACAAGTCTACTCAATCATAATAGAAAATAGAATGAAAGAGAGATAATGAAGCTTCCCTTTCATCCTAGCTAATCTTGTACAATGCTTTTGAGCAATCTTGATTCCAAAATGTTTGAACCCTCCAAATCAAGCTTGGTTCTTAGTGAGAATTGTGTGAAAAGTGTGTGTAAAGTGGGTGGAATATAGGGTTAAGTGTGTGAGAATTCTTGGTGTGAAGTGTGTGTGAATCTCTCAAAAATTCTCTCCTTTTTTTTTCTGCAGAATCGAACCCTATTTATAGGTTCTCAGCAAATTGCCGGTCCACCGTCTAGGTCGATCGGCCTCTGGAGTACTCGACCGGCTTTTTAATGATGCTCTCTGGAGTGGCAGGTCGACCTACTCTGGAAGGGGGTCGTCCGGCTGTTTTTGGCACCTCTCTGGAGTGGGCGGTCGACCTAGCCGGTCGACCGGCTCTTCTTCCTTGGTCGTCCGGCTAACTTTATTCCTCTATTCTTTATCTTTTCGGCCTTTGGTCTTCTCTCTTAGGCCCGTGCATTTCCCATCTTCATCACCTTTCATCGTCCAATCTTGATCTTAACCCAAAGTTCACCTAAATCATTGAAAACAAGCAATTAGTGTAGCAATTTATCTCTTAAACTCAATATGCACATTTGTTCACGCTTCAGTCTATTCCTATCAAAAGCACTACACTAATACATCATTATGAGCACTCAACACCTCTAAAATATAAGTAAATGACAATGCAAACACACACAAAATCACAACACATCAGAAGCAATGTGTCTCTTAAACTCAATATGTACATTTGTTTACGCTGAAGCCTATTCTTCTCAAAAGTACTACACCAATGCATCTTTTTGAGCACTTAATACTTCTTAAACATAGGTAAATTACAATGCAAACACACACAAAAACACAACACATCAGTACCTTATCCCTCTAGTTCTTCTAACACTGCAGATCAACCTTATGTAGCTCCCATTGAGTTTAGAAGTCTCATAGAGGTCCTACATTATCTTACTCATACTAGGCTGATATCAAGTATGTAGTCAACTCTCTTTGTCAGAAAATGCATTCTCCATCACAGTTTGATTTTGCAGCTCTTAAGAGACTGCTAAGGTTTATTCAAGGTACTTTGGGCTAGGGCATTCTATTCCAGTCCAGTACACTGCAACTCGTAGGATTCTCAGACTCAATTTGGGCATGTCATATAGAAGATAAAAGATCAACCACTAGATTTTGCATTTATTTAGGTAGCAACCAAAAACAGCTTTGCATGGAAAACAAGAAAAAGGAGGAGGCAAATGAAAGAAGGAGCCATTCTTCCTTATCCTACTATTCTTTTTATCTGTTGTGCTCACTTGTTCAATGAACTCATACCATAATTGATTTCATTTCTATGAGAATTTATACTTTTTACTAATTTTTTTTTGCTTCGGTCTATAAAATAGTTCTAAGTCAATCTTGTCATTTATAAGTCCAATTATATTAGAACACATGTAGAATTAAAATTAATACGTATATTTTACATAAATATCTTTTTGTTATAATATTTTTTGTTATTATAATTTCCATTGAACAAAGAAAATAAAAAAATATAAGAAAATTATCAACCAAGGAACAAGTAATAGTTGAATTTACAAGACAACGACTAACAATGATTATTGTAGCTTAAACATAATAGTATATATTATATAGATAAATGTCTTTAGAAGATTTTTTGTGAATTTGTCTTTTTTATTTGCATGTACCTGTAAAATAGTATAAAGTTAGACCTTATTTTTTAGGCCATCTTAAGAATTACCACATGTCATGAGTCAGAGTATTGTAAGTAGTATCAAAATCAACAAGTTTCAATTTTGCGGACTCTATCTTAATTAAGTATTTTATAAAATAATCATTATTTAATGCTAACAAATTACAACAATTATGTCATAAGCCTCCACTTCTTTTTCCTTCTTTTTCACTCTTTTTTCTTTCAAGTTATTTCAAAATATCAAAATCAATTCTTTTTTTTTTTTAAAAAAGCCATCTATTTAATCTTCATTATTAAATATTTACTGATAACTAAATAAAAGATGTAAATTGATTATTCTCTCTAATTTCAAACACTTATTAAATAAAATATAGGATAATTCTCAAGTTATTATGAGTGTGTGAAAGTGAAAATATCACATATATAGAATGTTTAGTTAAAATAAAAAATACACAAAAAAGTACATTTATAGAATTTTTTAAATAGAAAATATACAAAATCTATATATTTATATATAAAAGTAATAAAGTTATGCCACATTATCAAAATTTAATTTTTGTGAGATTTTTTTATTAATTACAATTCTGTATTAACAAATGAGAAAATTATCCTACAAGTCCTCATTATTTTTTCTTTTAAATTAGTCATAATTATTAAGAAAGATCCAAATCAGTTTTTATTATTTTTAAAAATGATCAATTTAGTCTATATCAAGAAATATTTAATAAAAGAATCACTATTTATGTTTATACTATTATATAAAATTAAACTTAAATGAGTCTAGAGTTTTTTAGATGACACATGAGCTAAGGCAAGAAAGGGTAAGTCAAAATTTTACACTTTCATAAATAGTGATGTACAAAGTAATTTGAATTTTATTATTTTGACTAATTTTATTGTGATGTACAAAGTAATTTGAATCTTATTATTCTAACTAATTTTATTTCACAATTTTATAACATGTTGTATTTATTTTAAATTTACTCTATATTTATATAATCTATCTACCTATTGTTGGAAAACTATGAGTGACTGACAAAATATTTCTAGAGATCCTTGGTTTTCTTACTAATTCATTTAATTCATAGGAGTTATGGATTCTTTGAATCTTGATTTCTTATATAAATATAGTAACTTTTTAGTTTCTCTACTATCTTGAAATGGACTTAATTTAAAAGGTTATAAGACCCTTTGAGTGCCCTTTATGAATATAGAAATGATGACTTGGTTTCCTCCTAAACTTATATATAATGATTCTTTCAGGCATTGCCTAACACAAAAGAAATCTTTTCTACTAACAAATTTTAGAGCATAAATAGCATATAGACCGTAGGTATTTACCATGTGTAAGAAAGGGTTCACCATTGAAAAGTTCACAAACTTTTGTTCATAGAGTACTACCATCACAAATAATATAAATGTTGTATCATGGGAGGATTGTATCACAAAATTGTTAATACCGTAGCAAAAGTATAAATTCCTTAAAGAGATTGAGCTTAGTCGTGTCTCTTTTATTTGGTTTTTTTTGATATATTATTCAATTTTCTTTAATTTATATTTTAGTTTTTGAGGTTAGGTATTTTTCATTTTATTTGGTTTATTTACTTAATATCAATTTCTTATCTCATACAATTCTATTTTATGTTTTTGCAATTATTTTACCAATAGCTATGCACATATCTATATCCAGATGACTATATAACTATATAACTATATGATAATAATAATAATAATAATAATGATAATAATAATGATAACGATAATAATGATAATAATAACAACAACAACAACAGCAACAACAACAACAACAATCATCATTATCATCATCATCATCAATGTAAAATTGTACACACCTTAGAGGAAGTTCAGAGACCTTATAATAATCTACATCGTATAGCCTTAGATGAATCATTAGTAATTTACAATAAGAAAAGTGTTTAAAAGTTCAATAGATTTGGTACCATGAGAGCTTTTATGAGAAAATTTGAAACCAAGTATTATCATAATCTTTTAATTTGACACATTTTGAAGATTTTTATGACATGAAAAAAAATACAAAGAGACATATATTATACATAAAAGTATAGATTATTCACCTTGTAAGAGTTCATGTGATCTTAGAGTGTACAATTATTAATACAATTATTCATATAAATAAATAAATGAGTTTAAAAATTCAAAAGATTTGGTGTCATGCAAAAGATAGTTTAAAACTAAAGGTAAGGACTTTTATTATATGAACACATACAAAGAAAAATACATTATACTTAAATATAAATGCATACATACATACATACATATATATATATATATATATATATTCATTGTGTATTTACCTATTTAAGTTTTGAAGGCTTTTCTATATATCACTATTAATGTGCAAATAAATAAATAAATTTAAAAGTTCAAAAGATTTTGTACTATATTATAAGATAGTTTGAAACCAAAAGTTACCATCAGGTATTTTTATATATTTATCTCAATAATGATCCAAACTTGAGAATCATAAGAGAACTTTAATATTAAATTGTTTTCAATTATTTATATAAAAAGATTACCTAATAAAAAATCACATGGGTTTGAAAATAACTAGTTATTTCTGTAGATTTGTAGTAATGAGTTGAAAAGTTTTCAAAATTTTTATGCAAGCATGAACAACTTCAAATCTGACGATGACAATCAGGTTGTATATTATATTATTATGTTTATTTATTCAATCACTAATATTTTTTTTTTTGGCATATAATATTACTTGATTCATGTATGCTAAATATATAAAATAATTTTTTTTTGTTTTTCTGAATAATTGAATATAAGATTGTTGACGGATAGGTAAGTGTTTGCTGGAGAAAATCAAGATATCTTTGAAGTTGCAGATAAGCCTTGTATTTTACAACGATGTGTACTGATCAAATCGACTATTTGGTAAGCTATATATATTTAATTATTGTAAATTTTTCGGAGGTTTTCCACGTGCAATGACCGCTTTCGTGCAATAGGCATTGGTAACCTGTGCATGGGATAACCAAGGGGCACGGACTGTATCTGTGGAAGGTTATGAGGGCGCAAGCCTAACAACTTAGGCGCATTAGATGGTGTTTCTCGTCGGGGAAGGAAGACACCTTTATAGGTGCTCTACCATCCGTAACAAACCAATCTAGAGCACATTTTCTGGAGCATATCCTTTGCGACTCCGTGATTATAGCTGTTAAGAGATTTTCGTTCCGCGTCAACGTATCCCCCAGATCCCTTTACATCAGGGAATTACTGCACTTTTCTTCCACAAATCCCACGCTCCATGACGCTCAGCAACCCGAGGGTTCCCTCTTCTTGGCCTTGAGCCTCCAGCGCTCGAGCCCTGTTTTGCTATCATGCGAAAAATGGGGCACGAGCCCTATTTGCCCAATGCAATTATATATTATTTTTATCTGAGGAACATTGATGCCTAACTTTATTTATTTATTTATTTATTTATTTTTATAATAGCCATTTCAAAAAGCATTTGCTGAATCAAAATGCCTATACAAGTTAGAATACATTGTACATAAAACTCCTAAAGGCGATTTGAAGTTCGTATCTGTCAAAGAAAAATAAAAAGAATGGCTCATATTTTATTTGCATTTTCAATTTGCATTTTCAATATTGCCAAGTTTTTAGAAAACTACTTATATATTAAAGTGGCATTCAGGTAGAACTAAACTTAGCTATAACATTGATATGAGTTAGATCTTACACCAATTCCATTATGTTCAACAATGCTAACAATGCTTGCATATGAAACGTTCAAAATTTGGTCGTGGCTAAAACATACAATATATAAGCAACAGAAAATTTTAAACAAAAATAAATGGATTAAAAACAAATCATAAAGCCAGCGAAAAGTATAATGCAATGCGTCAACAATAGCACTTGGGCGACAATTAGTGGTATTTTAACATGTCATATCTGATATTTAGTTGAGGGAAATCAGTGAGGTTAATATTTAAAGCTCCAAAACCTATATTAATGGAAATTGGATGTGGAAAAAATTTAAGGAAAACTTAAGCAGCATGTCTGAATCATATTCCTTTATAAGCACTCATTAAGCACACATATTTAGGACGAATAAGGCATTGCATATTCTGGCCACATTACCATAAGTAAATGTGCAGCATTTTTTAATCAATAAATTTTCTTTCTCATGTTGATAAAATTAATAAATAACTAATTTAAACTCTTGAGCTACATCAGGAAACCATATGGCAAACAAAAAAAAATGCATTGCCTTGTATAGACGCAATATAAATTTCAGTAAGTTTCCTACTCCATTTCTGTTCCACCTAAAAATGCATCTCTTAATATAGAATGGTTAACTGGTAACAAAAGCATAATATATATGATATTTCCCTTGCATCGCTCTAGTATTTCAGTAGGTCAAGTTTTCTTTAATATTAGTTGTAAGGATGTAATATTACCAAATTTTTCTATTGGGGTCAAAGTATAGTATTGAGATTTTCTTGGATCATCTTGTGAATATTACCTTTTAAAGAATTTTGTCCTTATATTGATGGTTTTGTATGAAATCTTTTCGTTTTCCTTTTGCAATTTTTTTCCACTTCATTTTTATTTAATAATTTTTTTTAAACATTACCTACTATTCTAGACATAGTTATAAAATAATGAATTAATAAATATTTTTTATCATTTTAGTGATTATTGTACCATTACTTTATCTTTTTCAAGATAACCTTATGTGGAACTAGTAATTTTAAGACCCATGCGATTTTTTTTTTTAATTAGGCACTCTTCTAATTTTTTTTAATTTAAGTACTTTTCTAATTCTAACTCTAAAATTAGAAAGAGAGTAATTTTATTTTTAGATCAAATTGTAATCTAATTTCTATTTGTCTAATTTAAATTGTAAATAATATTAATCTCATAAAACAATTATATTCCAAAAATTAAATTAAATTGTGATTCTTGAATTCCTTTTCACAGTATTATGAGTATTTCTCCATTCTATTTTTTGCAATTAAATGTTCTTTTTTCTATTGTTGCAATAATGTCGTAGACTTATTTCTTCTGTACTTTCATAAATTCACCTTCACAAAAAGATCTGCTTAACATCCAAGGATTATCATTACCATCGTCATCGTTATTGTCAAGACTATATGAGTATGCAATGTTTATCCTTCTTTGGATCCATTTAAAATGCAAAATATAAAATATATTAGTTAGAAAAATAGGTAATTCCTCTCTAAACAGCCACATTGATGTAGACAAATAGTAAACACGGTAAATATCTATGGTCTATATGCTACTTGTGCTCTAAAATTTGTTAGTAGAAGAGATTTTTGCTATATTATACAATGCCTTGAAGAATCACTATATATAAGTTTAGGAGGACACCAAGTCATCATTTCTAGCATTCATGAAAGACAATCAAAGAGTCTCAAAACCCTTTAAATTAAGTCTATTTCAAAATAGCAGATAAACTCAAAAGTTGTAACATTTATGTAGGAAATCATAATTCAGAGAATCCATAACTCTCATGAATTAAATAAGTTATTAAGAAAACCAAAAGATTTTTATAGATAATTTGTCATTCACCTTATAATTTTCCAATAATAGATAGATAAATTATATAGATATAGATATAAATTTAAAATAAATATATTGTGATATAAATTGTAAATAAAATAAGTCAAAATAATAAAATTCAAATTACTTTGTGTTATAAAAGTGTAAAAATTTTGACTTACCTTTTCTTACATTAGCTTATGTATTATTTAAAGAACTCCAAACTCACTTAAGTTTAATTTTACATAATAGTATAAATATAAATGCAGATTTTTTGTAAATATTTCTTGATACAGACTAAATTGATCATTTCTTTTTAAAACAATAGGAACTGATTGGATATTTCTTAATAATTATGACAAACTTAAAAAAGAAAGAAAGAAACAATGGGGACATGTAGGATAATTTTCTCACTTGTTGATATAGAAGCATAATTAATAAAAAAATCCCAAAAAAATAAAAATTTGATAATGTGGCAGAACTTTATTACTATTATATATAAATATATAGATTTTGTATTTTTTTATTTTAAAAATTCTATAAATGTACTTTTGTGTGTATTTTTATTTTAACTAAACATGTTATATATGTGATATTCTCACATTCATACACTCATGATAACTTGAGAATCTTTCTATATTTTATTTAATAAATGTTTGAAATTATATAGGATATTACATCTTTTTATTCAGTTATCAATAAATATTTAACAATAGAGATTAAGTTTATGGCCTTTTAAAAGTATAAGAATTTATTTTGATCTTTTCAGACTATGGAACTAACTTGAAAAAGAAAAGAGTGAAAAAGGAAAGGAAAAAAAAAAGTAGAGACTTATGATATAATTTTTGTAATTTGTTAGTATTAAATAATGATTATTATGGAGCCCACAAAAATTAAAGCATTTTGATTTGATACTACTTAAAACATGCTAAATCATGACATGTGGCACTTCCTAAGACAACCTGAAAAATGAGGTTCAATTTTATACTATTATTAGTATGATACCTGTGCGATACACTGAAACCGACATATGTGATTTGATATATTAAAGCTATAGAGTTTTTGAATCTTACTAAATAGTTATTGAAAAAATTATATTATATGGAATTAATTAAAAAATGATGATATATAAAGAAATAGCATAATATTAATTAAATTAAAATATTTAAGACAGGAATAGAACTAAATAAATGATAGAAAACAAAAAATAACCTAAGAATGGTCATATTTAATTAATTGATAAGTAATTATGGAAAGCTTTTCATATAGAGTGCCACTTGGCAGTACAAAATTATAACTTATTTTGCTTTATTATATAGTATAGCTATAGATTCATCGTTATGCAACTTTTGCAATTATTTTTTTCTCATTTTATTTGATCAATTATTTTATCAACTTTGTTTTATGATTCAATTGATGTGATGGTGTTTTTATTTTCTTTTATGCTTAAAAATGGTTTAATCACATAAAAGGCCTCAATATGTCAGTCTTTTTCTCAAAACAAAAAAATTCATTTTCATTGTTTTAGAGCATTCATTTAATTTTTAACATTTGAATAAATATAGCCAAATTAGTTTTTATAGTTTGTTAGTCTTCAATGTTCCAAAAAAATTTTAAAATTACTATCATTATATCATATAATAATATAAGCTACAAATTTTCACATACATAGCCAAATTAGTCTTGTTATTTTAAAGCATTCATATTAGTCCTTAATATTATTCAAATTAGCCTCCATTGTTTTTCTCATTTTGCAAATTAATTTGAATAAGTTTGTAAATTATTAAGGACTAATGTTATATTTTGAGGTAATGAAGATTAATTTGACTATGTTTAGGTGTTAGTTTGACTATATGTGTAAAATTTTGTGGAATAATTTGAATATTTTAAAGTCCCCATTATTTTAATTATTTTTGGTTGAGGACTAATATAAATACTTTTCTAATAATGAAAATTGATTTGACTATGTTTAGGGGCTAATTTTAACTATATTTTTAAAATATTATGGATTAATTTGAGCAATTTAAAATAACAAAAATGTAGAAAAATCAATAATGTTAGGGACCTATGACATAATTTATCGCTTGAAATTTAATGATTTTTTCCTTCTTACACATTACCAATTGTGAAAGTATGAATTTATGGTGTACTTTCCATTACATTAGCTTTTGTGGGTGAGGCATAATTTTATATATATTAAGTGTGTGTATGTGTGTGTGTGTATATATATAGTACAGTACTTACATTGTGCATCATATGCACAGTGCTCTGCATGAGCACTATACACCGTACTGTGTGTGAACAGTATACTCGCATAATACGTAACAGTACATGTGTTCAAAATTTTTATATTATAGATTCAAAATACTTATATTAAGCTACAAACATGTTCAAAACTTTTATATTACATATTCAAAAGTTTAAAAACAAGTTCACAAAATAAAAATTATAATATCATAAATTTCATACTCTATGCTCAAAACTTTTATATTACATGTTCAAAATTCTTACATTATATGATCAAAATTCTTATATTATATGTCCAAAATTCTTATATTACAAGTTCAAAAGTTTAAAAGCAAGTTCACAAAATAAAATTATAATCTCATAAATTTTATACTCTATGCTCAAAATTCTTATATTATATGTTCAAAACTCTTATATTACAATTTCAAAAGTTTAAAAGCAAGTTCACAAAATAAAAATTATAATCTCATTAATTTTATATTCTATATCCAAAACTTTTATATTACATGCTCACAGATTATACTCTATGCTCAAAACTCTTATATTACATGTTTAAAATTTTTATATTATATATTTAAAACTATTGTATTAAGCTGCAAACATATTTATACTTTTGAACTTAAGT
Source organism: Cordia subcordata (assembly GCA_028554755.1). Lineage (NCBI taxonomy): Eukaryota > Viridiplantae > Streptophyta > Magnoliopsida > Boraginales > Cordiaceae > Cordia > Cordia subcordata. The sequence continues at coordinate 14,489,608 of JAPTOF010000010.1, read as the reverse complement.
TCAAATTTTGAATATGTTTGCAGCTTAATATAAGAGTTTTAAACATATAATATAAAAATTATGAATGTATAATATAAAAATTTTGAACCTATAATATAAGAATTTTGAACACATGTACTGTTACGTATTATGCGTGCATACTATTTACGCATAGTATTGTGTACAGTGTTCCGTAGGAGTACCATCCCTATAGAACACAATAAAAATTGTGATATATAGTAATCTCAAAACATTAATTTTTTCAATAGATAACTTTCTATTAATTCTACTAAATTTAAAAAAATAGTCTAATTCTAATTTCAAAATTTTCAAATTCTATTGTACTTTTTATTTCTCGCATTTAAACTCTAAATCCAATCCAGGAAAAGTTACACTCTATAAGTTAAATTAAATTATAGTTTCAAAATAATTCTAAATTAAGTTTTCTTTTAAAATTCTAATTTTAATTCTAAATTTTATAATTGTAACTAAAATAAATTCAACTATAAGATGAATTTGTAGATCTCAAGTTCAAGTTATTATTAGGTAAAAAATACTATCAATTATTTTTGAGAAAAAAGAGAGGGGATATATATATATATGTGTGTGTGTGTGTATGTGTGTGTGTATGTACAGACTACATCTTCTTTAGGGTGACCACTTTCTTGCTTTATTGAATTAAGAATACTTTTTCTTCCTTCTTCGGTTAAATAATTCTGCCACCACCCTCTTAGTTGTCCAATAAAACCAAGACTATCATTAGTGCAACAGTTTTATCATTATTACTAGATTGTTTACAAATGATGAGTACATCGTCATTCTATATATGGTGTTATAAATTTATTGGTCTGTATTACCATCAATATTCCCCACAAGGTTAGCAGTGTATGGACATTATATAATCCTTAATCTTAGGCTATGTTTTAACCAATCCAAATGAGCTAATGAAAAATATTTTACGATAGTATATGACTCAATTTCTTATTAAATCTAAGTCAATGCAAACAGCCCACGTAAACGCCATAACAACAAGTTTAAACTGGCAATGAATAAGTCAAAGCACAACTTATAGATCTTAACAAGAATCTGGCTATATATTTCAATCATGGCTATAAACATTTTTTTTAACATAGTTCTAATTTTAAGATAATATTAATGCCAGAGGAAGCTATTTGAGAGTTAAGGGAAGCAATTTGAGAGTTATCTCATGGGTTTAAAATAGTCTAAGACCTGTTCAATAATAATTATAGAGTACCACAGTCTATCAGGAACTTAACCTACCATTAGGTTGATAGAAACTAACAATTAAAATAAATAAAAGATTAATGATACTACTTTCAATGTAGATGAGTTGTCTAAAGATTTTATTGATGTGGAAATATGCAAAAGTGTTTACAAAATATGCAAAAGAAAAGTTTAAAAGCTAAAAAGAAACTCTCTCCTCTAAAAAACTTGATCTGACCAACTACTCAAGACTCCTTTTATAGACAATTTTTTGGAGTCCATGGATCTAAAAATAAAATTCTATATACCTTTCTTCAGATTTCAAATATTTTGCATATGAAGAATATCTACAGGTATTGGTTATTACAACATAGTTTTCTACAAGATTCCCTGCAATCTTTAGGAAAGGCAAGATTCTCTAGAACTCTTGGGAAAGCAAACATTATGTTCCTTCAAAATTCTTTGCAATTCTAGGAAAGCAAACATTACGAACTTGCTTCCATTAAATTATTCATTCTTCTATCTTTATTCTATTCTTGTCTTTGTCAGATCTAGGACCATTCTCCTCTTTCATCACCTTCAATTGTAATGGTCCTTTTAATACATCTTTAATTGATTCTAACATGCTTTTAGAGTATAACTCTCTTCTACCTCTTGTGATTCTTCCACCAAGCATAAGTACCTATTTTCTTATTGTTGACCATCAATTGACATTTTTATTGCTAAAGGTGATTATTTAGTTTTTACAAGTTGGATTCTTTTAATTGTTGCATATAAGCAATTATAATCTCCTTTTGGGATATATTAAAATTTTTTCTCTGCAGCTAAAGTGCGAATTACTCCAATAAAGATTGAATATATATATATATATATATATATATATATATATATATGTTGTTGGGAAAATTGAGGACTCACGCACACACATCAAAGCATAGCGGAAAACACACACAAGAATACGTAATATTTTTGACGTGGTTCGGCCCTCTACCTATGTCCATGATCCCCTTTGGGATAAATTCCACCATCCACCAATAAAGGGATTACAACTTAGGTGACTTTTTGCACGGACAGAAAAAGTCTAAACCTTCATCCATAAAGTTCTTACAATAGTTTTATTCTCAACAGGACTAGAACAAATATAAAACACTCTCTCTTACACACATAAGGCTCTCAAGATCTCTCACCTATACCCTCCTATGGACTGTGGCTCTAAGGCACACCAAATACAAGCTACAAGACCCTCTATTTATAGGAGAGAAATCCTTGCTTCTCAAGACTTCTCATCTACTATTTAGGCTGCTTATATTTTGATAACCAATTAGTTGTCTTTTGTAAGTTTCCTAATTTGTATGGACTTGCAGTTTGAGCCATAACTAACATATACATACATATACATATATATACATATATACATATACATATACATACATATACATATATATATATACATATATATAGATATACATATATATATATATACATATATATAGATATACATCTATATATATATATGTATACATATATACATATATATATGTATATATATACATACATATGTTTATATGTATGTGAACATATAAAGAGAGAAGGGAAGGAAGAGACCTTTTCCTTTTTTTTTTTCTTCATTTATGGTTCAATTGATAATTTATTTTTTTAAATACTTGAAAAATATTGATTTCTTCCACCTTGTGTATCACCATTTGTGAGAATATACAATTAGCTTGTAGTCTCTCTCTATTACTTTGCACATGTGCAATGGCGAAGCCATAATTTGGCAGTAGCGACGACGAAATATTGAATTTTTTTCACCCAAAAAAAATTTGTAATTGAATATCATATACACAGATGCACATATATATATATATATATATATTTCTTTGAGTTAGGAGGGCAAAATACACATATAGATCTATTTTTTGGTAAACATATATAAAATTTTTTTGTTATTTCTCTAGCTATTTAGGGGGGGGGGGGTGGTTGCCCCTACTTCTCCCCCTAGCTCCGCCACTGCGCATGTGGCATCTTTCACTTTGAGGTTCAAGTTTATATACACGTATATGGTATATATAGATATATTATATAGTTATAGATTTAAATTTTAAAATAAATATAATATTATAAAAAATTTTAATATAAAATGACTCAAAATATTAAAATCCAAAATTACTTTGCACATTAATATTTATAAGAGTGTTAAATTTTGACTTCCTCTCTCTTATGTTAGCTTATGTAGTATTCAAAGAATTCCAAACTCACTTGAATTTAATTTTATATAAAAGTATAGATATAGATAAAGATCTTTTTATTAAATATTTCATGATACAAATTAAATTGACCAATTTTTGAAAATAATAAGTATTGATCTGGATCTTTTTAACAATAAGGACTAATTTGAAAAAAGAAAAAGGCAATAAGAACTTGTAGGATAATTTTTTCATTAGTTAGTGCCAAATGTAATTAATAAAAATAATATCTGCAAAATTTAAAATTTGAGAAAGTGGCATCTTCTAAAACATCTTAAACATGAAGTATAATTTTATTACTATTATATAAATATATTGACATATTAAATGAATAAAAAAATCCTATTTTACAAACATATATGAGTACATACAAAGAATAACTATGACTCATCTATTGACTCCTTATATTGCATATCTGTATACGCTTTTGATATCTCAAGTTTCAGTTAAAGCGCTTTATGAAATAACAATCATGAGTAATTAATTTCTAAGTTAACTACTATCTCTTGCTCTGCTAAAGATATTATTAACAAGAATTTGATTAAATGAAGATGGCAAAACTTAAATCTCATTAATTAAACTCTCAATAAAGAGTTAGATGATTTTGTTAGATATTGTGGAAAAAGAAATAAATAGCTTATTTAATATTTTCAAATAATCCATGACTTATGCTTTAATAGCTATTAACCTCAATAATTTTGTTTATTAAATGTTATTCCGAGGGACTACAGTGTGTGTTCAGCAACACATAAAAGAACTTCTTCACTAGAGTTAAAGCACTATTTCTCAAAGTTATTGTTGCTCGGTAAAACAATATTTCAAGTGGCTCTCCAGTAACTTTTAGCGTTTCAACTAACTTTTCTCGAACATTAAAGATTTTAACGTTTCACAAAAAACTTGTAGTATTCATCTTTTCTTTTTTTTTTGGCTATTCTACCCTTTTACTTTTTTTTTATGGAAATCCTACTCTCTCTTCAATTGTTTCTCTATATTCTTTTACAAAAATATATAAAAAATACAAAAATTAATTTCAACTTTTATTCAAATCAAATATATTAAAAAGTATAAGTTTTACTATTCCATTTATTTTATATTTTAAATAATAAATTTTGCATATATTAAAAATATTTTTTATAATATTAATATAAATGCTTTATCAAAAAATAATTTTATTATGTTTTAATATTATTATTATTATACAAAATTATTTATCTAATTATAACATAACTTATCTTACTCCAATAATAGTAATAATCGTTATAATTATTATAACAATAATATCTTGATATCAATGTCATTTTTCTTCATTTTATTTTTATCAGCTAATTCAATTGTTAATTTCACTGAACATAATCAGCTAATTCAATAGTTAATTTCACTTCAGTCAATTAGTTAAACAGCTATCAACTATCTACTATCTATACAGCTATCAATTACCCAAATAACTAACAAATACCATATCAGCTAGTTGTGCCGAACATGCCCTACAAGGACAATTCAAAACAAACCCATCAAATAAAAAGAAACAAATAATTTAAAAAATATATCTTTATTTATTTAATTAGAGCATGACCCCTACTTGCCTCTTAGCCCCGCCATTGCATCCGATCAAAATTTTTCTTTCATGGCACAAAGATTCTCGCAACCTCGTTCTCTCTTTCCAAGATCACCATTGGTGTATTAGGTCTTGTCGTGTAAAATGGATGTTCTGTGTATAATGTATATAGTACATAGCGCATTGAATTTGTGTAGTTGGTTATGTTTGTAGTGTGTTAGTGCGTGGAGCAGGTGTAGTGTTTAGAGTTTGTGTAGTTTTTTTTAGTGTATTTAGTTTGTGCAATGTGTATAATTTGTATAGTATGTGAAGTATGTGTAGCATGTGGAGTGTGCGTGATTTGTGAAAAGTGTGTAATATATGTAATGTGTGTACTGTGTGGTATTTGTTATGTGTAGTGTGCTTAATTTGTGAAGCATGTGAGAGAAAGTCCAAGAATATAAGTGAGAGTGTCTTGAGTGTATTCATGGGAATGTGTAAGAGAGAAAATATGTGATAATTCATTAAAAAAACACAATTTAGAAAACAATAAAAACGTCTTAGAATTTTTTTTTTCAATTTTCTGAAAATAAAAACGAAAATAAGCCAACCAAATGAATTTCCTACAATAATTTTCACTTTCATACAAAAAACGAACAAACCAAACGTGCCATAGACGGCGACCTTAGGCATACTCATTTTCAAGAGCCCAGTTATGCCTAACGGACTGATAGAAAGAGTTCAAAATCATCTTCATAGATTCACACCTCATGATTTTGTGATTTTTCTTTTACCACAATAACCAACATCAGATATATCATGCAACTGTCTTATGACTCTATAATACAGACATCACCTGGCAGCAGCCCTGGCCTACATCGAAAAAGTCCCAGAATACCAGCTTCAAGAACATTTCGAGATAGGTATAATTCTAAGCAAAATGTAAACAAGAGAATGATAACGTGGTAGATATAGTCTCACAATCGCAACAATAATGAAGTATATAAGTACAGTAGATTAACAATATCAGTAAGGGAAAAGAAGTAGGAAAGTTACAAGATTGCTCAGTGCTCTTAACAGTTCTTGAAGAGTAGAGCTAATTTCAAATCTCACCAAGATATATCTGCTTATCGCTACTGCAAGATCCAATTATAGGTTCAGAAGGGTGGAAGACACTTTCATTGACAGATCCAGTATGTCCAGGAAGCTTATACAAAATCCGGCGAGTGGTTGTATCCCAAATATACACCATTCGATCGGAACTACCAGCCGTAACCTTGCTTCCATCCGGTGACCAGCTACACTTCAGTAAATTCTTCTCAAAATTGTGTTGGTGCCCCTCCAAGATCTTCACACAGCGATTCTGTGGTGCGTACGGGCGCATATCCCATATGCGAAGAGTACAGTCCATGCCATTGGTAAGAAGATAAGAGCCATCAGGACTCAACCGCATACCGGTTATCATATCCTGATGGCCTTGAAGTGTCATGGTGACCTCATTTCTACGCAGATCCCACACCTTGACATCATTATCTATGCCACCTGTGTATATTTTATCTGAAGCATCAGAGAAACTGACTGCAGTGATTTGGTATTTATCTGGAAAAGTCTGTATGGCACCTCTCTGACGCATATCCCAAAGTTTAGCTGTACCATCATCAGATCCACTGACAATAAGAGGAGGGCCCCTGCGAGCAGGACAACATGAATTCACAAAAGAGGAATGTTCGGCCATCTTTTTTATTTGTTTCCCAGTTTCGACGTCCCATGCCCTCAGAGTCTTGTCAGGGCTGGCTGATACTATTGTGGACCCATCAGTAGTCCACTGAACATCCAGAACTGCATTCTTGTGCCCTTTCAGAACCATGAAGTTCTTGCAATCACCCTGGACATTCCAAAGAAAGATTTCTCTGTCATGTGAACCAGAAGCAATGACAGTTCCTGCTGGATTGAACTTCACGGTGTATATTGCACTTTGATGACCAGTAAGCAACATGATTGGTGATTCCAAACTGGATGTTCTCTGCTTTCCATTTGATCTGGTAGCCTGAGGACCACTATGTGAAATAGTAGATAATTCCATTGGTCTTGGACCAACCACAGAGAGAGCACTTTCGGTCTGCATCATCGCTCCTTCACATTCAATGACAAGGAGGAAAACCGTTCTCTGTCTTCGTTATACCTGCAACAAGTGACTATCTCAGTCCATGTGTAGAAATAAGCAAGGAGAAAAAGAGCTACTGTTCTATGTCTCCTTACACCTGCAACAAAGTGACTACCTCAGTTCATGTGTAGAAGTAAGCAGGAAAAAATATTTACCATTTACGAGACTATGATTTTTTATAGGGTCAATTTCCCTAACGTTTGAGATCGGTGACACTTGTATCCTTCATTTTTTCTTTAACCACTATCCTTTCACCAAAGTCAAAGAAAAATGATTAATTTCTCTTATAAATTATATTGTTACTATGCTTAAATAACCTTTTATTTGGATTTACCTTTTTTCCTTTCAGTTTTAATTTTTCCCTTTATTTTCCTTTCCCCTTCTCCTCCTCTTCTGTTTTTCCCCCTTCTTCTTTTTTATTTTCTTTCTGCGACGTTTCTCCTCTTCTCCTCCTTCCTTTTCCCTTCTCCTCCTCCACCTATACTGCCAGAACTGCAATGCAGTGCACTTATCCTTCCTATTCTTCTTCCTCTTGCAGGCCACTTAACACTATCTCTATATAACACCCACAACAAGAAGTAGCAGAAACAATTCTCCTCTTCCAAGCTCGACATGAACTAGTACCTCTTTATATGTAATTTTTCTTGTAAAACAATTCTATTGCTTCTTCAGTACTATGTGCTGGGGCATATATATTGACCACAATGCCATAGATCAACTCAATAATTACAACTTTTCTCTAAAGCATTTCACTGAGCACTTGGTTCAGTTTATTGAAACCTTTGTTTTGGTCAAGAATATAAGCCATTTTGTGGTATACATAGTGTCTAGTGTCTGATGAATACCCATTTGAATTTTCAGCTGGAATGGTGTCATTTGAGGATGTTAAGAACCAAGTATTTCGTTAAAGAAAGTGGGCAATCTTGAGGGTTTGTTTATTCTGTTGGCCGGTTTGCTGGCGCAAAATTTGTGGATATCTTCGACATTGCGACCTTCATGGCGGAACGGAGGTTCATTTAAATTTTGTGAAGATGGGTAGATCATTTCATGATTGTTTGTGGTGACATTGAATCTTTCATCAATGTATTGGTAGGTTTGCTGAGTGCAATAGAGAGTGGGGACTAGGAAGAGATGATTTGCAGATAAGTAGGACAATTAAAGGTCTATCTTTGAAGCACTATCATCTTGGTTGACAGAAATTAAGTGGTGGCAGCAGCATAGGTTGAGGAGGTGTACGTAAAAGTAAGAAGGGGAGAAAGAAAAGAAAAAGGAAAAGAAAAGTTAAAAAAGCTAAACAGAAACAGAAAAGGGTAATTACTTCACATAACAGGGCCTCTAAGTAATGTTGATCAGAAGTTAACATCAGCTTGCTTTCACTTTGGTCAAATGATGATAAGTAGTTAAAAGAAAAGATGAAGGGTGCAAGTGTCCCCAACCTCACAAGTTAGACGGGAATGTTAAGTGAAATAACCCTTTACTTTGTTTCAAACACTTGCACTGCATTTGTCGGAGGGTGTCAAATTAGGTGGGAATAGGAACAATAAGCATGAACACTTAATGTACAAAGCACCAACTGGACAACTCTATCAGGAGTAACAACCAACCAATCAATGCTTGCAGAGAAGCTATTCCTATCTAGCATGAGGAACAAAGAAACAGGCGACCAGTTCATCACTTAATCGAAAAATGGTATGCAAGAATGAAACTTCTGCGTGCCACACTGGTCAGACAATACACCAAATAAGGAAGCAAAATAGGAGTATATTTCTCGAAGAATAATTACATAACATATGGTGACCTGAGCTTTTCCTATCCAAGTGGAGAAAAGAGGAGTTTTGGCATTTAGATCCTATTAGGCCTTCCCAACACAGAATCAGACTTATCCCAGCCGCTGTATCACACTCAAACTTTATTTCAAAAGTTTGTAAAGATAATATTTTTTTCTCTCAAATATCAGAGGATGGAATGAAAATTTGATAGAATTAGTCACCTGTTTCTCAAAAGAATGGCTTTTAGTTAGAAGTGGTGGAAAAGGAGATGCCACTCACTAGGCAAGAGATTTTACAGAAAAAACTATGCAAATGCAAGTTTGACTTAGTTCAAAAAATCAAATAGAGGAAAAAGATTAAATATTCTATATTCCCAAGGCGAAATGCTATTTATGTACAGAGAACACATTTAAAAAATTTATCAGCAGAAAACATACAGCTTAATTACTCAACAGGGTTTGGCTACTATTAGGTAGAACACTGATAATGGCAGACACAATTCTGTACAGTCAGACGTTATACATCATTGACAGCTTATAAGCCAAATTGTTGATGCCTCCATAACATTTCTGACTTCACTAACTAATCAAAGGACCAACAACAATCAAATGTTTGACAACACAAATATCTACAAGCAACCAAATTTTGACTAAATAATTCCCAACAATAGCACAAGTGGTTAGCACAATTGATTTATTACTTAAAAAAAGCACAAATAGACTAGTTTCACATCTTTCAGAACAACTTCTACGATTTGTTTTAGCTAATTCAAAAATTGTCACCAAGTGCAAAATCTATTCACTGCTATATCATATGGGTATAACATATTATAATTAGCCTTAGAACCAAATAAATATATTGAATGGATGGCATAAGGAGATTGCCTTTAGCATGGTAAGATAATTGCATAACAAAACTGCTGATAGAGTCACTCAACTTATGAAATTTCATCTAAAATAGAAAGATGAAAGGAATGTTCAAATTCCATCAGACGCAAATATGCAATAGTCACTTATATCACAATAAAATTTGGTCAAGAAGTAAAAACATAGCTCATAAGTCCTTTTGCCATATCTTATACAATAACATGCCATGGAACTGTTCCGAACAAACATAAAATTTGGTCTTTCATTAATTCAACTTACAACCTCCGTATTCCATTCTGCCATACATAATATTATGTCTTGTAAACCCAAAAAAGAATTGTGAACAGCCAAATAGTAAACGAAAACAAATGCCTTATGATTTCATGTAGGATAGAAGGATGTGCTTCAAACACAATGCAATAAAACATGCACTTTTAATATCTTTTAACCTTATTCGAAGTTTATGTTTTCACTGAAAATATCATCATAGAAAACTGTTCGCACAATTAATCCACAGACGTCACACCCCAGGCAAGCCTACAAGAGAGACCAACGTCATAATCTGAAGAATAACTGCCTCAGATTGCAAATCCCAGGGCACAAGAAAAGCTAACCAGAGTTATTCTGAACCACAATATGGGCCTGTTCGAATTGGCTTTTTTTTCAGAAAAAGGTTTCTTGTTTCCAGAAAAACAAAAAAAAAACATTATTTTCGCAATAATTATTTAGCTAGGCTTTTAAAAAAGCCGAAACTCTGAAAAATCTCATGTACAGCTTTTTTCCGAGGCCAAAATTTTTAGCTTCTAAAAAATTCACTTTTTTCAGAAATTGTTAAGAAAAACTCAAATGAGCCCTATATTAACTTATAAACCACACGTTTCCATCACCGAAACGCCCTGTTCTTCCATAAACAGACGCCCTTATTTTTTGTAGAACTAAAGAACCATGACCATATAGTGTACTCGTGTATGCATTTACATACAACATAAAGCCATTAAAAATAAAAAAAATCCATGCCTAAAAAAGTGCAGATGCCAAGATGGCAAATAGGAAAATGATACGAACACTTGAACCCAAGGAATAAATAGAAAATAAATGTGCGTGCCTCTGTGTGTGTGTGTGTGTATATATATATATATATAGAGAGAGAGAGAAGCATACCCTTTGAGAATGAATACTGAGTTTTAAACCCTTTTAGGGTTTCTTGGTTGGAGAAAGATGAAGAAGAGAAATGTAATCAGCTCTGCAAATCTTGGCGGTGTGTCGTGTAGAGCATAGTATTCCTACCGGAAGAATGTGGAATGGTGGTATTTCGTCAACACGAAATTGGGCCTTTTTCTGCTTAATGTTTGGGCTTATGTAGATGTTGGCTCATTGCTTTAACAGACCACCAGGGACTGATGGCTGTTTGCAAGTGCCTTATGTTCCTTTTAAATTGTGGTGACAAAAAAAAAAAAAGTAGTTGTTTTTGGAAAATGATATAACTCTATGAAGGGTACAAAGCTCGAGAACCCCGTTTAATTTCACAAATGTGCTTATAACCCCTTCTTCCCCATGTTTTAGAAATTAGCTTATTGTTTTGTTATATTTATAGAAAGGTACACGCACTTTCCTAAAACTAACATCTGTTAAATTTTTAAAGGTCTATGCTTAAATGGCTAATTTGCCCTTTCAATATTAACAAAAAAAGGGGGGGGAAAAAAAGCCAACCAATCCTAGCCCCACACCACTTGCTCCCCATACCAGCTCTCATAGCCACATATTTCCCACCCCTACCCTATATGCCATCAACCCTTAATCCACTCCATCGTCCTTGCATCAACCACCTCACTTTCAATGGTTGAATGCATACACACGCTGAACACATACACAACGCACGCCAAACATACACAAACACAACACACACTGCACACATGCAAATTTTTAAAACATAAGAAAAGGGGTGGGGTAGGTGGGTAAGGGCTAAGGAAGAAGGGGTTAAGGTTGCTTGCGAGAAGGGTGTGGGAGTGCTAACAGTGGAGGGGGTGGAGGAACTGATGGGGTGCTAACCCAGGAAAGGATGGGGGTGTTGACATGGTAAAGGATAGGGAAGTTGATCGGGAAGAAGGGTGGGGGTATTAACTAGGGGAAAGGGGTGATTGCTAGATAGTGAAGAATGTGGGAGTTTTTAGGTTTTGTACATTAAATGACTATAATACCCTTCATTTTAAATTTATTAAAGTGTAAAATAGTCTAGTAAATGCATTTTATGATCAAAATAAATACAAAATATTGAATTAATTGCGTGTGAGATGCACATGTTGTTATCTTGGATGGAATTTTGAAGAAAGGAGTTCATGTGCACCTTTTATAAACTACAAGAGAGAAATCAACTAATTTATAAATCATAAAGGGTTATATGCATATTTTTTTAAATTGTTAAGTGCAATAGTTGTATTTGTACTAGCTTTCTTTAGCATCGAAAAATAGCCTTTATTTTTTGCCTTTACAATAGCATAAATATATGAGGCTAAATACTATAATTGGTACAAAAAAGCCTTTGCCTTATTTCTCGGGCAAAAACTCGACTTACGCCTGCCCTAACCCTCTTTTTTCCTTTCTTTCTTTAAGAATAAAACACACATACGCACACACACCTCCACCCACATACATACAGACACCTTAACCTTAGCCTTCTTATTTTATAGAATAACCTCTTCCACACCATGGAGACCTCTGCCAACCATTCCTTTCCCTTCCCCTACCTTTAACAACCCCTTACCAATAATGCCAACCATAACCGCCATCGACAACCACCACAACAAGCTTCACTTGCATACTTATCTATGCTGATCTAGTCAATATTTTGCAACTTTAAACCCATCCAGACCTTTCCCACGAGACTCCGAGCACCCCAGCAAATTCCCATTGTCACCTTCCATTGGACATGAAGCCACGCTCTGCCTATCTTCTAATGTGTAAAACCATGCATCGTCTCTGACAGTGTCATCGGCCTTCTCCAATCCTCCTCCAACGTCTATGTTGCTTGTTGCCATCTGTCAGCTTCTCACCACTAGGTTTCATTAGATTCTTCCTCCAGCACACCTTTCTTTCTTATGTTAAACAGTAGCTTTAGTCTTTAAAAAACCTAAAAAAAGAAAAAATAAAAAACAAAGTTTAAGAAAAAAAAGAAAGAAGAAAAATAATTGCCTTTTGCTAATTTAATGCTTGAGTAATTTACTCTCTTTTTTTGGTACTTGTTTATGTTGGATATATTGGCTATTACCCCATGCAAGATTAAGTTCCGAATTTTCAGTTTTAAATCCATAATCAAGATATGGTAGAGAAAATAGCACAAAACATGTTATACATATAGGAATCAATATAACCACTCAACGATAAATAAGTACAGATGAAGATATCGTTACCCTCGTAGCATGAATTGATTGCAAATGGCCTCTTTGCATTAAGTCTTCCTCAAAATAGCCTTCTAGTGGTTTTCTCTACTATATCCCTTACTTTATTGCTTGGATACACTTAGCTATATAGTAAGCAAGGTAGATTATAGGTTATTTGATTTAGTATGTGTTCTTGGTGTTAGTGTATAAAAATTACTGCACACACACTAAGAGAGAGAATAATCAAAGAGGCTCAAGTATTGGTCTTGCTTATCTAGCATTATATATAGTACTAAGCAGTCCTAAAAAGGATAAGGTTCAAGGAATATCATAGATTGCCTATAATACCCTTACTTGAACTTTCTAGATAAGGAATATTCCTTTGGGATAAGACACCTAAATATTCCATATCATGCACACACTAAATATATCCTATGTGATCTCTGCTTATCCAATTAAAATATCTATGAGTTATATTAAGAAGACCCAAATAATAAATAATTCCCTTCTTAATATTCCAAACTCATATCTTAATTAAGCAACCCAAATATATATTAAATCCTCAAATATGTATCTAATAGAGTAATGACTAGTAGAGGAATCAAAAGACATAATTACCATTAGCTCCCAAAATGACCAAAATGCCTTAGTTACCACTTTGACAACACCGTGGCCATTTTGACTCCTATCAACTCCACTAAAAGACCAAAGCCCCACTCTAAGGATGGTTACTGGCTAAGTAGGAGCTTGTTACACGAAGTAACCTTTGTCTTCGACCAATCAAGTGAAATGACCAAAATGCCCCTCTATGTATCTGTAGTCAAGGCCGGTCTAAACATGTACCATCACCTCCAAGACTATATCTGGAACCTTAGAATCTCTAGTCCAAAATAGTTATCGCTAACTAGTTATGGATCTCTTGATCTAAGGAGCAATCCATAAGCCAAATGACTAATATACTCCTGAAGGGTGATATCACTAGATCTAGATTTATGATGACCAAAAGGACGAATCCAAGGGGGCATTATCATTCAAGACCTCTTCTTATGGTACATCAAAATGCTGCACCCTAACTTCATTAGTTCATCCACACATGCACAAGATTAAGAGCATCGGTCACTCGAAAGTAGTGAGTATCTTATCTTCTATATGTGACGGCACGGTTCGAGAGACATACTCACGGTGGTTTTGTTTAATGCTTGACATGCATACTAGTAGCGAAGTTTGAGAAGACTCTCTAATAACCTAAATATATCACCCATGTAGGGAGACTACACCAGACTACACTATAGCCTTATTCTGACAAAGTCCCGAAAGCTATCACACGGCTACAAGCATCTTTTATGATATACCTAAAGCTAAACTTCGACCTACTGTGTGTCCAGCCTCACTGTGCACCCAAGTCATTGGTCTATGTCATTGGACCTTTATATAATGTATCACACATACACCAGAGATAATGCATGTTAAGGTGCTCATAAATATATACAATGATTGAATATCTAGTCCAATATCTATGTACAAGTGGTCTTTAGGGCATATAATTCCAACAATCTCTTGCTTGCTCTAAAGATCACTTCATATAAGCCTAAGATCTATAGACTCTACATGTGTGGCAAACACTCTCTCTGGAAGAGTCTTCATAAATTGGTCTGCTAAGTTCTCAGCTGAAACGATCTTCTCTACCACTATATCACCTTTCTAGATGAACTCCTGTATCAAGTGATACATCATCTCAATGTGCTTGCCCCTACTGTGGCTCTTAGGCTCTTTGCATCGCGCAACGACTACTATATTGTCATAGTACAAGACAATGGGTTTTTGTACAACTTGGACAATCTCTAGGCTAGTGAGGAATTTCTTCAACCATATGGCCTTTTTGTAGTGTCAAACACTGCTACTTACTCTACTTTCATGGTCGAGTCCACAATGCATTTCTGTTTCACACTGTTCCATGAAATTGCACCTCCTGATAAAGTGAAAACAAAGCCAAAAGTAGACCTCCTGGAATCTCTGTCTGATTGGAAGCTCGAGTCCATATAGGCCTCCTAGATTATTTGTATGGCATTCCAACACATATTCCTTAGTCCTCTGAAGAAACTTGAATATTTTCTTGACCGCAGTCTAGTGATTTGGTTTAAGGGTTGACTGATATCTACTAACCATGCCAACAGCATAACAGATATCTAGCTTAGGCATAACATGGCATACATGAGTCTTCCCACTACTGAAGCATACGTGACTTTCTTTATCTTCTCTATCTCCTCAAGTGTCCGAGGATATTCATCCTAAGATAAAGTAACTCCATGTCTAAAAGGTAAGAAACCTTTCTTGGAGTTTGCCATATTATACCTGGCCAATATCTTCTTATGTAGGAAGCTTGGGATAATGCAAGCCTCTTATTTTTCCAGTCTCATAAAATCTTGATCCCAAGAACATAGCTTGCTTCTCATATATCCTTCACATGGAATTGAGAAAAGAATCAAACCTTTATGGATGATAATATCCCCACGTCGTTAGCAATCAACAAGATGTCATCTATATACAAAACTAAAAAGCTTGCATACCATGTGTTCCTAGCCTGCTACAATGTATCCATCTGGCTAGGTTATGTAAATGGTCTCATCAATTTCTCCATCTAGAAAAGCTGTCACGACTTCCATTTGCCATATCTCGTAGTCATAATGACAAGCAATGGCAAGGAATATCCTGATGGATTTTAGCATGGCTACCAACAAGAAGGTTTCCTTATAATCGATACTTTCTTTCTGGGTATAACCCTAGGCCACCAATCTAGCTTTAAAGGTTTCAAACTTTCCATTGATTCTTCTTTTCTTCTTGTAGACCTACTTGCACCCTATAGCTTTTACCCTTTCAGGTACTTCTACAAGCTCCAAGACACTATTAAAGTAGATAGACTGCAACTTAGAATCCATTGCCTTTCACCACTAGCTAGTATTTATATTAGAAACTGCTTAATCGTAGCTAGTAGGATTCATACTCCTAAAAGGATAAATGCAACGGTGCATGAGGCAACATTAACCTCACCATGTCTAAGAGGGTATGGTTCCTCCTTTCTACCATACCATTTGGCTGAGGAGTACTGGTAATAGTCACCTGCGCCACAATCCCTTGTTGTGTGAAATAATCCTTAAACTCACCCTAAAGGTATTTGCGACTACAATTAGACCGAATGGCTTTAATCTGTTTATCTAATTTCCACTTTGCCTTAACGTTAAATTCCTTGAATTTCTCAAAAGATTTAGACTTACGTTGCATTAGATAAACATAACCATATCTAGAGTAATCATATGTCAACATAATAAAATACTCATAATCTCTTCGAGCTAGTGTGCTCAGTATGCACTAATTCTAATACTTCTTTAGCCCTGTGTCCCTTAGAAGAGAATGCCTGCTTGGTCATCTTCTCTTTTAAACAAGGTATACACTGAGGTAGATCTTCAAGATCTAATGAGCCAAGAGACCCATCTTCGGCTAACCTTTAAATGCACTTTTGATTAATGTCCCAAACGCAAATGCCAAAGATAAGTATTATTGGTTTGAGGAACATTCCTTTTAAGGGACTTTACTTTTTCACGTTGCATGTTGCAATATTAGGAGGTTATAAATAGAACAAACCATTATGTAATCTACTAGATCATATAAAATTCCCATCTTTACTGATATCAACATAAGAAGGAAACATATTGAAAAACCATCCATCAACAATTGAGAACAAAAACCAAGTTTTTTTGAATGTCTGGAACATAATAAACATTGTTCAAAACTAAAACCCTACTATAAGAGAACGACAAACGAACTCAACCAACTGCAATAATCCAAACACTTGCTCCTGTGCCAATTTTAAGAATGAACTCCCTTCTACTAAGCTTGCGTAAGACTAGAAACCTATGCAAAGAATTGCAAATGTGATGGCTTTTAAATCTACAATCCAAGAATCAGTAGAATCTACCACTAAATTGGTTTCAATGTAAAGGATCAGGGATGTACCTTCCTGCCCAGCTGCTCGGTACTTATGATAGTCCTTCTTCCAGTGGCCCTTCTCACCACATGTAAAGCACTTCTCTTTGGGCTTCCTAACACATGCTTCTTGCTTTGGCCCAAGGGCCCTCTTCTTTTACTTCTGGTCACACTGCTACTTTCTTTTCATCTAGGGTTCTTCCTTTTTGGGTGATGCCTAGAAGCGGAAGCTTGAGAGAGATTTGCATGAGACGAAGGCTTCATGATAGCCTCTGCTGCCTGGAGCTCTTTCATAAACTCTATTAGGTTCATGTTCAACTTGTCTCTATTATAGTTAAGCTTGAACTAATTGAACGATAGTGTAAGGGCCTCAAAGATCATGTTTACCTGCGACTGCTTATCAATGTTTACCCCTAGGATCTCGGTAGTATTGAGGCACCCATTATCTTGAGCATATGGTATCTAACAAGTGCTCTCTCTATGAAACTAGTGGTTATAAGCTCTCTCAGAGCAGCTTGCCTAGCAAGTTTACTCTAGTCAGCAAACATAAGAGATAGTAAAGTCATGATCTCTCTGACAGTTGCCATATTCTAGTGCTTGTTCTATAGAACATCTAATATAGAGGCCAACAGATAGCACTTGGCTATACTATTGGCCCTTTTGCCATTTCTGCTCAATATCACACATGGTGTTAGAAGAGTTTGCCTTTACAATAGGACAAAAAGTAGTCAGGACATACTTATACTCATCAGCTGTGAGTACTATGTCTAGATTCCTTTCCAATCCACAAAATTTGGACCACTGAGCTTATTGTCACGGGATCAAAGTTTTGAGGCCGATAAACCCAACCACCATATGGCACTTAGCCGAGTAAAAGACCTTACCAAGCACGCTTGAGGTTACCAGAGATCAGCAACGAAGAGGGGAGCGTTAGAAGCCAAGCACAACCTTAACACTTCACCAAGGAAAGGCCCACAAAATGAGTGTTGGTTGTGCAACAACTGACCCAGCAAATGGAGGCTGCATCAAGATTACCAGGCACAAATAAGGGACTTGCAAGCTTGGAGAATGCTAGTAAAAGAGCATAGAAGAAAATGGGCGAGAATTGCACTATATTTCTCTTGGAGAGAGTTTTCTTTACAATTATGTATAGAGCTTCTTGCTCTTTCTATGTACCTATCAATATGTCAAATGTACAAATGCAAGTACAAGATATTTTACAAAATAGCAATTGGTTTTCTCTCCCATTTCCTTAGGCAGTAGTTGGGACATATTAGGCAGCAAGCAAGGGGCTAGGCAGCAAGCAAGGAGACAACTATTTTCCCTCCAAAACTCAAGCACCAACTCTTCTAGAAGGCTGCTAGGATGGGCCTGAACATTCCCTACGAGATTGGCAACAAAAAGGGGTAGTAGGGGCATTATCTTGGCAAAGCAGAAATTGATGTGCCAAAATGTGCCATGTGTTACACCCTCTCCCACTTAACTCGGTGTCGCCCCTGACGCCTTGGTACGTTTGAACTCCTCTATTTGCTTCTTGAATTACCACAACTGATCTTCATGCTCCCAGGAAGCCTCGTGCGTAGGGGTATCTTTCCACTTTACCAAGTATTCCATCCACCTCGGTGCGCCTCGTTTTCCCTTGACTTGGCCAGCTAAGATTTCATCCACTTCCCTGTCAAAAGATGTAACGACGGCAGTAGTAGCACAACTTAATTCTCCTCTAGCCGGATTTTCAGGGTCAGCAAAATATGGCTTGAGGAAGCTAACATGGAAGACATGATGGATTTTCAACTTCGGTGGTAGCTCCAATTGGTAAGAAACTTTGCCTACTCGTTTGACCACCTTGAACGGACCCTTATATCGGCATACTAGCCCTTTGTGCACTATTCGCAAGGTCTTGAATTGAGAAAGGATCAGTTTCGGCATCACTATATCTCTGTCATTATATTCCACCAGTTTTCGCTTCTTGTCTGCCCACTTTTTCATTTTCTGGGCAGCACGTTCCAATGTCGCTCTAACCAAGTCCCGTTCTTCTTGCAATTCCTTTGCAAATTTATAGGTAGCTGGGGCATTTCCTGTATAGCCAGAATCAACAGTGTGGGAAGTCAACGGTTGATGGCTTGTGGCAATCTTAAAGGGACTCCGACCAGTGGACTCACTTCTTCAGAGGTTACAAGAAAATTAAGCCACATCCAATAGTCGAAGCCAATCCTTCTGATTGGCATTCACATAGTGCCTAGTTCAAGCAAAGCATTCACCCACTCTGTTTGCCTATCGATTTGAGGATGAAAGCTAGTAAAGAAAGCCAAGTTAAAGCCAAGAAGTTTGAACAACTCTGACCAGCATTTCCCAGTGAACTGGAGGTCCCTGTCGCTCACAATCATGTTTGGCACACCCCACCATTTCACCACATACCTCATGAAAAGTTTAGCTGCTTCATGTGCAGTGATATCCGGAGAAGCAGGGATGAAAATGGCATACTTGGATAGCCTGTCTATCATAACCAGAATGGTGCCATACCCTTCAAACTTCGGCAAGCAAGTAATGAAGTCCATATTGACATGCTTAAATGGATGCTCCAGCACTGGCAACGGTTGAAGAAGCCCTATCGGGTGCTTTTGCTCAATTTTATCTTGCTGGCATACCAAGCATATTTTCATATAAGTCTCCACATCATCACACATCCTTGGCCAATACTAAGCATCTTCAACTAAGGCCACAGTGCGATGAATGCCAAGGTGCCCTGCCCACAGAGAATCATGGCATTTGATGTGTGTCATTTGTGCATGTTTGCATCTAGTTTTTGCATGCATATTTAAGGGTGTTTAGAGTATAATTGAGTGCACTTAGTACAAAGTTTATGCATATTTGTTAATATTTGTACATAATGTATTTAGGTGCATAAATAATATACTAAGTGTTATATTCCATGTTTTAGGAGTGTTTTGAAAGCGTTCAAGCTTATGCAAGGAAGAAATGAGCTAACGGATGAAGACCGGAAGAAAAGAAATAAAGAAGAGATCATTCTGATCTAGCCGGTCGACTTAGAAGAAGAGCCAGTCGATCGTATAGGTCGACCGACCGCTCCAGAGAATAAAAGATTTGAAGCTGGTCGAGTGCCTCAAGAAGCCGGTCGACCGGCCATTCCAGAGAGCATCATGATTGAAGCCGGTCAAGCAAGAAAGAGGAGCCGGTCGACCGGCTAGGTCGACCGGCTGTGCCCTGAAGAAATCCATAAAAAGCTCGTTTCAGCTCATTTTCGAGAGAGGAACTTTTATTTCTTAAATCCTAATAAACCCTAACCCTTTACCCACTTCACAAAACATCCTAAACCACCATCTAAACCCCACACCAAGCTAGGATTGAAGCATTAAACAAAGATTTGAAGGATTTGTACGGATTTGGAAGCAAGAATTTAGGAAAGTTCTTCTTGTTCTTTCTCTATTTCTTGTAAATATGTTGCTAGATTTAGGGTTGATTGTTGTTGTATATTAGATTAGGGATTTGAATAATGGATTTGTGTAGATCTTTAGCTCTTAATACATGTTTATTTACATAAATTTATGGCATGATTCAATATGTCTATGTATTGGAAATCAAACATGTCTATGTGTTTGTTAAAATGCCTAAGTGAATATGCATGTGTTATTTGTGCTTCAAATGCTCTTATCTACTTATATGGGTGATGTGATTGTGCTTAATCTCATGGCTTTGCTTAGTAGAGTAGGCTTTAGCTTTAAATCCAGCTAATAGGTTACATGCTATGCTTAATCGAGTTTAGGTGCTAGTCCTTGGCTTTAAATCCAGCCAAGCGGATAAGTTAACCTAGACTAGAGTATCCCTCACCCACGTTAGTGTTGGTTAATCGAGCTTTAATGTCACGTAGTGTTTAGGTGCTAGTCTTTGGCTTTAAATCCAACCAAGAGGATAAGTTCTAAGCACGGATTGCGTAGGCTAGGAGGGATTGGCCCTTAGCTTTAAATCCAGCTAACGAGTTGAACCACTAGTGTTGGTTAAGAGAGCCCCCAATCAACACAACGGCAATAGAAGTCCCGAGCCTTAGATAGACATCATCTGTTATCATAGCCCAAGTCTTGTTGCAATGCAATCGCCCTAGATCCCCTTCTTCTTTATTAGTGTTTCCTTCCTTAGTTTGGCTCCTTTAAGTTCCTCCATAGATTAGTTTTTATTTTCCTTTTTCCGAGCTCCCTTCCATCCTAAAGTAAGTACACACACGCACGTAGCTAGTTTAAGGCACCCGAGCACATAGAGACTAAACTAAGGTAGCCTCTCTGTGGATTCGACCCCGCACTTGCACACACTGTACTACACACGTCCCGTGCGCTTGCAGGCTATTTAGGCTTGTGCTCAAATAGCGGTATCAGCATTCCTTTAGAATTTCTCGCCACAAATTCCCCCACTTTGGTACAAACACATGGTCCCCTTTGGTGAGCAACAAACCATCTTGCACTCAAAACCGTCGGGTCTTACCTTCCTTGGCATAATTTATGAGTCTCTAAGCCATGGAATCATGCTCTAGCCTTTCACGAATTTTATCAATTAAAGGGCTAGTTGGGCTGCTTATGGCAGCAAGTTCTGCCTTCCTACTTAATGCATCGGCAATACGGTTGTCCCTCCCCGGCTTGTATTCTATAGTGAAATCAAACTCTGCTAGGAATCCTTGCCATCAGGCTTGCTTATGGGTGAGTTTCTTTTACGTCTGAAAATAACTGGTAGCCACATTATCCGTCCTCACCACAAACATAGTTTTAAGCAAATAATGATGCCACGTCCAAAGATAATGCACCACGGCAGTCATTTCTTTCTCACAGACAGAATGCCACCGCTCCGTGTCATTGAGTTTACGACTTTCATATGCAATAAGGTGCTTATCTTGCATCAACACATCTCCATTAGCAAAGTCAGAAGCTTCAGTATGTACCTCAAAAGGCTTGGCAAAGTAAGGACTGGCTCCCTCGAGAGTGCCTGCTTCAAGGCTTCAAAGGCAGTTTGGCATGATTCATTCCATGCCCACAGCCGGTTTTTCTTCAGCAAGTTCGTTAATGGTGCTGCAATTGCTGAATACCCCTGGAGAAATCACTGATAATAGTTTTCTAGGCCAAGGAAGGATCTGAGTTGGGGCACTCTTATAGACGGTTCCCAATCTCTAATTGCCTTCACCTTATCATCATCTATCCTAATTTTGCCTCTGCCCACAATATGGCCAAGGAAATGCACCTCTTCCTTGGCAAAGTTATACTTTTCTAGTTTAATGTATAGCTCATGTTCCTTCAATTTCTAGAAGACCTACGTCAAATGACAAACATGCTCTTCCAAGGTAGAACTATACACAACTATATCATCCAAATAAACCACAACAAACTTGTCTAAGAACGGCCGAAACACTTTGTTCATAAGTGTGCAAAAGGTGGCAGGTGTATTTGTTAAACCGAAAGGCATCACAAGATATTCAAAAGCACAATACCTAGTCACACACACCGTCTTAGGCTCATCACCCTCCATAATTCGGACTTGTCAATACCCTGAGCGCAAGGAGAAGAACCTGGCACTTCCAAGTTGATCAAACAACTTCATAACATGTGGAATGGGATACTTGCTTTTTATGGTGATCTTGTTCAGTGCCCGATAATCCACACACATCCGTAACGAGACATCACTTTTCTTTTAGAATAGCACCAGGGCGCCAAATGGAGAGCTTGATGGCCTAATCATCCCAGCATCAAGCAATTCTTGCAATTGCTTCTTAAGTTTAGCCAACTCTATTTTTTCCATTCTATAAGGAACCATGGTAAGAGGCCTAGCATCTTCAATCAATTCAATATTGTGATCAATTTCCTAGTGTGGAGGCAACTTCTTGGGCAATTCCTTGGGCATGATTTCATGAAATTCCCTTAAGACTGCTTGGACAGCTTGAGAAAGATTGTTTGGCTCCTCATTTTGTCCTGTATCTTTCTCTTTTAAGGCCACAAGGTAAGTATTCTCATGCCTCTTGAGATCTTTAACAAGTTGCATAGCTAACAAGGTCTTGGCTTCAGTCTTGGCCCCCTTTCTATATACACCGTACAGGGAGAAGGGCTTCCTGTCACCACAATTGAGTTACCAAATGGCACAAGTAAAACACGCACCTCATCAAGCCATTCCAAGCCTAGCACGAGGTCATAGTCATCCAGGGGCATGATAGTGAAGTTAACGAGGCCTTGCCATTCCCAAATTTTGGTCCAGACACCTCGAGCAACTCCGATAATAGGAACGGCCCTAGAATTAGCTACCTTGATCATCCCTTGTGTCTTTGTGATCCTTAGGTCCAACCTCTGGGCAACATCTGCTCGTAAGAAATTGTTAATGGCTCCCATATCTATCAAGGCTTTAAATGGTTGGCCTTCGATCCTGGTAGTGACATAAAGAGAACCCTTGTAAGGTTCTTACGGTTTCCTTACCTCGGCCTTAACTGCATTTAGGAACCTGATGTGTGTCATTTGTGCATGTTTGCATCGAGTTTTTGCATGCATATTTAAGGGTGTTTAGAGTATAATTGAGTGCGCTTAGTATAAAGTTTATGCATATTTGTTAATATTTGTACATAATGTATTTAGGTGCATAAATACTATACTAAGTGTTATATTCCATGTCTTAGGAGTATTTTGGATGGGTTCAAGCTTATGCGAGGAAGAAATGAGCTAACGGATGAAGACCGGAAGAAAGAAATAAAGAAGAGATCATTCTGATCCAGCCGGTCGACTAAGAAAGAAGAGTCGGTCGACCGTCTAGGTCGACCGGCCTCTCAAGAGAATAAAAGATTGAAGCCGGTCGAGTTCCTCAAGAAGCCGGTCGACCGGCCAGTCCAGAGAGCATCATGATTGAAGCCGGTCGAGCAAGAAAGAGGATCCGGTCGACCAGCTATGCGCTGAAGAAATCCATAAAAAGCTCGTTTCAGCTCATTTTCAGTGAAGGAACTTTTATTTCTTAAATCCTAAAAAACCCTAACCCTTTACCCACTTCACAAAACACCCTAAACCACCATCTAAACTCCACACCAAGCTAGGATTGAAGCATTAAACAAAGATTTGAAGGATTTGTACGGATTTGGAAGCAAGAATTTAGGGAAGTTCTTCTTGTTCTTTCTCTATTTCTTGTAAATATGTTGCTAGATTAGGCTAGATTTAGGGTTGATTGTTGTTGTATATTAGATTAGGGCTTTGAATAATGGATTTGTGTAGATCTTTGGCTCTTAATACATGTTTATTTACATAAATTTATGGCATGATTCAATATGTCTATGTATTGGAAATCAAACATGTCTATGTGTTTGTTAAAATGCCTAAGTGAATATGCATGTGTTATTTGTGCTTAAAATGCTCTTATCTACTTATTTGGGTGATGTGATTGTGCTTAATCTCATGGCTTTGCTTAGTAGAGTAGGCTTTAGCTTTAAATCCAGCTAATAGGTTACATGCTTTGCTTAGTCGAGTTTAGGTGCTAGTCCTTGGCTTTAAATCCAGCCAAGCGGATAAGTTAACCTAGACTAGAGTATCCCTCACTCATATTAGTGTTGGTTAATCGAGCTTTAATGTCACGTAGTGTTTAGGTGCTAGTCCTTGGCTTTAAATCCAGCCAAGAGGATAAGTTCTAAGCACAGATTGCGTAGGCTAGGAGGGATTGGCCCTTAGCTTTAAATCCAGCTAACGAGTTGAACCACTAGTGTTGGTTAAGAGAGCCCCCGATCAACACAACGGCAATAGAAGTCCCGAGCCTTAGATAGACCTCATTCGTTATCATAGCCCAAGTCTAGCGCAATGCAATCACCCTAGGCCCCCTTCTTCTTTATTAGTGTTTCCTTCCTTAGTTTGGCTCCTTTAAGTTCCTCCATAGATTAGTTTTTATTTTCCTTTTTCCGAGCTCCCTTCCATCCTAAAGTAATTATACACACGCACGTAGCTAGTTTAAGGCACCCGAGCACATAGAGACTAAACTAAGGTAGCCTCTCTGTGGATTCGACCCCGCACTTGCACACACTGTACTACACACGTCCCGTGCACTTGCGGGCTATTTAGGCTTGTGCTCAAATAGCGATATCAGAACCGAAGTGACCCCATTTGTGTTTCTTGTTCCTTACAAGGTTGGTATTCTTGTTGCTTGATCTAAGAAGCCATCTTATCCCTTTGAGGACATTCAGCAATCCGATGGTCCTTGCTCCCACATAGAAAGCATTCATACACCTTTGGTTTGGCATGATTGCCTTCCCATTTTCCACCATTACCTCTCTGGTCCTTGGCCTTGGGGTGAGAGGCTTTATGTTGGCCTGCCTTAGAGCTGGAAGAAGATGTAGGGGCCTTAAATTTGTCCTTGTCTCCCCCACTTTTCCCCTTGTTAGCAACTGGCCTCTTTTGCTTAGAGTGATCCCCTCGCTTAGAAAATTCAAAGAGGCTCTCGGCACCAACTATGGCGGAGGCAAGGTCTTGGACACAACGTCTTTGTAACTCTTGCCTCACCTATGATTGTAATCCATCAAGAAAAGAAAACAGTGCATCTTTACGGGACAAGTTAGGGATTTCAAGCATTACCTCTTGAAATTATTTCACATATTCCTGGATGTTGCCCTTATGTTGCAGCTGACGTAAGCATCCACAGGCCTCGTATTCCACATTTTCAGGATAGAACTGCCTTTTAATTTCCCTATTAAAGTCTTCCCACGTTGCCAATATACAAGTGCCTCATTCGACATCGGCAACACAACATCTCCACCATAACATCGCAACATCAGTCAGGTATAGAGGGGTAGCACGCAATTTAGAGACATCATCCACCAGATTAGAGGCTTCAAAGTGTTGCTCCAAGTTCCAGAAGAAATTGTCAAGCTCCTTAGCATTTTTGTTGCCTAAAAAGTTTTGAGGCTAAGGCACATCAAGCTTAAGGGCTTGCTGGATAGCAAGAACACCATAATTGCTCACTGTCATCTTCTACAAAGAAAGACCATCTTTGAGCACCTCCATCTCAGCTCTTAATCCTTCAAAGGATAGGATGATGTTGTCCTTAAAGGTTTCAATACTCTTCTTCACAGCATCACCAAAAGAGTTGAGAGTAGCAAGCAAATCTCCCCACAAAGTTTCTCTTCTCTCTCTTGTTCTTCCACATGACCAGTTAGATTGCCCTTGTCATTACCTTCCAGGCTTTGTATTTGAGGGATAAGGTTGGCTATCACAGCTGCATTCTTGAGTGTAGCCTTCTCCACACGTTCAAGGTGAGTCTCAATAGAGCTCAACTGGTTTCTTGACTCAAACCTGGAGGCTTTTGCATCTTTCCTCGCAGGCTTCTCAGTAGCTACCTGAGTGCTAGCCTCACCTTCCTCACCAGCCATAGTCCCGAACCAATAGCAACAAAACCAGCACACAAAGCCACAAACTGAATGCACTAGAAATCAGAGTAGAGCCAAGCGAACTTGGCTTTGATACCAACTGTCACGGGGTCAGAGTTTTGAGGCCAATAAACCCAACCACCGTGTGGCACTTAGCTAAGTAAAGGACCTGACCAAGCACGCTTGAGGTTACCAGAGATCAACAACGAAGAAGGGAGTGTTGGAAGCCAAGCACGACCTCAACACTTCACCAGGGAAAGGCCCACGAAATGAGTGTTGGTTGTGCAACAATTGAGCTAGCAAAGTGGGACAGCAAATGGAGGCTGCAGCAAGGTTATTAGGCACAAATAAGGGACTTGCAAGCTTGGAGAATGCTAGTAAAAGAGCAGAGAAGAAAGTGGGCGAGAATTGCACTATATTTCTCTTAGAGAGAGTTTTCTTTACAAATTTGTATGGAGCTTCTTGCTCTTTCTATGTTCCTATCAATATGTCAAATGTGCAAATGCAAGTACAAGATATTTTACAAAATAGCAGCTGGTTTTCCCTCCCATTTCCTTGGGCAATAGCTGGGACATCTTAGGTAGCAAGCAAGGGGCTGTGCAGAAAGCTAGGAGATAGCTATTTTCCCTCCAAAACTCAAGCACTAACTCTTCTAGAACGCTACTAGGATGGGCTGCATATCTCCCACGAGATTCACAACAAAAAGGGCCAGTGCATCCACCAAAATTAGCCAACTTAGGCCCAAAACAGGGGCATCATCTTGGCAAGGCAGAAATTGAAGTGCCAAAATATGCCATGCGTTACATTATGCTTCCTTTGAATTATAGCTAGTGGACTGAAGGAAGTCATACTAGATTTTGATCAATAGATCATAATTATATAATAAGCAATGAAATAGGATACATGTGTAATATATATGTAACAGCGGAAAAACAACATATATCACACTTTTTACATCATTTACCATTTTGTAGTTTTACTATCAAACTACAATAATGAAATAGTGTCTCAACCTTATCACTCGAACTCCATCGACGGGATAGCCGAAGTAGTGAATACTTGAGTTAAGCATAGGCCTATTTGGATGATGCTTATCTGGACAGATACTATCTAACGGTATCCAATCACTTCTTTATTTGGCCTCTCGAATCACCTAGGGGCCTTTACCGATAGGGTGGTCGAACCTATGATTCAAGTTGAGTGTAAACAACCATTCCTTGATGTTCATTCCTTATTATGTCCAAATTTGAGCCCTCTGATGGGGTAATGACTCTCATCCACATACGGTGAGACGATATATGATGAAGAACTCCATTGACAAGGTGGTCGAGCATTATCAACATCCTTATGAACAAACACATTGAGTCCACCTTGTTGAATATGAGCTAAGCAACACCCTTCGACGAGGAGTTAAATGCCATTCCCTCTTAACATAAACTAGATGTAGAATGCCATGAGGTTTTTCATTCCTCTCTCCTACTCAATATTTTAACTTCGGGGATTTTGCTTATCCTTTCTTGAAATCTTGTTTTCAGATCTTTCCCTTAGGAATCGTCATATTCCACCTTGTTTAACCAAAAATACGCTTAACATCATAAACGGATTGGACCTATATCCAGATTAAATCCATAGGTAGGCATACTTTGAGTTATCTTGATAAGTCCATTTGTTAATTAGTGTGACAAATAACTAAGGATTTTAACCAATTACATGCATTGCTTCTTTAGGATCTTTAATCATCAAAATTAACCTAAGCAATATTAAGGGACTTATCAAATTAAAGCCAAAACAAGAGCTAAGGGTTAGCCAATTTTAAACCCTACTTGGATGGACATGCTGCTATGTGATCACTTGCAATAATCATACATAAAATTCAACATTGATATAAATATCTCAAAATAAACATCCATAGCATAAATAAATGGTCCCCAATGGATGGCTCCTTATAATAATGCTTTAGGAATAAGGCCCAAAGTATTTGGTCTTGCCAAAACTTCAAAACAACTGCAAACTACTCCTACCAATCGAGTTTAACACTCTTATTTTCACTAGCTATGTCGACCGGTACTTCCAGAGTGTTGGCTTCTCCTGCTGGTCAAGCAAAGGCCTCCTACCAGTCGACCTAAATGGTCAACCGACTTTTCCAGAAACTCCACAGCACTTTCTACAAGTCGACTAGTAGGGTTAAGCTGTACCTTTAGAATGCCTTAAACTCTGTGCACAATAGTTATTTTAGCTTCGAATCGATACATTACAAGGAACTACATAGAAAATCAAACTGTACAAGCTTCATCTACGATAAGAAACATAAATTTTGCCACCAAATACAAGCCAATTTCCACCTCTATGCTTTTCTCAAATTGAAGCTCCATTTAACTTTCTACAAAAGAAAAATAAATCCATTCATTCAAACCATCGATTATGACCAAAATCACACACAAGTTGTAGCCACAAAGGTTGGCCCGTAACATATACACCATAAAACACATAAATCTTGCCACCCATAAGATTATTACACATTCTCTTGATTTATTACGCAATCTAAGGCCATAACTATGTGCATATTGGTGCTTATGCTTTGATACCACTTATTAGATCTATTGGCTACTACCACATGCAAAATTAAGTTTTCTAGATTTTCAATTTTAAACCCATATCAAGGTATGGTAGCGGAAAATAGCACAAAACATGTTATACACATAGGAATCAATATAAGCACTCAACGATAAATGAGTATAGATGAAGAAGTCATTACCCTTGTAGCATAAATCGATTGCAAATGGCCTCTTTGCATTAAATCTTCCTCAAAATAGCCTTCTAGTAGTTTTCTCCACTATATTTCTCACTCTATTGCT
This sequence comes from Cordia subcordata, assembly GCA_028554755.1. Classification (NCBI taxonomy): domain Eukaryota; kingdom Viridiplantae; phylum Streptophyta; class Magnoliopsida; order Boraginales; family Cordiaceae; genus Cordia; species Cordia subcordata. The sequence goes on along the minus strand of JAPTOF010000010.1, from coordinate 14,460,240 downwards.
TAGATACATTTAGCTATGTAGTAGTCAAGCTAGATTATAAGGTAAACTGAGGATATTTAATTTAGTATGTATTCTTGGTGTTAATGTGTGAAAAATCCTATACACAGGCTGAGAGAGAGAATAATCAAAGAGGTTAAAGAATTGGGTCTTGCTAATCTAGTACTATATATAGTACTAAGCAACCTTAAAAAGGATAAAGTTCAAGGAATATCATAAATTGCCTATAATTCCCTTCCCTAAACTTTCTAGAAAAGGAATAATCTTTTGGGATAAGGACACCCAAATATTCCATATCATGCACACACTAACTATCTCCTATATGGTCTCTACTTATTCAATTAAGATTTCTATGAGTTATATTAAAAGGCCCGAATAATAAATAATTCCATTCTTGATATTCCAAACTCATATCTTAATTCAGCAACCCACATATATATGAAATTCTCAATTATGTATCCAAAAGAGTAATGGCTAGTAAAGGAACCAAAAGACATAATTACCCTTGGCTCTCAAATGACTAAAATGCCCTCGCCACCACTTTGGTGATATCGTGCCATTTTGACTCCAATCTACTCCACCAAAAGACCAAAGTCGTACTATAAGGATAATTACTAATTAAGTAGGAGCTTGTTACATGAAGTTATCTTTGTCTTCAACCAACTGAGCGAAACAACCAAAATGCCCCTTTATGTATACTCGTAGTTAAGGCTGGTCCAAACACATACCATCATCTCCAAGACTACATTTGGAACCTTGGAATCTCTAGTCCAAAATAGTGATCGCCAATTGGTCATGAATCTCTTGATCTATGTAGTAACCCACAAGCCAAATGACTGATATACTCCTGAAGGTGATATCATTAGATATAGATTCATGATGACCAAAAGGACAAATCCATGAGGCCACATAGACTTTGCTATTGCATACGTATGTCTTGATTGATCAGAAACAACACTCAATGTATGAGGCAGACAATCTTATCACTCAAGACTTCTCTGTATGGTATATCAAAATGTTACACCCAACTTCATTAGTTCATCCACATATGCTCAAAATTAAAAGCATCGGTCACTCTTAAGTAGTGAGCATTTTGTCTTCTATATATAATGGCACAGCTCAAGAAGACTTACTTATGATGGTTTTATCTAATGCGTGACATACGTACTAGGAGCAAAGTCTGGAAAAACCCTCCAAAACCTAGGTAGATCAATCATATCGGGAGACTTGCCTACTATAGCCCTATCCCGGCAAAGTGCCTAACACTGCCATCCAACTACGGACATCTTTTATGAAACACTCAAAGCTAGACTTGGACCTATTCCACGACTAGCCTCACTATGCACCCAAGTTATTAGTTTATGTCATTGAGCCTTTACACAATGTATTACACATACACTAGAGATACTAAATGTAAAAATGGTCATAAATATATACAATGATCAAATATCTAGTCTAATATCCATGTACAAGTGGTATATACGGCATACAATCCCAACAGTTTACACCTCTGTAAGAGCTACATCACATATTGTGCAGACTTCTGCACACAATTCCTCTTTGTTTGTTATCTTTCTTCATTTGTTCTCATCGCATCGACATCGATTGATGATGCTATTACATTAAAGACCTTTTAACTATTACTTCTAGTGACACTAATTATAAATTGAGCTTGTCAATCATGGTCCCCTCTTTTTCAGCCACTTCCGCCATTACATTAGAAAAACTAAATGACAACAATTATTCCTATTAGTCAATCGTAGTAGAGATTTGATTTCTTGGCCAAGGTTTAGAATATACTTGGTGTCTGATTCTTCATGTAATTTATCTAAAATTGATGCTCGTACTTGGCATCGTGTGGACACTATTAGTCAGTTTACTAAGGCAGTCTTTGGAGCGATAACTTATATGATGTTTTCAGCAGTTTAGGATTTGTAAATCCATTTGGGCTACTGCCCAAGTTCTATATGCTAATCAAGTGATGTAAGCAAGAATGATTTTGTAACAATTCAGTTTATTATGGTAGTCTTCGGAGCCAAAACTTATGTAAGGTCTTCAACAGTTTATGACTTGTAAATCTGTTTGGGCTACTACACAAGTTCTATACTCTAATCAAGGTTCATCATATGGGAGAGCTCATGAGTGCATATATGTGCAAGAGCCCACTTGTAGTAACTCAATTTAGAGAGCCTTATTTACCTAAGACTAACATTAACCCCAAATTTCCTAGTGGTTCAATTGCAATGTTGCAGAAGTTCAAAAATATGTTATGGGATGACATGCCTAAAGGGATGCCAAAGAAGGCAATCATTCACACGGACCATGAGTGTTGCAAGCATTTGAAAGGTCAAGATTCGAGGATGAATCTTTTTGCAAAAGAAAGGAATAATGTAAGCAAGAATCATTATGGAAAGGGGTTGGAAAGAAGATCACATATGGATGAGTACTTAACACTTCTAGTTGGGCCACTTTATAATGATGACACAAAAGCATGGTAGGCCCATAACCCAGAGGTCCCCAAATTGAGGCCTAGCTCTGCTACCAAATGATGCGAAACTCCAAGGATATAGATTGATCTTGAAACTTCAATGCACGCTTTGAATTCAGAAATTAAGCTAGATAAATTCCTTCCCTATTATGTCGAAGACTAGAATGCAAATAATAGGGATAAAAAATACAACAAGAATAGAAATTCACCACAAAGTAAAGATACTTTGATAAGAAAATCAATTCTTGATACAGCTAGGGAATGCAAATATGCCTCATTTGCAAAATATTAAGAAATTGACAAAGTCAATGCAAATTGTTTGTAAATATAAATAAAACTTTTCTTTCTAGTAAAAATGAGTATTTATACTTCTATAAGGTCTTAATACTAAAAGAAAAGTAGTAAAAATAACCTTACTTCTAATTGGGCTAGCCTAAGTTCAAGCCCAAATGGCTTAGCCTTGTATCTAGATTCAATGGGTTCAAAGTAGATTTCATGGGTTCGCTTGGAATTCCATGGCATTCTTTGTCTATCAAGTTCATGGGTTCGAAGCAGATTTCATGAGTTGCCAAAATTCTCTGTTTCTACTTCATGGCTTACTCCATTTTTATGGGTTGATAATGAAAAATCTCCATGTCCATGGATTGGCCTCAAACCTTTGAACCTCCGAAGATGGCCCACATATCTGTCGTAAAGAAACAAGGCCACTCGTCTTTTCTGCTTCTATGGTCATCCCGGAATTATTTGTGAATAAGGGTCCACAAAAAGCCTTTCTTTACCAAGTGGCCCATATAACGTTGTGATACCAATTTGGATCATTTTGTCCTGCCGCTTTATAATTGGCCCAATCAGAAGTGTCAAGTACTTCTACCTCTTATAGTTGTAGGCATCTCAACAAGCAATGCATCTACTTAAAGTACTATCAGAGCCTCTTATGCCAATACCAGTTCTTTCACAGCACTCATTTCCAACATCGTTCCAAACCTCGATCCTTGGGTAATTAGCTATGGTGTATCTGACCATATTAGTGGTAATGTTTTACTTACTTCTAATTTCCATCTTGGTCTTTTCTTTAGTGTCACACCTGCAGATGGCTCTTTTACATCTGTTTATAGAGTTGGTAGTGCCTATCCCACATCATCTATTATGTCATCGTTGATGTTATATCTTTCGCATTTTCCTTTTAATATTTTGTTTGTTAGTAAATTCACTAAATCCCTTAATTGTTCTGAAACTTTTACTTCTAACTCTATGTCTATTCAAGATCTGAAGACAAGCATGAAGATTGGTATCGGCGTGAAGATCATGAACATTACTATCTTTATCCAAATGTCCTGACTACAGGTGTTGTTGCCCTCATACCAAAGCAAATCCATTCTCATTTAGGAGATCTATCTTTAGAAAGTCTCAAGAAAATGGTTCTAGCCTTATTCATGTTAATGAGATTCGTTGTGGGTTGTGTCAATTATGTAAATATATGTGGGTGGCAAGCTAGCTCTAGAGAAGAGGCAAATAGAGCTTGTAAAAATTAAACAATTGTTTTGGGAAAGATCATGTCATTGTTGTTGAGGTTGTTACGAAAATCGATAAAGTAAAACAAAAAGTGAGGCAAAAGCAACAGTAAGGAAGACACTCCATTAATGGTTCAGCACCAAGCCTACATTGACTTCCTGAGCATCCCACTTAAGAATTTCAACAATCTCAACTAGAACTCGTGTTTTTCACAAGTTGGCTAAGTGCAAAACAACTCACAACCATTGATTTTACCCGAATCAATGAACCCAAATTTTATAGATTGATAATCACTCAACCCAAAGGCTATTCTTCCTATACAAGTATTTGCAAGTGTAAGCAATAATAATTGAGCACAAACCTAGTACAACTCAACAATGTATGATTGCCTTTGAAAAGATGAAAGTTTAATGTTCTCTAGTTGTTCTTGTATTGTGTTATCTCTCTCAATGATAAAGATATAGTTGTTAGACACAAATGTTTTTACCTATAAAAATTTCTAAATTGTTAAGGAATGGGTAAGGAAGGTGGTCATACGAGTAATGGCTAGTTTTGAATAAGATTTTCAAATTTTAATCAATCTAATCGAGGCTAGATACGTATCGATCTCCAGGTATACATCACCCAATAGGTAACTTAAATCTTATCTGAGAGCACTAGATTGCTACCAGCCACGCCGATTGGGATTATCTTAGCATAACTCAAAAATCTCTATTGAGTGATGTAATTATCCAATTGGTCGCCCAGAAGGGCTTTTCTAGTAGTAGACTTTAAGATGTGCCAAAAACCACTAAAGTCCATGCTGCAATTCTTGGCTTTGATCCATAAAAACTTGAAAAACATGAAGCATTTTTAGAAAAACTTTTTAGAGCATATGTCATCAATAGCAACAAGCCAAATCAAGACAAGAAGAACTTAAGCAAGGCAACCTCACAAACAATTCTACTTCTACGCCCCTTATGTCTTCCGTCCTCATCCTTATTTTGCCACATCTTTTCAAGTCTTCAAACAAGATGAACTTTGAGCACGTTGACTTGATGTCTTAGGTTATGAATGATCTTCTTTCAAAGCACATAAGTTCTTTGACAACTCATGAACTTAACAATTTCTTTAGTAACATTCAAAGCTCATAAGAGTTCAAGAGTCATTCATCATATATTCAACATACATTCATTGTACTAACTCAGTACTTAGATCAATAGGATTGAAAACCATGATAAAGCTTTCACCAATGTCTGTTATACATTCATCATCATATATTAATCACTCATCAACGCATATTAATCATTCATCAAGAAATGGCAACCATTCACATATCTATGACAATTCATCACCAAAACACGTCCAAGTAAAGCAATAATGCTAACGGTCTCCCCTTTTTTTAATGATGACAAACCTATATGTGATCTAAAGATGAATGTTTTGATATGTTTATAAGAACTCCTCCTGAGAATATGCTATCGATATTTAAGATTAATGGGATATCTAACTCTTCTTACTATATGCATATACCAATAGGTACATTCACAAAAGTTTAAAGTATGACCAATTATATATCATCTCAATTATAATCCACTTATTAATACACAAATCATCACACTCATAATCCCACACATATCATCATAATCATAATCCACATATCAATCCAACATTGCACATAATTCATAATCCACACAAGTATCATCACAATCATAATCCATACATCAATCCACATATCACGACACAATTCATATTTCTCTCCCTTTTAGCATCACCAAAATAAGTAATAAGGCAAGATTAAAAATTAATATAGATCATTCAAAAAGAAGTTTATAATCATTCATGATAATATGTAAGAAACCCAAAAACAACATTCTAAAAAGATTTCATGCACATTTATGGATAATGCAAAACATGCCGCTCGGTGGGGTTTGACGAGAAAAAAAATATGATAAGATAGACTAATAAACAAGTTTTATTGCAAAAAAAAAAAAAAAGAGTAAAATCACTTGGGGAAACTATCATCAATAGCAACAGCTTCTTTCTCTTCTTTGATAGTTTTCTTCCCTTTGGTTTCTTGCTTGGGAGCTTCATTAATTGGATCATTGTCGATCACAATGATTTATGATTCCTTGACTTTGCCCTTTAGACTTTGATCACATATTGTCTTTTTGGATCTAACTTTTACTTCTCTTAATCCTCGACAGCTTTGTAAAGATGGGTTCCCCTTCATGATTTCAAAAAAAAGTAGTAGGAAGAGAGAGTTTTGAATAAAAGTTTGAGGAGTTTAGGGAGAAAACAAGTTTATCGGAAGATTTTTGTGTTTCTGAAGAGAGTTTTTAAGAGAAAATAAGGTTTAAAGGGATTGGAATAAGGTTAGACTATTAAAGTAAATAAGAATTTGAAAAGTTACCCTATTTCTTTTTCTGATATGGTTTCTGGTCACTCAGTAAGGTCCAAGGCGTGCCTAATACATAAAATAGATAATGAGTCTTTTAAAGAAGTTATCTAGTAGGCCCTATTCGGCTGCCTAAACCCAATGCAGGCATGCCTATTAGTGAGAAAAATATAGTTTTTCAAAAATTTTGAATGAAAATGCAATACACACTCGAATAGGTACTCAAACACACAAAAAATACAAGAATCAAGTAAAAAATCATCAATCAAACCACTCAATTAACACACAATAAGCATATATGAATCACAAACACAATCAATCAAATTCAAGTATGCTAAGATTTCTTTTAATCATGCAAAATCTATCTTCATGCAGGGTTTAGTAAAAATATCAACTAATTGATTTTTTGTACTCACAAACTCAAGACTAACGTCACCTTTAAGCATATGATCACAAACAAAATGATATCTAATCGCATTATAATTAGTTTGTGAATGTTGAATAAGATTCCAAGTTAAATTTATGGAACTAGTATTATCACAAAAAATAGATGTATTTTCAAAATCAGACCATAATAATGTAGATATTGCTTAATCCAAAGAATTTGAGCAACACAATTACCTGTGGAATGTATTCGGCTTCATTTGTGGATGCTGCAACACTATTTTATTTCTAGATTGTCTAAGAAATAGACAACTTCCACTTGTACTCTTTCTATCCACTTGGCATCCAGCAAAATTCGCATTCGAATACCCTATCAATTCAACCCTTGTCTCTTTTAAGTACCACAAAAAATCAAGGTTAGATGTGCATTTAAGATAACAAAAAATTCTTTTCATGGTACTTAGATAAGATTCCATCTTTCATTTGCTTGATTTGTAGCCTAAGGAAAAAATAATAATTCTCCCATCATGCTCATCCTGAATTCTTGGTGCATACGTTTTGCAAAATTCTCTTACAAGACATGCTAGTAGAACCAAAGATAATATCATTAACATATATTTGCACAAGTAACATTTCATCACCTTCAAGTTTAATGAATAAAGTGAATCTAATTTCCTTTTGCAAAGCCATTTTGTACAAGAAAACCACTTAATCTTCTATAACATGCACGTGGGGCTTGCTTCAAACCATATAAAGCTTTTTCTAATTTATAAACATGATTTGGAAATTGGCATCTGCAAAACTGGGTGGCTGTTCAACATAAAGCTCCTCTTTGATAAGACCATTCAAAAATGCACTTTCCATATCTATTTGATAAAGCTTGAAATTCATAAAACATACAAAAGCAAGTAGTATACAAATAGATTCAACAAGTGCTATTGGTGCATATGTTTCATCATAATCAATGCCCTCCTTTTGATTGTATCATTTGACAACCAATCTAGTTTTGTCTCTCACAATAACACCATTTTCATCAAGTTTATCTCTAAATACCCACTTTGTTCCAATTACCGATTGATCCTTTGGTTTTCAACAAGTTTCCACACTTTGTTTCTTTTAAATTGACTCAATTCTTCTTACATAGCCATAATCTAATCATTATCATGTAAAACATCGTCCACACATTTTGGTTCAATATGAGATAAGAATGCATGATGTTCACAAAAATTATTTGCATTACCTTTTGTTCTTGCCCCTTTGTTTAGATCATCTATGACTTGCTCAATTGGATAATTTTTCACAAATTTTCATGCTCTAGGCAAGTGTTTGTGTCCAATCATAATTGGCTCATCTTCTTCTTCGTAAACTTTTTCATTTGATTACTCTTGAAGAGATAGAGCCTTTTCAATTCTTTCTTGTGACTTTTCAAGATCCCCTTGATGATTTGTAGCATTTTGATCTTCTTTTATCAATTTTAATTCACCTTCAACATCATCACTTTCCTTTCTTGACCCAAATGGGTTAGTTTCATTAAACTTCACATGCATGGATTCTTCAACAATGCGATCTTGTTTGATAAAATTTCTATAAGCCTTAATTCTACTGGAATATCGAACAAAGATACTTTCATATGATTTGGATTCAAACTTACCAAGTTCGTTCTTTGTATTGAGTATATAGAATTTGCATCCAAATACCTTAAAGTAAGCAATGTTTGGTTTTCTTTCATTCCACAATTCATATGGAGTTTTCTTAAAGAAAGGTCTAATCAATACACAATTTAGCATGTAGCATGATGTATTTACTACTTTGGCCCAAATATATGTAAGCATGCGATGTTCATTCAACATTGTTCTTGCCATTTTTTATAATTTTCGGTTCTTTCTCTCAATGGCCCTATTTTCTGAGGCATGCGATGTGCTGAAAAAGTATGTTCAATGGCATATAGTTCACACGACTCATCAAAGGATGCATTCACAAATTCTTTGCTATTATCACTAAGAATGCTCTTTATAAATGACCATTCTTATTGTGCACTTTGTTATAAAATTTTGCAAACTCATTGAAGGTTTCACTTTTCAATGCAAGAAAACAACCCAAGTATATCTAGTATAATTATCAACCAGCACAAACACATGACGTGCACCTCTAAGACTAGCAACACTTGTAGGTCCAAATTGATCCATGTGAACAAATTTTAATGCTTTAGTGGTAACAACTTTATTGATTGGTTTAAAAGTTGTTTTATGTTGTTTACCAAGTTCACAACCATCACACATAGCATTATTCACATATTTCACATTAGGCAAACAATCAACAAGATTATTTGTATTCAAATTCATAAGCAAGTCCATACTAGTATGCCTTAAGCGTTTATGCCATAGCCACATATCATCATCAACCATGGATAAGCATTTCACATTTTAACATGCAAGACCACAGAAACCACATATATGCACGTTGTTCACACATTTGGGTATAAGAATATCAATGAAATCTTTCATCTTATGACAAGCCATAGCCTTAAATACCACAGTTAAATTACTATCACATATTTGACTAATACAAAGTAGATTAAATTTCAAACCATCTACACAGAGCACATCTTTAATGGTGATTGAACCTTTGATCCCAATGCTTCCTTTTCCAATTACTTACCTTTTGAAGTATCTCCAAATGTGACTTCATCACCTTTTGCTTCTTTACGTCAACAAATAATGAAGCATTTCCCTTCATGTGCTTGGAACACCCATTATCTAATATCCATTGAGTTCCAAGCTTGTTCACTTATAAACATAGCAATCATTTGGGTATAAGTCCCCAATTTTCATTGGGTCCTTGGGGGTTAGCTTTCTTCACAACCCATTAAGGCCTCTTTTATTCCGATATGAAAGTTCCCAATTCATATAGCTTTATCCCTTTGCATTTAGTGGAGGTATGACCTTTCTTTTCACAATAAGTGCACATGACATGAGAATGATGTTTGCTTACTTTAATAGAAACATTGTTCACATAAGAAGTAGATGTATTACTACTAGAAGAACCTTTAATGAATTTGCTTTTGTGAAAAACTTTAGATGATGATGGATCAAAACCTACTCCTTTTTTTCCAAATGTCTTCTGTTGAGAACCAAGTAAAACATCAAGAGTCTTTTTCCCTTTGTAAACTTTTTAACAATCTTTTTCAACCTCATTTTCCTTTCTTAAATAACATATTTTATCTTCAATAAGAAAATCTTTTTCAAAAGCATCCACAAAAACATCAACCTCTTCTTTCAACCTTTCATTTTCAAGTTTCAAAAACATCATTTTCATATTTAAGATTTTTTATTTGTTTTTTGAAATCTTTGTTTTTCCTCAAACATTTTTGAAAGATTGTCACGTAGCTCAAGTGTAAAATAATGAGATTCCTCCTCATTAATTTCATCTTCATAAGGAATTAAAGGACTATTAGGACTAGATGAGCTAAGAGAATTAATACTTACATTGCTTCTGGCAATGAATCATGATGTGTGTTAGTTTATATGTGTTTGAGCATAGCATTTGCATATGTTTGTAGGGGTATTTGAGTGTATTTATATGCATTTAGTGTTTCATTTGTGCATAGTTGTTGATAGTTGTACATAATGTCTTTAAATGCATAAATGCTATACTAAGTGCTATATTTCTTGTTTTAGGGAATTATTAGAAGAGTTTGAGATTGAACAAAGAAGAAAACAAGCTAATAAATAAAGACCAGAAGAAAAAGAATGAAGAATAAAGCATTCTAGAGGAACTGATCAAGCTCAAGAGAAGAGTCGATTGATCAGCTAGGTTGACTGGTATGAACAGCATGCAGAAGAGCTTTACTGATGGAAGAGAGTAGAAGTACTAGTCAACCATGGTCGACCAATAGTTGCATTGTGAAGGCTATAAATAGCCTGTTTCAGCTCATTTTTAAGGGGGAGGAACTTTATTTTCTTTAAACCTCAATAAACCCTAGCCTAATCCCCATCGACCTGCACCTACCCACATCAATCCCTATCTATACCAAGCCAAGATTGGTGATTACAACAAGTATTAGAAGAGTTTGTATGGATTTAGAGTAAGATTTAGAGGAGTTCTATTTGTTCTTCCTTAACTCTTGTATATAGCATGTTTACTTAGGCTTAATCTATGTTGATTGTTAGCGTTATGAATAAATGATTTGTATATATCTATGGCTTTGAATACATGCTTTGATTTCCTTGTTTAATGGATTGTAATTCAAGAATGCCTCTGTGTTTGGTAAAATGCCACAATGGAGATGCTTGTGTTCTATTATGCTTAAATGCTCATCTTGTGATCGTGATGTATGATTGGTTGTTTTTAACTTATGTTTAAGCTAGGTTGAGTTGTTTATAGCTCTAAATCCATTTAATAGGCTTCTAGCTAGTTTAATCGATCTTAGATAGTTTAGATCATAGCTTTAAATCACAGTAATAAGTTAAACACTAGGATTACATTCAATCATATCTCTAAGAGGACCTAACTAGCTAATTCTTAAAAAGTTAAGCAATAAGGACAAAGCTATTTTCTAATAAGGGATAGAATTACATCAAGACTTAAAGGATAATAAGATTAGTTAAAGAGGCCTGAAGATAAGACTTAGTTAATTAAGCTTGAAAACTATAATTGGCTTGGACAATCCTATACTTCTAATATACATCACTTAAGTATAAGAGTGCACCTACAATTAGCAAATAATAAGGTTAATTAGTTAAGGCCCTTAAAAGAGGAGCTAAAGCCATAGATAGACCCAAATCATTGCCATAACTTGAAGCCTATTTATAATACACAATCACCCTAGATCCTCTCCTACTTTGTTGTGTTTCCTTTTCTTAGCTTGGCACCCATTGTTCCCCCCATAGTTTAGGTTTATTTTCCATCTTTCGGAGTTCCCTTCCATCTCAACAAATAAAAACACACATACGTAGCTTCTCCTAAGCACACGAGTATGTAGAGACCGAACTAAGGAGCCTCCCTATGGAAACAATCTCGCAATCATGCACACTATACTATTTCCAATCTGTGCAATTGTGGGTTAAAACTTGGTTGTAATTTGTGCTTTATTTCCACACACCAAGTCATAACGATCAAAGAAAATGTAGATGGCTATTTGCTCTTGACCATCTTCACTTTCGATTCCATCACTTGAATTTGCATCATCCGATGCTTCTTGCATGGCTTTCTTCCCTTTCTTTATAAGTTTGGGGCATTTAGCTTTAAAGTGTACCAATTTTTTGCAATTGAAGCAACTCACTTCATTTGGTTTTTTTTTTTTTCAATTACTGGAAATCTCTCAAGAAAAAAATTACATATGAATAATGTTAAAAACTTGCTAAAACTTTATTTATATTTATCTTTTTACCTATTTATTTCATTCATGATTTTTGTATCCAAAATCATTAGAATTTCCAAAACAAAGAAATTCAATTAGATACACTATTTATCTTCTTCTTCTTCTTCTTTTTTTCACCAATGACCCTTTGTTTTACATTTTTACTTTTTCCAATTTAAATATTCATTTCAGTTACTGCAGAATTTCATACGAAAATATAACTAGTGTTGAAAACTTGCTAAAATTAGAATATATTTATTTTTATTCTCACATGAATTATAAAAATTAATCATCAATAATAAATATAAAATACTCATTTATCCCATGCATCATGCAGAAATTATACTAGTTAATTATATAAATAATTAAAGAGAGATCGGAAGTCGATTACAACTAGTAAGAACTAAAGACATATTACTAGACCACTATATTTTTGATAGAATAGCATTTGTCCTCACATCATATCAAGGTGGAAATGTAATTGGATTTATAATCTACATATTTAAACAAATCTCTCAATTGATTCACAACATATTTGTATTAATTAAGACAAATGTGTCGCCTTTTCCTACCAATTCATGCATTTATACAAATATATCATTTTTCATTTTTTGGATTGAGGATTTAATTATCAAACTTACTTTTACTTACTAAAAAATATATTTAATAATCAAGTCAACAATGAAACAATTAAAGCTGAAGATCTATAAATTGCAAACGTTTTACCATCAAAAGGTAGATGAAGAGTAGGATAAATATCTTCTCCAAGATCCTAATAGTATGAAGAGCTACTACATTATTCTACTCCTTTTTATGCTTTCTAGCTTTGGCCATTGCGGTAATTTTTCAATTTTTATTACTTTTCTTCTGTGTTCTTCTTTATAAAGAGGTTTAAATAAGAGAATACCTAAATTTAGGGTAGATCTATAATTTTACAATTTTTTAAGAGGCCACAATACTAATATTCTTTTCTTTATCTTTTGACCTTAGCAAATGTTATTTTGGCTTTCATACTAATGATATATATATTTTTAACAAAAAAATTAGGACACATACGCACATACTCTAAAAATAAATCTGCCTTTGCTGAATCAAGATCATTTTGTCTAATATTTGATTCATACTTATTTGTTCTTATAATTTACTTTACATTATAATTCAGGTACTTCAACCAGACTGGTTTCAAATAAGAAGTGTCCTAGTGGTATTCCTTCTTTTAAACTCCCAAATTGTGATGATAAAGCATGTAATAACCTTTGCATAGAGGATTTTCCTGCATGTTATGGGACATGTCTTGCTCAGGAGAAGTGTTGTTGCTGGTGTCCTTAAAATTATTGTACTTTTGGAGCTAAATAATCATTTTTAGCCATGTGTTTGGTATAAATGAAATTTATAAAATTTTAATAAATTAAAATTTTCAATGTTTGGTAGTATTTTGTTTTAGATTTGGAATTTATTAAAAAAAATCTAAGATTTCTAAACCTTGGATTTTCTCAAACTTTTACTCAAATAATAGTTTAAGAGATGGAATTTGTAATTTTCATGAAAGTAAGATACCCAAAAAAAAGAAGAAAAAATCTTTCAAAGACAAAATATTCCTATAAAATATAACGTAATACAATATTATCCTTCTTTATTCCTCCTTTCATAAGCTAAGCTCCAATTATAAGTAAAGAACAACAATAGTTAACACTAATGATTGAACTTTTGACAAATTTAATAGAACAAACAATAATAAATAAAGATGATGGCCCTTAATATGTCAAATTTAATGCCCGTATGATAAGTTAAGGGCATTTAAGTAAAATAAACATATTGTTTCTAATTCTTAATGTGTTTCAAACACTTTGGATTTATAAATGACATAATTGACTAAATACTGTTTCACAATTCCAAATAACAACATTCATCTAACAATTCAAATTCGCATAAAATTCATTTATATGTGAAACATATTCTACGCTACAAGTGTTTCTATACACTATGTAATAATCAATTATCAATTTGTATGAAACATCTTAATACACATGAATATGAATCAACGCACTGAAGCCATGCCTTAAACTCCATTTAGATAGAATGATTTAATGTACAATCTTGCTAAGGGGTGCAATATGTATCCGTTCAGGTTAAATTAATATTTTTATTGATATAAAATTCATCATTTTAAATTATTATCACATTAAATTTAATCATTTGCAATCATTCTTTTTTTTAAAAAAAATTGTGAGATATTAAATGTGAGAATGAATAAAAATAATAAATTTAATACATATGAAATCACTTAATTAACCTTATTGCACCAATTAAAAATTGTTTGACATAATATATTTTTTGAATTCATAACTCTATTATAATAATATAATGATTTCCATAGTTTGAGATACAATTTGGTTTATTATGAAATTGAGTTACAATTTCTACTAGAAAAAAAAAAGAAAGAAAAAAAGATGAACATATTATGAATTTTGTGTCTTCAACTATCAAAATATAATTTATCTTTAATTAGAGGTAAGTTATTTTGGAGGCAACAAATTAAGAATTTCATTAGTCATTATTTTGACCATCAAACTCCATTTCAAAAGATTGTTAGTTTTCCAAAAAAAAAAAAAAATTTATTTAATTTATTGATCCATTCAAGATATGCCACCATAGAAGAAATTAATAAAGATGAAAAATAAAATATAACTAAAATAAAAAAACACAAATAAACTCAAGTAAAAAACTTTTCTCTTTCTCCTAATAGAGATTCCCCGTGTGATCCACGAGAAAAATGCACACTTTTAATGTTTTTATTGATTGTTGATGACTAATTTGTATTGTTAATATAAAGATAAAATATAAATTTTTATAAAATTTAATTTTCAATAAAATTTTAATACTAATCACTTTTTCTATTATAGATCTGTAAAAATTAAATAAGATGTTTAAATTTGAAAGATAAAATTACAAAATAATTTGGTATGGGTAAAAAAGCAATAAAGAGGAGTACTATATATAGGAGTTTAATGTATATGTGTGTGTGTGCATGTGTGCGTGTTTATAATTTATTTGAGATTAAAATATAAATCTATTTTGTAAAAAAAATTTGAATTTTTGTAAGTTTGCCATACTAATCATATTATTTGAGGTATGTATAGTAATTGAGCAAAACATTTAAAAAAATAAAATAAGAAAAAATTATTTAATCTCTAAAAAAAGCAATAGAAAAGGAATAATATATTTATTTGAGTTTAACTTATTTTTGGAGGACAAAAAAAATTGATAGCATATATATGTGTATGTGTGTGTGTGTGTTTGCTTTAAATGCTTACCACGCTTTTTACTCGGCTGTGAACAAATCCTCTCTTAGAGAATTGACTACTCACTCATGCTTTCATGGGAACAAGAAAAATGTAGATAGCTAACCTACTAGTTGGCTTACTTGCTTATTATAGGATTAGGAGTGGAGAATCTTCATTTGTTTCACTAGCTGGAAGGATAGCTTTTGTTGAGGGCTATCATCCCAAAAAATATATATATATATTCTTGTGGTAGGCCCCGTCCCTGATAAAAAAATATAGTAAAATCACCTTTCCTATTCTTTCCTAGATCCCACTAATGAGAAGGATGTTCATTTCCTAAATATCCTATATACATAGGCAGGAACAAGGGAAGGGGTTAGATTTATCCCAACGGGAGCAAGAATAACGATACTATTTATAATACTATAGCAACAAATATAGTAAGCAAAATCATATGAAAAGAGAAAGAGGGATATGAAGTAACCATAATGGATGCATCAGATTGATGCATATATATTTTGTTGAAGAAAATAATACTCATTTTATTTTGGACATTAAGTAATATGATGTTAATAAATATGTGGTTGTTATAGTGTCCAAATGTAAAGGTTACGAGGAAAAGAAAATATTGAACGCCATCAGCATAGGGATATGGTCAGTTGGTTTTGTTTTGGAATTAGTCTTCATTTTTCATTTTTCAAAAATAAATACAATGCACATTAATGTTTTGTCCCCAATTACTTACTATCTATCCTAACTGATTCTTTCTTCCTACTAATTCTAAAACAATCGCTATTGCACAACTGCCACTTTTTTCTTAATGCAGCTATACGATATCTTTTTCAAGGAAGCTACTTAACAGAAGATATTATTTGTTGGTAAATACACAATTTTTTTGTCATTTGGTAATTTTTTGTGCATATTCTGAAGGTAGGTATATCTATCTATCTATCTATCTATATATATATATATATATATATATATATATATATATCGTCCTTTCTTGCAATTAAGAGGTAGTGGTTTAAGTCATTTTTTTTTGTCTAATATATATTTGATTATTTTGTTGGTTGTTTTTGAGTTCTCATGTGTATTTGTATACTTTTAATTGTATAAGTATGGTAGTGATTTTTACTTATTTCTACTAATTTACTCTTTTTTAAAAAATAGTGCAATCGGGATTTTTCATAATAATATGGACTAGGTAGCTATTTTCACATATTTTATGTGTTTTGTTTCTTGTGAAACTAGATCAATAATTGATATATTCCCTATATTTACTAAAGATTATCTTTGAATCTAACCATTTTTTTTTGTCATTATCTTTTTTGTATTTACATGAATTTGTTAGTGTCTTAAATCAGGTTGTCTTCGGTATGGTCTTAAACACGATGATACTCTTGCATCAATGGATAGAGTGAGAGAAGTTTCAACACCATATGTTGTGATGATTGTTTTATATGTTTTATGTATTTATTTTTGAAGTGAAATTAATTTTAATTAATATTATGTTACACAAGATTCATTTTTTGTGTCAACTCATAATGATGTTAAGAATTCCTCTTGTAGCCTAAAGAATGATGCAAAAGGAAGGGGGAGGTGATTGGATTAATGGCACAAAATACATAAATAAAGCTTTTTTCTTTTAAGATTTACAAAATAATCTATGATTCAAGTATGAAGTGCAACAATCAACAAACTAGTAAACACTTGAATATGAAGAGTTTAATGGTTAAGAAGATCAAATGCAGCAATTTAGAATAGTTTGAACTCCCAAGAGCCTAGTCCACTACTTAAGGTCTCCTCTTAAGATTTTGGAAATGTCACTAGTGAATTTGCTTCTTGCTTAGTATGTTATAAAAGTATAAAACAATCATCACAACCCTTACTTTAGCACAAGGATCACAAGTGTTAACCCGAAACTTAAGGATTTCAACTCTTCACTCTCATAAGTATAATCACACACCCTAGTCTACCAAAGAGTGAACTCACCACCAATAAAATAGTAGAAGAATTTGGTTTACAAAATTTTCAAGAGCAAGAATACAAGAGGTATAACTCAAGAGCAAGAGTACAAGAGGTATAAGTACCTTCCTAAATTGCTCAAAGTGAATAAGCAATTTATATGCTCAATTAACTTGACCACAATGTATTGAATGCAAGAGTAAATGCAACATAATGGTTTGAAGGTAGCTTTGAATGCTTATGATTGCAAAGATAGCTTAGATCAAGTTGTTGTAATGTTGGAGAGAAAGAGTAGCATTTATAATGGTAAAAAGTAACATCTCCAATGACTATTTAAAAAGCAAATCTAAACCTACTAGTCGACCCTACCTCAATTGTTAGAAGACACAAGCTCACTGACCAAACCGGTCAACTTACAGAGAGTTGAGCTCTCTGACCATACAATGAAGTTTACTGGTTCAACACCCTTTTAGTCAATAGCTACCGGTTGACTGGCTCAATCAGCTAGTGCACAAAAGTTTGCAAAAAAAGTCGATTGCAATTTTTAAAATGACTCTTTTTACAAAACACAGTAAAAATCCACTTTTGTGCAAAAAAAGAGTTTCTCAAAACAACTACTAAGCTCAAAACATCAAGTCAGATAAATGCATGGCAAACCAAACACTCGATGTAATAAATGTAGTGCTTATATCAAATCAAAAAGAGATTCTACTACAAAGATATATACATATACATATATTTATTTTTCAAATATATGCAAGTTGTATACTCATTTCCAAGGCTAGGCAAGTTGAGTTTTAATGCAAAGCTTAAACACCTTACGTGGTTATATTTTTGGGCCTATTTTAGTGACTTTTGGAATTAATTGTACATTTATTTAATAAATTTAATCAATTTAATTCTCTATTTTTGTGTGAGAAAATTGAAAAGGAAATTGTAGAAATTGGAGGAAAAAAGAAGAAGATTGGAATAAGAAAAGGAAAGAAAAATTTGTCTTGAAAAAGAAGACTTGAAGATATTAAGAAGGAAAAGGAAATAGAGATTTATTGAAGAGAAAGCTTTGACAAAGTCAAGAGAAAAAGAAACAAAAAGGAAACAACATTTTTGTTAAGGAAAAAGAGTTGAAAACTCAAACAAAGTAAAAATAGGAAACAAAGAAAAATAAGAAAAAGGAAAAAAAATGGAAAAAAGAAGGCCAAATTGGCCTTAAGACCCATGTGGCCCTTCGGCTAAAGACCTTTAGGTCTTCTCTATCTTATATATAAAAGTCACATAAGCACAAAGAGGAGAAAAAAATTAGAAACCATCAACGAGAAGCTCAAGTGGCAGACGAGCAACGCGAGTTCAGTTTTTATTATATTATTTTTTCTTTCAAACTTTGTCCAAATTGAGTGAGGAAAATTTCAATAGGTTCAAGGTCAAGTTACAAACAATTGAAGACGAGTATAGGCCAATTTTATAGAGAAGCTTTCTCCAACTTTCTTTCATATGTTTGGTCTATTTTTGTTAAATATGTCCAAGTAATTTGCTGTCTAGAGTAGGATGACTATGTGATAATTCTCATTTTTAAGGTTTCAAAATTGGATGGAATATTTTGAAGTGATTTATTTATATAATTGATGTTCTTCATTACTTTATTTCTATTATTTCATTATGTTTGTAGTGATGTTTAATAAAATACTTTTGTTCAATCATATAAATATGTGTGAGCTTTATTGTTAAAAACTATAGGTTGTACCATAGCTTTCTACACATGGTTAATTGATAAATTGCCCTAGGATTTTAGGACAAATCTATACTCTGACTAGATAAAGGACTTGCGATTAATGTTGCATCTCTAAACTAGGACTAGTTTATTGATTAATTAATTTTAGGTGTTCAATCAATTAGGCTTGTAGTCTAATTTTCACATCAAAATAAGAAATCTTAAGTTGAGCTTAAAACTTGAATTTCACATAGGACTCTGATCCTTAAACTTGACCTAAAGAAGAGTTCAAATCTCAAATTTTGCTTTTTATTTTTAATGAATTTTTTTAGTTTAATTCTAGTTTTAGTTTAATTTCCTTAAAATAAATTTTGTTATAATTCTTATCAAACACTTAGGCACTTTACAAGCACCTTTCCATGAGTCTTCAGAATTGCCTCCGTCTGGATTCGATCTCACATTTAGCTCACTACACTGCAATCACTCGTGCTTGCGAGTTAAAACTTGGCTTAGAATTTGCACCTAATTTGCTATCGTAAGTCAAGCATATCAAGTTTTTGGTGCCATTGCTGGGGAGGCATGATAAAATTCTCAGATAGGTTTAGTTTTTGCTTAGGTGTTTGTTTTTATTTTCTTTTTCATTATTTTAAACAAATTCCAAAAAATAAACAAATCTAAAAAAAATTGTGTAATTATTTTTCCTAGTTTATTTATTTTTAGTGTTTTATTTTCTTTTATTTAGTTAGAATTTTTTTTAGATTAGGTTAATTATTTCGATTAGATTAGATGGACTTTTAGTGTTTGCTTAGGCGTCTCTCTTTGGAACTACCTTTAGAATCTTTTGATCTTGAGCCATAAAGAATTTCTCAAAGACATAGGAATCAAAGAGTCTTACTTAATAATATGACAGAAGATCAAGTGAATAATGAGGATCAAAATCAGCAAAACATGCAAATCAATCCAATCCAAACTCTACAAGATCAACCTGCTCAACCACCTTTAATGACTCTCTACCAATACTTCCTCTTGAACACCTATGTGCCTAACATTTCTATACAACCACCTGATTTAGGAGATGTCAATTTCAAAATCAAGTATGGTGCTATAGTGATACTTCCATCTTTCTATGGGAGAAGTAATGAAAGCCAACACACTCACTTGTCTGAATTTCTGGAAATCTGTGCTATAATCCACATTCTAAACATGAGCTTAGAGAACATTAGGTTGAGGCTCTTCCCATTTTCCCTTAAAGACAAGGCTAAACAATGGCTTCAATACCTTTCAAATGGAGCCATTACATCTTGGGATGAACTTTAAACGAAGTTCTTGCATCGACTTTTTTCCATGGCTAAGACTACAACACTCAAAGCAGATATCATGACCTTTGCCTAGCATGATTAGGAGTTATTTCATGAGGCATGAGAGAAGCACAATGATCCTTTTCGTCAATGCTCGCACGATAGGTTTGAGTTACCTGATTCGCTTCAATACTTCTATAAAGGTTTGAATATGTAGCAAAAGGTAATGGTTAATGCCATTAGCAATGGGGGTTTTTACAACCAAACAGCTGATGAGGCTTAGGCTAATTTAGATAGAATTGTGGAAAATTCCTTTCAAAATGTAGCCTTAGAGAGAGTAGGGAAAATCAATGTTGGAGCTTTATGGAAAATTATGAATGAAGTACGTGCTGATGAGGATCTTTGTGCTAAGATGGATACTCTTTCTGGGAAGTTTGATCATTTACTGTTATTAAGAGCCACCTCTACCCTTACTCGGCCTTAAGTTGAGATTTGTGCTCTGAGTCTAGTCATTCCACATTAGGATGTCCACTAGATTCTCAATTTCCAGGCTTCATGCAAGACCAAGTTTTTGCCTCCCAAGGTTATTCTAAGAATATGATCCTTTCTCGAATACTTATAACCTATGGTGGTGAGACAATCCAAAGTTCTTATGGCAATAAGGAAATTTCCATCCTTCTTATCCTCGCCTAATTTAAAAAGTCACGTCAATCTTATGCTAATCCTCTTGGTTTTTACAATGTGCACCATATTCCTAAACTTAATGCTTCAAATTCTCATTCTTTCCAATCCAATCCTCCTACTCTTCTACCTACT
The DNA here is from genome assembly GCA_028554755.1 of Cordia subcordata. NCBI lineage: Eukaryota > Viridiplantae > Streptophyta > Magnoliopsida > Boraginales > Cordiaceae > Cordia > Cordia subcordata. The sequence continues at coordinate 14,439,055 of JAPTOF010000010.1, read as the reverse complement.
CAGCTTGTATCTGATGACAAGTTTGATAAACTTCTCCAAATGTTTCAATCCCAACAGTAATCTATAGTGAAGCTAGAAACTCAAATAATGTAACTAGCTCAACATTTCAGTACAAAGGACAAAGGCAAGCTCCTTACTTGACCAATGGTTAATCCTAGAGGTCAATGTAGCTTTATGCAAAATGAGACTACACAAGGGCAAGCTAAGACTATCATGACTCTTAGGAATGGGAGAGTAGTTGATACTAAAGACAAAGAAATGAGTGGAGCTACGCATAAAAGTGAAAAGAAAGAGAAGAGAGATAAGGAAATGACTAGTGATAAAATTGAAATGGGCAGCGAAAGAGGATCTAAGAGAGAGATGAGAGTAGGCCTCAACAAAGAGATGGGAAACAAATTAATGATCTTGGCAGTGATAATCTTCCTAAGGTTTCTTAGCCTTTGGCCTTAGAGTGACCAAAGCCTAAAGATGATCTGAGGCAATCAAGGGTTTTAGATCACCTAAGGGAGATAAAGATTAACATGCATCTTGTGGATGTACTTCTACAAATTCCGACATATACCAAATCTTTGAAGGATTTGTGTGTTAAGAAGAGAAAGAACTCCCACATTCCAAAGAAGTGACACTTACGAAGAAAGTGAGTAGTATTTGTACTTGGGGCCTTCCACCCAAGTTTAGAGATCCCAAACCATTCACCATTTCTTGCATTATTAATGTATCATAAGATGGACCATGCCTTTTTAGATTTAAGATCTAGTGTCAATCTTGTTCCTTAAGTCATGTATAAGCATTTAGGTTTGAAGGAGTTGACTCCTACCAATATCACCCTTTAATTAGTGGATATATATGAGAGGCATCTTAAAGGGATAATTGACAATGTTATGGTAAAAGTGGAAGAATTTATATTTGTCATATATTTCATTATTTTAGACATAGACTCAAGACTTGACACTAAGAGCGTGACACCAATTCTTTCGAGGAGACTTTTTAGCAATAGTGGATGTTATTATACATTATAGGGCTGGTATGCTTGAGTTACCTTTTAGAAATTGAAGGACTAAGGTAAAGATGGTTGAGGCAACCAACCAAGTAAGTAGAGATTGTGACGAGGAGAAGTGCTTTATGGTAGATGTTATTGACTCATTATATATTATAGGACTGGTATGCTTGAGTTACCTTTTAGAAATTGAATGACTAAGGTGAAGATGGCTGAGGCAACCAACCAAGTAAGTAGAGATTATGACGAGGAGGAGTGCTTTATGGTAAATGTTATTGACTCATGTGTTGAGGAACATACTTCTTCCATGTCTACTACTGAGGATGAACTTGCTGAATTTGAGGATATCTTGGCTCACTTTGATTCCAAATCATTTGTGCATGAGTTTGTTGCTTTAATTGCACTCTCTGCTAAATCTAGTTTTGAAGAGGCCCTTGAAGCCTGTCCTTCCCCTTCTGAAGATGTAAGTCCCGATCCTCCCTCTATTGAGTCTCTACCAACTTTGAAGCTCAAACCATTTCTTGAGCACCTTATATATACATTCTTAGAACCCAATGAGACTCTTCTTGTGATAATTGCTTCAGATCTTTCTGCGGAGTGTGAGAAAAGATTATTGGAAGTCCTTAGAGAACACAAAAGGTAATATGTTGGACGATCACTAATTTAAGGGGAATAGACCCTTTAGTTTGTATACATAGGATTCATTTAGAAGAAGGTGCGGTACATTCTCATGAGATGCAAAGGAGACTGAGCCCATATATAAGTGAACGTATGAGAAAAGAGTTCATTAAGCTCTTAGATACAAGTATAATTTATCTAATCTCTGATAGTAAGTGGGTTAGTCTTGTTCAACTTGTACCAAAGAAATCTAGGATCATAGTGATAGAGAATGATAAGGGTGAGCCAATTCCTACTCGTACTCCTACAAGTTTGAGAATATGCATAGATTATATGAAGCTTAACTCTAGGACTAAGAAAGATCATTTCTCGTTGCCGTTCCTTGACCACATTTAGATAAAGTAGTTGGCCATAGTTATTACTACTTCTTAAATCGATATTCAGGGTACAATTAAATCCCTGTGTTTTCCTAGGATCAAGAGAAAACCATCTTCATGTGCCTCTATGGCACATTTCCCTATGGAAGAATGCCATTCAGTCTATGCAATGTGCACGCCACTTTCCAAAGGTGTATGATGGCTATCTTTTTTGACATGATTGAAAGGTACTTAGAGATTTCCATGAATGATTTCTCAATCTTTGGGATGAACTTTGATGAATGCCATAGTCACCTATCTTTAGTGCTAGACCATTGCATTAAGATATCTTGTGTTAAGTTGGGAGAAATCACATTTCATAGTGCAAAGAGGAATAGTTTTGGGTCATGTAGTGACTTCTGATGGTATCCAGGTTGACTCAGACATGGTAGAGCTTATAAAGAAATTGTCTATCCCTAAGTCTGTTAAAGATATGAGATCTTTCCTTGGACATGCAGGTTTCTATTATAAGTTCATTCAGGATTTTAGCTATATTACTCGTCCATTGTCTAGCCTTTTAGCAAGAGATGTTCTATTTGTGTTTGATGAAGAGTGCACTATAGCAATTGATAGGCTTAAATCCTTGCTTTTCTCTTCCCCTATCATTCAGCCGCCTGATTACAGTCTCCCTTTTGAGATTATGTGCAATGCATCTGATTATGCCATAAGAGCTATCTTACGACAGCGTAAGGATAAGTTGCCATGTGTGATCTACTACGCTAGCAAGACCTTGGATGATGCACAAAAGAACTACACCACCACTGAAAAAGAATTGCTAGTCGTAGTCTTCACCCTTGCTAAGTTCCAATCATACATTTTGGGGTCAAAAGTGATAGTATACACGAATTATACTACTTTATGCTATTTTCTTGCGAAAAAGGATACCTAACCCTGGTTGATTTGTTGGATGCTGTTACTTCAAGAATTTGATTTAGATATAAGAGACAAAAAGGGGAGTAAGAACTTAGTTACTGATCACTTGTCACGTTTGGTCCTTAACTCTTATGTTGACCTTCTTTCGATTAATGACAAATTTCTTAATGAACAGCTCTTTGTTATTTTTGACCGTACCCCCTGGTCTGCTCATATTGTTAACTATCTGGTTGTAAAAGAATTGTCATCTGATTGGGGTAAGGCAAAGAGGGATCGCTTCATCTCACAAGTGAAGTATTTTATTTGGGAGGATCCGTATATTTTCAAAGTGTGAGTCAGCTTAAGTGCCTCCTAGAGTTCGAAGCCTTTGTATGGAGATGTAACTAGGAACAACCAAAAAAAATGAGAAAAAAATAAAAACACAAAAAAAGGGTCTTTTAGTTTGTTTGCTTTTGTTTATGTTTTTAGTTCCTTATATGTTATTGTGAGTTTTAATTGTCATACAATAGTAGTTAATGATTTTAATGTCTATAGGTGATGTTGTGTATTCTTGTTTCATCTACTAATCTCTTTGTTGTTTTTGCAAGGTTCTGTGCTTTACTGATTCACAAGAGATTGGAGATAAATCTTACGACATCACAATCAAGGATGTTGCTATTTCATTAGGTTGTCTCGTTCTATGCTCTTTTACATTTCTATATATCCCTCTTGTGCATTTTGTTATTTGCTTGTCATATTCTTATTCTTTCTTTGATTGAAGACAAGCAAAGTTTGGGTTTGGGGGTGTGAAAGTTGAAAATATTTTTGTGTGTTACATTCTTGTGAGGTATTAAGAGCATATTTGATGTGCCTTGTGTTTTTTTGTGCTAGTTGTACTTTATGTGATTTGTTTTCCCCGAAAAATGGGTGAAGTTTTTCGATTTTTGCATCCTTTTTGAGGCATCTTGTTAGTTACTGTGTTAAATGGAGACGATGAGGATGTATTTTAGTGGGAGTTTCTTGGCTGTAACGGTGAATCGAGTTTTGAGGAGAATCCTTAAAAAAAAAAAACTATGGGTTATGAACAACTTTAGGAACATACCTTGCTACTACCTTATGACTTTGGTAAAAAGTGGATGTACATTAAGGGTTTTGATACGAGTGCCCCACCTTACGTGGTTTTCTTTAGCCCTTTGAGTTTATTTCATTGTTAAAAATTTGAAAAAAATGAGAAAAGTGAAATTTTGAAAACAAATGGTGAAAAAAAGTGAGAAAATTGAAAAACAATTGAAAAAATGTGAAAAGGAGAAAAAGACAAAAAGGCAAGAAAAAAAGTGAAAAAAATTGAGAAATGTTGAATAAGTGTCCAATGACACAAGTTGTTCTTTTCTTTGTTGTTTCATTGTATTGTGAATAATCTCTTCCTCTTTTGCCTTAATAAATCATGTTGTAGTGGGAATTGAGCAAGTGAAGTTATGTACTTTTCTTTTTCTTTATTCCATTGTAAAAGGACAAATGATATATTGGATTGAAAGAGCCATGCTTGTAGAGAGGGCACGAAGTATCAATGCCTACCCGTAGGCATTTGTTTTGAGCCTTAGTAGTGTGGTGACTTACACATGCTTTGTGTGCTCTTGAGGGAGTGAAACCCCTTGTTGATTGAAAGAAGATTGAGTCACTACAACTGGTAATCTTTTTAGAAGTATGAGAGTATATTTTGAGTTAGTCTTGCTTGGAGACAAGCAAGAGATAGGTTTGGGGGTGTTGATGTGGTTATATTTTTGGGCCTATTTCAGTGATTTTTGGAATTAATTGTGAATTTATTTAATATATTTAATCACTTTAATTCTCTAATTTTTTTTGTAGGAATAATTGAAAAGGAAATTGAAGAAATTGGAAGCAAAAAGAAGAAGATTGGACCAAGAAAAGAAAGAAGAATTTGTCTTGAAAAAGAAGACTTGAAGACATCAAGAAGGAAAAGGAAATAGAGATTTTTTGAAGTGAAAGATTTGACAAAGTCAAGAGAAAAAGAAACAAAAAGGAAACAACATTTTTCTTGAGGAAAAAGAATTGAAAAGTCAAACAAAGCAAAAATAGGAAACAAAGAAGATAAGGAAAAGGAAGAAAAAGAAAAAAAAGAAGGCCAAATTGGTCTTATCACCCACGTGGCCTTAGGCCAAAGACCTTTAGGTCTTCTTTGTGTTATATATATAAGATACAAAAGCACAAAAAGGAGAAAAAAATCAGAGAGCATGAATGAGAAGCTCAAGCGACGGATGACCATCAGGAGTTCAGTTTTTATTATATTTCTTTTTTCTTTCAATCTTTGTCCAAATTGAGTAAGAAAAATTTTAACGGGTTCAAGATCAAGCTACAAACAATTGGAGACAAGTTTACGCCAATTTTTGGGGAAGCTTTCTCCCACTTTCTCTCATATTTTTGGTCTATTTTTGTTAAACATGTCTAAGTAATTTGTTGTTTAGGGTATTATGACTATGTGATAATTCTTGTTTTTAAGGTCTCAAACTTAGATGGAATATTTTGAAGTGATTTATTTTTATGATTGATGTTTTTCATTATTTTATTTCTATTATTTCATTATGCTTGTAGTTGATGTTTAATAAAATACTTTTGTTCAATCATATAAATATTTGTGTGAGCTTTATTGTTAAAGACTATAGGTTGTACCATAGTTTTCTATACGTGGTTAATTGATAACTTGCCTTAGGATTTTAGGACAAATCTACACTCTGGTTAGATAAAGAACTTGGGGATAAAGTTGTACCTCTAAACTAGTACTAGTTTATTGATTAATTAATTTTAGGTGTTCAATCAATTAGGCTTGTAGTCTAATTTTCACATCAAAATAGGAAATCTTAAGTTGAGCCTGAAACTTGAATTTCATATAGGAATTCAATCCCTAAACCTGACCCAAAGAAGTTTTCAAATCCGCAATTTTGGTTTTTGTTTTTAATTAATTTTTTAGTTTAATTCTAGTTTTAGTTTAATTTTTTGAAAATCAAATTTTTTTCAAATTCTCATCAAGCACTTAGGCACTTTATGAGCACCTCTCTTGTGCTTGTAGGTTTGCCTCCTTGTGGATTCAACCTCACATTTAGTGTACTACACTACAATCACTCATGCACTTACGAGTTAAAACTTGGCTTAGAATTTGCACCTTATTTCATATCGTAAGCCAAGCATATCAACATCCATAAGATAAAAACTTTTACTGCAGAAAGTATATACATATAAGATAAATACATATTCTTATGTGCAATCAACCAAGTTTAATCGTAACCAAAAGATGTATTATACTTTGAAACAAAATAAGTTAAGTCAAAACCCCTTTTTGGTTTGGGAAAATATTGTAGAGAAAAAGTTTTGAAGGCATGTGTAGATGTTTGACTAGCAATTAAGATCTAGACTTCCCTTTAGGAAAGATCAAGATCCCTTTGTTTAGAGAATGGGATAACTGATGCGATGACGGTTAGGGTCGAGTATATGGGTTACTATGTATATCGTGTCTTTCATGAATAATCTCCCATCTTTATATAGGCACCCTTATCCCCTAATTACTAGCTAATTAACATTTTTCTTACTATATCCCTCAATCAAGCACGCGGCTCCTTAATTGATCCTATTCCTTACTTGAGAAAGGCTGACTTACTATACTTAGTTCATGGTCCCTAATTGCTTGGCATGCAATCTATTATTGATTGCTTTCCCTACGTCCTTTTATTAGACCTATCACGCATAACCCATTTAACTTATCATGTAAGGTCTTTTAGGCCCTGGGCCATATTTATATGGGGCCCAAAAAGTTTGGTCCCCGCCCCAAACTCATCAGGCCATAAAGGGTGATAAGCATTTATTGCCAGGCTTAAGTTATTTTCATATCCCCAAATATTATTTACTTTTGCTTTTTCCTTTATAATTTTTAGTCAAATCACATCATTTCAAAAAAAGATCTGTCTTTATTAATTACTCAACATTTGTTTTACTTTCCTCATGTGTGCCTTTTGGCATTCAAAACCTCTTTCCAAAAAGAAATTTTGTTTCAGTTCTCTATAGATTTGGTCACTTCCTTCCTCGGTGACGTCATTCCTTTGATTTCTCAAGTCAGTTCTCTCTTCATTTTCTTTCAATTTTTCATGGCGAAAACTCATTTAAGAGTTGCTTCTTGTGCAAGTTCCCCACTAAGTGCAAAAAATGCTTCTTTGATAATTTATAGGGAGTACTTGGATTATGTGCACAAAAGGTACTTGATACCATCGAAGGGTAAAATCCACCTTACCTTCAAAACCAAAAAGGTGGACTCGAATGACTCGGATTGGTTTAGTATCTATGTGAAATTTTTGTTGACGGGTTCCGTCTTCCTCTTCCTAAGTTATTTTGTGATCTTTGCAACTACCATTCAATAGTCCTTAGTCAATTAATGCCTAATACACGGCGTCTGTTATTGTCTCTAGAAGTCTTGGCTGAATAACAAGGCCTTCTTTCTCTTTGGATGATGTTCTGCATACTTATTATCTAAAATGTTTCAAAAATTTGTGAACATGGTCCCCATTTTTCTTTGCACAAGCACCATCATCATCTTATCCCTAATATGTCCATTGGAGATAAGTCTTAGAAAGATGTGTACCTTTTTGTCCATTGCTCCATTTTGATTCCTGAGAGTTGTGGTGTCTAGAAGATGGAGAGTGTTTTTGATATTCCTTTGATTTTTCACTTTTGCTCCTTCATTCCTAATTGTTGACTATGTGTGCTTGTATAGATCCTAGAAAGAAAGTTGTCCATCCCAAGTCTTCCCCTGAGTGCGTTGATAAGGCTTCTCAAGTTCTAGGCCTATCCACTTCTCATTCATGATCCCACTTCCTTAAGCCTTCGGCACTTTCGGCGGCTACTGATTTTTGGCGCACTTGTTTTGCTACTTTCTGCAAATGCAGTCTCTTTCACCTTTTGTATGTGTTTGTTTCCTTGTTTCCTCGTTCTCATGACTTTGATTGTCATTATAGGTTCAGTTATAGATCTTTCAGATATAGAGTGCTCTACAGATGATGTGATCTCATGCCACTTGGCTGCCCCTAACAAAGACCACTGATGTGCTCGATTTTTACACCCTCAAGCATACTGATCGTTCGTGATATAACAGATTTGAGTGCGGATATTGTCTCCACAGGGAGGTGACCTTAGTTTGTTCTCTATGTGCTTGGGTGTCTAAGACTAGTTACGTGCATTTGCATGCTTTCTTTAGGATAAAAGGGAGCTCAGGAAAAGGAAAATAGACCTAAACTATGCAAGAACTTAGAAGGTGTTTGGATTGGCTTATAAAAAAGCTACTTAAAGCACTTCTAGCTTTAAGTGACCTTTTTTTATTGTCAACTTTAAGTAGTTACGTGTTTGAATAAAAGTTGTAGTTATAAAAATAAGTATTTACATGTTTGATTAAAGTGGGCTGAAAAGTAAGTTATATAGTTAAAATAACTATTAAGGACATTAAAATATAATTTAAAAAGGTAAGTATAAGATAAAAGAGTGAAGATATTTTAGTAATAAAAATAAAAATGTAAGGATAAGATAGTAAATGATTTGGTTAAACTTTTTTTTTTCAACGTGCTTAAAGCCATAAAAAGCAAAAGCTAGGGTTAGGGAGCTTTTTATTTTCTACTTAAAGCTACTTAAAAAAAACACATTTTTAATTAAAACAAACACTTCTATTAGCTTAAATTAGGCTTTAAGCAGGTTTGACCAGAAAAAAAAAGCCAAACCAAACACCCTCTTAAGGGTGCCAAGTTAAGGAAGAAAACCTAATAAAGAAAAGGGGGATTTAGGGTGATTGCATTGCAACTAGATTTAGGCTATGATAATGAATTAGATCTATCTAAGGCTCAGGACTTCAATTGTCGTTGTGTTGATCAGTAGGGGTCTCTTAACCAATACTAGTGGTTCAACCCATTAGTTGGGTTTAAAACCAAGGGCCAATCCCTCCTAGCCTATGCAATCCGTACTCAGAACTTCTCCTCTTGGCTAGGTTTAAAGCTAAGGACCAGCACCTAAACATTACATGACATTAAGGCTCGATTAACCAACACTAACATAGCAGATGAATACTGATATCGCTATTTGAGCACAAGCCTAAATAGCCCGCAAGTGCACGGGACGTGTGTAGTACAGTGTGTGCAAGTGCGGGGTCGAATCCACAGGGAGGTTACCTTAGTTTAGTCTCTATGTGCTCGGGTGTCTTAAACTAGCTACGTGCGTGTGTGTACTTACTTTAGGATGGAAGGGAGCTCGGAAAAAGGAAAAATAAAAACTAATCTATGGAGGAACTTAAGGGAACCAAACTAAGGAAGGGAACACTAATAAAGAAGAAGGGGGACCTAGGGTGATTGCATTGCAACTAGACTTGGGCTATGAGAACGGATAAGGTCTATCTAAGGCTCGGGACTTCTATTGCCGTGTGTTGATGGGGGTTCTCTTAACCAATACTAGTGGTTCAACCCGTTAGCTGGATTTAAAGCTAAGGGCCAATCCCTCCTAGCCTACGCAATCGTGCTTAGAACTTATCCTCTTGGCTGGATTTAAAGCCAAGGACTAGCACCTAAACACTACGTGATATTAAAGCTCGATTAACCAACACTAACGTGAGTGACGGATACTCTAGTCTAGGTTAACTTATCCGCTTGGCTGGATTTAAAGCCAAGGACTAGCACCTAAACTCGACTAAGCAAAGCATGTAACCTATTAGCTAGATTTAAAGCTAAAGCCTACTCTACTAAGCAAAGCCATGAGATTAAGCACAATCACATCACCCAAATAAGTAGATAAGAGCGTTTGAAGCACAAATAACACATGCATATTCACTTAGGCATTTTAAAAAACACATAGACATATTTGATTTCCAATACATAGACATATTGAATCATGCCATAAATTTATGTAAATAAACATGTATTAAGAGCCAAAGATCTACACAAATCCATTATTCAAAGCCCTAATCTTATATACAACAACAATCAACCCTAAATCTAGCCTAATCTAGCAACATATTTACAAGAAATAGAGAAAGAACAAGAAGAACTTCCCTAAATTCTTGCTTCCAAATCCGTACAAATCCTTCAAATCTTTGTTTAATGCTTCAATCCTAGCTTGGTGTGGGGTTTAGATGATGGTTTAGGGTGTTTTGTGTAGTGGGTAAAGGGTTAGGGTTTATTAGAATTTAAGAATAAAAGTTCCTCCCCTCGAAATTGGGCTGAAACGAGCTTTTATAGATTTCTTCCGCGCACAGCCGGTCGACCGGCTCCTCTTTCTTGCTCGACCGGCTTCAATCTTGATGCTCTCTGGACTGGCCGGTCGACCTAGCCGGTCGACCGACTTCTTGAGGAACTCGACCGGCTCTAAATCTTTTATTCTCTGGAGCGGCCGGTCGACCTAGACGGTCGACCAGCTCTTCATCTAAGCCGACCGGCTGGATCAAAATGCTCTCTTCTTTATTTCTTTTCTTTCGGTCTTCATCCGTTAGCTCATTTATTCCTCGTATATGCTTGAACCCTTCCAAAACACTCCTAAAACATGGAATATAACAGTTAGTATAGTATTTATGCACCTAAATACATTAAGTACGAATATTAACAAATATGCATAAACTTTATACTAAGCGCACTCAATTATGCTCTGAACACCCTTAAATATGCATGCAAAAACTAGATGCAAACATGCACAAATGACACACATCAAATACTCTAGTCTAGGTTAATTTATCCGTTGAGCTATGTTTAAAGCCAAGGACTAGCACCTAAACTCGACTAAGCATAGCTTGTAACCTATTAGCTAGGTTTAAAGCTAAAGCCTACTCTACTAAGCAAAGCCATGAATTAAGCACAATCACATCACCCATGTAAGTAGACAAAAGCATTTGAAGCACAAATGACACATGCACATTCACTTTGACATTTTAACAAACACATAGACATGTTTGATTTCCAATACATAGACATATTGAATCATGCCATAGATTTATGTAAATAATTATGTATTAAGAGCCAAAGATACACACAAATCCCTTGTTCAAAGCCCTAATCTAATATACAATGACACACACCCAAAGATCTTGCCTAATCTAACAACATATTACAAGAAATAGAAAGAGAAAAAGAAGAACTCCCCTAATTCTTACTTCCAAACCTATACAAATCCTTCAAATCTTTATTAAATGCTTCAATCATAGCTTGGTAGGGTGTTTAGTTGATGTGTGGAGGTGTTCATTGAATGGGATTAGGGCTAGGGTGAAATGGGTTTGAAGAAAATTGGGTTCCTCCCCCAAAATAAGCCAAAAACCAACCCCTAAATATAACAATTTCAATGCAAAAGCTAGTCACCGGCCTAGTCTCTCGGCCTAATTTTAAGTGAGTCTGGCCAAAATTATAGAGCTTTCTAATATAGGTCAGAAGCAGGGCCGATTGACTGGCCCTAGGATGGGGTGTGACTGGCCTTCAACTATTTTGCTCATAATTTGCTCGTTTTGCCTCCAATTTGCACACGGTTTTTTCTGTTTCCTTATATTGCTTTTGGGAACCTCCAAAGCCATTTTTATTCATCATTTCATGCCCATAAACATCTCCAAATTTATTCATGCTCTCTATATCTTCAACCAAGCTCAATTTCTTCTTCTAAAGCACATCCCCGCTCGCGCTCTGTTACATCGTTCTTCGTTTGTGAGCTTCCAAATGGGATTTTATTCATTTATTTTCCTTCAAATCACCCCTAACTTGGCTCTTTGATTAAAGCATCATCATTTTAAGCTCAATTCCTTCTCCCAAAATGTGCCTAAAACACGAAATAAGACACGTAATGTAGCATTTATGCATTTTAACACTTATATGCACAAATATGACGAGAAGTGCATAAATGCAACCCTAAATGCACTTAGTTATGCTCAAAACACCCTCAAAAGTGTACAAAAACAACGTATATAAACATACACAAATCACACTCATCAACCACCAACACCCATCTCGTTCGAGAAGACACATGAAACATATGGTGCGTAAGCAAAAGAATGTTGACATCGTTTAGTTAGACGAGGAGGTGTTGGACACTAATGAAGATGTAGCGATGAGGGATCCTCCATTTATCAAGGAGACTATGTCTCTAGATTTTGTTGTGCCCCCATTACATTGCATGGCGATCTTAAAGCTTCTTCTTCGACTTTTGCTAAGTCTTCGCAAACTAATAGCCCTTCTAAGTCTAGTACATTTATATCCCTTGGTTCAGTGCTGTAGGGTTATACTTATGTTGTGGACGCCACCAGTGGTCAGGTTTTAGGTAAGGACATGATGAATCGTAGGATACAGTGATGACTATGGTAAGTTATGCTTTCTTTCCCTCCTTTTTTTTTCTTTTTTTGTTCTTTTTCTCTTTTCTTCAGTGATTTAATGACATTGGTACTATATATTTCCAGGCTTATGTGCTGTAGGGCAGGTTTTATCAAGATTTTGAGAGAGTTAAGGAAGACCTTCAAGCTAAAAGTGTTGCAGAGTCATCTTTTTTTTAAGAGATTTTGGGCCTGAAGGCCAAACCATCTACTGCAATATCAAAGAAAGAAGCTTTGTAGACTACCAAAGGTGTCGTTGAGAAGAAGGTGTTTAAGATGATCGTTAAGCTTATGATCGTGAAGAAAAATGCTTCTCGTGAAGCTAACTCCTTAAAGGCCCAACTAAAGGATGCAAAAAGGTCCCTGTAATCCATGGAAGCTAATGTTGGGAAGTTAAAAGCGAAACGTCAGGCTATTAAGGACTATGCTTTATTTAACACTACTGTCACTTTATATCATGAACATGACAAAGGAAAAGATACAAGGTAAGATAAGGCCTATGTTTACTGATGTGTTTGTTTTGTGTGTGTTTATGTATTGCATGAATATACTTGTTTTGAGAAGTTTTGAGCTTCATTTTGTATATTAGTATAGCATTTAGGTCATACTTGTGCTTACTAGGGTTTATATATGCATAATTGAACTTAGGACCTAAATGCTACACTAATGTGTGTTACTACTTGATTTTGGTGATATTTGGAGCAATGCTAAAAGCCCATGATGATTTGATGATCGAGCAGAGCCAAGGGTGTTTTGGAAGACAGAAATGAAGATAAAGCCATTTGGAAGCTCTCGGAAGAAGAACGAAGCAATCAAGCACAATTAGAGCCGAAATTTGGAGCTTGCACCCATAGAGGGAATAGACAAAGGTTGGACATGTTTATTGGTATGAAAAGATGAAGAAAAATGGCCTTGGAGGTGCCCGGAAGTGATACGAGGCCAAGGAGAAAAACCGCGCTTGTCGACCAGCCTAGAGACCGGCCCTAACTAGAATGCAACTTATTTTGGTCGGTCTCACTTGGTTTTGGGCCGGGAGACCGACCCGGCGACCGACTTTTGTAGCAGAATGGCCTATTTTGAGCTTGTTTTACATATCTTTCACTCCATCTTCCACCCCATACTTAAACACCCATTTCCCTAAACCCTAAATCCGCCTAAAACCACCTCTCACACACACTTATAAACACATTTAACACTTGGAATCAAGGATCCAAGAGGATCAAATACTAAGAATTGGGCATAGCTCATGGATTGTAAAGCTTGGCTATAGATAGAAGGGTATCTCTCTTTAGTCCTAAGTCTAATTATGTTTTATTAGAGCTGTGTGTGGTGATTATATCTTGAATTATGGATTGATTACTACTTTTATTAATGGGAACTTGATGGATTTATGTATATATGCTTTATGCTTAGGATTTCAAAGGTTATTTTACATACACGTTTATGTGTTTATAGAAATGCCTCAATGAAGTTGCATATGTATATTGAAGTTTATTATGCTATTAGCTATCTCTAAATCATTATGCTAGCATGTATATGTGTTTGTGTGATGATAACATGAAGTGGGTATACTTATATACATGTCTATGTGTGCGTTTGCATACTTAATAGCATAAATAGCTTCTTTTGCATATATGTCGGGTGCTATAGCTTAAATTGGTGTAATCTAAGCATGTCTATGTGTTTAGTAGTAGAATATTCCGGAGTATTCTCAAATTCCATGCCCTAGATATGTATGCGTTGTGCTTAACTATCAATACCCACTATTGTGATGCGATCAATGGTGCATAACTAGTAAATAGCCTAAGTCAAGTCCCTTTGGCTTTAAATTTAGCCAATAGGAGTCCGAATAGGTTTAGTTGACCTTAGTTCACTTATGAAGGCTAGTTAGTCCACCCTAACGCCCTAGGTCATAAGGACCACGTCGTAGCTCTAAATGAGGCGAAGCTTAGGAACGGACTCGTACCGAGTCCTAGGGTCAGATTGTGGAACTAATTAATGAACTAAGTGCAAGGGTTTGATCGATCTACACTCACCTAGAACCTTATTAGTTAGTCCTACTTTCTAAGTCATAAAGACCATGCTATACTACTAGGCATCGCCATCTAGAGATGGACCCGCACTGAGGCTTAGGGTACCAATTAGGAGGCTAATTATAGGTCTAGATTAGAGCACTTAGTATAATCCATCAAGTAACCCTAGAAAGACGTAGTAATCACATAAATAGGACGTAATCACCCTAGTTCCCCATTTCTGACGTTTGAATCCCCTCAGATCACTTGATTCCTTTGTCACACATTCACACACGTCTTTTATTTCCTTGCTTTTATATTAGGTTTATCTTTTTCGAGCTCCCTTTAAACCAAAAATCCTAAAAACATTGTAGTTAGGACTTCAACATGTAACTTTTAGGACGCATTTAGCTTAGGACACCATACACGTTAGGCCTTCCCGTTCACTCGCACACTACACTATGCGACCTGTGTGTTTGCAGGCTATTTATGCTTGTGCTTAAATAGCGTATGCTTTTTTGAGAAGTTGCAGGATGATCTAAAGAAGAAGGCATAGGCTAATAATGCTCCTTTTGAGCCCTCTTGGAGAGTGCTTCTTTTATGCTTCAAGAATGTTCCAATGGTAGTTTGATCATACATTTTTATTTGTTTTCGAAACACAATTTTTGTTATGCTGGTGGATTTTAGTGCCCTATTTAAAGGTTGCTTATTTTCATGAAAAACTTATCGATTTCCTATAGTGTTTAATGACTGCAATTTTATTACTACCTTATAGAGCTTCTGTCTAGGTGATGATGTTTTCTTATGTGTTCCAATTCACATCATTTTCTTTTTAGGGATATACTTAGGATATTTTTGAGTTTTTATCTATTTGTGGCTGAACTCTGTCTCATAGGTAGCTACAAGTCATAATCAAAGTATGGGAATCATGTGTCGTATATTTTTGGTGGGGATCATTACTGTTTCCCTTTGTCACAGTTACACTACATCTTCTAGCATGGTTAGCATGTTGGTTTTTGGTAGTTTATGGCCTTGAAGTAGGGTAAGGGTGGGTCTATTGTTAGGCTAAATCGCAGACTTGCTACAAAATCAATGAAACTATGTCAAGTGATCTTGATGTAATATTAAAGAAAGTGTGTAAAGTTTCCTTGACGTAAGATCAAAAGGCATGCATAGTCTTGAACTATGATCGAAAGTTGAGTTAAGTCGTAACATTGATGTTAGATCGAAGGGCAATAAAGTGCAACCTTGATGTTGGATCAAAAAGCCTAAGTAAGGTGGCTCTGATGTAAAATCAAAAGGCTATGGCCTTGATGTTAGATCGAAAGGCCTAAGTAGAATAGCCCTGACATAAAATCAAAGGGCTATTTTTAAATCGCTGCCCTAATGTAAAATCAAAGAGCAATAAAGTGCAGCCTTAATGTTCGATCGAAACGCCTGCGTAGAATAGCCCTAACATAAAATCAAAGGGCTATTTTTAAATCGTTGCCCTAATGTAAGATCGAAGACCGATAAATTGTGGCCTTGACATTGGATTGAAAGGCCTAAGTAGAATAGCCCTGATGTAAAATTAAAGGGCTATTTTTAAATCGCTGCCCTAATGTAAGATCGAAGGGCAATAAAGCATGGTCTTGATGTCAACTTGCGTAGGAAAAAAAAAAAAAAAAGAACAAAACATGCGAAAAGTCATGGGAGAATATAAAAGGGCAGCTTATTATTCAAAAACTTATTCTAGTGAAAAAAGACAGTCTAAAAGTAATACTTTTTTAGATGTGTAGCGTTCCAGTTGTGCTTGACTTGTTGCTTGTTCATTGTCTCTAGCTTATATGCTTCGGTTCTTGTGGTTGTGATAACTTTATACAGTCCTTCCCAGTTAGGCGCTAGTTTTCTAGCGTTCACTACTTGTGTATTTTGGAATACACGTCCTAATAGCTAGCCCCCTATAGAGAAGACTAGCGTCTTTAGTTTGTGTTCGGTCATTCACTGATGGGTGTCATGTATCCTGCTTTCCACAGGGCTTCCCAATTCATCTACCTTGTCGAGCTGAAGCCGCATCTCTTGCGTATTAACTTCTTCATTAGCAAACATCTTCCTGAAGCTAGGCATTCCAATTTCTGGCGGGATCATGGCTTCTGTTCCGTAAGCAAGCGAAAATGGAGTTTCTCCAATGATGGACTGGGTATAGTACGATAGGCCCACAATACTCCTAGGAGTTCTTCAGCCCACTTTTCCTTTGCTGCCTCCATTTTTTTTTTTTTTTTTGGATAATAGACAGGATGGTTTTGTTTGATAACTTAGCTTGCCCATTAGCTTGTGGGTATCTTGGAGTGGAATGCATAAGCTTTTTGTTCCATTCAGTGCAGAAAGCTTTGAACTCCTCACTTATGAACTGTGATCCATTGTTTGTGATGATTTCATTTGGTAAACCAAAGTAGCAAATTATATTCTTCCTCACAAAGCTTTTGACTTCTCGATTGCAGACCTGGGCAAAAGCCTTGGCCTCTATCCATCTCGTAAAGTAATATGTTAAAGCAAGCATGAATACCTTTTGTCTTGGTGTCGTGGGAAGTCCATCCCCTATTTCATGAACGACCATGCCACTGGCGTTGGGTTCAAGGAGTTGGCTGCTTGATGAGGTATCTGGGCAAAGCGTTGGCACTTGTCGCACTTGTGCACTTAAGCAATGGAGTCTGCATGGATCGTTGTCTAGTAATATCCTGCGGTGACCAATCTGTGTATCAAGTTGCACCCTTCGGAATGATTCCCACATTGTCCTTCGTGCAATTTAGCCATTACATATTGGGCTTCGTCTTGTTCGAGGCATCTTAAATATGGGCCAATGGATGATCATTTATATATTTGTCCACTAACCATACAATACCTCATAGCCTTCAACCTGATCTTCATGCTTCATTGGAGTTGGCTGGTAGTTCCTTAGTTTCTAGGTATGCCTTGATCGATGTGATTCAAGAATTTGTTATTGCCACTTGCTGTACCTGGTTGTCTGTGTCTTACAGGAGCAGTGATAACAGTAAGTAGAGCAAGGGAATTGTTCTATCCTCAGTACCTTCTTAGGTAGAGTCGAGGTTGCTGAGGGCGTCCGCATTTTTATTCATGTCGCGGCTAACTTGCAAAATTGTGACATCGTCGACTTCTTCTTGTAATTTTTTCACTGCAACTAAATATTTGACCATCTTTGGGTCTCTTGCCTAGTAACTTCCTACCACTTGGTTGATGACTAACTGAAAATTGCAAAAATCTTTGACTTTCCTTACCCCAAGCTCCTTCAGCCATGTTAATTCTAATATTAATGCTTTGTATTCGGCTTCATTATTTGTTGTCTTGAACCCACATCTAATAGCTTTTTCAGTAGTTACTCCTGCTGTGTTTCTTATCGCAATTCCCACCTTTGCCATTTGCAGAATCGTCAGTGTATAAGGTTCATTCTTCATCTAAGGCATATTCTGCTTCCAAGAGCTTGGGTAATAAAGTCTGGGACAAAGTCTGCTAGTGCTTGCCACTTTACTGCTATCCTTGACTGATAAGTGACATCAAGCTCACTTAACTCTACTGTCCATTTTAGTAGTCTACCAAAAGCCTCTGGCTTCCACATGATGGATTTGAGAGGGAGTTCATTTAGCACACTGATAGGATGCGACTTGAAGTAAGGTCACAGCTTTCTGGCTGCAGACACCAAGGCAAAGACTATTTTGTTAACTTTCCCATACTTGAGCTAAGTCACAGTCAATGCCTTGCTTACAAAGTATATGGCTATTGCTCCTTGCCTTCTTCCCGTACTAATATGACACTAACTACTAAATCTGAGACTGAAAGATAGAGTAGAAGCCTCTCCCCTTGCTGCGTTTGGATAGCAGGGGTGTCGTGGTAAGATATGTTTTCAACTTCTAAAGCGCTTCTTTACACTTCCTTGTCCACTCAAATTTGGAATTCTTTTTGAGTAACTCGTGAAAGGGACGACATATCTCAGAACATTTTGGGATTAACCCATCAAGGCTGCAATACAACCTGTTAACTTCATGACTTCTTTTGTTGCTTTGGGTGGGAGAAGTTCAGCATTATTCCGATTTGGTTGGGATGTGCTCTAATCCCCCTCTTGGTGACTAAGTACCATAGGAATTTTCTTTCTTCGATTTTGAAAAAACACTTTTCTGGATTGAGCTTCATATCATATTTACGCAGGATCTCAAGAGTTTGCCATAAGTGATCCACATGTAGCTGTGCTCTAACAGATTTCACTAGCATGTCATCTATGTAAACCTCCATTGATTTCCCTAGTTGATTACGGAATATCTTGTTCACCAAGTGCTGATAAGTGGCACTAGCACTCTTGAGACCAAATGGCATCCATTTATAACAATATACACCTTTACTTGTCACGAATGAAGTCCTCCCTTTGTTTTCAGGCTGCATGAGAATTTGGTTGTACCCTAAATATATGGCCAAAAAACTTATTAACTCATAGCGGGCTGTTGCTTCTACCATTGTATCAATATGCGGCAGCGAAAATGGATTTTGCGGGCAGGCCTTGTTTAGATTCGTGAAATCTACACACATTTGCCATTTTCCTCCCTTCTTGGGCACGACCACTATGTTTGCTAACCAATTCGGATATTTAACTTTCCGAATAGCACTATTGTCCAAAAGTTTGCGAACTTCTTCTTCCACAATTATGTTCTTTGCCACTGACATCTTTCTCCTTTTCTATTTGATCGACTTGTGTGTCGAATCAATGTTAAGCTTGTGCGTGATGACGTCTGGGGCTATGCTTCTCATATGTTCATGGGACCAAGCAAAACAATCAATGAACTCCTTCAATAAATCAATTGTCTTTTCCCTGATGTCTGGTGTCAATCATGACCCGATCTTTACCACTTTACCTAGTTCGATCTCCACTTCATCGAGGTCGCACTCTTTTGGTTGAGCATCCTTGACTGCTGTAATTGCTATAACTAGGACTGCGCTTTTCTTTTCATGGAGGCTGCATAACAACTTCTGAAATGGCGTGGATCTCTCTTGATTTCTCTTGTTGCCTATTGACAACGAAATTTAATGAGCTGATGGTATGTTGATGGTACTGCTCGTAGCATATGTATCCAGGGCCTTCCCAAGGTGATGTTATAAGTTGATTTTGGGCAATCCACAACCAGGAACTTGGTAAGATTATGAATGTCCTCTGCTCATGTGGATAGAGTTATTTCTTCAATGGTGTGTGACATTAATCCATTAAACCCCGTGAATGGTACTGATCTTTGGACTAGCACTGCTGTTCTTTCCAAGTTCATCTGTTGTAATATAGACAACATCATAACATTTGCGGAACTTCCTGCATCCACCAAGGTTCTTTGTACGATGCAACCTGGAATGTTTAATGAAATGATTAATGCATCATGATGCTCAGCATGTACTTCATCATATCACATAGTGGGTTCTGACACACGATTTAGTTGCTTGATTTCTCTATGCGAACGCTATCTTATGTAATGTCGTGCTGAGTTCGATGATTGCCCACAAATATCAGATCCTCCCATAATACAATTAATTGTCTTTCTGGTGGCAATGGCGGATTCATCTCGGCCTGGAAGGCCTTCAATCCTAATCGCTTTCGCCCACGTTTGGTTAAGAATTCGGTTAGGAAATCTTTTCTTAACATGTTCAAAACTTCGAACCGGAGTGACTTGCATTTTATTGCTGTATGGTCTTCATTATTGTCAAATTCGCACCATTTGTCTTGGTCTTTGATGTCTACTGGCCCTCTAAGCTTTGTTGGCCAACGCACATTTGGTCATTTCTTCAAATCATTCACACCCTGCGAGTGCACGATGTTTAAGTTGTATTCTGGTATGCTCTCTTGATACTTAGGATATTTGTGACGGATGCGTCGCTTCTCTCTTCTCTCTTCTCTTTATTAGTCTGCGACCAGCTCGTCTGTCCGTCCATCTGCCCTGTTCATTTTCCTGATGTGGGGAATGAACTTTGTTTACTGGACGTCTCTCCTTCTAGAAGGAATGCCTTTGCGACACATCTTGGTCCAATCTAATCTACATTGGGGCTAGCTCTATGATTTCTTCATAGTCCATCTCAGGCTTTTTTACCAGCTTTCTGTATAGCTTGGATTCAGTTTACAACCCCTTTCTAAATGCTACGATGGTAGTCTCTACATGGCATGAAGGTGCTGCGGCCTTCTCGTTGTTGAATTGCCCAACATAGGTTTCTAAGGTTTCATTAGGCGGTTGCACTGTGGAGTATAGGTCGCAAGATTGCTTTCATGGACACTTATGTATGTGAAAGTGTGCGACGAACTCAGTCACTAGCTGTTTGAAGGAATCTATGCCTCCCGGAGAAAGCCCCATAAACCAATTTAATGCCACATCTGTCATGTTAGAGCCGAAGCCCTTGCACATACATGCCTCCTTCTGGTGTGGTTTAAGACTAGTAGTCATCATCACTTGGTGGAAGTGTGTGCTATGTACGCCAAAGGATTCGATTTGCCATTATAGCTCTTCAGCGTTGGAACTTGAAAGTTTGCAAGTATTTTTGCAGACTCTATCCTTTCAGAAAAAGGGTTCCCTCTGAACAAAAATCTAGCATGGCAAGTTTTGTCGAAAATTTGCATCTGCCATTTGCTTCTACTTGCATCTGGGCTTTTGCGGGTTGCGGCTCTTTCTCTGGCATCTCTATGACTTCTAAGGGTTTCATGGTTGGGATATTACGAGATGCGCCAATAAAACACATCACTGTTGGTGTAGCCGGTGATGTTGTCAGCTGCACTGCCATGCCATCAATCTTTGCTTGAAGTTCCTTATTTTTGGATTTCAGCTCGTTGTTTTCTTTTAGGATCGCAGCCCGCTGTTCTTCTACCATTTCTGCTTGCTCTGCCAGTTTGCGCTTGAATTATGCCATCCTTGCTTCAAAATCAGAATTTTGACTAACAGAAACCATCGTTGAAAAAAGAAAATTTGTGATTGTGAAGGGATTTTCGTTTAATACCTTTGTCCACCAGCTAGCCCAATGGGCACCAAATTGTAGATGTTTAACATATAATTAAGATTTAGACCTTTCCCTTTAGAGAGATCACCTTTTGTTTAAAGAGTGGGACAGTTGATGCGATTAGAGTTAAGGTTGATATAGGGACCCTTATTCCCCTAATTAATAGCTAATTAGCATTTGCAAGCTACATCCCTTTAATCAAGCACGTGGTTCCTTAATTGATCTTATGCCTTTTTTGTGAAAGGTTGACTTGCTATACTTAGCTCATGGCCTTGGCATGCAATCCATTATTGATTACTTTCCCTACGTCCTCTGATTAAGCCCACAGCGCATAACCCATTTAATTTATCACATGTGGGTCTTTGGGCCTGAGGCCATATTTATAAAGGGCCCAAACAGCATGTCCTCAAGATACTTTTGCATTTTAAAGATATGCAAAGGATTTAAAAGACATGCCTATGTAAACATACAAACCATGTATTATACAAAACATATATACATGCAAATATGGGAAAAAAATGTCGAGCAAAGAGATTTAAGCTCATAATAATGATCATCCACTAAGATCAATTTGACAAAGCTAAGACAAAGAATAATACTAGTCTTTAAGATCTTCAAACTACCTATATGCTCCAAGACTTCAACCATGTTCTTTGCTCTACGGCGTAATGAAGTCTTCATATAATCACCTAAAGTATCTATATGAAGTTCATTACTTCAAGGCAATTATTAGAGATAATTTACAATTTCAATTATTACATTATCAAAATATGTAAAAATGACAACAATTTAAACATTGTCCCACTTTTTGATGATAACAAGTAACGCAGCGGATATTTGGAAAGCATAGCAGAAAGTAGGAGAATCAAGGAACTCAATTTCAAGGCTAAAATTTGTCAAGAAATCCCATAGATAGAAAGGAAATAAAAATATTATTGAATAATTTTTGAAAAAAATCCTCCAACAATGGAAATTTTTACCCTTATATATAGCTATTTTAGGGATCCAAAACTAAATAGAATTTGACTCTACCAGTCCTTTCCATATAAAAATAACTAATAAACTAATTCTAATATAATTAGCACTCAATAACAAATAACAATAGGACTTAATAAGAGATAACAAATCCAAATCCTAATATAACTTGAATTGGGCTGCATCAGTCTCCCCAGATGCGAAAAGAACTCGTCCTCGAGTTTTCCACCACCATGGTCCACTAAATCACCCTAATATGGAATGAGATGCTTGACTTGAAGACATCTCTTCCTTTGACTCATCATGATTATCATTATGAGTTGGAGTTTTCAGTTGCTCAAAGCGCTAGGATAAGGCTTCAACTTGTCTTCTCAACTCTTGAATTTCTCCATCTCGTTGTTGTTGATCAGGGGGGAATACTCCAGCCACTACAACAAAACTTCTTCCTCTCCTTAGAAGATCGTGAACTTGAAATTAGCTAAAGAAAAACTTTGCTCTAATAGCCAACTAACGCAACGGATATCTGGAGAACATAGCAAGAAAGTAGGAGAATCAAGGAGCTCAATTTCAAGGCTAAAATTTTTCAAGAAATCCCATAAATAATAAACCCTAAGAAATGGAATAAAAATATTATTGAATAATTTATAAAAAAAGGTCCTCCAACAATGAAAACTTTCACCCCTATATATAGTTATTTTAGGGATCCAAAACTAAATAGAATTTGACTTTACTAGTCCTTTCCATATAAAAATAGCTAATAAACTAATTCTAATATAATTAGCACTCAATAACAAATAACAATAGGACTCAATACCAAATAACAAATCCAAATCCTAATATAACTAGAATTGGGCCACATCAACAAGTAATTCACTTTTTGGAGTCTAAGGCATAACTCCTCCTTTCATAATGAATAATAAATATAACACATAATAGAGTCTAAGGCATAACTTCTCTTCAATTGGACAATTTCAAGCAATAATATTCATCATTATTCAAGCACATAAGGAGAAGTTTTAAGGCACCCTTTCTCTTCCTTTAGCATCATCAAAATATGGCCATTTAGTGTGTAAGAAGTTGAGCCATCAATACTAACAAGTTTCATCACTTGGCTCTATACAAACATGTAAACACATAATTCTTAACAAATAAGCATATAATAAGCATAAAGCAGGCATAGAATAAGAGGAAAATAGAGTAAACTATGTAAATATCAACCAAACATCATCCAAAGCATCATACCATCAAACTAAAGCCATCAATAATAGTAAACTAAATTAGAAAAGCAAGAAATAGAGTGAAGATGCAAATTAAATTGTTCTGAAATTGTTTAAGAGAGTGAGATAGTGGAAATTTAGATGAGGAAAGTTTAGTTGCTTGGTTCGGCTTCATCTTCATCTCGAATGCCATGGTCAAGATTAATTCTATGAACATCTCTTGCTAAGCCCTCTATGCTTCAATTTGCTCTTCAATGATAGTTACCAAAGTATCAACCCGCACATTTATGGTGTCAAATCCTTCAATCATGCGGCTCATCATCCGATCATTGCTAAATTTGCTCCTATGTTTTCAAGTTTGGGGACTGCCTTAAAACATCAAGTCAAATAAATGCATGGCAAACCAAACACTTAATGTAATAAATGCAGTGCTAATATCAAATCAAAAAGAGATTCTACTACAAAGATATATACATATGCATATATTTACTTTTCAAATATATGCAAGTTGTATACTCATTTCCAAGGCTATGCAAGTTGAATTGTATACTCAAGGCATTTAATGCAAAGCTTAAACATCCATAGAATAAAAACTTGTCCTGCTAAAGTATATACATATAAGATATATACATCTACTTATGTGTAGTCGACCAAGTTCAATCGTAACCAAAAGATGTAATATACTTTGAAACAAAATAAGTTAAGTCAAAAACCTTTTTTGGTTAGAGAAAATACTGCAAAGAAAAAGTTTTTGAATGCATGTGCTCAAGATACTTATGCATTTTAAAGACATGCAAAGGATTTAAAAGACATGCACATGTAAGCATACAAATCGTGTACCATACAAAACATATATACATACAAATATGTGAAAAAAATTGTCATGCAAAAATATTTAAGCTCATGATAATGATCATCCACTAAGATCAATTTAAGAAAGCTAAGACAAAAAATAATACTGAGGTCTTCAAGATCTTCAAACAATCTATATGCACCAAGACTTCAACCATATTCCTTGATCCAAGAGCGTAATCAAGTCTTCACATAATCACCCAAGGTAGCTATATGCAGTACATACTTCAAGGGCAATTATTAGACAACGATAATTTACAATTGCAATTATTATATCATCAAAATATGTAAAAATGGCAACAATTTGAACATTGTACCTCTTTTTGATGATAACAAGTAATTCACTTTTTGGAGCCTAAGGTGTTATTGTTTCTTTCATAATGAATAATAAATACAGAACATAATAGAGTCTAAGGCATGACTCCTCTTCAATTAGACAATTACAAGCAATAATATTCATCAATATTCAAGCACGCAAGGAGAAGTTTTAAGGCACCCTTTCTCTTCCTTCGGCATCATCAAAATATGGCCATTTAGGGTTATTTTGTGTAAGAAGTTGAGCCATTAATACTAACAAGTTTCATCACTTGGCTCCATAGAAGTATGCAAACACATAATTCTTAACAAATAAGCATAAAGCAATCACAGAATAAGAGGAAAATAGAGTAAACTATGTAAATATCAATCAAACATCATCCAAAGCATCATACCATCAAACTAAAGCCATCAATAATAGTAAACTAAATTAGAGAAGCAAGAAATAGAGTGAAGATGTAAATTAGATTGTTCTGAAATTATTTTAAGAGAGTGAGATAGCGGAAATCTAGACGAGGAAAGATTAGTTCCTTGGTCCAGCTTCCAAGTTCAAGCTCAATCCTATGACCATCTCTTGCTAAGCCCTCTATGCTTCAATTTCGATCTTCAATTATAGTTACCAAAGTATCAACTCGCATATGTATGGTGTCAAATCCTTAAATCACGCGGCTCATCATCCGATCATTGCTAAATTTGCTCCTATTCTCTTCAGGATAGGGGACTATTGATGCATTTCCTTCCTCATTCTCTTTACTACTTTCATCTTCTTATATTCTTCATCATCGTCTTCGGATCCCTTGAAACCACCACCCATCATCATGTCAATCTTGGGTTCTTCATCTGCATGAACAAAGTCAAATGTGGATTTAGCTTTAATCATATTAAGAATAGTGTTTTGCTATGCTTCAAATCCACTATTGCACATCCAATTCCCTCTCCAATAGTACATGTTCATCTTGGTAAGAGATTCTAAATCCAACTCCCATCCTCTGTGATGTGCGTAAATTCGCAAGTGCATGGGTTGTGAGTAGTGAAACGTGCAAGTACGGGGTTATTCTTCCACGAAGAGGCAAACAATGTCTTATTCTAAGAGCTAGTGTGTTCTAAGAAGCTACAAGAGATCTAATCTAACTTTTTTTTAAGGTTTTTTGGATTGAAGGGAGCTAGAAATGCTAACTAAACTGAGAACTAGGAAATTAAACTATGGGGTGTATGTGATGGAAAGAAAGTGAATCCAAATTATCAAGGGGACTTAAACACTAATGGAGGTTAAGGTGAATCCTACTTGATTGTGGGCACTTTACATACTCATTGCCAGAGCTTAAATGATGGATTAAAGGGGAAAAGGGTGCTCTCAGTATTAGAAACCTAATTTGCTACTGGTTTAACTTAAAAGCCTCAATGCGTGTCTATCCCTAGGTAGGCCTCCCTACGGTATAGCTTGGTCCTTATGGTTTAAGGCTTTAAGGCTAACTTATTAGATATTCTAGGTAATGTTGGTTGTTCTTTACTTAGCACCTAAGTTATTAGTTGGGTTTAAAACTAAGACATAAGTCATTCTAAGTAGGATTAGACTATTTGGAGCCCTATTAATTAGATTTAAAGCTAAAGAACCCTCAACCTAGCCTAAACATCAATTATGAATCAACAACGAAGCATTACTTCAAGCATTTATGGCATTTAAAGCTCATTTCCACATATGCTCAAAAAGTGAACTTCCAAATTACTCATAGATAAGTAGATTAGAAGCCATAGAATTGTGTCATAACTTGCAAACATGGTAGATGTAACATGCTTTTATCCATTAAGGCCATAACTTAAGCATAGAGACATTATTAAAGCTATGAACCTTTTCTTTTATGAAGTAAACCATAATATCTAGCATATAGACATACTAGAATAGGATTATGAAGCTACTAAGAGCAAGCACGTTAAGTAATTACATATACTTTTTAAAGGACATTTCATTAAACATTTTAAATGCAAGTAAAATAGCCATTAATTTATACAAATCAAAGTATATGTTCAACCATCGTTCAAACCATACAAAGCCCACAAATCAAGTATTCATAACCATATTATCTCTACTCAAACATCTTAAAAGCAAGAACAAAAGAAAAAAGAAGAATCTTCTCCATGTCCTTGCTTCGCTTTTCTTGCCCAAAAGTCGTTTCAATCTCCTTCAAAATTGCTAAATCTTCCTCAAACATGCTTGAATTTGGTGTGTTTATGTGTGAATTATTGTGTGGAAGAAGGGGGAGATGTGAGGGTTTTGTGTCTATGAAAAGTGTGTGCGCGATAATAGGCTAGGCGTGTGTGACCTTTTTTTTTTTTTTTTTTTTAAAAAAAGAATGAGAGAATTCTTCTCTTTTATAGCTGCTGCCCAGCTGCTTATAAGCTCCCAAATCAGCTCCTTCAGCTTGCAAATCAGCGTCTCTCCTTTAAGCGTGCTTGGCTTAGCTTCTTTTCAACTCGTTTCTCTTCCCTCCAGCTCTTTTAAGCATGCTTATCTTCTCCCAAAATTCAGCTTGTTTGAGCCTCTATTTAGCATCTGCATCCTTAGTAGCTGCTGCAGCGTGCTTGGCTTTGCTTATCTTCAGCTTAAGCTCTCCAACTGGTCAAATCAGCGTGCCATGGTTCCAGCTCAAGTCGAGCTTCGCTGCCAACAAGAAAAGAAAGAGTGAGAGAGCTTGCGTGTGTACTCAGCTAGCTGTTCGGTTTTTTAGCTTATCTCTTTTTGCTATTCGCTGCTGAGCTTTTTCTAAGTGTGTGTGTGTGAGCTGATGCATGAAGTGAGGGTGGGGAGAAGCTGTGACGTGAGCTTGCGAGCTGATTGTGAGAGAGATATGAGATGAGCTGCTGCTGCTGTTATGCGTTTAAGGCTGGGGTATGAGAGTGAAGTGTGTGGGGGCTTTGCTTATCTTCATATCAGCTCGTGCGTGTGTGTGTGTGTGTGTATGTGGCTTTAGGGGCTGTGAGGTGTTGTGCGAGTGAGAGAGAGAGAGAGAGAGAGAGAGAGGGCTGCTGAGCTTTGCTTATTTTTTCGCTTGGAGCTTGTGGAAGAGAGAAAATGAGCTGGTGCTGCTTCTTAGCTGATGTCGTGTGCTGAGAGTGTGTTGAGAGCTGCTTCTGCTGTATGTGATTGTGTAGAGAAAGGGAGAATGCCATTTTCCCTCAGTTATAGTATAAATTTTAAATTCTCCTATTAAGATTTATTTTTATCTACTTTCTTCCATGATATGAAGTTTCACTAAATAATGTCTTATCTTAGTTATTCTTTTAGTTTTTGTGTTACGCTTTTAAATTGTTAATTTATAAAAAGTTATACTTTGAAATTAAAAAAAATTAATTTGATACACATATATAAAAGAATATTTTATTTAATTTTTTATTCATTTTGTATAATAACTATTTTTACTTTTTATTTTTATTTTTAAATGATTAGCTGATTGAAAACATGATGTGTCAGGATAAAAAAAAATTCAATTTGATATATATATATTAGAAAAGAATTTTTTTTAAGTAAATTTAATTTTTCTTTAATAGTGTGTATAGGGCAATTTTTGTATAGGGCAATTTGAAATGTATATTCTTTAATAGTATATTTATATACACAAATATGAAAATATATATATATATATATATATATATATATATATTACTACTAAATTGTTAATATATAACAACATATACTACTTGCACCCTAAACGAAAACCTCAGTAGCACTACTATATATATAATCTAATATTGTATTACTATAGTTACTAAATAACTAATACTAAAGTAAAACTATAATGAGCTAAAAAAAAAGAAAGAAAGAAAGAAAGAATGTGAGAAGTTGAGAACAAGAATGTAATTTACACACATCAAGACATATCAAACCATCAAGAAGTCAATATCATCACCAAAATGTGTACATATACACTCTTAAGCATGCACTTCCTTCTCAATCATGCACAAAATGCTCAAGACTCCATTCCAACACACTACAAGCATTCAAAATAGGGCATTAGTGAGCTATTCATGCACTTCAACTCATAAAACACACAATTCTTCTATCAATGCACTAGATAACTCATACTATCACTCATGAAATCCTAACTGCCTATCAAAACACATGCAAATAGCCACAATGCACACATGCCATTCAAAAACTATCACTCTATCAAACTGAGAGAACTCAACACCTTGGAATGAAACACCCTTATGCCTTAAAATGGAAGTCAAGAAGATTCCATAAGGCAAACCTGTGTTCTGACTAGATACATTCTTTATATGACCACATAATAATATCTGCGAGACTTATCATGGTGCCTTGATATAACAAGTAAAGCATATAAGCCTCTGCTTGATAGACATTCCCATCATGCGAATCCTTAGGCATTACATTTTCCATGAAAAGCTTGATGAAGGCCTTATTTGCATGAAAGAGTTGTTCTTGTTTAGGTAACCTATGTTGTTCCTGTTTAGGTAACCTACTCTTTGGTGGATCCTGACGTCCCAATATGAAATCACATATAGGATTTGTATTTAACGTAGTGGGAAAAGCTTTAAAATCATATGCTCTTACTGCAGAATATGGACGATGTCCCTAATGTCTATTTAAGTTAAAAAGAGCACTACTCCATTCATTGTTGATCTAACGGGTCTATACAACTCATACCATTTCAAATTTTCATAAAATTGATGAACTAAGCCCTACTAAAGAGATTCTTTAGTGGTCACATATGTCAACCAACCTTGTTCATTCATAAACCTAACTATAAGCATATGTCAAAGTTCAGTGAGTACGATACATTCATCTGGAATGACCTTTCTGCTTGAATAATCCCTTTGTTCAGATGGTGGTGAAGATGGAAGAGGTGGAGATGATGAAGGCTCTCGCCTTCTATGTGTGGAAGGGCTCATAGCATCTCGAGTACATCAAGGACCATTCCCATGCTTGTTTATAGATGAACTTGCTTGAGCTTTGCTGTTTCCTTTGGTGTTTGCCATGATTTTTCAAGAACAACTTGAGAAAGACGAAGTTTTACATAGTGGGTTTGTGTTTTATGGAGAAATTTTTTGGAGAAACAACAAAATTTGGCTTTTAGTAGAGAGAATTTGATAAATGAAAAGAGAAAAAGCTTTGAAAATGATGGGTGTTGTAAAAATTGGCAGGGCAAACATTTAAATAAGGCTGCAAATTTTGTACTTCTGGTCGATTGGTATGACTTAGGGAGTCGACCAATACCTTTAACTAGTATAATCGAGAGAGTTCACAATGATTAGCGGATGAACTACTAATCGACCGATACCTTGACTAGTAATGAGAGTTACTCTCTAGACTTACCAGCTAACCTACCAGTCGACCAGTACCCTTCATTGGTACTTGAAAGATGTTGAAAAATGCATATTTTTAAAGTTTTAGCATGCCCAACTTTCTTTTAATGCTCACAAATTGATTTTCATGCAATAGCTTGGTGAATATATCAACTACTTGATGCAAAGAATCAACAACTCCAATGATTACATATCTGATTTGACCTGTGGACAAATATGCAAGCATACATTTCTTGCTTGTTTGAGTAATAGCAATGAGATTTTCCAATATTATGCTAAGAATAGCTAGGATTACCAGAAAAAGATGAGTTAAGCACCACATCACCTTTTTGCGCATGATCACGTAAAAAATGATGTCTAATCTCTATATGCTTAGTCCTAGAGTGTTGTATAGTATTCTTAGTGAGATTAATTGCACTTATAATGTCACACATAATAGGAATATGCTCAAATTACACTCCAAAGTCAAGTAAGGTTTGTCTCATCCAAAGCACTTGTTTAACACAATTCCTACTGCTATATATTCTACTTCAACCATGGAGAGTGCTATACTATTTCGCTTCCTACTTGACTAGGAAACAAAGGCAAACCTTAAAAGTGACAAGTTCTACTAATGATTTTCCTATTGGTTTTACAACCAGCAAAATCGACGTCCGAATAACCTACTAGGTCAAGGTTAATTCCTTTAATATACAATAATCCTGGTTCTTGTGTTCTTTTTAAATACCTAAAAATCCATGTAACAGTAAGTAAATGAGATTCTTTAAGACAAGATTGAAAATGAGCACACAAGCACATGATAAATATTGTATCAGGTCTAGAGATGGTTAAGTAAAGAAAGCTTTTGATCATACCTCTATACCTCTTTTTATCCATCGACTTACCATTTTCATCATTGTCAAGCTTGGTGAAGGTGCTTGTAGGTGTTCCAATCTTTTTTGCTCTATTAAAGCCAAACTTTTTAAGTAGTTCTTTAGTCCACTTGGCTTGATTGATGAAGATTCGTTGCTTTGATTGTTTAATTTGAAGTCCAAGGAATAAATTTAGCTCTCTCATCATGCTCATTTCAAATTTACTATGCATAATTTTGGAGAAACATTCACAAAGAGATTCATTAGTAGCACCAAATATTCATTACAAGAAAAATTGAAATCGCTTTTAGCTATTTGGATACATAATCTACAGCCACTAAGATATACTGGTACCCAAAAGAAAGGTAGAAATAGACCAATGAAATCTATACCCCAAACATACAACAATTCAAAAGGAAGAATAGGGGATAAAGGCATCATATCTCTCTTAGAAATAGACTCAAACTGCTGACATCTAACACATCTCCTACAAAACACTTAGGCATTTCCAAAGAGTGTGGGCTAGAAAAATCCACTCTATAAGACTTTAGCTATAGTCTTTTTACCACTAAAATGACCACCATATCCTTCTCCATGACACATGCTAAGAATGCTTTCATACCAACCTTCAGGCACACATTGACGAATCACTTGATCTGTACAAACCTTAAAGAGATAAGGGTCCTTCCAGAAAAAATGCCTAACCAGTGCTAAGAACCTATCTCTCTCCCTCTCTGTTCTCCTAATGGAAGGGCAATTGTACTGTGGCAAGATAGTTCACTATGTGTGCAAACCATGGTGTACGGTGAGAAACTACGGATAATTGCTTATCATGAAAGGAATCACGAAAGGGGATGGGATTACTAGAGGAATCATGCACAAGACGAGACAAATGGTTCGCAATAGAATTCTCACTACCCTTCTTATCTTTAATCTCCGTATCAAACTCTTGAAGAAGAAGCATCCATCTAATCGATCTTGGCTTCGAATCACGCTTGGAAAGGAGAAAGTGCAAAGTTCTGTGATCAAAATAGATAATGACTTTCGAACCAAGGATGTAAGGAAGAAATTTATCATATGCAAATATTACAGCTAGAAGCTCCTTCTTAGTGGTGGCGTAATTCTTCTGGGCATCATCTAGAGTCTTTCTAACATAGTAAATCATATAAGGCAATCTATCCTTATGCTGACCTAATATTGCACCTATGGCAAAGTCTGATGCATCACACATGATCTCAAGAGGAAGGCTACAGTCGAGAGGCTGGATGATAGGAGAAAAAGACAATAAGGACTTAAGTCTATCAAATGCTCTAATGCACTCATCATCAAAGACAAAGGGAACATCAAAAGATAATGTTACTAAAATCCTTAATGAATCTCTTATAGAACCTTGCATGACCAATGAAAGATCTAATGTCCATAATTGTCCTAGGGATAGGCAAATTCTTTATAAGCTCTACCTTGGTGGGATCAACTTCAATGCCATAGAAAGACACAACATAGCCCAAGACGATACCTGTTTGAACCATAAAATTAGATTTCTCCTAACTAAGCGTGAAATTCATCTCAACACGCCGATCCAACACTAAAGATAGGTGTTTAAGGCACTCATCAAAGCTATCTCCAAAGATTGAGAAATTATCCATAAAAATCTCCAAGTGCCTGTCAATCATGTCATTAAAGATGACCATCATACGCCTCTAAGACATGGTTGGCACACTACAAAGACCGAATGGCATTCTCTTATAAGCAAATGTGCCATAAAGGCAAGTACAAGTGGTCTTCTCCTAGTCCTTGGGAAACACGGGAATCTGATTATACCCTGAATACCTATCTAGAAAGCCATAATAGCTATGCCCAGCTATTCTATCTAAAATCTGATCAATGCCAAAGGGAAATGATTCTTTCTAGTCTTAGAGTTGAGCTTCCTATAATCAATGCAAATTGTCCAACCTATGGGTGTATAAGTAGGAATAGGCTCTCCTATCTCATTCTCAACTACTATGATCCTAGATTTCTTTGGTACAACCTGAACTAGGCTGATCCATTCACTATTAGAGATTAAGTAAATGATACCTACATCTAACAACTTAATGACCTATTTTCTAACAACCTCAGACATATTAGGGTTTTGTCTTCTCTACATCTCCCTTGAAGGAATATCTCCATCCTCGAGAAGAATCCTATGTATGCAAACTGAGAGATCGATACCTTTCAAATCTTTAATCTTCCATCTTATGGCCTTTCTATGGTCCTTAAGGACACCTAATTGATGCTCTTCATGCTCACTAGACAAATCTGAAGCTATGATAATAAGAAGAGTCTTATCAGGTTTTATGATTGCATACTTCAAATGCTCAAGAAAAGGTTTGAGCTCTATAGATGGAGTAAGCTGAACCAAAAAGGGATCAATGCCACTATCATCACAAACCTCACTAGAAAAAGGACTAGAATGAGTAACCTAGGTGAAAGCTCCGGGATCACAAAGCTTGGGTAGAAGGCCCAAAGTGCAAATATGACTCACGTTCTCCATGAGGTTCAACTTCTGGGGCAGGGTAGACGTGTTATGCTTTCTAGTGCAAAGGTCCTTAAAGAACTTAAAGTAGAATAGAATGGAAAGAACGACATCAATCAAAGGAAGATAAACCTTAAGATCTTTCAAGCACTCTAAAATCTTGAAAACCCTCGTGTCTTCACTAGGTGCTGGCTTCTTTAAAGCAAATGGGAATGGAAATCCAAGAGCAGCATCTCTAGACTCTAGAGCCTCAACACGTTGCTTTTCTTCCCTATGTAGGCAGGTACTACTCTCACAGGCTCTCCTGAAACTCAACAAGGTGGTCTCTAGGTTTAGAAGGACCTATAGGCACAGGCTCTGTAGATCGCTCAACTCTTACCCTATTGTCCTCTATCTTATCACTTCTTAGGATGGTAATGGCCTTTGCCTAGGCCTGAGAGGGATAAATAGGGTCGAAAGAGAAACAAGACTAATCTTTAGGATTCACTTCCAGCTATAAAGGCAGTTTTCCTGGATTCTTAGTGCCTAAATGACTAGCAAGCTGTCCTAATTGTAAATCTACCCTAGCCATGTGTTATTGATAACTAGCCATCTCTTGTTGATTCTGCTAAATCATCTGGATCAAAAGGTCAAGCTTCTCATCACTAGTAGATTGAGAAACAAGTGTAGACTATGCAGGAAGGCTAAAGTAGGAGGTATAGGAAGTGCCTAACGCTATAAGGCACTAGGAAGCCTAGACTAGTTCACCTGATAAAACTTTGGAGGATTAGCAAGACAAGGTCTCTGCTGGAATGGGGCATGAGGCTGCGATGACTCAAATTGGCCTTGAAATCAAGAGAACTAAGGGTTTTCTCTCCAACCTGGATTATATAAGTGTTCGAGTATGGGTTGTACTCATGTGAGTACCCCTGGGTGGCACAAACTTACTCCTGAATGAACTCTGGAAACTATAGAGCTAAAAGACAAGCTATGGTCTCATAGGTGGACTCCAAACACAATGCACAAACCTCAATGACTGACGATGTGGATGAATAACCTAAAGGATTGACCCTATGGCCCTTTGATAAAAGCCTCAAAGATATAAATTAATCAAGCTCATTAGTCAAAGCTTTAACGTCGACAGGGAAGATCCAATGAACTACCTACTTTATGGACACATTTCCTATTGGCTCCCTTACTAGACCTATCCAGGGCGGTGTTTTCGAAAGAGTCTTTCTGCAGTGGTCTCTAAACTTTCCCATGCATCACTCGGTCTCAAATTATGATTCCTACCCCAGACATAGCATTTATTAACATCATTTGTTGCTCGGCTAAACCTCTAAAGAAGTATTGAAAGATATCGCGTATACCATAATAGTGGTGTGGACATTGCCTAATGAGATCACTAAACCTTTTCCAAGCTTTATGGAAAGTCTCAAATTCACGTTGAGAAAAGGTCATGATAGAGGCTCTAAGATCAGCAGTCTTTGCCATGGAGAAGAACCTTTGATAAAAGTGTGATTGGAGCTTATCCCACGACGTAATGGAACCGCTAGGTAAGGAATAGAGCCATTATTTAGCTTTATTCTTCAATGAAAATGGGAATGACTTAAGGCAAATAAACTCTTGAGACACATTAGGAAAGTGAAGAGTGGAGAAAATTTCTATGAAATCTATAACATGGGCCAATGGATTCTCATTGTTCTTCTCATAAAAGGAAGGGAGCATTGCTAATGTGCCATGCTTGATTTCAAAGTTCACTTCCCCCAACCCTAGAGTGTGAATAGCCAAGCTACGCTCAAACACGTTAGAAAGGAAATATTGCCCAAGTGTAAGCTCATCTTCTAATAGAGGATTCAGCCTAAGAGTTTCTTGGGAATGTGGATTCCCATGGTACTCACATGGAGGAATAGGAGACATAGGGGGAATAGGATAAGAAATAGGAAAAGGATTAACAGGATTGGCCATTTCTCCCAAAAGATCTCCTAAATTCCTAAGATGGTGAATTATTCTCTCAGGTTCAGGATTCAAAGGGACAAAAGGATTTCTCATAGAACATCTACCAAGCATAAAACACCTACACTATTCCCTACTACTTCACAATCCCCAAAACTGCAAGAAATCCTAAATCTACAGCACGTAAACTACAAACACCTAAAGGCCATTGAGAATAAAAGAAAAACAACTCAAAATAAGCAAACTAGATAAGCAAACTAAACTAAGAAACATAAACAAACACTAAATAGCAAGAAATAAAAGCTACTAAAACAAAATAAGCAAGGAAAGAAAAAACAAGTAATCAACTAAAACACACAAACAAAGAAACCAAACCAACCGTGCTTCTCCGACAACGAGGCCACTTGATGCTACTTGACAAAGCCTTAAAATTTAGCCCGTAAGTTTACAAGTCATTTGTAGCCTAGCGCGCAAGAACAGGGTTATATTCCACAAAGAGGCTAGAATAAGGAATGGCTCTAAGCTATGTGTCCTAGGAAGCTACCAAAAAGAAACCTAATTTAACACTTTTTTGGGTTATTATTTGGATCAAGTGGAGCTCAGACTGTAAACCTCATCTAAAGGAAACTAAACTAAGGGAATGAAAAGGGAAATGAGAGAAAACAAGCTAACTAGGGGAAAGCAAACAATGGAAATAGGGACGAGCAATGACTTTCCCTTGATTATGGGTGACCTATTACTCTCTTGTTAAAGGACTATTTGATGGATTTGATTTTAAGGTTGCTCTAATCTAGAACTCTAATCAACTACCTTATTAACCTTTAGGCCTTAGTGTAGGTCGATCCTTATGTGAGCTCTACTTAAAGTATAGCGTGGTCCTTATGACCTAGGGTTTTTGGGCTAGTTAATTAGATTCCTAAGTGATGTTGATTGAGTTTACCCTAGTGTCTAAACCAGTGGCTGAGTTTAAAGCCAAGACCTAGTCTATCTAAGGTCGATTAAACTAAGCTGGAAGCCTATTTTTGGGTTTAAGCTAAAGAAAACTTAACTATCGATTAAACTAAGCTAGAAGCCTATTATTTGGGTTTAAGCTAAAGAAAACTTAACTAGGTCCAATCATTAATTGTGCGCCATCAATCAATACATTACAATAGAGGGTTAAGCTTTTAAGCACTCATCAATACATGTTCTTAAACATGGCATTTGTGAACACATAGACATATTCAGCTACCAAACACATAGCCATACTTGGATTACACCACATTAGGTAATAAGAATCAACATTATACAATTGAAGCATGCTTTGCTATTAGGTAATAAGAATCAACATTATACTATTGAAGCATGCTTTGCTATTAAGGCATATAGACACACATTGACATGTATGAATAAATAACCCATTTCATAGATTTTCTACATAAACACATAGACATGCTCAAATAAAGATATGGAAGTGATTAATACAAAGCAAGCATCAATTTATATATGCTATTTCATTGAAACATATCATCAAACACATAGACATGTAAGAAGATAGCCATTGAAAACCCTAAAAAACAAAGCATATATATATTAATCCATCGAATATCCCATAACAATAAAGTAATAGATTATCCCATAATACAAGTGTCAATCACCCTCTAAATATCTACTCAACCATTGAAGAAACTAAATAGGAAAGGAGAAAGAGAATCTTCTCTTCCATGTTTAGCTTCTTCTTTATTATCTTTGCTTCAATCTTCTATTCCAAGTGTTTGATTTCCAAAGAGAGCTTGATTCTAGGTGTAGATTTGTGTGGATGAGTGTGTGAGGTGGATAAGAGTGATGAAAGGCCAGGGCTTTAATGGGATGAAGTAGGTGTGATGGAGTAGAGAATAGATTGTAAAAAATGGCTGAAAAATCGTGCTTTTATAGTCTCTTCAGCGGCATAGCCGGTCGACCCAGCTGGTCGACCAGTAACTTCTTCATGCTTGATCGACAAATTTTAGGAGCTCACTGGTTCTTCCCGTCGACCTAGCTGGTAGACCAGTACTTGGTGATCCTTCGACTGGCTATTAGTGAACTCTTCTACCCATACTGGAAGACCCCTACCGATTGACCAGTTCTTCCTTAGAGCTCAACCAATAGTCCAAATTACTTTCAATTTTCATTCTTCTTGCTTGTGGTCTTTGTTTCACAAACCGTACATCTCCGTTCTTTATCCTTCATCCTCTTTCAAACTTATTCTCCAACCCATGGCTCACCTAAGACACAAAATTAAGCATTTTAGTGTGGCATTTAACCCTAAAAATCAACTATAAAAACTTAAAACGCATATTCACAAATATTATATAATTAGTACAATAATTCCATCAAGTAAGCACAAAACAGCTCTAAAAACATAAGAAAATGCAAGAACAAATACATATAAATCAAGGCACACTAAAACCTACGAAACTTCCATAGGTAAATCAATTGGAAATAGCTACAGAACATTCCATGGGTAAATTTCATTACCAAATTCTGTCGGTAATTTTCACGGCACTTTCCATAGGAAATTTTGTAGGTAATTCCAACGACACCGTCCATAGTTATTTTGTTGGTAGTTCCAATGACGCTTTCTGTTGGTAATTTCAATGACACTTTCCGTAGGTAAATCCATCGAAAATAGCTACAGAACATTCCATAGGCAAATTTTGTTGCCACATCCCATAGATAATTCTAACGACACGTTTCATAGGCAATTCCAGTGGCGCTTTCCATAGATATCCCTTAATCTAGTTATTCTAATATATGCATTAATCCAAAGAACTTGTGAAATAGATTCAAGAAGATACAAATTCAATCAATATCCAAGAAAATAAGAATATTAGCATACATATAGATTCCTAAAATTACCAAAATTTGATTCCAAGCTTTTATCTTCAATTCATCATAATTTCAGCATAGGCTAAATTCGTTCTACTAAGTAACCTCAAATCATATCTTCAAACATATTACACCAGAACCTTTCATTACCTTGCAAAATCTCAAAACTACAAATGTGAATCATTAACCAGATACATCTTGATCACCATTCATCCGTATGTTAGAAAATATCGATGCTATCAATTCTTGGATCTTAATCGATGTACTCTAACAAATTTAGCTCGAGCTATCTTTGCAATCCTTCCTTAATACACTACTAAACCTATAAAAGAGAGAGAAATAAATGTTATAGAAAAATATAAGACAAAGTTAGTGTACCAGCATCATCTATCAACATACTTCAAAATGGCTTAAAGAAGTATAAATGGACTTGTTAATACAAGTGGAGATGCAAACATTATCCACACTTTCATAAATAACTAATTGCTTATAAACGCTTACATCCGAGCGACTTCAGAATATGAGGGGAAAATGCTAGAGAAATCAACTTCCATGTGGTGAAAGTTTCTATTAAATAGCAATAATAATGTCACATGTGGTTGGATGATATAAAGAAATCATATAACATATTTCTTGAATCTATTATGAAAGAACTGCATTTGAGCAGTGCATAAGAAATCCATTAACTTTCACTTCTTAGTAAGAAATACCTTTATGTTCCTTAGTCCGAAAAGGCAGAATCTTAAACAAACATTGAAATTGGTTAACTTTTATTACTTAATATCACTTTGAAACAAAATTAAATGGTGCTATGCTACAAAAGATATGCTAATCAAGTAAACAAAATGAAGGCAAAATTCTAGAACCGAACAGGCATATTAGTTTCTTATAAAAAAATCCTCCTACAACTATATCTAGAAAAGTAGTCAAGTTCTAAAATAATGAATATCTAAAGCTATATGCTTCAAAAAGTGATTTTTAAACTTTTTGAGTCGAATAAAATTTTAAATAGGCCATTATGTAGAAAACGTTGGTGACTTTTCCATCTGAGCTCTTAGACATCTATGTTCCTTTCTTTAGATCTCATACTACAAATAGAAGGCTAAATTACAGCTAACCAATTTTAAAGTAGGAATGTTTTCTAGTATAGACAAAAATGACTCTTCGTTCCAAACAGGGTTAGGTTATTCTTTATAACATGCATCTTCTTTAACTTCAAAGGTTTACAAGACCTTTCACAATTAATTCTCTACACACATCTTTCAAATACAGAATGAATGAGATTATATCAGAAAGAGATTTACTTGGTTATAAATGAGAGGATGGCTTAAAGATCACTACTCACCATACCTCACACAGCTTAGAGCTTGTTTGGATCGGCTTTTTCTAAAAGTGCTTTTTTTGCAGAGCTTTAAGTAGTAGCAAAAGCTATTTTATGTTTGGATTCATTCAGCGAGAAGTGCTTTTTAAACTGCAACAATCATTTGGATAGAAAACTGTAAAAACCACTTTCTTTTAGTTAAATTACCAAAAAGGGTATGCATAAGCAATTTTAATCATTGTCATTGGATAAAAAAGCAGTTATCATAAATAAAATATTATTTAAAAAAAACACATGAATTGTTAGTTTTTTAATTTTCTTTTTTATGTCATCACACATGTGAGATTTAATTTTGAGAAAATAATTTTATTACAAATCTAAATATTTTGCTTAAATAAACTTAAATAAATCATGTCTATTCTTTTATTTTTCTTGTTTCATGGTAAAGAAAAATATAAATAAGGAAAAAGAAAGATACCTTTAATAACTTGTCTAATATTAGATCATCAATTCAACCTCAGATAAATTTGAAACATCAAAATGTTGTCCAAACAGATGTCAAATTTTGAAACTCCAAAGGGAAAGAAGAACATAAATTTGACTACATGTTACAAAATACGACAATGTTCACTAACCCTGCCTACTGATGAAACACTCATTCTGGCAATTTATCTCTAATAGCATCTCTTGTTTCTTCTATCACTTTAGTATCTTCTAAAGTTGACTCTTCCATTCTTGAGTTGGCACTTCTTCATTATCATTAAATGCTTTCTCTTCGGCCTCTAACTCAAATAAATTCTTTGAACTTTCTAGAATATTTATATCAAGTGAGTCCTTTCTTCTTATGTAATTATGAAGCACAAAACATGCCCATATAATAGCAAATTGTGTTTCAAGTGCAAAATTAGTCAAATTTTGCAAGATTCTCCACCTTCCTTTGTCCAAAAGTTCTTTCATTAACACTTCTTAAGCTTGAGTGATAGATAGTTAAACAATTCATTTCGTGATTAGAAAGCTACAGCTAACCTAAATTGTGAAAGATGATACCTTGTGTTCTTATATGGCCTTAAATATCCCCTAAAAGTAGGATCAATAAGGTAATATTTACCTGGAAACAAATTAGAGTATATTAAACATATTGTCATATATCAAAATCCATAACATAAATACAAATCATTTTGAATATGTCTAATCTTTAGGTGGATGATGAAATTGTTGTTCTGGCTTTTGAAGAGTATCCAAGAAAATTTTAATTATATATAGATAAAACATTTGTACTAGTATATCCCTTTCTACTAGTGAATGGTATCTTTTTATCATTAGGAACATGGATAGCAATATGAGTGCCATCTATAGCTCTTACGTAATCCTTAAACCATAGCCAATATCTTGAATCACCCTCGAGCATTGCTTAAGCATCTCTAAACATAAAATTAGCTGGCCTAATATATTCATTTCCTAACTTGCTCACAGCTTTTAACACCCTATGAACTTGCCTCCATACAGTCTCTTCAGAACATTAAAATCTCTCTTGAAGATCTTTACAAGAAGCTCCATGCCCAATCATGTATAATAACATAGCTATTGCCTTATCTACCCCAACTCATTTTGTTGGTTCCAAGCTAAATTTTCAAGTCAAATCCTCCACTAATTTGTTGAACATGTGTTTTGTCATTTGAAATTGCTCAAAAAAACACATCTCATGCCCTCTCTTCAATTCTTTTACCCAATTTTGTCCTATAAAAGGTGATGTTCTTTGTTCCTTCTTCATTAAATATTGCAAATAATAGTTTGTAATTGCTGCTACAGCCACACTACTTACTATTTGAAGTCGAAATTTATTCATACTTGCCACTTGATTTACATTTTCAAAACTTTCAGAATCTTATCTGAAGTATCAATCATCCTGTGTAAATAAGCGTAAACAAATATTTTAATTATAAAATACTTATCTCAATAAAACACATGATAAAAGACAAATATTTCATTCATGTCGTCAAATGAAAACATGCCATATAATCCAACAAGAAAATAATATGTCATACAATCCACATTCGATAGCTAAAACAAACGAAAACATACACATATAACAAAATATAAAGTAAATCAACATCGATCAATATCTTCATCCTTGAAGGTGTTCAACCACCCAATGGTTAGCTCAAGATCATTTTCCATAAAGTGGACAAATGTTTTCCTATTTTGTTTCCTGACCAAGATTCTAGAAGCCAAGAAGTACTGAGAGCTGCCGTTCACTAGACCAGGGACATCATTCAACAAGCTCAAGCATTTATTGATACTGTAACGCTTATTAGGTACTAGTCCAGTCACGGTGGTTTGAGACGTTTGATATATCCCAACAAGGAGTTGATCAACAGAATCATGAAAACATACACATATAACAAAATATAAAGTAAATCAACATCGATCAATATCTTCATCCTTGAAGGTGTTCAACCACCCAATGGTTAGCTCAAGATCATTTTCCATAAAGTGGACAAATGTTTTCCTATTTTGTTTCCTGACCAAGATTCTAGAAGCCAAGAAGTATTGAGAGCTGTCGTTCACTAAACCAGGGACATCATTCAACAAGCTCAAGCATTTATTGATACTGTAACGCTTATTAGGTACTAGTCCAGTCACGGTGGTTTGAGACGTTTGATATATCCCAACAAGGAGTTGATCAACAGAATCTTGAAGTTTTTCTGCCATTGCACCCCTTTGCTTTCCTTTCCCCCCTCTTTTCTTCTTGTTTCGAGCACTTGAGCTAGTTACATTAGGGGCATTGTTAGGGGGTTCATTAAAGACATCATCAATATCCCCATCACCTTCTAATGTTGGGCCACTAGCATCACTATCATCCACTGATGGATCTCGATATGGTATAAACACAATATAACGAGTTGCCACCACATCTTTGAAACAAGTTTCTAACAAATTCAAAAACTTTGGCCCTTCATCTTTCCACTTTAGGTATTCTGCATTTTCCTGTCATTAAAATAGGAAAGTAAATAAACAAAAAACTTATAACACGTAAAGAGTTAATTTGAACAATATAAATTGAGATACTTACTTTTCCTTTAACAACCCGAAACTCCTAAAGGGCTTTTATGGTTCTCTTCACTAGATCCCAACCAAGACTGGTTTGATTTTGAACAAGTTTTGCCCACAACTCCTTTTCAAAGCATCTCACTTATTTTTTAGTTGTTTGTGAACATAATTGTTTTATGTCCGTTCATTAAGCTTTGTTATCAAAATTTTCCACCCCTTTTTGGTGAAATGTGAGTGGTATTGATGAATAATTAGATAATCATATCCTATATATGTTTATCACTTTGTATTTATCCTTAGCTATAGTATAGTTGTGTAGTGTTGTGTAGATTATCATATCCTATATATGTTTATCACTTTGTATTTATCCTTAGCTAGAGTATACTTGTATAGTGATAATCATTGTGTGCTCCTACATGAGTTAGAGTTCTTTGTAAACTTCTACTGTATCACACATTATAAATAATAGAATTATCCCCGATGATATTACGGGGGTTTCTTAACCTTTACATGGTATCAGCTAATCCAGGTTTTTTCCACAATTCTATTCTTCAACCATCTCCCACATATTTCTTTATGGCAGACTCGGCTTCCACATCTGATGTTATCCCACGTCCACCTACTATTTCAAATCTCCCTACGATCTCAAATATTCCTTAAGAACTCTCTATTAAGCTTGGCAACACTAACTTTTTGCTCTGGAAAACTCAAATATACCCAGTTCTTCGTTCTTATGGTCTTCTTGGTATCTTAGATGGCACCCTTCAGCAACCAACTGCTCCAGAATCCGAGGTTGCTAAATGGGTTCAGCTTGATCAAATGGTATTCGGATGGTTGCTCATCTCCCTTTCAGATTCTGTTCTTGCCCAGGTTGTTGATAAAACAACGGCTTGAGATGTCTAGGTCACCCTCGAGACTCTCTATGGTTCTCAGTCTAGGGCACGTATACAGCAAATCAAAATGGAGCTTCAGTCCTTGCACAAAGGTTCTCAGTCTATTCATGTACACATTCATCAAGCCAAGTCTCTATCTTTAGCCTTAACAAGTGCTGGCAAAGCAGTCGATGAAGATGATCTCATTCTCTGGATATTAAAAGGCCTCGGGTTTGAATTTGGTCCAATAGTGGCTGCGATAAATTCTCGTGCAACATGCCCAACGTTTCCCGAGGTATGTGGATTATTGCTTGTTTTGAACTTCGACTGACTTCTTCTATGTCTATGGTTGAGAAATCAGTTACGATGTCTGCCACTACACCCCCGTTACATGGGTCTCCTGCTCCACAAAATCAATCCACCAATTCAACTAGGACTTCTACTCGAGGGCGTTTTAGCAAAGGCAGATGTGGTTCTTTCTCTGCGAGAGGTGGTCATGATTCAACCAAGGGCCGTGGAGGTCGTGCTCAAAATTCTCCCCAGCAAAATGCTCCCCTGGAATCCCGTGCTGTGGTGTGTTATAGATGTGGTTATCCATACCACAAAGCTGATCAATGTTGTGCGCCTGATGAGGTAATTAATCAAACTACAAAAGCCTTTAGTGCTCTACAGGTTCAGTCCCTTGCTGACTCTCAGTGGTTCGTGGACACTGGTGCCACAAATCACATGGTAC
This sequence comes from Cordia subcordata, assembly GCA_028554755.1. NCBI lineage: Eukaryota > Viridiplantae > Streptophyta > Magnoliopsida > Boraginales > Cordiaceae > Cordia > Cordia subcordata. The sequence continues at coordinate 14,394,970 of JAPTOF010000010.1, read as the reverse complement.
CTGATGACAACCGGAGTCTTATTCTGGCCCTACTCAGGTCATGATTGGAAATGGCTCTAATTTGTCTATTTCTCATGTGGGTCGTATTCCTTTGACTCTTTCTAATGGCAATACAGTTTATTCGACTTGTCTATTTCTCAGGTCATGTTTGGTTCCTCATCTTGCTAAAAAGTTGCTCTTAGTTTCCCAATTCATAAAGGAACATAACTGTGTCTTTATTTTCACTTTTTCTGCTTATTATATTAAGGACTTGAAGACAAACAAGGTGCTGCATCAGGGACAGATTAAGGAGGGTCTATACTCTTTTTCTTCCAGATCGCCAACAGCTTTCACTGCCAATAAAGTATCTGCCGAGGTTTGGCATGCTAGATTAGGGCATCCGTCTTCCAAGGTTGTGTCTCGTTTGCAAAAAGTTCTCTCCATTGTACCGTCTGCTAGTTCAAATAATTTTTGTAATAGTTGTCATGTGGGAAAGAGTCATCGTTTGCCATTTGATTCTCATGAAGAAGTTTTATTGAATATTATTCACTATGATGTATGGGGACCTGCTCCTACTACTTCCACAGATGGTTTTTGGTATTATTTGGTTTCAATTGATGATTACTCTCGTTATACTTGGTATTATCCCTTGATACAGAAAAGTGATGTAGCTGCCATTTTTCCAACATTTGTTAATATGGTTCAAAACTTGTGTCGAGCTAAAATTAAGTATTTGCAAAGTGATTCAGGTGGAGAGTTTTTAAATCATACAATGCACTCTTTTCTTTAGAAACATGGGATTATTCATCATCTTTCTTGCCCAGGAACACCTCAGCAAAATGGCGTTGCCGAACGCAAACACCGTCATATTGTTGAAACAGGTTTAACCATGCTTGCTCACAGCAATTTGCCAGCTACTTTTTGGAATGATGCTTTTTCTACTGCGGTATATCTTATTAATCGCATGCCCTCTTCAGTGCTCTCTTTTAAGTCCCCATATGAATTGTTATATGGGTCTCTGCCAGAATATACTTTCATGTGAGTGTTTGGAGCTTTGTGTTTTCCTTGTTTGAGTACTTTTGGTCGCAACAAGCTTTAGTTTAAAAGTACTCCTTGCTTATTCCTTCGTTATAGCCCACTGCATAAAGGCTATAGATGCCTTATCTCAACAATGGGAAAACTATTATGTCATGGCATGTGGTATTCAATGAGACTGAATTTCTTAGCTTATCAAACAAATCAGCAATTTCTCAACAACAACCGCTATTTACTGTTCGTCCTTTTCCACGCCTAGGAGTTTTGACTCCATACAAGCAGTATACTGACACTACTTTTGTGCAGACTTCTAATGCTTCTTCTTCACACCGGTGCTAATTTGCCTCTTTGTCAACCTCCTAATCAGGTGTGTTCAATTTCTCAAGATGAGGCAGCTGAAGCAACGTCTTTTCCTTCATCACCTAATCAATCAACTCCTATTCCAGAGCGGAGTTTGTCACAAGAACATGTCACCAATACTGTGTTAATGGAGGAATCTCCAACAACACAAGCAACGCCAGTGCTACAACCTCCAGGTCCCACACATACCATGGTCACACTAGAAATGGACGGTACGCGCAAGCCTAAGATTCTCTTCTCTACACGGCATCCTATTCCTCATGCCCTAATTGCTACTACTTCTGCCCATATTGTTGAACCCACTTGTTTTACTGAGGCTAATAAATATGCTAATTGGAGAAGTGCAATGACTGAAGAATTCAATGCTCTTTTGAAAAATAAAACATGGTCTTTAGTTCCACAAACACCTCAGATGAATGTCATTGGATGTCGTTGGGTCTATAAAATAAAGCAAAAATCTGATGGTTCAATCGAGAGGTACAAAGCCTGTTTGGTAGCAAAGGGTTACAATCAGCAGCCCGGACGAGACTATGATGACAATTATAGCCCAGTAGCTCGACCTGCAACAATTCGTATCATTCTTAGTCTGGCTATTTCCAATAATTGGGTTCTACGACAATTGGATGTTCGAAATGCATTTCTTCATAGGGACTTAGCCGAAACTGTTTTCATGCAACAACCACCAGGGTTTACAGATCATGATCATCCCGAGTATGTTTGTCGACTTCACAAGTTACTCAATGGGTTAAAACAGGCACCTAGGGCCTGGTATAAAAAATTCAGCATGTTTTTGCTCTCTAATGGTTTTTATCATTCAGAACATGAAGCTTCTCTTTTTGTTAATCATCAATCTAGTAAGATTCTCGTAGTTTTATTATACGTGGATGATCTTATTATCACATGACATGACTTCACATGGGTTTCTAAGTTCATCTCCTCCTTATCAGTTGCTTTTGACATGAAAGATCTAGGTTCTCTTTATTATTTCCTAGGGATAAAAGTCAATCGTGATCCAAGAGGGATCATTCTCACTCAAACAAAATATGCCATTCAACTCTTAAAGCAATTTGGCTTAGATGGTGCCAAACCAGTTCATACGCCTGTATCCACCACGCGACTCAATGCAATAAAAGGAGAAGAGCTCAAAGACCCCACTGAATACCACCGCCTAGTTAGTGCACTACAATACTTGACGATGACATGACCAGATTTATCTTATGCTATGAACTTGGTTTGTCAATACATGCACAACCTGAGAACAACTCATCTTATGGCAGCCAAGCGCATATTACGACACGTGAAGCATACTTTGCATCACGGGTTATTGTTTTAGCCTTGCTTGTCACCAACATTGAAAGGATATAATGATGCTAACTGGGCTGGATGTCCTGACATGCGACGCTCCACATTTGGTTATGCCATCTACTTGGGACTAAATCTAATTACTTGGAGCTCACGAAAACAACATATAGTCTCAAAATCAAGTGCTGAGGTGGAATATCGCGCAATGGCCAACCTCAGTTCCGAATTATTGTGGGTGAATTATATCCTTCAATTCTTATAGGTTAAATTGTCTACTGTGCCAGTGCTTTATTGTGATAACATCAGTTCTATATATTTGGCTTCAAATCCAATCATTCATCACAGGAGTAAACACATAGAAATTGATGTTCATTTCATTCGGGACAAGGTTAAGGATGGGACTTTCAAAGTACAATATGTTTGTTCCCAAGATCAGTTGGCTGATCTCTTCACAAAGCCAACCTTTCGATCTAGGTTTGAGCAATTACGCAACAAGCTACAAGTTGTCAAAGCACCCTTAGCTTTTGGGGGAGGGGGGGTATTGATGAATAATTAGATAATCATATCCTGTATATGTTTATCACTTTGTATTTATCCTTAGCTATAGTATAATTGTGTAGTGATAATCATTGTGTAGATAATCATATCATGTATATGTTTATCACTTTGTATTTATCCTTAGCTAGAGTATACTTGTATAGTGATAATCATTATGTACTCCTACATGAGCTAGAGTTCTTTGTAATCTTCTACTGTATCACACATTATAAATAATAGAATTTTCTCCGATGATATTACGGGGGTTTCTTAACCTTTACAAGTGGGACCTATTCCCAGTATACATCTTCTCAATACATGCCTTTAAGAATGCCTTTGTGTTACTATCATTCTATTTTGCCTTCTCTGTTCCCTCAACTTCACCCGAATTTGGATCTTTAATGTTCTTTTCTTTTGTAGTTTTTTTGGAAGCATACTTTGATGTCATTCTAATTAAACAAAGATTAACATAATAACTGTCATTCTAATAAGCACTAAAAGTTTCCAATAAATAACATATGCCAAGAACTTTGATTCATAACAACAACTATCAACTCATGTATCCATTATACTTCTAACAGCAATTGTTCATAGTTTATCAAATATATAAAGTGTTGAAATAGTACAAATCATATCCTCCTTGAACAAATTAAACATATCTAAAGTGTGCTCTCAACGTTCACTTAATCTCCAAAGGCTAATGATGTTTCTCTAACAACCAATATAAATGTGAATATTTTCTAAATTTTTAAAATAGAAAAGATATTCCTCTTTTCTTCTAGATAACTTAATTTTTTAATAAAATTCTTGTGCAAAAATTGTAGAAACAATTAGTTGATGAGGCTATAACAGAGTATGAAAATTTCTTCAAATAAAGAAATCTCAGTTTATTCCAAGAAAGAATTCTTGGGCAAAAATTGTAGAACCAATGTGAATGTGAATATTTGCCAACCATAGCGAATGAAAAAAGTTTTAGTTTATTCAACAACTTCTGTTATCAAGACATAAACAGTAGCTTATACTAGCCTTTAATCAATATATACGTCACATGGTTTCAACACATTGATTCCACCAGAGATATCATAATTCCACTTGTAAATTGTCTTAAAATTTTGTCAGTTTTCATTATCAAAGGACAAATGAAATGAACATCTTGTGAAGCTATGTAAACTTCTATAAATCATTATCATTGTCAATTTCTTCCCAAAAAAAATTACAACCAAGAAAAATAGTGCCAAAAATTCAAAAAATAATAACTTTTCAGCTTTGTTCTCGACATTTTTTCTCTATCCTAATGATGATTATGAACTAATCAACATTACCCAACTCTCATCTATCAGTAATATGGTTCATAAGAAATAATTTTAAAAAAATACAAAAAAAAAATTAATACATAGATTTGAGAACGATAGAGGGGGAAAAACCCAATAAAAGTAAAAAAATGGAACTTACTTGGTGGAAATCTACATTCTTGAGAGCAGCTGCAAGAAGAGAGAGAGAGAGAGAGAGAGTTTAGGAAAAGAACGATGAAGGTGAGTTAAAGAAGAAAGAGAAAGTTTATTTTTTATCGGGTCAAAATGGTCATAAAGAGTATCAACACATTTTTTTTACCTTCTCTCACATCTACCGCACAAGTTTTTTTCAAAGCTAAAATTTTTATCTTCTATAAATAGCCAAAATGAGCTTTTTTCCAACTTCAGCTTTGGATGAAAGCCAATCCAAACGAGTATACATGAGTAAGAAGTGCTTTTTTTGTCAAAAAAAAGGTGCTTTTTGGCCAAAAAAGACCAATCCAAATGCACCCTTAGATTGGTGCCTTAGTCCTAGACTTACAAATGCATATAGAGGTACACAAGTACAAAATAACACACCAAAAATAAGAGTCACAAGCTACCTTGCATCTAAGCTTTTGAAGATTAGAAGAAAGATCCTTACAAAGCCTTGAATCTAGACCTCGTAAAAGCAAAATGCATCCCCTTCTAATATGCCACATTGGACATTTTACAGTGGTTCCCCACAAACTATGAGAAGGATAAACTATAAATGAAACACAAGCCAAAAAAATAACATAATACCACTTGAATCTTTAAAAATCTAAAATTTCCTAAAAGATCTGCGTTGACATTAATCTGAAATAAAAATAATTCCTCTTGTGTCTTTGAAGGAAATTCTAGTTACATCATTTGTCATTCAATATGAAAGGGTGTGCAAATGAAAAAATAAGATCTCACAATGGAAAGAAAAACCAATAAACTCCCAATTTTTTAAAAATGACTATAGATGATTCTATGAGATTTGTAATCAAATTACAAATATATAACAAATCCATAGATAAATGATGTAAAAACTAATAGCTCTTAGATCCAATGAAGTAGTTGAAGCAGACCTTTCTACAGGGTGTCTAAGTAATTGCAGTATAATTGAGCAATATAGACTGCAAAATATACAATAGAAATGGATATTAATCTAGTAGCACTATCATGGAAAAGCAAGCATTGACTTTGATGTGTTATGAAACTCATGATACATATAGGACTAACCTAGTATTGTTCTTTCTTATGTTTTATTCCGACGACACCACCTAAAGGTTTAGCAATGCAGTGGTCAATCTCGAACAAGGTTTCTTGTCCTTAGTTTCTATCTTATCAAAATCTAGTGCTTGCCATTTTTCAAACTACAAGATGGGCATTTGTACTATTTAAAATTTTCAGCCTTAATTGGTGTAATTTCACGCACTTCCCATGGTACCACCTCCTACAGATATCACAATCGATCCAGAATGCATCAGCATTGTAAGCTCTCGACAGCTTCCATAGAAGGGTTTAACTATGCTCATCTTCATCCTCTCTATAACTTTCATCATCTTGATCTTTGTAGGGAAACTTAGTTCTGATTTTATATTTTAGAAAGGAGAGAAGCTAAGAAAGTATGACTCTTAACTATTTGAATAGTTCACCTTTGTGCTACTCCTTGATTTGCTTCCACTATCTACAATGTGCTTGTCCTTCAAGTGATTTTGTTTGGACACATTGTCCAAGACAGTGGGAAGATCATTTATCAGGCTAAGCAGATACTTCCTATTGAGAAAAAAAACACATGCATTCATAACCCAGATGGGTGTAAAATCAGACATAACAGTGCAAACTGGCAGAAGGAATATTTTCACTCAGTTACAGAAAATGCCCAGAAGGATAGATCAAAGTAGAGAAACAAGCTTGTCAATCAAAAAGATGGTCTCAAGAGAAGCCAAACATGTGTAGAAACAAGCAGTCAACAAGAGCATGCGCATTTATATCTGTAGCTACTTTCAATTGATCCTCACAACATAGCAAAAGATGACCTATTTGGTTGTCATTTTGAGATTCCAATGACCAAGAAGTGCCCAAAAGATGAAAAATGCAAAACAATCTTTCACCTAGACATAAATCTACTTCACAACTTTTAACATTATAGCAAGTAGTAATAGCTTCTTGAACACATCAGTCAGTGATCAATATCTACAGAGCTGTATATCTACCATATTTATATCCCTATACACATAAATAGTTAACAAAGCCCACATTTTTAGACTATCTAAATTGTTACCCAAGAACAAAGAGATGTAATAAACTATACAAGATGATTTGTGATGTAAACCAATGGTGAATTTAGAGAGAGTTAAGAGAAGAGCATAACTAGAACTTAACACATGAACTAGTATGGTTTACCGGTTCCCTCTTACTTATAATGACTGATTTTGAATAAGAGCCAATATGTATGGCCACTAACTAGAATTTAGCATGAGATCTCGTATGCCGCTGGCTCATACCATCCTAAGCGAAATTAATCCCCAACGCTAGCTTCAGCAGCTCAGGCAGCACCTCCTCCGCCAGCAACCCCACTTCCCACATCTCATTTGGATGCCCATATAAACACAAATTCTCCTTCTCTAAGTCTTACCTAAAAAAATAACACATATATTCCACAATATATTATGGAATTTTTCAACAAGCTAAATAATTCTATGTAAATCAGGCTGATTCAATTGGTATTACGATAGATGAATAATTCAACTACAAGACTAAAGAAGAATAGAATCAATCTGTTAGTAACTTAAGTTGTGCCACACATCATACATACCTTGTGCATGCTCTAGAGGCCATAAAATAGAGCTCATTTACACTCTAGTTCCTCTTTGCAATAGCTTCTCTTGAAATAAAAGGACATTAATTGAATACATGTTTCTTGCTTAGAGGATGGGCCTTTAGCAGGCTTTTTCTTAGCCAGCCCAATAGATTGAGATGCAGTAGGATTCTCAACCTTGATTGATGCCAATTTTAGCTCCTAAAAGAGCTTTAAGAGATTCCCACATTTAATTGATGCCAATTAAAAGGTTAGGCATACATAACACTAATATAAGAATATAGAAGCTAATTTAGTCCATTAAGTTTAGGAAATAAAAAGCTACACTAACAATGCAACTCGATATCTCAGTCATTTATTGGCAACTAGAAAACTGCTGTTTCAAAACACAAATTGTTTCATCACTTATATATAGTCCCTGCGACCAAAAGAGCATAATGGTTTTGCATTAATGCTACATCTCTAATCACACTAATTTAAACCAAGAATTTATTACTGTAAATTAAAATAAAATAAAATTACTAAATAGTAAAAACACTCCTACAAAATATGTAGCAAAGCCAAACACAATAATCAAAGTTGATATATACCTTATTCTTGTGCTTTGATCTTTTCCTGAGTAAGAGAAGGCTTTGAAGTCTCAACCTTCTTGCTAATAGGTACCAATGCATTGGCCATATTACAGCACATGGCAATTGCCAAAATGAATTCTAAAAATAGCTGCAAAAGAGCTAACTAAAACAATTGAATTTTGTTAATCGAGATAGGCAAATCCTCTAGTCTAAAGTTGTATGCCTGAAAACTTGAAGCCTAAGAGAAACTAAATACTTCAATGACAGATAAGTGAAAAGCGATACTTGAAAGTAAGCATGAAAATCTACTATTTTAATTTTCACTTATCTAAACTCTAAAGTGCTCCAAATCTTGCCATAAAGATTACTATATGCAAATTGAGTTATGAATTTATCATTTCTCTCTTGTGCAAGTGGTTAAGTTAAGACTTCTTAATGTCTTAAAAAGTCTCAACTTTGCCCTTGTTCTCTATATTCAATAGAAGACATGAGAAGTTTTTCATAAAAAAGAAAAACTTTTCTATATAAAAGAAAAAAAAAAAGACTGCACTAACAACATTAATAAACAAAGTTATGAGAAAGCAATTGAATTGTCTTTTTATATGCTGTCAACTCTAGAAGGATTCTGAATTGTCTTTGATACAAAAAAAAGCTTGGAACTTAATGCTTCATTTGCTCTGTCTTTGCAAGTTCTTATTAGTTGGTGAATTTGATCCTACTTGTAGAATACATTGTATGCATTTGATGCTCTTAAGGCTACTATCAAACATCTAATTAAGGAGGAGCTAGTATGAGAAGCATGTGTCCATTTTCTCTTTCTTTGTGATTTAAGTACAATTTGCTGCTTTTTAGTCATTTTAAGCTGTCTATCTGGGAATAATTCAAAAGGGTCTATGTAGTTCTCTCATTTTCATATTCTTGCGAGGCTTTAAAGTTTTGGTTTAAAGCTTTAGCTTCAACAATTGGTATAACATTGAAAGTGATATGATGAAATCTAATTATGATGCATATTGTCATTCAAACTACAATTCTACCATTCCAACATTGGAAGTGATCTTAATAGTTAATTTATTAGAATATATAGAATAAAGTCACATCCTACAATAATTAGATCTAATTGACATGCATCTTAGAAATTTAAACTGCAAGTCCATAGCGTCATAATTGACAATAATGTTAACATGCAAAATACATACTTGGCATGAAATAAGTCGTTATTATATATAGACCAAGAAGTTGAGAGCAAGTACAAGTAGTTAAGAGCTAACTCACTTTTCAACAATGATAATAAAAGAGGGCAAAAGAAACTATTGATCACAGTGAAGACTCTGGACATCCATAAATGATCCTTCAAGTATCTATTATTAATCTACGACTTACGTCAAATTTATTAATTCTTTCAAATGATTAAAAAAAGAACAAAAAAAAGCACAAATCTAATTCGCTACATGACACCTTGTACATATATTTGTTTTATTTTCTTCTTATTCACGACCATTAACTCAAAGCTTACATACACAGAGCACGTAAAAATTACATTCTATGATTAAAGAAACATAAGGAAAAATAGGTGAACCAGAGAAAGATCGAAGATCATCGGAGCTAGAGAAGTTAGGGCTTTCAATTAATCGAGGACGTAACTTCAATAGGAGCTCGAACCTAATTCGCAAGCAGGCGTAAATTTCGAAGAGAAAGAAGAAAAATTGCAAAGAACTAACAGTTAACACATTCAATTGAACATATACACAAAACACTTTAATCGTTAAAAATTAAAAAATCCCCCATTTTCCACCCCACTCTTTGGTCTTAAAAATGCTGGTTTTAAGGATAATTGATTGCCCTTCTTCAACCCTTACTACCCCACTTACAAGTAGACAGCTAATGTGTTTCACTTATTAAATAGGATTCTTTAGTCAATTAGTGACCCTTGGATATGCCAAAGGCGTTCTTGGGGTGATCTCGAAGTTCCTACGAGATGGAGACAATGGGATTAGTCCATGGATTTCCCTTCCTTTTGTCGTATTTCGCTCAAAAGGGTGGAAGGAAAATAGTGCATCAAGCTGTTTGCAAGGACCTGTAATCTTTTAGCTGAAAAAGTAAAAATTGAGCTTCAAATTTACATGATTTCTCCATTTTTCTTAGGAAAGAAATTTATAAATTGAAAATTCCCATAAATTTTCAGTTTTTTGTTTTAATCAAAAGAAGACAAATTGATCTGATACTGGTGATGGTGGGGGCATTGGTGCTGATGTACCTCGTGTTGAGCCGGAGGTTGTCATTGACGATGTCCATAGTGAAGGAGGATGAAGAAGATTAAGGCAAGTACTCAAAGAAATCAGCGGCAAAGCAACGAATGTCATAGGGGCGAGCAGTGGCACAAGCTCAAGCAACGAAGAAACCCTTGAATGAATAGATATGCAAGTATAGAGAGAGAGAGAGAGAGAAGTGATTTAGAGAAATAAATGAGATTATAGATTATGATTTATAATATATGTTAGCTCTTATGTAATAGGTGTAATAAGATTATGTGATCTGTTAAATGCTATTATAAATTAACTTTAGAATAGTTCTCTTAATTTTTAGGTACAATGTTATAGTTTTATGATCAAATAATAGATTATAAAATATGAATTATATTTTTTTATGTTTTTTATATTTATAAATTTTTAACTTCATAATTTTATAAAATTTTAATTATTTAATTATTTACTTTTTTAGTTTTTATTTTATAATTCTTAAATTTATTCATTTCTAACATTTCAATTTTTAATTTTTTTCTTAATTTGATTTAATTATTTCGTTGATAAGTCGTAGGAAATAGCTACGAATAAGTTCTCATAGGTAATTCCTACGAAACACAATCTATTGGAAATAGATATGGAAATATTTCCGTAGGAAATTTCCTACGGAATTTAATTTCTTTTAATTATTCCATTAGTAAATCGTAGGAAATAGCTATGGATAAATTTTCATAGATAATTCCTAGGAGCACAATATATTGGAAATAGCTATGAAAATATCTGCTACGAAATTTAATTTATTTTAATTATTCCTTAGGCAAGTCATAGGAAATAGCTACAAATAAATTCTCATTGGTAATTCATATGGAGCACAATCTGTTGCAAATAGCTATGGAAATATTTTCGTAAGAAATTTCCAACGAATTTACTATGGAATTTAATTTATTTTAATTATTTTGGTGGTAAGTTGTAGGAAATAGTTATCGATAAATTTTCGTAGGTAATTCCTACTCTGGTCGAAATACCTACAAAAATATTTCCATAGGAAATTTGTGACTAATTTCTCATGGAATTTTAATTATTCCATTAGTAAGCCATGTATTTAGATAGAAAGATATCTCTCTTTTATCCCAAATCTAATTATATATGATTAGAGCTATGTAAGGTGATTACTCTTATATTATGGATGATTATTATATTATGGTTATGGGTACTTGATGGATTTGAATATACATACATATATATATATATATAGTGGGAGTATATATTTCTTTACAAAAACTTGTTTCATTTTTAAGTTGTTTAGTAATTTGTATATTAGTACATTTATCAACTAATATTTCTATTACTATTTGCATTGCTCTTCCTAATGAAATTTTTGCATTAACTGTTTCTTTAGTGTATTTTTCATATATTTCTCTACCTAATGCTCCTGGTAATTTATGTAGGAATTTTTGTATGACTTTCTAAAGTTGCTATAGTTTCTAAATCATCTTTATCTTCTTCTAATTCTGGATTATTTAAAAAGGTATTTATTATATCTTCTTCTTCTTCTATTGTCTTAGGAATTATAGTTAATTCTTCTAACTCTTTTATCACCTTACTATACCTATTATCTACTACACTTTCTTCTTGATCAATGTTTTCTAAATTAAATAAAGTATTTTTATCTTTTTCTAAATCTAGACGTTTTATCCTAACCCCAAACTTATCTAATTCATAAGTACCTTCTATATCATCGTCTTTACTTATTTTAGTTTTTTGTCCTAAATAATATAAAACTTCTTCTAAGTTGCTTATACTAACTAATCTCTTTACTTCTCTTAATTCTTCTTCTTCCCTCATCATTTTGTTCTTCTTCTAACTATTCTTCTTCTATATGATTAGTTGCCTCAGTACAATCTGTAAACCTAACTGAAAGTCTTCCTTGATTATCTCTATACCACATACTATCCTAGGGTGTATAAGTAATTCTAGATGTATTATTTAAAATATTTGTTATTTGCCATTCTTGTCCAGCATTTTCTAAAGCATCTATTTTATATGGTGGTAAAAGTTTTATACCCTTATTTGTAATAAATTTTACCGTTTCTTGTATATCAAATTTAAATCTAACTTGACTACCTTGAGTTAATTTTCCTATAAATAATGTACATACTAATAAATTTTTTCCCTCCCTTAAAGTTTCATATCCTTTAGTCATAATTTTTATTTTTAAATGTTTTATAAAATCTCTAGTATTTAATACATAATCTGGAGCGCAATAAAACAAACCTCCATTATCATTCATATCTACTTCTATAGCGCCTACAATTGCTTGCTCACTATTGAATCTATTGTCTACTAAAGCTACAAAGACTTTAGCTCCTATATCTTTTCTAGTTAACCCTTTTATTCCTATTACTCTAATCCCAAATGTGTCAAATTAAAATTTCCTCTAATAATAGTTTGTTGACTCTCTGGATTTATTAAACTTACACTAACTACATCTCGTCCTACACATCTATTTTGAGTTTCTCTGTAATGCATTAACAACCTTGATTGATTTAAATTAGAGTTTTGATCATAAAGATTTTGAGGCTAAATAAAATTTAATCTGTTTTGTCTAAAATTTGTTATTTCTCTGTCTATATGTATTACTTGATCTAAAGTTAACTGTATAGGTCTATTTCTAGAAATTAAATTTCTAAATCTATTACTTAAAGTTCCTTCATTTATTCTACGTATTTTTGTAGCTAATCCTTCTGTACGTTGCCTATCTTCTTCCGTGCCTCTACCTATTGTAACACTATTGTTTCTTCGAATCATAAACTAGAAACTTGTATTCTTTAAAGGCCTCACAATTTCCCTTTCCTAGATTTAATTTACTTATCTGTGTTGATAATTTGTCTATATCATTTTCCAATCCAGACTTATTATTGTTAATTACATTTCCTTTCTCTAAATTATTAATTCTACTTTCTAAATTTTCCAGTTTCCCTATAATTTTTATCTACAATATCATAATAGTATTATTTTGTTTAATTATGGTTTGCTCTAGAGGAGTTCCTGCCTTAATCATAGATAATCCTTCAGGTGGACTTAGAAATTCTCACTATACTTAATTGCTTCTTTATAATACTCATTACTATAGTAATCTTCTATTGTTGTCATTAATTAAATTCTAAACCGTGTAATTTATAATATTGTTTCAAATTATAATCCATCTCGTTTATTTTATTTTTTATTTGTTCTATGTTATTTCCTAATTTTTCTATTCTAGATTTAATTTTTTTTCAAAGTCTTTTTTAATTTCACTAACTTGCATATCTGTGTTTTTTGATACTTCTTCTACAATCTGTTTACCTTCTATCTTTTTGTTATAACTTTGGTCTTTTATAAAATCTAAGTTTTCTCTAATTATTTTTATTTCTTTCTCTGTATGTTCTATCTTGTTAGTATTCATATAAATTATCCATATTAGCTTCATATATACTATCACCCTCATAACTACTTAAACTACATGGACTAGTAGGTGGGAGCGTTTCATTATCATCATCTAAATTTAAGTTTTCTAATTGTCTTGTTATACTATCTGTCTCATCTACAGGATTAGTTATATTATCTACAGTGTCATTTCCATATATTAATTTTAATTATGCTTCTAGATCTAACCTATATAATTCATTGTTATGACTATCTATTATATCTATATAATCCTGAACAAATTGTCTTTGAATATTATTAAAAGGTTCTAATAATTCATCTATCAATAAAAACTGACGAATATAATTGTTTAAAGGATTAACACACATTAACAAATTACCAGTATCTAAATAATTTCTAATTCTATCATTGGTAAAGTCTATCATGTCTAAAACATAATCAACATAAGAACAAAACTCATTGAAATTCATTTTGACATTTACAGGCTACTTTCTCGCTGACTACTTCGATCTTCCTTTACTAAGAATCTATTTAGATCATTACCCTTTTATGAACAGAGTCCATAATCAGGCTCTGATACCAAAATTGGGGGGTTACAGCAGGATTGTCTTGCGGACGCCTGTTCGCCCTTACCGTAAGATGAGTAGGAGGCATGTTCGTTCTCACAGCACAGACAGGTGAGAGTTACTCGACTCATGCCAGATGCTCAGGCTAGGCTTGCCCATCTTCCGACAAAGTTTGAGCAAAAATAAAGGAATAGTATAGATGTTTAATAAATGATTAGGTGTACCAGCCAGGATCAACAACGGTAACCTCTTGTGCATCAAGAGCTCATGGACGTGCGTTAGTCCCATATGGGCCATTCTCCAATTCGGCCTCTGGTCAGACTCGCTTCCCTTTTTGCTCTTTATGCAAGGTAAGGTTACATCAGAGAGTGGCTTGTTCACCGAATCATGATATTAGCGAAATCACACTATTCTTTTATTTGGGATCAAACTAACTAAACATACCTTTTCAGTTCATAGGATCTTTTTGTCATGCGAGAATTTTTTGCCCTTATCCCTAGAGTTGTTTAAAAATTAAGAGAGGAGAAAATAGAGAGGAACTTACTTACAGTCACTGAGCTTTGTAACAGAAAATTTGGGATGAGAGATGAATAGAAACTGAGTTGTATATTATTGAGAGACTAAGGTAATTTTACAAAAGAGAGCAGATTACATATATGAAAGCAACAAATAGAAGAGCTCTCTTTTGCTAAGGAGGAGTACCTGTTTATACAAGATTTTTCTATCAGATATGTACAATCGGTTGCCTTAAACTTATCGCTTACATTATGACTACTTTTCTAAAAGCTATCCTACTATTGGTGTGGCTGCAGGGATTATACATATATATATATATATATGTGTATGTATGTATGTATGAATATATATCTATATATATGCATACATACATATATATATATATGTATGTATTTAGGTATATACATGTATGTATATATGTATATACCTAAATACATATATATATACATACATATATATATATACATATATACATATATATATACATATATGTGTGTGTGTGCGCTTTGTGCTTAAGGTTTCAAACGCCATTTTACTTACATGTCTATGTTTGTTGAAATGCCTCAATGATGTTGCATATATATATATTGAAGTCTATTATGCTATTAACCATCTCTAAAATATTATGCTTGCATGTCTATGTGTTTGTGTGCTGATTACATGAAGTGGGTATGCTTATATATATATATGTCTATGTGTGTGTTTGCATACCTAATAACATCAATAGCTTCTATTGCTTACATGTCGTGTGCTATTGCTTAAATTGGTGTAATCTATGTCTATGTGCTTAGTAGTAGAATACTCCAGAATATTATCGAATTCAATGCCCTAGATGTGTATGCTTTGTGCGTAATTGTTAATTTCCATAATTGTGATGCGATTCATGGTGCACAACTAGTAACTAGCCTAGGTCAAGTCCTCTTTGGCTTTAAATCCATCCAATAGGAGTCCAGATAGGTTTAGTTGACCTTAGTTCACTTAAGAAGACTAGTTAGTCCACCCCGCCCTAGGTCCATAAGGCCCACGCCATAGCTTTAAGTGGAGCGAAGCTTAGGGACGAACTCGCACCAAGTCCTAAGGTTAGATTGGGGATTAGTGGATGATCGCTATTCGTGAGGACAAGCCTAAATAGCCCACAAGTGCATGGGTCATGTATAATATGATGTGTGCAAGTGCGAGGTTGAATCTATTGGAAGGCCTAACGTGAGTGGTGTTCCAAGCAAAATGTGTCCTAAAAAGCTACATGTTGGGACCTAATTTACGATCTTTTTGGTGTTTTTAGATCAAGGGGAGCTTGGAAAAGATAAATCTAAGCTAAAGACAAAGAAATAAAAGTGGTGTGTGTGTGTGTGTATGATAGGGGAATCAAGCAATCTAAGGGAGTCAAGCAAGTGGAAAAGGGAACTAGGGTGGTTACGTCTTGTGAATGGGTGTTACTACTTCTTGTTAGGGTTGCTTGATGGATTATAATAAGTGCTCTAATTTAGACCTCTAATGAGGCTCCTAATTTGTACCCTAAGCCTTAGTGTAGGTCTGTCCCTAAGTGGCGATGCCTAAAAGTACGGCGTGGTCTTTATGACTTAGGAATTAGGGCTAGCTAATAGGATTCTAGGTGATTAGAGCAATCTAACCCCAGCACTTAGTCCACTTATGTGTTGGGTTTGTGTGTGTTTATATATTGCATTCTTATTCTTGTTTTGAGGTGTTTTGTGTTTCATTGGGTGTATTGGTATAGCATTTAGGTCATACTTATGCATATTAGGTTTTATATGTTCATAATTGTGGTTAGAACTTAAATGCTACATTAATGCTGTTTATTGCTTGTTTTAGGTGAGATTGGGAGAGATGATTCAAGCTTGATTGATGGTATTTAGTATGCGAATTAAAACCAAAGGTGTTTGGGACCTAAACAAGGCTTCGAAGATGCATTTCAAACAAGCCGCGCAAAAGAAGAAGCGACCAAGGCGAAACTGAGGGCAACGGGAGCCAAATTCGGAGCTTGCAACCAAGGAGGACATGGACAAAGTTTGGACACATTTATAGGGTGCAAAATATGAAGAAAAATGGCTTGAGAGATCCTTGAAAGTAGTACGAAGCCGTAGAAAAATTGTTGCGCTAATCAGAGCCAAAATCAGCAAGATATGAACATTCTATTGTCAAGGCTGGTTAACCTCCTGTGAGGGCTGGTCAACCGGCCTAGGCCCTATCCACATCAAAATATTGGCCAATTTAGGCAAGTCGATCAAGCCCCAAGGCCGGTCGACCGATTGGTCCCCTGGCCCTACATGTTGACAGCTCTATTTAAGCATTTTTCAGTAATTTTTGAGGAATAACACCCACTATTTCACGCACCCATTTCCCTAAACCCTGAATCCACCTAATGCCACTTCACACACATACTTCTAAACACATTTAAAACTAGGAATCAAGCATATAAGAGGATCAAACACAAGGATTAGACATAGCTCTTGGATTGTAAAGCATGGCTTTGGATAAAAAGATATCTCTCTTTTATCCCAAGTTAATTTCCAACCTACCATTCTTCTAAGTCTTTTGATGATGGTGGTTTTAGCTTTTTTAGTTTTTTCAACCAAGATCTTTCCTATATCAACTCAGAAGAACTTTCTTCTTTTAGGTCTATTTCATGTAGACAAAAGCTTGGCTATCTCATACAACTCCTTTAGTCTAATTAAGAGCGCCTAGATTGCATAAGGCAACAAATTGATAATCGAGATAAGTGCTTAAGGAGAATGGCTAAGAGTGAACAACCTATGGTTGGAAGTCTTGAGATACCTTTAGATTGGGTTGAAGAGACCAAGAGATGAGAAAAATAGGGGTGAAATTAATGATACATTTGAGAGACAAATATAAAGAAAGGTTGATTGAGAGCTTACATCTTGCAGTGAGGATAAGAATGAGTGTGATGATAGTTTGGTTCTTGATGATTCTTATGGATATGTTTTAGACAAAGTAGTACCCTATCCTCCTAAGCTTTCAACATCATCCATTGAGTTGCATGAGCCTATCCTTTCTTCTCATCCTACGCATTTGACACATTTGGAGGTTGAGTCTCATATTTATAACACTCATTTGCATTTTTAGTCTACATTTAGGGAGTCTAAGGTACACCCCTACTTTGAACATTCATCCATACATGACCGAAAATCCTTTGAGTCCCTGTTGTCCCCTTCATTTACACCTACCCCTTGTGAGAAACGTGATGGTGAGATGACACCCACTAGCAATGAATGTATGGATAGATTTGATGAGATTTTAGCTAGTGATGGTTTAAAGTCATCTGTTAGGGAAAACAAGACATTAATTTCAGAGGTTTTAGATGCTAAGACTCTTGGAGTTAAGAATTATTGTGTTGAGAAGAATAGCCACTCTAACACAACACCTAAGAAAGAAATTGATGAGTTTGGAAGATTGATCTATTGGTCTTTTTGGATGTTTGATGAAGCATTGATGTTAATAGAGCCCATTAAGATTGAATCTCCCCCTTACAAGGTGTTAAAGCGACCTAGGCTTGATGATGATGTATCTTGTGGAAAAGAAGAGTATAGTACATCTACTTCCCTTATCGTTACTCCTCCTTCTCCAAATGTCATTCCTACTTTCCGTTCCCATTCCGTTAGTCTCCTTCTTTGGAGTTCACATTTATGCCTTCTAGTTTAGAGCATTTTCATCTAGAGTTAGAAAGCACTTCTCCCATGTTGCAAGGATTATGCCTATCTTTAACCCATGGGAAGGGCATGTTCCTAGCTCTTGATTACAAGAAGAAGGCCATAGAATGGCTAACTAAAGAGCAAACGAGGCATGATCTTTCACGCTTATGCATGACATCTTTCACACTTGTGTACACTTTCTCATTTGGTAGTTCGGGGTGGGATTTTGAAAAAAGGTGCATTATGCATTCATTACCCCATTATATGATGCATGACCCTTTTCCTTTCACTATCTGTGCTTGGTTGAATATTCAGCAATTTGGGCCTCGCAATTTTAAACATGTATTTCTCTAACATTAGCGACCGACTGAAGGTGTTAAACGCAGCGATGCTAGGAGGCACCTTAGACATGTTTATATTCCATTTGCTTTCCTCACTTTCCCTTTTCTTTTATTTGCTTTTAGTATTATCGTTCTTTGATTTTCATTTGCTTTTTGTTCGTTTTTCTTTTTTGCCTTCCCAAGTGTTGATCCTTACTTTATCATTTCCTATTCTTCATACACGTTGTTTATCATTAAATGATGCCAATGCGAGCTTGCTTGGTATATGCTACTAATCTTGTACTTTGTGAGCGTTTATCATTTGTTGAGAAACAGGGTTAGTAGACAAATCATTATCCATTGGCATCGAAGAGCTTCAAACAAAAAAAAGCTTGTGTTTGTACTCTTTCCACTTGTCCCCTTATATTTATCCTATCCCCGCCACCCATATTTGCTTTATGATGCTTATTTTCTTGTTTAGTAGTATTGTTCTATTTGCTTGAGGAAAAACAAAGTTTAGGTTTGGGGGTGTGGGAGTTTGGTTTTATTATTTTATGCTTTGTATAGGGTAGATGTGTATTACGTGCCTGAATGGTAAAAGATTTTAGATTTTTATGCATTTAGAGTCATTTGTCTCTTGGTTGATTAGCGTGTTGGCTTTTATGATTGATTTAATTGATTGGTGGAGATAGGGTTGTATTATAGGAAGTGAATGTATTGGAGGGAGATTCGAGACTTGGAGGAAATGCCTTTGAAAATTATGGGAAGTGAGTGCCTCTAAGAATGCACCTTATAGCTACCCCATGGCTTGGTTGGAAGAAGAGTTAAAAAAGGAGTTGTTGATATAAGTTCCCCTTCCTTGATTGGTTCTTTTTCATGCGCCTTAGCCTTTCTTTTTATTTTTTTTTTCTCTTTGTTATGTAATGTAATACAAAAAGTGTGAAAAAATCCAAAAAAATTGAAAAAGTCAAAAATATTGAAAAATCCAAAAAATGAAAAATGCAAAAAAGCCAAAAGGCAACAAAAACATGAAAAAGTGAAGTTCATTTAATAAGTGCATAAGTGACACAATGTCGACTTAGCACAAGTTTGTTGTTTCGTTCTTCTGATGTTTTGTGAATAAGGCTCTTATGCCATATTGTGAGCTATTGTGTTTGTTCATTCTTTCTCTCCTTCTCTTTAAGGTTACATGCATATTGGAGAGGCCATGTTAGTTAATGGGGCACGAAGTATCAACATCTCGTGTACATGCATTAGAATCCTAGGCTTGTGGTGGTTATCGCTGCTTGGGAACTTTCCGGAGATGTGAGACCCCTTGTAGCTAGGGGTCGAATCCAAAGAGGTTTGGGAACCCTTCTACAAAAAGAACGACCCCTACATACTCCGTAGACTCACCATGATAGCAAATGAATCCTTTGGGCAACCCTCTTTACCAACTTAGAAATAAACTTAAGATTAGACTTGCTTGAAGACAAACAAGCAGAAGGTTTAGGGTGTTGATGTGTTGGTTTTGTGTGTGCTTATGCATTGCATATAGATGCTTGTTTTGAGATGTTTTATGCTTTATTTGGTGTATTAATATAGAGTTTAGGTCATACTTATGCATATTTGGGTTTACATGTTCATAGTTAAGATTAGAACTTAAATGCTACACAAATGCACAATTATTGCTTGTTTTAAGTGAGCTTCAAGGAGATGATTGGACCTTGATTTATCGTGCTTGGGGTGTGGACTAAAGCCAAGGGTGTTCCAGATGCAAAGGAATGAAGAAAAGTGTATTTGGAAGCGGCCGGACAAACATTGGAGCACCCAAGAAGAAACTAACTCGTGATGAGCAAAATCGGGCCAAGAAACAAGAAAGGCCAGTCAACTTCAACCCTAGGCTGGTTGAACGGCCTAGGCCCCTGGCCAAATCACAGAACAAGCCATTAAGGTCGGTTGACCAAGCCCCAATGCCAGTCCCACGGCTTATCCCTGGGCCCTGCGCAATTTCAGCTCTATTTAAGCATCTTTTTAGCATTTTTTGAGAGAGAACACCCACTATTTTACATACCCATTTCCCTAAACCCTAAATCCACCCCACGTACTCATTTCTAAACACAAAAACACCTATGAATCAAGCTTCAAAGAGGATCAAACATAAAATTTAGGCATAGCTCATGGGTTGTAAGTATGGGTTTGGATAAATGGGTATCTCTCTTTTATCCTAACTCTTTATGTATCATTAGAGCTTTATAGGGTGATTATTACAATAATGCTATGGGTACTTGATGGATTTGAATATATATATGCTTTGTGCTTAGGGTTTTAAAGGCTATTTTATGTACATGTCTATGTGTTTGTTGAATTGCCTCAATGATGTTGCATATGTATATTGAAGTCTATTATGCTATTAACCATCTCTAAATCATTATGCTATCATGTCTATGTGTTTGTGTGCTGATTACATGAAGTGGATATGCTTATATACATGTCTATGTGTGTGTTTGCATACTTAATAGCATAACTAGCTTCTATTGCTTACATGCCGAGTACTATTACTTAAATTGGTATAATCTAAGTATGTCTATGTGCTTAGTAGTAGAATACTCCGGAATATTCTCAAATGCCATGGCCTAGATGTGTATGCTTTTCACGTAATTGTTACTTTCCGCTATTGTGATGTGATTGATGGTGCACAAGTAGTAACTAGCCTAGGTCGAGTCCCCTTTGGCTGTAAATCCAGCCAATAAGAGTCAAGATAAGTTTGGTTGACCTTAGTTCACTTAGGAAGACTAGTTAGTCCACCTTAGCGCCCTAGATTCATAAAGAGCACATTGTAGCTCTAAGTGGGGCAAAGCTTAGGGATGGACTCGCACCGAGTCCTAGGGTTAGATTAGTGAACTAATTAGTGGATTAAGTGCAAGAGGTAGATCGACCTAATCACCTAGAACCCTATTAGCTAGCCTTAATTCCTAAGTCATGAAGATCACACCGTAGTTCTAGGCATTGTCACTTAAGGACGGACCCACTCTGAGGCTTAGGGTACCAATTAGGAGGTTAATTAGATGTCTAGATTAGATCACTCAGTATAATCTATCAGGCAACCCTAACAAGAACTAGTAACCACCCATTCGCAAGACGTAATCACCCTAGTCTCCTTTTTCATGTGTTTGACTCTCTTAGATTGCTTGATTCCCCCATCACATACACACCCCACCTTTTATTTCCTTGTCCTTAGCTTAGATTTATCTTTTCTGTGCTTTTCTTAATCTAAAAACACTAAAAAGATCGTAGGTTAGGTCTTAACATGCAGCTTTTTCGAACACGCTTAGCTTGGAACACCACTCATGTTAGGCCTCTAACTGGATTCGACCATGCACTCGCACACACAAAGTTACATGCGACTCATGCGCTTATGGGCTATTTAGGTTTATGCTGTAAGAAAGAGAACAAGCTTTTGGTGCTGTTGTTGGGAAGGCAACGATTGTTTGGTTTCTTTGTTTTTATGTGTCTTAGCTTGTTACATATTATTTTATCTTTTCTTTTCATGTCTTTTTTATTTTGAATAATAAAAGAAAAGTCCAAAAAAAATTTGTGCATTGTGAAGAGGTTTATTTGTGTCAATTAATCATGAATGATCCTAATGCATCATGAAGGTCACTTGTATCCTCTTCCCCACCACCCGAAAGTTTCCCAATGCATGTCATTGTGTGGAAGTTATACGCATCAAACTTTCTTTTACCCCCATGACAATCCTTAATCTAGGGCTAGTATTAGCTTTGACCCCTATAATCATGTATCATTTCATGCATCTTCATGTAGTAATCATGATTATAGGGATTTATATTATTATTATTGAGAACTTTGTGAAAGCCACGACCATTATTTTGATTCTTGTTCTACATTGCATGCAATGTCCAATGCCCTTAGCAATCATATGCCCATTCATGCATCCACATCTTATCATCATGATTTTAAAGAGCAACCTTATGCATTTTTATATTGGGGTCAAGATGACACTGCATTTCATCCACCTCCTTGTTTTGAAAATCCATCTCCTGCACCATTGTTTCCCACCCATCATTCCTCCTAGTCTTTTCAAGATGGAGTTTGTAGTGTTTTCAACCAAGATATTTCCAATCTCAACTCGGAAGAACTTTTTTCTTTTAGGTCTCTTTCACATAGTCAAAAGCTTGACTATCTCATATACCTCCTCTAATTTAACCAAGAGTGCCTAGATTGCATAAGGCAACAAGTTGATAATTGAGATAAGTGCATGAGGAGAATGGTTGAGAGTAAACAACCCATGGTTGGAAGTCCTGAGATACAGTTGACTGGGTTGAAAAGATAGGAGAAAGACTTAGAGATGAGAGAAATAAGGGTTAAAATGATGATGCATTGACGAGACAACTAGAAAAAGAGATTGATGGAGAGCTTACATCTTGTAGTGAGGATGAGGATGAGCATGATGATGCTTTAGTTCTGGATGATTCTTATGGATATGTTTTAGAGGAAGTAGTACCCTATCTTCCTTAGTTTGGTTCCTGATGATTCTTATGGATATGTTTTAAAGGAGGTAGTACCCTATCTTCCTAAGCTTTCAACATTCTCTATTGAGTTGCACGAGCCTATCCTTTCTTCTTATCCCACACATTCCATGCACTTGAAGGTTAAGTCTCATGTTCATAACACTAATTTGCATTTCAAGTCCACATTTAGGAAGTCTAGGTTACATCCCTCCTTTGAACATTCATGCATACATGACCCAAAATCCTTTGAGTCCCTGTCGTCCCCTCCATTTGTGCCTACCCCTAGTCAGAAGCGTGATGGTGAGATGACACCCATTAGCAATAAATGAATGGATAGATTTGATGAGATTTTAGCTGGTGATGGTTTAGAGTCATTCATTAGGGAAAATAAGACATTAATTTTGGAGATTTAGATGTTAATTCTCTTTGAGTCAAGAATCATTGTGTTGAGGAGAATAGCCACTTTAAGAAGACATCTAAGAAAGAAATTAGTGAGCTTGGAAGATTGTCTATAGGCCTTTTTGGATGTTTGATTAATCATTGATGGAAATAGAGCCCGTTAAGATTGAATCCACCCTTATGAGAAGTTAGAGCGACCATGCTTGATAATGATGTATCATGTAGAGAAGAAGAGTGTTGTACGTCCACTTCCTTTATCATTGCTCCTCTTTCTCCAAATTTTGTTCCTACTCTCTTTTCCTATTCCATTGAGTCTCTCTTTTTGGTGCTCACACGTGTGCCTTGTAGTTTATAACATTTTCATCTAGGGTTAGATAGCACTTCTCCTTGTTGCATGCATTAGACCTATCTTTGACCCATGGGGAGGATGTGCTCCTAGCCCTTGATTATGAGAAGAAGGCCATGGGTGGCTAATTAAAGAGCAAACAGGCCTTTATATTTCACACATATGCATGGCACCATCTACACTTTTGCGAATTTTCTCATTTGATAATTCGAGTTGGGATCTTGAAAAGGGTGCATTGTGCATTCATTACCCTATTATATGATGCATGATCCTTTTCCTTTTACTATCTGTGCTTGGTTAAATATTCAGCAATATGTGCCTCACAAATTTAAACACATATTGCCCTAAAATTTACGCCCAGCAAGAGACGTTAAATCCAGCATTGCTAGGAGGCACCCTAGATAGGTTTATATTCCATTTGCTTTCCTTGCTTTCCATTTTCTTTTATTTGTTTTTAGCATTATCATTTTTTTATTTTCATTTGCTTTTTGTTTCTTTTTTTTTTTTCGCCATCCTAAGTGTTGATCCTCACTTCTATCATTTCTCATTCTTTATGCACCTTGTTTATCATTAGATGATGCCAATGTGAGCTTGCTTGGCATATACTACTAATCTTGTACTTTGTCAGTGTTTGTCTTTTGTTGAGAAACAGGGTTAGTAGATAAATCATTATTCTATTGGCATCGAAGAGCTTCAAACGAAAACAAGGTTGTATCTGTCCTCTCTCCACTTGTCCTCATATATCTATCCCATCCCCACCACCCTTATTTGCTTTGTGATGCTTATTTGCTTGTAGAGTAGTTTTGTTCTATTTGCTTGAAGATAAGCAAAGTTTAGGTTTGGGGGTGTGGGAGTTTGGTTTTATTGTTTTATGCTTTGTATAAGGTAGATGTGTATTATGTGCCTAAAATGGAGAAAGTTTTTCAATTTGTATGCATTTAGAGTTGTATGTCTCTTGGTTGATTGGGGTGTTGGATTTTATGATTGATTTAATTAATTGGTAGAGATAGGATTGTAGTGTGGGGAGTGAATAGAGTGAAGGGAGATTCGAGACTTAGAAGAGATGCCCTTGAAAGTTGTGGGGAGTAAGTGCCTCTAAGAATGTACTTTGTAGCAAGGGGTTGTTGATATGAGTTCCCCTCCTTGATTGGTTCTTTTTCATATGCCTTAGCCTTTTTTTTCTTTTCTCTTTGTTATGTAATGTAATACAATAAGTGTGAAAAATCCAAAAAATTTGAAAAAAGCAAAAAGCATGAAAAAAGCCAAAAAAATGAAAAAAGCAGAAAAGCCAAAAGGCAACAAAAACATGAAAATGTGAAGTTCAAGGAATAAGTGCTTAAATGACACAATGTCAATTAAGCACAAGTTTGTCATTTCATTCTTTTGAGGTTTTGTGAATAAGGCTCTTATGCCATCTTGTGAATCATTGTGTTTGTTCATTCTTTCTCTCATTCTCTTTGAGGTTATATGCATATTAGAGAGGCCATATTCGTTGAGAGGTGATGTGTTTGTTTTGTGTGTTTATGTATTACAAGTATATACTTATTTTGAGGTGTTTTGAGCTTCATTTGGTGTATTAGTATAGCATTTAGGTCATACTTGTGCATATTCGAATTTACATGTTCATAGTTGAAGTTAAGACTTAAATGCTACACTAATGCGCGTTTATTGCTTGTTTTAGGCATGATCTAGAGAGATAATTAGAGCTTGATTGAGGGTCCTTGGTGTGTGGAACAAAGCCAAGGGTGTTTTGGACATAAAGGAATGAAGAAAAGTGCATTTGGAAGTGGCCCGGCGAAAGAAGAAACGACTGAGGCGAAACCGAGCGCAACGTGAGCCAAATTCAGAGCTTGCAAACTAAAAAGGACATGGACAAATTTTAGACATGTTTTAGGGTGCAAAAGATGGCTTGGGAGATCCCTTACAATGATACGAAGCCATGAAAAAAAAACGGTGCATGAATCGGAGCCAAAACGAGCAAGATATGGATATTTTACTGTCAAGACCGGTCAACCTCCTGTGAAGGCTGGTCGACCAACCGGATCAGAATCTGAGCCAATTTTAGCCGGACGACCGATTGGGCCCTAGCTGGATGCGCTGAAAGGTCTATTTAAGCCATTTTTCAACCCTTTTTAAAGGGGAAGAACACTCAAAATCAAACACCCATTTCCCTAAAGCCAAAATCCATCTAAAACCACCTCTCACACACTAAACCACACACAAATACACCTCGATCCAAGCTTGTAATTAGGGTTTTAACAATTGTAATTACAAGATCAAGACAAGGATTTGAAAAGCAAAGCTAAGCATGAAAAGGAAGTTCATCTTTCTCCTTTTGTACTTAGTTTTCTCTATGTTAGAATAAATCTTTTATGGTTGATTAAGGCTTGTATTATGGGTTCATTGAGTACTACTTTGCTATGAGAATTTGATGGTTTAATATATATGTTTGCTCTTAATGCTTCAATGGTTACTTACATACATGTCTATGTTTGTTGATATGCCTAAGTGAAAGAACACATATTTAGAGGCTTGATTGCTATTTAACACTTCTAAATCATTACATGAGCATGTATAGGTGTTTATGTAGTGATTCCATGAAGTGGGCTTTGTAGCTATGCATGTCTATGCGTGTTTTTACATACCTTAATAGCAATTTTAGCTTCTATGACATACGTGTTGGATTTTAATGCATAAATTGGTATGACCTAAATATGTCCAAGTGTTTAAGGCTAGAATATGCTTTATATTCTTTCGTATCATGCTTGAGAACATGTATGATGTGCTTTATTGTCAAATCCCGCTAGCCGCTAGCGTGATGCTATGATTGGTGGTTCTTCACTAGTAATTAGGCCTAGTTTAGTCTTCTTTGGCTTTAAACCCAGCCAATAGGTGTCGGGCTAGCTTAATTGACCTTAGAAAGCCTAGTTCTTGGCTTTAAACTCACCCAATGAGTTAGAACCTAGGGTAAGACCAATTATCATCACCTAGGAACATAACTAGCTACACCGTGCCCTAGTTCATAAGGACCACACTATGCCTCTAAATAGCTAGCACCTAGGGATAGACCCATACTGAGTCTAGGGATTCAGGTTGATTAGATTCCTAGCTTAGAGCACCCTTTCTTGTACAAAACTATCAAAGTTAATCTCATAGCGAAGTTAATACTCAAATCACCTATAGTAAAGCGGATTTCACCCATTGCCCCATTGCTTGTGTAAATTCCCTTTTACTAGCTTGTTCTATCTTGAATTTATTTTCTTTAGTTTGTTTAGATTAGATTAATTTGTTTTGAGCTCCTTTCATATCTAAAATTAGCAAAATGAATTCTTAGTTTAGCTTATTTTCTTTCTAGTTTTCTAGGACACACATTTAGCTTTCATTCCCGATTTCCCGTCTCCCTGAGGGATCAACCTTGCTTTTGCACATTAGACTACACGACCTGTGCACTTGCAGGCTTTTAATTAAGGCTTTTTGCTTAATTGGCAAGAAGAATCAAGTTTTTGGCACTGTTGCCATGGAGGCACGGTGGTTTGTTTGCTTTATTTGTGTCCTTTAGCTAGTTACTTGCTTTATTTTGCTTCTTTTGCTTAGTTTACTTAGTAGTTGTTATCTTGTATTTACCTTTGTTTCCTAGTTTACTTGCTTATAGTTTTTGCTTGTTTTGAGTAGTTTACTTTCTTGTTTTAGTAATTTTAGGATTGTGTTTTGTTTGTTGTAGTTTTATGATGTGTGAAGTTTCGGGGGTTGCAAGAAGTGGAAGGAGATTAGGTTTAGCTTTGTATGCTTGGTAGGCGTTCTTTTAGGAATCCTCTAGTTCCTTTGCTTCTTGAGCCTGAGAGAATTGTTCATCACTTTAGGAATTTAGGAGATCTTTTACGAGAAATGGCGAGATCTTTTAGGAGAAATGGCCGATCCTGCTAATCCTCCTCTTAATCCTCTTCCCTTTCCCCCTATGCATCCCGTTCCTCCGCACGAGCACCCATGTGCGCAAGAGCCCCTTAGGCCAGACCCACCCATCACGCTTAGGTAATTCTTCATCCGCAATGCCTTCAAGCCTAACTTGGCTATCCATATTCTAGGGTTGAGGGAAGCTAATTTTGAGATTAAGCATAGCATGTTGGCGATGCTCCCTTCCTTTCATGGGAGGAGCAATGAGAGCCCCTTGGACCACATTAGAGACTTTGTAGAAATAAGTTCCATTCTTCACTTTTCCAACGTGTGTCAAGAAGCCTTTCGCCTTAAGTTGTTCCCATTTTCCCTTAAGGACAAGGCTAGGTCATGGTATCATTCGTTACCTAATGGTTGCATTACATCTTGGAATGGGCTTCAATCTAGGTTTTATCAAAAGTTCTTTCCCATAACTAAGACCGTCAACCTTAAGGCTTCCATTATGGCCTTCTCCCAACATGACTTAGAGACCTTTCATGAGGCTTGGGAAAGGTTCAATGAACTTCTTAGGCAATGTCCACACTACGAGTATAGCGTTTATGATGTTCTTTAATATTTTTTTAGAGGATTGAATGAGCAAAATAAAATGATGGTGAATGCCGCATCTGGTGGTAGATTCTCTAATTTGAGAGCAAGTGAAGCTTGGGATAAAATGGATTTGTTGGCCAAGAACTCTTTTCAAAACACCGCTATGGATAGGTCTAGTTGAGGAACTAATAGAAAGGGTGTTCATGAGGTAGGAATTTCTTTCGATTTGCCCATCGAGGTTAGAGCGTTGATGCGTAAGCTAGATCAATTCATCACTTTGAGCCTCTCTTCACAAGTTCATAGGACTAGTCCTATAGGTTTGTCCTTCAACCCATTGGTATTTCACGGATGTGTATTGTGTTTTGAGTCTACACACATGACCATAGCTTGTCCCCTAGCATTGCAATTTCCCGAGTTCATTCAGGAGCGAGTCTATGCCATACGGGGGTACTCACAGGAGTACAATCCTTACTCAAGCACATATAATCCAGGTTAAAGGGACAACCTAAAATTTTCATGGCGTCAGGGTCAGTTTGAGTCTTCTCATCGCTAGTCCTAGGCCCTATTCCAGCAAAGACCTCGTCTTGCTAATCCTCCAAGGTTTCATAATGAGAACCAGGCTAGACTCCCTAGTGTTCCTCAGCCTCAGGCACTCCCTGTATCGCCCATCCCAGCCCTTCCCGCACAGTCTGCACCTGTTCCACTGTCTTTTCACGATGAGAGGATAGACCTTTTGATGCAGATTATTCAACAAAATCAACAACAAATGACTAGGATGGAGGCATAATTAGGGCAGCTTGCCAGCCAATTGAGCACTAGAGACCTTAGAAAATTGCCTTCCTAACTAGAGGTTAACCCTAGAGTACGGTTTTATTCCTCCTTTGACCCCACTTATCCCCATCTAGCCTAGACTAAGATTGTCACCACTCTTAAGAGTGGTAGGATAGTGGACAATAGGATAGAAGTTGAATATGCAGAGCCTACAGCTAGTGGTCCTTTAGAGTCTAAAAAGCCTAGCCATGGCTCTGTTGAAAGAGATCATAGAGAGAGTTCTGCTGAGAGAGTTGAGCCCACTAGAGACCATGAAGAGAGTACTTCCTGCCCACATCGGGAGGGAAAAGAGCCTATTGTTGATTCCCATAAGTCAAGGGGTATTGAGCCTAGAGTTCCTTATCCTTCTGCCTTAGAGAAGCCTTCACCTAATTAGGATACTAGGCTTCTCAGAGTCTTAAAGCATCTCAAAGACCTAAAGGTCAATCTTCTTTTGATAGATGCAGTCTGTTCTATTCCCTCTTACTCCAAGTTTTCAAAGACCTCTGTGCAAGAGAGCGTAGGTTATCAACTATACCAAAGAAGGTGAAGCTCACGGAGAAGGTGAGTATTATTTGTACTTCAGGCCTTCTAGCCAAGATGAGTGACCCCAGAGCTTTCACTATTCCTTGTAGGATTTGAGAGACCCAGATTAATCACGCCTTGCTAGACTTAGGGTTCAGCGTGAACCTCATTTCCTACTTAGTCTACCAGCAGCTAGGTATAGGAGACTTGTCCCCCACGCATGTTATCCTTCAGCTAGCTGATCAATCTGAGAAGAGACCTAAGGGAGTAGTAGAACATGTGCTAGCTCAAGTAGGAGAGTTTGTGTACCGTATAGATTTCATAGTACTTGATATGAATGTGGGTCATGACTCTAGGCATTCTACTCCCGTTCTCTTAGGTGTCCCCTTCCTTGCTACTGCAGATGCTGTCACTCATTGTAGGTCAGGGCTGTTAGAAATGAAATTTAGGAATTTGAGGTCTTCCATGAAAGTGGTAGAGATAGTGAACAAGGTTAGTATAGGTGAAGAAGATGATGAGGAAAATTGCTTTATGGTCAAGGTGATAGACCCATTTGTTGAGGGCAATGTTCAGGAGTCCATGATCGACAATGATGAATTGAGAAAGCTTAACGGCATCTTACCTAGCCTTGATCGAGAGACGTTCATGCGAGGATAAATAGCCCTACATAGCCCTATTTCTAGGGATGATAATTCTAGGCTTAATGAGTCCTTTGAGGTTAATTCTTTCAATCTTGATATAAGAGGCATGGACCATTATGATTGCACACATAAGATTAATCTTGAAGGAGGAGATGAAATAGAGGTTTTAAGTTGCATGTGATGGAATCTTGTATTAATGAATATGGTTGTACGAAGATATTTGCTAGCGATGAATTTATTGAAGCATTTGACAAGGTATTAGCTAGAGTGGATTTGGAGACACCCATTGAGGAGAACATCATGCCTATCTTTGATTCTAGGCCTGATAAGACCGTTAGAGTTGTAGGATTTGATGTAAAAGTAAATGATCAATATATGAAGACTCTTAAAGAGGAGATTGAGGAACTAGAATCATGATATACGGGTCCTTAGCCGTTTTTGAGGAATCCTTATTGAAACCTTCTTCTAAACTCTCTACTAGGGAATTACTTGATGAGGTGAACCATTTCTTAGATGAACACGAGTCGTCCCTTAGTGAGAGTGAGCTCATGACCCTTACTTCCAATTCTTCCTCTTCTGAGCCCATTCCTTTTTACTCTTCCTTTGATTCCATCTCATCCAATCCCATTTCATTTGATGATTCTTTCCTCCTTCCTCTTATTAAGTCTTTCCCTAGTGAGCACATTTTTATGCCATCCCATTTGAAGCACATTAATGCAAGGCTT
This sequence comes from Cordia subcordata, assembly GCA_028554755.1. Taxonomy (NCBI): domain Eukaryota; kingdom Viridiplantae; phylum Streptophyta; class Magnoliopsida; order Boraginales; family Cordiaceae; genus Cordia; species Cordia subcordata. Next base: position 14,363,891 of record JAPTOF010000010.1, on the reverse strand, counting down.
GTTTATACTTCCCCTATTCTTTATGCTTTAGATGCTTCATCAACCCATGGGCATGCAATGTAGGCAGCCCTTGATCATCAAAAGAAAGTAATAGGATGGTTAGTGGTGAAAACTGAGGTTGCTAGGATAGGATTGAAGAAGAACAAGGGACTTAGATCTTTAGATTTCTCCATGCTGTATCACACCTTCGAGAATTCTTTTATACTTGATGTGTCGAGTTTCTCATTTGTCCCTTTTCACGTGTCCTTGAAATGGATTATGATGTGCATAATTTGATCGATTTCATACCACATGATTCTTTTTCTTCTGAGTTGTGCCTTGATAGGTTTGTTTGTTGATCCGTGCTCAAGGACTACAAGTATCATTGGCCCTAATATTGGCGCCTTGACTGGAGGCGTTAAATCCAGCGTTACTAGGACGCAACCTAGATTAATTTTGGTACTTTCGTTCCTTATTTTCTTTATTATTTTCTTTCTTTTTCTTTTTAGATTTTTCAAGCATTGATCTCCCACACAAATGTCAAGTACTGATCCTTTTTCCCATAGGATACACCTTGTTTTATTATTTTCACATGCCAAAGCAAGCTCGCATGGCAATGCTACTAATCATGTGCTTTGAGTGTTTATGATTTGTTAAAAGATAGGGATTAGTAGTTGAATCATTATCCATTGGCATTGAAAAGCTTCAAAGAACATAAGGTTGTATCTATCCTTTCTCCATTTGTTCCCTATTTATCTACCTCGTCCCCACCACCCTTACTTGCTTTGTGTTGCCGATTTGCTTGTTGAGTAGTATTGTTCTATTTGCTTGAGGATAAGCAAAGTTTAGGTTTGGGGTTGTCGGAATTTGGTTTTCTCATTATATGCTTTGTGTAGGGTATATGTGCATTATGTGCTTAAAATGGTGAAAATTTTTTGATTTTGACGCATGTAGAGTCATTTGTCACTTGGTTGATTGCAATGTTGACTTTTGTGATTGATTTGATTAATTGGTGAATATGAGTTGCATTATGGGGAAGTGAATGGAATGGATTGAAAATCGAGTCTTAGAGGGGATGCCCTTGAAAGTTGTAAGGAGTAAGGACCTTTAAAAATAACCCTTGTAGCCACCCCATAGCTTGGTAGGAAAAAGTGCTGAAAAAGGGTTGTTGATACGAGTGTTCTTCCTTGATTGGTTCTTTTTTATGTGCTAAAGGCTTTCTTTTTCTTTTCTTTTTTTGTGAATACAATACAAAGCATGAAAAATCCAAAAAAATTTGAAAAAGGCAAAAAGGTGCCAAAAAAATGTGAAAAAAGAGAAAAAAGCCAAAGGCACCAAAAAGTTTTGTGAATAAGTGCATAAGTGACACAATGTCAACTTAGCACAAGTTATCCTCTATGTAGATATGTGAATAAGGCTTGTTTTAAGCCATTGTGTTAGTATATTCTCTCTCTTCTTGGCTTTGAGGCTTTGTGCATGTTGGGGAGGCCAAGTTCGCTAAAGGGGTACGAAATATCAACATCCCGAGTACGTGCGTCAAAATCCTAGGCTCGTTGTGGTTAGGCTACTCGGGAACTTTCTACAAGGTTTGAGGACCTTTACGAGTAGAGGGAGGATCCAAAGAAACTTGATTATCTCTCCACATTAGGAATGCCCCCTTCATGCTTCTTAGGCTAACCCTGATAGCGAGTCCATTCCTTAGGCAACCATTTGCATCGACTTTAGAGATAAATTTAAGTTTTGGCTTGCTTGGGGACAACCAAGGAGAAGGTTTGGAGGTGTTGATGTGTTTGTTTTGTGTGTTTATGTATTGCAAGTATATACTTGTTTTGAGGTGTTTTGAGTTTCATTTGGTGTATTAGTATAGCATTTAGGTTATACTTGTGCATATTAGAGTTTACATGTTCATAGTTGAAGTTAAGACTTAAATGCTACACTAATGCGCGTTTATTGCTTATTTTAGGTGTGATTTAGAGAGATAATTAGATCTTGGTTGAGGGTCCTTGATGTGTGGAACAAATCCAAGGGTGTTTTGGACATAAAGGAATGAAGAAAAATGCATTTGGAAGTGGCCGGGCGAAAGAAGGAGCGACCAAGATGAAACCGAGTGCAACGTGAGACAAATTCAGGGCTTGCAACCTAAAAAGGACATGGAAAAATTTTGGACATGTTTTAGGGTGCAAAATATGGCTTTAGAGATCCCCAACAATGATACAAATCCATGAAAAAAATGATGCATGAATCGGAGCCAAAACGAGCAAGATATGGACATTTTACTATCAAGACCGGTCAACCTCCTGTCAAGGTGGGTTGACCGGCTAAGGTCGATCGGCCAGATCAGAATGTGGGCCAATTTTAGCTGGACGACTTAGCCCCAAAGCCGGACATCCGATTGGGCCCTCAGCTGGACGCGCTAAAAACTCTATTTAAGCCACTTTTCAGCCCTTTTTGAAGGGGAAGAACACCCAAAATCAAACACCTATTTCCTTCAGCCCAAAATCCACCTGAAACCACCTCTAACACACTAAACCACACACAAATACACTTAGATCCAAGCTTGTAATTAGGGTTTTAACACTTGTAATTACAAGATCAAGACAAGGATTTGAAGAGCAAAGCTAAGCATGAAATGAAGTTTCATCTTTCTCCTTTTGTACTTAGTTTTCTCTATGTTAGAACAGATCTATTATGGGTGATTAGGCTTGTATTATGGATTGATTGAGTACTACTTTGCCATGAAATTTTGATGGTTTAATATATATGTTTGCTCTTAATGCTTCAATGGCTACGTACATTCATGTCTATGTGTTTGTTGATATTCCTAAGTGAAAGAACACATATTTAAAGGCTTGATTGCTATTTAACACTTCTAAATCATAACATGAGCATGTCTAGGTGTTTATGTAGTGATTCCATGAAGTGGGCTTTATAGCTATGCATGTCTATGTGTGCTTTTATATACCTTAATAGCAATTTTAGCTTCTATGACATACATGTTGGATTTTAATGCATAAATTGGTATGACCTAAATACGTCCAAGTGTTTTAGGCTAGAATATGCTTTATATTCTTTCGTATCATGCTTGAGAACATGTATGATATGCTTTATTGTCAAATCCCGCTAGCATGCTGCTATGATTGGTGGTTCTTCACTAGTAATTAGGCTTAGTTTAGCCTTCTTTGGCTTTAAACCCAGCCAATAGATGTCAGGCTAGCTTAATTGACCTTCGAAACCTAGTTCTTGGCTTTAAACCCAGCTAATGAGTTAGAACCTAGGGTAAGACCAATTATCATCACCTAGAAACATAATTAGCAACACCGTGCCCTAGTTCATAATGACCACGCTATGCTCCTAGATAGCTAGCACCTAGGGATAGACCCATACCAAGTCTAGGGATTCTAGGGGAGGTTGATTAGATTCCTAGCTTAGAGCACCCTTTCTTGTGTAAAACCATCAAAGCTAATCTCGTAGCGAAGTTAATAATCAAATCATCCATAGTAAAGCAAATTTCACCTATTGCCCCATTGCTTGTGTAAATTCCCTTTTACTAGCTTGTTCTCTCTTGCATTTATTTTCTTTAGTTTGTTTAGATTAGTTTAATTTGTTTTGAGCTCCCTTCATATCTAAAATGACCAAAATGAATTCTTAGTTTAGCTTATTTTCTTTCTAGTTTTCTAGGACACACATTTAGCTTTCATTCCCCATTTCTGGCCTTCTTGAGGGATCGACCTTACTTTTGCACATTAGACTACACGACTTATGCACTTGCAGGCTTTTAATTAAGGCTTAGTGCTTAATTAGCAAGAAGCATCAAGGGGGCATTAAGTATCAACATCTTGTGTACATGTGTTAGAATCCCCTATTTGTGGTGGTTATAGCTACTTGGGAACTTCTCGGAGGTGTAAGACCCCTTGTGAGTAAAGGGAGAATCCAAAGAGGCTTGAGGACCCTTCTATAAAAGGAATGACCCCTTCATACTCCTTAGACTCACCATGATAGCAAATGAATCCTTTAGGCAACTCTCTTTACCAACTTAGAAATAAACTTAGGTTTAGGCATGCTCGAGGACAAGCAAGGAAAAGGTTTAGGCATGTTAATATGTTGGTTTTGTGTGTGCTTGTGCGTTGCATATAGATACTTGTTTTGAGCTGTTTTGTGCTTCATTTGTGTATTAGCATAGCATTTAAGTCATATTTATGCGTATTTGGGTTTACATGTTCATAGTTAAGCTTAGAACTTAAATGCTACACAAATGCACAATTGTTACTTATTTTAAGTGAGCTTCAAGAAGATGATTGGACCTTGATTAATGGTGCTTGGGGTGTAAAGTAAAGCGAAGGGTGTTTTAGATGCAAAGGAATAAAAAAAGTGTATTTGGAAGTGGTCAGACGAAGATTGGAGCACCAAGAAGAAACTAGCTCGAGATGAGCAAAATCAGGCCAAGAAACTGGAGAGGCCAGTCAACCTCAACCCTAGGCCGGTCGACCAGCCTCGGCCCCCAGCCATATTATAGAACGAGCCACTAAGGCTGGTCGACCAAGCCCCAAGGCCGGTCTCCCGGCCTTGCCATGATTTCAACTTTATATAAGCATCTTTTCAGCATTTTTTTAGAGAGAACACCCACTATTTCATAGATCCATTTCCCTAAACCCAAATCCACCTAAACCCACCTCACACAGTTACTTATAAACACAAAAACACCTAGGAATCAAGCTTCTTAAAGGATCAAACACAAAGAATTGGGCATAGCTCATGGATTGTAAAGCATGGATTTGAGTAGAAGGGTATATCTCAAATCTTATTATGTATGATTAAAGCTATGTAGGGTGATATACTCTTGTATTATGGATGATTATTACAATACTGTTATGGGTACTTGACGGATTTGAATATATATATATATATATATATATATATATATGCTTTGTGCTTAGGGTTTCAAAGGCCATTTTACATAATGTCGATGTGTTTATGTGTTGATTACATGAAGTGGGCTTATATACATGTCTATGTGTGTGTTTGCATACTTAATAACATAACTAGCTTCTATTGCTTACATGTCAGGTACTGTTGATTAAATTGGTGTAATCTAAGTATGTCTATGTGCTTAGTATTAGAATACTCTATAATATTCTCGAATGCAATGCCCTAGATGTGTATGCTTTGCATATAATTGTTAATTTTCACTATTGTGATGTGATCGATGGTGTATAACTAGTAACTAGCCTAGGTTGAGTCTCCTTTGACTTTAAATCTGGCCAATAGGAGTCTGGATAGGTTTAGTTGACCTTAGTTCACTTAGAAAGACTAGTTAGTCTACCCTACGTCCTAGGTTCATAAAGACCACGTTGTAGCTCTAAATGGGGCCTAGCTTACTGACAGACTTGCACTGAGTTCTACAGTTAGATTAGGAAACTAATTAGTGGACTAAGTGCTACGTTTAGATCGATCTAACCACCTAGATTCCTATTAGCTAGCCCTAATTCCTAAGTCATAAAGACCACACTATACTTCTAGGCATCACCACTTAGGGACGGACCTATACTGAAGCTTAGAGTACCAATTAGGAGGCTAATTAGAGGTATAGATTAGAGCACATAGTATAATTCATCAAGGAACCCTAACACGAAGTAGTAACCACCCAGTTGCAAGACGTAATCACCCTAATTCCCTTTTCCACGTATTTGACTTCTTTAGATTGCTTGATTCCCCCGTCACACAGAAACATAGACACATCACATTTTATTTCCTTGTCCTTAGCTTAGATTTATCTTTTCTAAGTTCCCCCCAACCTAAAAACACCAAAAAGATCGTTGTTTAGGTCCCAAAATGTAGCTCTTTAGGATACATTTAGCTTGGAACACCATTCACGTTACGCCTTCCCATGGATTCGACCCACTCTCACACACACTGTGCTACATGTGACTTGTGCGCTTACAAGCTATTTCGGCTTGTGCTGCGAGATAGCAATCAATAACCATGTAAGAAATCACTTTCCACATCCATTTGATACTATTTGAAATTCATGAAACTTGCAAAGGCAAGCAATATATAAACTGACTCAAGTCTAGCAAAGAAAGCAAAGGTTTCATCGTAATCAATTCCTTCTTCTTGTTTATAACCTTGTGCAACTAGTCTAGCCTTGTTTCTAACTTCAATGCTAGATTGTAGCCTTGTTTATAATCTAGTTCCAATTATTGATTAATTTTTAGGCCTTTTAACAAGTTCCAAAATGATTCCCTTGTTAGAGAACCACCATTCACGTACTATTCCTTCCCACTAAAAAGAGCGATTGAGAATGTCAAGAACCTAAAAAAAAATGTTGAAATGAGCGTACCTCAAGGCTCTTCCCCTCCCCCCTCCCATTTTAGCCAATACCATCGACCCCATTTTTTACCTTGAATTGGTCAAAGCCAAAAATTTGATGAATAAAAGGAAAGGAGATCAGAAAAATGGTTGCCAATGTTGGCATTTCCTATGACAAAGTAGTAATTACATGGAATGCCCCATATCTCACCTTATAGGTGCTAAAAATACTATTTACAAAGAAACTAGTATCCTTAGGAAGTATGGACAAGCAAGTTATCAAGTTTTAAAACTATTCTATCAAAGGCAACGTGAATAACACTTTTCTTCACACATTATTTCTTTCAAATTGATTAAGTCCCTCTGGCATGGCATTTATCCAACTATTATTAAGCAAAGCTTTATGAATATTCTTTGTTCAATTTGAGACAAGAAAGCAAAATGATTACACACATTTCTTAAAGAAGATCTAGTTGCAACACCTTTAGAAAGTTCATCAATAATTTGAGCAAAAGAATGATAACCAACAAATTTGTGAGTTTTGGGCAACTCATTATGCTTATCATGTACAACATTTGGATCAACTTTCTCATCTTGTTTATCCTTATAACATGCTTCATTAGATTCATTTCCTTTATCTAGGTTAAGATTGCTCAAATTCTTTTGAATAGTAACAATATTAACACCATCACATTTAGCATTAAAGGTTTTTTTCATCAAATTTCACAATGATAGTTTCTTCAACAACTATAGTTCTTTTATTATAAACCCTATATGCTTTACTATATGAAGAATAACCAAGAAATATTCCATCTTTGAATTTAGCATCAAATTTTCCAAGATTATCTTTTTCATTCAAGATAAAGCATGCATGAACATCCAAAAGTTTTGAAGTAAGAGATGCTAGTTTTCTTTCTTTCTGAAGTTCATACAGAGTTTTATCAAGATCTTTTCTAATGGTACTTCTATTAATCACATCGCAAGTGGTATTAATGGCCTCGACCCAAAAATAACTAGCAATTTATTTTCAACAAGCATTTTTTCTTTCAACAACTCCATTTTGTTGTGGTATTCTAGGTGAGAAAAGATTGAGCAATGTCATTTTTATCACAAAAAGATTTCATAGTTTGATTTATAAATTCGGTGCCTGTACTTATCAAATAGCCTTTTTCATTTTAAACACGTTTGTAAAAATTTATTTGGTGTTTCACTTTTGTGTGCAAGAAAGATTACCCGTGTAAATCTAGAGAAATCTTTAACAATCTCATAAGCATACAATTTTCCACCCAAACTAGCAACCCGATTAAGTTCAAATAAATCTAATGTAATAATTCCAATGGTCTAGTAGTTGAAATCACTTTCTTGGTTTGAAAGGTTCCCTAGTTTGTTTGCCAAGTTTGCATGCACAACACGCATGATCATCAATATATTTAGCTTTTGGCAATCCCTTAACAAGATGAAGACTAGCAAATTTATTGAAAAATTCTACATTAGGATGACCAAGTCTTCTATGCCATAGCCAAGTATTTTCATTCATAGTGCTTAAGCATTTCATAGTTTAATCATGTACATCATTAAAGTCAAAAGAATACACATTTCCACACCTCATGCCAACAAACACAACATTGCCACTATTATCAATAATCTCATACTTGGAGCTCTAAAGTTAACCACTAAGCCTTTATCACAAAGTTGAGTAATACTTAGCAAGCTGTGTTTTAAACCATGGACAAGTAACACGTTTCAATACAAAGTCTAGATTTGTTAACGACAAAGCCAATGCCAATGATTCTTCCTTTGGAGTTGTCTCCAAATGTAACAAACCTTCTATTTTTTTCCCTGAGTGACAAGAACTTTGATGTATCACCAGTCACATGTCTCGAGCATCTATCATCTAGGAACTATATCCCATTATCTCCAAAGAATGTAAGGCATACCTACACAAAATAGTCAAGTATGACAAGGTACCCTTGTCGGGTCCTCGAACATTAGGTTTAGTTCCTTTTGGAACCCACATTAACTTATACTTATTTTCTCTATATTTTCTAATGAAGCATTTACATGATGCATGACATTTCTACAATAGTAATTTCATGTAACTTTAGGTTCACTAGCAGAAGAAGCTTTTACAAAATGTCTTTTAAAATGATCATGTTTCTTTTGAAAATCATTTCTCACCTTTTGAAAAGAATTTTTTTTTCTTTGAAGAATCATAACCAATTCTAGCTTTATTAAAAAAAACACACATTTGTTTTCTAAGTAATTTATTCAAATTCTCACTTCCATTTGTAAATTTTGACAGGCTTTTCTCTAATCCTTCCACTCTCTCTTTAAGATCATCATTTCCATTTTGCAAATCCACATTTGTCTTTTCCTTATCTAAATCCTTTTTCAACTTTTCATTTTCGCTAGAAGAATCATGCAATTTGATTTCAAGAAATGAGATGTTCCTTTTAAGTTCTTTATTTTCAAAACAACTTTCTTATATTCTACAAGCATTTCATTAAAATTTCTTCTAATTCTTCCTATAGACATCTATCTTCATCACATGAAATGTATTCAGGAGTTACTCATCATCTTCTTTAGAATGGGCGAAAAGTTGAAGACACAAAGGTAGCTCATTCTCTTCACATAAGACAGACACAAGTGGAGGGGATAAAATAGACTCAAAACACTCGTCATCATGCAAACACGTATGATCAATAGCAGTGTCTGTACCTAACTCCATAAGTGTAAAATCAAAATCAAATTGAGTACTAATAACATCAAGCTTGTCCTCCAAACATGTTTGAAATGTGGGAAGAGGAGAAAAATAGGCTCAGAAGACTCAGTAGAAGAAGGTGAAAGCATGAGAAGTTTGGAAGCTACTAACTCCTCTAAAACATAACCTAAGTTGTGGGTGCAAATATCTTAAGAGGGGGGTGAATTAAGATATAAGTACTAATTTTCGTTTTAAAAAATTTTTAGAAAATTTGCAACTTCTAACAATCAATATATCAAACATAATGTAAGCAAAATAAGCAAGTATAAAACTGGAAGCATAAGGAAAGGAAAAACAAACGATTTAAGGTGGTTCGGCCAAGCCTACGTCCACCACCCAAGGATGCTCCCCTTAGGACTTCAAAAATCTCTACTAAGATGCTTCTTCAATTCTTGATGAAGCACAAACCAAGTTCTTACAATCTCTTTGAAGCCCAACTTCAAAGAACCCAAGAGATTCACTCTTTAAGATTTCGCCACACTTTACAAGCTTTAAAGAATAAATCTCACAAAGTTTATAGCTCTCAAAGTGTGTATATACTCAAGAATTAAGAAAAGATTGAATCTGAAATTTTCTTCAAGAAGAAGATGAATAAGCTCTTGAAAGCTCAAATATATTGCAAGAATGGCTTAAAGATGGATTGTATAATGATAAACAATTTAGCACACTTCAATTGATGATTAGAATGTGTATTGAATGAGTATTTAAAGAGATTTTGGGGGTTATGGATTTGGTAGGTGAAGAAGAAATGAAAAACTCGGCCAAAACGGTAATAAATAGCTAGTGCATTTATTACAGCACTCGCTCAGCCGATCGACCGACTGGGTCGTTCGGCTATCCTCTTTCCTTCTCTGACTAGGCCGGATGCCTTAGTCAGTCGACTGGCTAGGGAGTCTGGCTTTTTCGTCACCTTTCTGTTTTGGCCGGGCGACCCACCCAGGTGAACCGGTCGATCGGCTGAGGGGTCCGGTAACTCCAGAATGTGAAGTAAAGCCAGAGTTTTGCAAAAATTATTTTAAGTGCAATTTTCACAACTCCAAATCATTTTGTAATAATTTGAAAACATATGTTGTGATTTGAAATACCCCAAAAACTCATTTTACCTTTATGTGTGCATTCAAATACATTTGTACAAATGTTATATCAAATGTGCAAGACTTGAAAATTTTACTTTGAACAAGAAAAAGAGAGTTTGAGCCAAGTCCACACAATATATATAGGTATTTCACAAAGAGGGCAAAAAGGAAAATAATGTCCGGTACCCCTTATGACTTTTCTTCTCCTCCTTATGCCTTCTCACCTTCTCTTTCTTCAAATAATACTTTTTGCACATTTTCTTCAATATTTCAAAGCTTCAACTAGATATCATCTCATTTTCACAAGAAGCTATTTAGTAAAATAATGCATATATTTTCATCATCAAAATCAATAATGAATATTTAGCTAACAATCTCCCTCTTTTTGATGATGACAAAATTTTTTAGATATGAGACAAAATTACTCCCCCTTAATATATGCATTCTTTTAAAAAGTTTATTTTGGGAAAATGCTTCTACTTATCAAGTTTAAACTCATGCATATTGAAGACATGTTTCAGCAATAATCAACTCATCAAACAAATAGTCATATCCAAACAAGTGAACATATCAACAAACCATAAAGTATATCATTCAACAGCCAACAACGCATATATATACCATTCAACCAACCAATTCAATCAACTGATCATTTAGCCAACAACGCATATATAAAGGCATCATCAAAATCATCAAAATCATCAAAACCATATGCCATTCACCATTTACTTCATCAAAACCATATACCATTCACCATTTACTTCTTTCTCCCCCTTTGGCATCATTAAAATCAATATAAAGGCAAGATAATAAACGAAAGTTAAGACTGTATATAAGAGAAATAACTTGTTAACCAAAGTCAAGAATGTGAAAGTCAACTAAAACTAAAAAGTGTTTTCAAGTGGAATGAAAAATGTTTTTCTGAAGTAAGAAAATCAAGGCGCACAATCATGGTGATCCTTGAAGTATTCCCTCATGCCTGATCTCATAAAAGCCACTTCTGAATCAATGTGTTGCCTCCAAACAGTGAGCTTGTCCCATTGGCTTGTCATGGTGGCCCTCATTTCACCCATTCCAGTGTTTAACGCCTGCAACTGGGACAAAATCTAAGCCATCAAAGAAGGGTCTTCCTGTTGACCCATCGAGCTAAAACCAGCACCACGACGAATTTCTCTGCGGCGTTGCTCATCAATATGCACTTGCTCCCTAGATTCTCTCATTACTCGCCTAAGAGTAGCTTCCTCAGTATTTTCCTCTTCTTTAGAGGTACTAACAACCATGGGCGTTGTTCTAGGCATGCCTATGTCGAGATTACCCTCAATTTCTGGCCCTTTATCTTCGTCTAGTGTGATGTCTACCCTACCAAGTATATCATCAAGGTTTTGTGTAGTGAGGCCAAAGACAAGATCGGTGAAAGTAGTGCCCTTCTTAGTCCTATTCTTTATTGCAGCTTGAGTGCTTTGGGGCAAAATTTTGAAGGTCTCTCTATTTATTGGCTCCCCATTATACCAGTAAATCCCTATGAAGTTCATATACAACATGTCAAAATTCCAAGCAAACTTTCTATATGGAGCATTTGACGATATGTTGAAATGTGAGAAGATATGCATTAAGGCCATACCATAACCGGGAGTAGTCGTTTTTCCTCCATCCGTTCCATTAATATGCAACATATGTTGAAGGATTAGGAAAGGCAGAGCTATCTCCTTTTTCTCCCTATGGCTATGGTAGATATAAGCATCCATGACTGAAATTTTTCCATCATTGATATTCCTAGGGAGAATTACTTCACTCACGATTTTAAGAGCAAGTCTCGTATTAACATCAACATCTCTCAACAATGGAAGAATTAAATTTGGATTCTTAGGCGCTACATTCTTCAACATATATTCTATGACTTCACCCAAGATGCCAGTTCCCTTAATTCCTTCTGGCCATCCTTGACTATTGTAGTGGCCTTCGCCATCAACAGGTATATTAAATATTTCATGTAAAGTTTCCTCCTTAAGCACAAAATTTACCCCACAGACGGTAGAAGATAACTCAAGTTTTGGACTTCTACTATGTATCTCAAGATTTTCATAAAACTCAATTACTAATTTATCTTGCACATCACAATGCAGATGTAGAAACGTAAACCATTTATCAAATAATGGTAAGATATCAGTGCCAGCAAAATCAGAGTCCACGATATATTTACCATACAAAATCGATTGCCTGCCTTGAATCTTGGATACTAGAGGTGGTGGTGGTGGTGGAGGAGATTGTGTTCTTGGCCTCTTCCCTTTTCTCCCACGTGCTTGACCTCTTCCTCTCAGATTCACCATAATTTTGCGTTGTTTTTGCAAGATTAATTGGTAAAAACTTGGTTTTTTGAAGTGGGTAAGCAAATTATAGGAAGAATTTTGGAAGAAAACGGTTGAAAAATTAAGAATTTGAGATGGGTTTTGGAGAAATTTTGGCTAGGGTTTAGAGACATTGAGTGAATGAAGTGAATTTGGGGTGAAAACCCTAATTTTTAACCTTGTCCGTGTTCAGCCGGTCGACCGGCTAGATCGACCGGCCGGATTAGAGAGCTCATCAAAATTTCATTTTAGCTGGACGCCTAAGGCTTCAGTCGGTCGACCGGCTTGGTAGGCTAGCTGGGTCAGAAAGTGCACAGATTGCTTATTTTTCATACCCATGTCACATAAACACATATATATGCAATTTAACCACATTTTATCATTCCAATCTCTCTCCTAATTTTGCAAAATTGATCCTCATGTAAAGGTTTAGTGAAAATATCAGCAACTTGATGTAAAGTATCAACAATTCAAGTATTATATCACCTTTTTGTACATGATCTCTAATGAAATGGTGCCTAATCTCAATATGCTTAGTTCTTGAATGTTTAATTGGGTTTTTAGTGAGATTAATTGCACTAGTATTATCACAATGTATAGGAACATGATCATACTTCAATCCATAATCAAGTAAATTTTGTTTCATCCACAAAATTTGAGCCACGCAACTACCAGCTGCAATATATTCAGCTTCGGTAGTAGAAATAGCAACACTATTTTGTTTCCTACAAGACCAAGATATTAAGGAATGTCCTAGGAATTGGCATGTTCCACTAGTGCTCTTACGATCTATTTTGTAACTAGCATAGTCAGCATCAGAAAAACCACATAGATCAAATGACATTCCTTTTGCATACCAAAGCCCTAGATCAGTTGTTCCCTTAAGATATCTAATGATTCTTTTTTACAGCTGTTAAGTGAGTTTCCTTAGGATTAGATTGAAATTTAGCACATAAGCACACTGCAAACATGATATCAGGTCTAAAGGCAGTAAAATATAATAGGCTACCGATCATACCTCTATATTTCTTCTCGTCTACTGATTTACCCTTCTTATCCTTATCTAGTTTTGTTGAGGGGCTTATGGGAGTTCCAATCTCCTTTGCATCTTCAAGTCCAAATTTCTTGATAATTTCCTTGGTGTATTTGGCTTGATTTATGAAAATCCCCTCTTTTGCTTGTTTGATTTGTAGTCCAAGGAAGAAGGTTAATTCTCCCATCATGCTCATCTCAAATTCCTTGTGCATGCACTTTGAAAATTTCTCACATAAAGAAATATTAGTAGCACCAAAAATTATATCATCCACATAGATTTGGACAAGTAGAATGTCATTGTCTTTTCTTTTGATAAATAAGGTTGAATCAAGTTTTCCTCTTTCAAAATTGTTTTCTACCAAAAATCCACTAAGTTTTTCATACCAAGCTCTAAGAGCTTGCTTTAAGCCGTATAAAGCCTTTTCTAGTTTAAAAACATGATTAAGAAAGCAAGAATCTTCAAAACCTGGGGGTTGTTCAACATAAACTTCTTCTTCAATGAATCTATTTAAAAATGCACTTTTCACATCCATTTGATAAAGCTTAAAGTCCATGTGACATGCAAATGCAAGTAACATACGAATGGATTCAAGTCTAGTTACAAGAGCATAGGTTTCATCGTAATCAATTCCTTCTTCTTGATTGTATCCTTGTGCGACTAGTCTAGCCTTATTCCTAGTCACTATTCCAGCTTCATCTAGTTTATTTCTGAATGCCCATTTAGTTCCTATTACCGGTCTATCTTTAGGCCTTTCAACTAGCTTCCATACTTTATTTCTCTCAAATTGATTAAGTTCTTCTTGCATGGCAATTATCCAATTTTCATCAAGTAGAGCTTCTTTTACATTTTTGGGTTCTATATGAGAGATAAATGCATGATGCTCACAAAAAGTACTAATATTACGCCTAGTTCTTACACTTTCATTTGGATCACCAAGAATAAGATCTTGAGGATGGCTTCTTACGAGCTTCTAACTTTTTGGTAGGTCTTCATGAGGTTCTTTTGTTTCTGCGTCTTTGTTTGAGCATTGTTTGATTTCCTCATTTGCTTGAGACCTCTTTTCTTTATGTTATTCTTCTTGCTTTGTTGGTTTTTCTTTGTCTTTTGGAGTTAGATCTTCAAGCGTTGTCTTTTCAAAAGATAACCTACATCATCAATTTCCTTTCTCGGCTCAAATGGATTAGTCTCATCAAATGTAACATGTATTAACTCTTCCACAACAAGAGTTCTTTTACTGTATATCCTATATGCTTTGCTCTTTGTGGAATAACCTAAGAATATTCCTTCATTAGATTTAGCATCAAATTTTCTTAAGTGGTCCTTAGTATTTAGGATAAAATATTTACAACCGAATACCTTGAAGTATGATATTTTAGGTGTTTTGTCATGCCATAGTTCATATGGAGTTTTGTTTAAGATAGGAGTTTTTAAATCTTTAACCTCTTTTTCAATCTTTACAAAATCTTCGGCATATGAATCATTTTCCTTTTCTAAGATGTCTATTTTTTCAATAAGAGAAGCATTTTTCTTTTCCAAAATTTCTTTTTCATTAAGAACAAGTTTCAAACTTTTATACATTTGCTTGTTTTTTGCTAAAGCTAAGGATAAATCATCATGTAATTTAACAAATGCATCTTTGAGTTTATCAAAAATATATTCCTCTTCCTTTTCTTCACTAGATGAATAATAAATAGATTAAGAAGGTGAAGATAGTACCTTATCCTCAATGGCCATGAGGCAAAAGTTGGCTACCTCATGTTGCTCTTTCTCATCTTCTTCGGTTTTAGAGAAGTCCCACGTGGCCTTGAGCGCCTTACCTTTCTTCTTCTTTGAAAGCTTAGGACAATTTGCTTTTATATGTCTCGGCTTGTTGTAATTACAGCACTTCAATTCATCTTTTGCATCTTTTATCTTTTTGAACTCTTTGCCTTCTTTTCCTTTCTTCTTCCAATTTATGTTGCTTGAAGAAGCCCCTTTTCTGAATTTCATAAATCTTTTGAAATTTTGGGCTAGAAGTGCAATTTCTTCATCTTCCGGCTCCTCATCATCTTCCTCATCGTCACTTGATGGGTATTTTGATGCAACGAGGGCAATGGACTTCTTTACTTTCTTCTCTTCTTCTTCATGATCCTTTATCTCAAGCTCATGAGTCATGAGTGACCCAATGAGCTCATTTAGCTCCAATGTATTCAAGTCCTTAGCTTCCTTTATTGCCGTGACTTTAGGTTGCCATGATGATGGCAAGCTCCTTAGCACTTTTCTTACCTTCTCTACATTAGAATAATCCTTGCTAAGAGCTTTCAAACCATTAGTAATTTCAACAAATCTAGAAAACATTTGCTCAACATTTTCATTTGGAAGCATCTTGAATAATTCATATCTATGTACAAGCATGGCAATCCTAGATTCTTTCACTTGGCTAGTTCCTTCATACGTTACTTCTAATTGATCCCAAAGTTCCTTAGCCGAAGTGGACCCTATTACTCTAGCAAACTCGGTTGCATTCATAGCATTGAATAAATAATGTAATGTTTTTTGATTTAATTCAAATAATTTAATATCTTCATCATTCCATTCATTTTTCGGTTTGGATATTCTCCTATCACCCTCTAATTTTGTAGGTAAGATAGGCCCATTTTCTATGATTTTCCCGGCTTTATAATTATGTGATTGTATAAACACTTTCATCCTCATTTTCCAAAATGCATAATTTGTTCCATCAAAAGAGGGTGCTTGTTTAATAGAAATTCCCTCCATATTTGCTAGAAATTCTACTAGTTGTTAAACTATATGTAGAACCCTAGCTCTGATACCAATTGTGGGTGCAAATATCTTAAGAGGGGGGATGAATTAAGATATAAGTACTAATTTCATTTTAAAAATTTCTCAGAAAATTTGCAACTTCTGACAATCAATATATCAAACACAATGTAAGCAAAATAAACAAGTATAAAAATGGAAGTATAAAGAGAGGAGAAACAAAGGATTTAAGGTGGTTCGGCCAAACCTACGTCCACTGCCCAAGGATGCTCCCCTTAGGACTTCAAAAACTCCACTAAGATGCTTCTTCAAATCTTGGTGAAGCACAAACCAAGTTCTTATAATCTCTTTGAAACCCAACTTCAAAGAACCCAAGAGATTTTTCTATGAGCTCGATAAATTCCTCTAGTTTGCCCTTTCGTTCATTCTTCTTTTTTGGTCTTCATCGATTAACTCATTCCATCTTAATTTAAGCTTATTCCTCGACCCAACTTGCACCTAAATCACAAAATAAAGCACTTAATGCATCATTTATGCACGTGAACTCATTATGCACATATATTCTAACTTATGCATAGATAACACATTAATTGCACACAAATAGCCTTTAAGCACCTCTATAAATGGCCGTAATGCAAGGCACAATCACACATATGTCACCTAATTATCTAATGATTACAATAATAAATTGAAAGTGAAAGTCACAATTTTTGCTTAAACACTGGAAGAAATAAAATTACACCTTTTTAATCCAATGATTGCCTCAAAATTAGTGCAAGTGCTGTTTTGACTCAATATAATCAATGTATATATATGCATGATGAGTTGTGATTTAGTGTGTATTAGCATTGCCATTTACTTATATTTTAGAGGTGTTGAATGCTTATAATGATGCATTAGTGTAGTACTTTTGATAAGAATAGGCTTAAGCATGAACAAATGTGCATATTGAGTTTAAGAGGTAAATTGCTACACTAATTGCTTGTTTTCAATGATTTAGGTGAACTCTGGGTTAAGATAAAGACTGGACGATGAAAGGTGATGAAGATGGGACATGTATGGGGCCAAGAGAGAAGACCAAAGGCCGAAGAGATCAAAATTTGATGAAGGAAGTCAGCCGGACGACCAAGGAAAAAGAGCCGGTCGACCGGCCACTCCAGAAAGCTTCATCAAAAAGCCGGACAACCCTCCTTCAAGAGCCGGTCGACCTAGCTCCAGAGAGCTCCACTAGAAAGCCGGTCGAGTATTCCAGAGGCCGGTCGACCGGTGCGCGAACCTATAAATAAAGCCCGATGCGGAAGAATTTGAGGGGGGAGCAAAAAAAACACGTACTTCACACCTAACCTCTCACACACTTAACCCTATTCTCTAGCCGCCTCCCACACCCTTTTCACACACTTTTCACCAAGAACCAAGCTTAGTTGGGAGGATTCAAACCCTTTGGAATCAAGATTGTTCACAAGCCGTGATCTAAATTCGCTAGGATGAAAGGGGAGTTTCGTTATATCTCTTTCATTCTATTTTCCATTATGTCTGAGTAGGCTTGTATAGGGTGATTAAACTTATGTAATGGGTTGATTTTATACTCTTATGATATGGGATATGATGGCTGAATATATATATATATATATATATATATATATATATATATATATATATATGTTTTGATTTGTCTTGTTTAATTGGGTGTTCTTTCATTCATGTTTATGTGTTTGATAAAATGCCTAGATGAGTAACATGTATACAAATTGAAGTTTGTTTGTTACTAAACACATCTAATCCATGTATACTCATGTCTATGTGTTTATATGTGGATGCTATGAAGTGGGTAATGCTTTTATTCATGTCTATATGCGTATTTGCATGCCTAGTAACAAGCATAACTTTAATATTGCATATTTATGCACGCGCTAGCAAGTGAAATCCTGCTGGAGTGACTTTAGAATGACGAAGCATAATTTAGGGCTAGTCTAGGTCGAGTCTCCTTTGGCTTTAAATCCAGCCAATAGGTTTCAGGATAGATTTAGTCGACCTTAGCAACACTAGGTCTTGGCTTTAAACCCAGCCAACGTTTTAGGTACTAAGGTAGGTTCATTCTAAGCCGCCTAGGAAGTTAGTTAGTCACTCTTGGGGTCTTAGGTCATAAGGACCACGCCGTAGCTCTAGGAGGCGCCGCCTAGGGACGGACCCGCACCGAGTCCTAAGGGGAAATCAGGACATTAATTAGCAACCTAGTTAAGAGCACTTATGATAGTTAGCCATCATCCCTTAATCCCATAGCATTTGAGTATAGAATTACCCATTCATAAGTCGAAGTCACCCTATCCCTTTTCAATTGTTAGTTTCCTCTTAATCAACTTGCGTTTTCATTTGCTTTTTTTTTATTCATAGTTTATTTTTATTTCGTTTACATAGAGCTCCCAATAATCCAAAACCTTCAGAAGTAAAATACATATAGTTTAGATCTTTCTTTTTAGCTCTTTTTAGAACACCAAGCATAGAATTCACTCACATTATTCATGCCTCCCTATGGTTCGACACCTGCACTCGTACACACTATATTACACGATCCGTACGCTTGCGGGTCTTTTAGAGCTTTCTCTCGTAACACGACATCAAGTTTTTGGCGCCGTTGCCGGGGAGGCACAGTGATTTGCATTCTATGCTTGTGTGTTTTGATAGTTGCTTTTCTTACTTTTTCTTTATAGTTTGTTTAGTTTTTACTTATTTTGTTTACTGCTCACATTATCTTATTTTAGTTTTTTTTTTTTTTTGTTGGTTTATTTCAGCTTTTGACTTTATTTTTTTTAGTAGACTTTTTAGGATTGTGGATTATTTGCTGTAGTATAGGAATATTGAAGTTTTCGAGGGTTGAAGTGGCCGGAGTTAGGATAGTTTATGCATGCGTGGTAGGAGATCACTTAGGAATCCCCTAGTTCCTCTTAATCCCAAACCCGAAAGAATCACTAGACGTTTCACGAATTTAGGAGATCTTCCTGAGGAGATGACCGATCCCAATCATCCTCATAATCCACCCAATCCCCCTATGAATCCCATTCCACCTCATGAGCACATTGGGCATCAAGCCCAAGCTCATTTTAGACAAGAGCCCCGTAGACCGGATCCACCTATAGATGAGGAACCCACTCTTAGGCAATTCTTTCTTCCCGAAACCTTTAAGCCCAATTCGGCTATTCAAATTCCGGGTTTGGGGGGGACGAACTTCGAGATTAAGCCTAATATGTTGGCTATGCTTCCCTCCTTCTACGGGAGAAGCAATGAGAGTCCTCTTGATCATATTACTGATTTTGTTGAAATGAGTTCCACTCTACATGTCCCCAATGTCTCCCAAGAGGTCATACGTCTAAGATTGTTTCCTTTCTCTCTTAAGGATAAGGCTAGGACTTGGTTGCACTCCTTACCTAATGGGTGCATTACTACATGGGCTGAGCTTCGATCTAAGTTCTTCCAGAAATTTTATTCCATGGCCAAGACAGTCGATCTTAGGACTGCCATTATGACTTTCTCCCAACATGACCTAGAATCTTTTCATGAAGCTTGGGAGAGGTTCAAAGATCTTCTTAGACAATGTCCACACCATGGATACGGCAATCATGACCTAATGCAATACTTCTTTTGAGGCCTAAATGAACAAAATAGGATGATGGTCAATGCCACCTCCGGTGGTGGTTTCTATCTTTTAAGACCGACTAAGGTATGGGAGAAAATAGAAATGATGGCTGAGAATTCATTTCAAAATTTTGCAATGGAAAGGTCTAGTCGAGGGGGCAACAAGAGAAGTGTTAGTGAGGTTGGAATTTCTTCAGACTTACCCTCTAAGGTCGAGGCTTTAACAAATAAACTAGATCAATTCATTTCTTTGTCCATTTCATCCCAAGGTCATAGGACTAGTTCTTTAGGTTCTCCCTCTGCCCCTTTAGTTGTTGAAGTTTATGCATTGTGCTCCGAGTCATCTCATGAGACTATGGCTTGCCCTTTAGCATCACAATTTCCTGAATTCATGAAAGAGCAAGTATGTGCCACACAAGGTTATTCTTGTGAGTATAATCCATACTCGAACACATACAATCCGGGTTGGAGGGACAACCCGAAATTTTCTTGGAAACAAGGACAGCATGAGTCTAGTTCACATTCTCAAGTTCCACCTCAGCAGCGACCCCGTACTCAATATCCCCTGTGTTTCTATCATCCGAATCAACCCCGTCTTACTAGTGCTCCTCAACCTCGGGCTTTACTGCTCCTCTAGTAGCCAACCTCCTAGCAATGACATGATGAAGATAATGCAATTTATTCAGAATCAGCAGGCATTAGCTAGCCAAAGAATGTGAATTGGCGAAAAATAGGCGAAATGGCGAGGTTTGAGGCACAATTAGGACAGATTGCTAATTAATTAAGCGCTAGAGACCAGAAATTGCCTTTCCAGCGAGGTAAACCCTAGAGTCCAATCCTGTTCCTCCACCGATACCACTTATCCCTCTCAGGCCCAAGCTAAGGCCGTCACTACTCTTAGAAGCAGTCGGGTAGTGGATAATAGGGTAGGAGTTGACTTTGCAGTGCCTGCACCTAGTGGTCCTTCCGAGCCTAGAGCACAGCATGGTAACCTTGTTGGGGGAAATTCTAAAGAGAGTCCTGTTGAGAGAAATGAGACCATTAGAGATCAGGGAGAGATTAGTACTTCCCGACCAGATACGGAGGGAAAAGAGCCCATGGATGACTTCCATGCATCTATAGATATAGAGCCTAGAGTTCTTTTTCCATCCGCTTTAGAGAGACCTACACCTAGTGAGGATTCTAGGTTCTTCAAGATTTTAGAGCATCTCAAAGATCTTAAGGTCAATCTTCCTTTGATAGATGCGATCACTTCCATCCCATCTTACTCTAAGTTCTTTAAGGATCTTTGTACAAGGAAACGTAAGTCATCGAAAATTCCTAAGAAGGTGAGGCTTACGGAGAAGGTGAGTAGCATTTGTACCTCGGGCCTTCCGCCCAAGATGAGTGACCGAGCCTTCACCATTCCTTGTAGGATCCGTGAGACACAAATTGATCACGCCTTATTAGATTTAGGATCTAGTGTGAATCTTATTCCCTACTCTGTCATCGCCAGCCTAGGTCTAGGTGAGTTGTCTCCCACGTCGTTACTCTTGACTAGTGATAGGTCTGAGCGTAGACCTAAGGGTGTGATAGAGGACGTTATGGTTTAGGTAGGTGAGTTTGTGTACCCTGTTGACTTCATAGTGTTAGATATGGATTCGGGACACGACTCTAGACATTCTACACCCATTCTTCTAGGTCGCCCCTTCCTTGCCACCGCAGATGCTATTATCCATTGTAGGTCGGGGGTATTGGAGATGAAATTTGGGAATTTGAAATCCACTATGAAGGTTGCAGAGGCGATAAATAGGGCGAGTATAGGAGAGGAGGATGGAGAAGAGTGCTTTAGAGTGGATGTGATTGATTCTTGCATTGAGGATTTTATAGAAAAGACTATGACTGATGGAAATGATTTGAGAAAATTTGAGGAATTGATTTCTAGTTTTGATTTGGAGACCGTAGAGAAGAAATGTGTAGCTTCTACTTCCTTGATTGAGAGCTATTTGATTAATAAGTCACTTGAGGTTAATCCTTCTAGTCCCAGTTCTAGTGATGTACGCATTGATGATGCTGAGGCTAAGCCCCCCTTGGTTGAGCCTAGCTCTTCTTTAGAACTCAAACCCCTTCCGGATCATTTGAAGTATGCATTCCTAGGCTCTAGTGAGACCCTTCCGGTCATCATAGCTTCCGATCTTTTTAGTGAGCATGAGAAGCGTCTCTTAGAGGTCCTTAGGAAACACAGGAAGGCTATAGGGTGGAAAATTGATGATTTGCGAGGTATAGACCCCTCTGTTTGTATGCATCGTATTCACCTTGAAGATGGAGCCATTCCTTCTAGGGAGATGCAAAGAAGGCTAAACCCACACATGAGCGAAGTAGTTAAGAAGGAGATCATTAAGCTTTTATATGCAGGCATTATTTATCCGATCTCCGATAGTGAGTGGGTTAGCCATCCAAGTTGTCCCTAAGAAGTCCGGGATCACGGTTGTGGAGAATGAGAGAGGAGAGCTTATCCTACACGTACTCCCACGGGATGGAGAGTTTGTATTGACTATAGGAAGCTCAACTCCAAAACTAGGAAGGATCATTTCCCATTGCCTTTTTTAGACCAGATCCTAGATAGAGTAGCTGGGCATAGCTACTATTGTTTTCTAGATGGCTATTCGGGCTATAACCAGATCCTTGTGTTTCCTGAGGACCACGAAAATACCACATTTACTTGTCTCTATGGCACTTTTGCTTATAGGAGAATGCCCTTCGGTCTTTGTAATGCCCAGCGACTTTTCAGAGATGTATGATGGCCATTTTTAGTGACATGATTGAGAGACATTTAGTGATTTTCATGGATGATTTCTCAGTCTTTGGAGATAGCTTTGATGAGTGCTTGAGTCATCTCTCCTTAGTCTTAGACCGATGTGTGGAGAAGAACCTAGTGTTAAGTTGGGAGAAATCCTACTTCGTGGTGCAACGAGGGATAGTGTTGGGTCTTGTTGTATCATCTAATGGAATTCAAGTCGACCCAGCTAAGGTTGAATTAATTGAAAAGTTGCTTGTCCCTAAGTGTGTCAAAGATGTTAGATCTTTTCTAGGACATGCAGGATTTTATCGTAGATTCATTAAGGATTTTAGTCACATTGCACGTCCATTGTCTAGGCTCCTAGCACAAGATGTTCCTTTTGACTTTGATGATGAATGTGTTAGAGCTTTCAATAGGCTTAAATCCTTATTGTCTACATCCCCAATTATCCAACCACCTAACTACTATCTCCCATTTGAGGTTATGTGTGATGCATCCGATTATGCAATAGGAGCTGTTTTAGGTCAAAGGAAGGATAAGTTGCCCCATGTTGTATACTATGCTAGCAAGACCCTTGATGAAGCGCAAAAGAATTATACCACTACGGAAAAAGAGCTTCTAGCAATAGTCTTCTCTCTTGACAAGTTTAGGTCATACATCCTGGGATCCAAAGTGATTGTCTACACCGATCATGCGGCCTTGAAGTATTTGTTGTCCAAGAAAGAATCTAAGCCCCGCTTGATTAGGTGGTTGCTCCTCCTTCAAGAGTTTGACATAGAAATTAGGGATAAAAAGGGTAGAGAAAACTTAGTTGCGGATCATCTTTCCCGTCTTGTTAACGAGCCTTCTAATGATCTAGCCCCTTTTCATGATTCATTCCCTGATGAGCAATTATTTGTTGTCTCCTATCACACACCTTGGTTCGCTCATATTGTCAATTATCTTGCCACAGGGCGTTTTCCTTCCCATTGGGAGAAAAGAGAAAAAGATAGGTTCCTAGCACAAGTTAGGCATTTCTTTTGGGAGGACCCCTATCTTTTCAAAGTGTGTGCGGATCAAATGATTCGCGGTGTGTGCCCGAGGAGGAGTTTGAGAGTGTGTTGAGCATGTGTCATGATGAGGGTGTGGGGTCATTTTAGTGGGAAGAAGAGCGCATGAAGGTCTCGCAAAGTGGACTATTTTGGCCTACTCTCTTTAGGGATGCCTATGAATATTGCAAGAAGTGTTTTAGATGTCAACAATCCGGGTCCATCTCTAGGAGAAACATGATGCCTTTATCCCCTATTCTTCCTTGTGAGTTGTTCGATGTTTGGGGTATAGACTTCATGGGTCCATTTCCACCTTCCTTTGGGTGTCAGTACATTTTAGTGGCCGTTGATTATGTGTCCAAATGGGTTGAGGCTATTCCTACACGCACTAATGACCATAGGGTAGTGGTTAAGTTTATTAAAGAGAACATTTTCTCTAGATTTGGAGTCCCTAGGGTCTTAATTAGTGATGGGGACTTGCATTTTCGCCATAGGACTTTAAAGGTCTTGTTGAGGAAATATTCAGTCACCCATAAAGTAGCCACTTCTTATCACCCGCAGACAAGTGGACAAGTTGAGGTGTCCAATAGAGAGATCAAACACATTTTAGAGAAAACGGTTAGGCCCGATAGAAAAGATTGGTCTATTAGGCTAAATGATGCTTTGTGGGCCTACCGTACCGCCTTTAAGACTCCTATTGGTATGTCTCCATATAGATTGGTTTTCGGTAAAGCTTGTCACTTGCCAGTAGAACTTGAGCATAGAGCGTATTGGGCAATCAAAGCCCTAAATTTTGACCTGGCAAGAGCAGGTGAGAAAAGGAGGCTAGACCTAGCGGAACTGGAAGAGCTTAGATTCGAGGCATATGAGAACGCTAAACTTTATAAGGATAGGATGAAGAGAATCCATGATAAACACATTATTAAGAAATCATTCTCTCCTTTTGATAAAGTTTGGTTGTTTAACTCACGACTGAAACTCTTTCCAGGTAAGCTTAAGACGAGATGGGATGGTCCATATGTGGTGATGATTGCCTATCCTTCCGGAGCAGTCAAGATTAAAGACTTGAAGGATGGCCGAGAGTTGACGGTGAATGGGCAATGCCTGAAGCACGCATATGATCCGAGCATGGCTCGTGTGGAGGTTTTAAAGCTTCAGGATCCCGTCTATGGAAGTTGAAGATGAGATGGTATTTGCCTGGTGACGGCTTGGTGGTTAGCGCTACTAGGAGGCAACCTAGGTTCAATTTTGTAGTTTTGCATTGGTTTTACTTTCGTTTCTTTTTATTTTCTTTCTTTTATCTTTCTTGCACCCAACCCAAAGTGTGAATCCCAATCCTTTGTCCCATAAGATACACCACTGCTCATGCCAATGCAAGTATGCATAGGCAATGCTACTAATCTTGTTTTCTTTGTGAGTGTTTATGAATTGTGAGTTACAGGATTAGTAGTTTGGTGATTTATCGTTGGCATGGAAAGCTTTGAAGAAAATGCAAGGTTGTATCTATCCTTTCTCCACTTGTCCCCCCTGTTTGCACCCTATCCCCACCACCCTTACTTGTTGTGTAATGATGACTTGCTTGTTTTTGTTGTGCTTTGCTCTTTTTGCTTGAGGACAAGCAAAGTTTAGGTTTGGAGGTGTGGGAGTTTGGTTTTCTTGTTATATTTTACTTAGGGTAAATTGCATCATGCATATAAATGGTGAAAATTTTTCAATTTTGATGCATATAGAGTCATTTATTTCTTTGTTGATCATTGTGTTGGCTTTTGTGATTGACTCTATTGATTTATGAAGATGAGAAGCATTGTGGGGGAAGGAATAGAGTGGTTTGAAAACTAAGTCTTGGAGGGGATGCCCTTAAAAGTTGTGGGGAGTGAGGACCTTTAAGAATAACCCTTGTAGCCACTCCATAGCTTGGTAGGAAAGAGTGTTAAAAAAAAGGGGTTATTGATGTGAGTGCCCCTTCCTTGATTGGTTCTTGTTGATATGCCTAAATTTTTCTTTTTCTTCCTTTTTGAGAACACAATACAAAGCAATTGAAATTGTAAAAGAAAACAAAAAAAAAAAGGGTAAAAAGGTGCAAAAATCTATGAAGTGAAAAAGAGAAAAAGCCAAAGGCACCTAAAAGTTAATGAATAAGTGCATAAGTGACACAATGTCAACTTAGCACAAGTTATCATCTTTGTAGACATGTGAATAAGGCTTATAAAAAGCCATTATGTTTGTATACTCTCTCTTCTTATCTTTGAGGCTTGGTGTATGTTAGGGAGGCCATGTCAGTTGAGGGAGCACGAAATATCAATAATCCAAGTGCGTGAGTTAGAATCCTAGGTTTGTGGTGGATTGGCTACTTGGGAAATTCTCATGAGGAACGAGACCCCTTATGAGTAGAGGAAAGATCCAAAGAGGCTTAGGGATCTCTTCACAATAGGAATGCCCCTTCTTGTTTCTCAAATTAATACTGATAGCGAGTCAGTCCTTTAAGCAATCCATTGTATTAGCTTTAGAGATAAAACTTAAGGCTGAGCTTGCTTGAAGACAAGCAATGAGAAGGTTTGGGGGTGTTGATGAGTTGTGATTTGATGTGTGTTTGCATTGCCATTTACTTATATTTTAGAGGTGTTGAATGCTTATAATGATGCATTAGTGTAGTACTTTTGATAAGAATAGGCTTAAGCATGAACAAATGTGCATATTGAGTTTAAGAGGTAAATTGCTACACTAATTGCTTGTTTTCAATGATTTAGGTGAACTCTGGGTTAAGATAAAGACTGGACAATGAAAGGTGATGAAGATGGGACATGTATGGGGCCAAGAGAGAAGACCAAAGGCCGAAGAGATCAAAATTTGATGAAGGAAGTCAGTCGGACGACCAAGGAAAAAGAGCCGGTTGACCGTCTAGGTCGACCGGCCACTCCAGAAAGCTTCATCAAAAAGCCGGACAACCCTCCTTCAAGAGCCGGTCGACCTAGCTCCAGAGAGCTCCACTAGAAAGCCGGTCGAGTATTCCAGAGGCCGGTCGACCGGCTGTGCGCGAACCTATAAATAAAGCCCGATGCGGAAGAATTTAGGGGGAGCAAAAAACACGTACTTCACACCTAACCTCTCACACACTTAACCCTAATCTCTAGCCGCCTCCCACACCCTTTTCACACACTTTTCACCAAGAACCAAGCTTAGTTGGGAGGATTCAAACCCTTTGGAATCAAGATTGTTCACAAGCCGTGATCTAAATTCGCTAGGATGAAAGGGGAGTTTCGTTATATCTCTTTCATTCTATTTTCCATTATGTCTGAGTAGGCTTGTATAGGGTGATTAAACTTATGTAATGGGTTGATTTTATACTCTTATGATATGGGATATGATGGCTGAATATATATATATATATATATATATATATATGTTTTGATTTGTCTTGTTTAATTGGGTGTTCTTTCATTCATGTTTATGTGTTTGATAAAATGCCTAGATGAGTAACATGTATACAAATTGAAGTTTGTTTGTTACTAAACACATCTAATCCATGTATACTCATGTCTATGTGTTTATATGTGGATGCTATGAAGTGGGTAATGCTTTTATTCATGTCTATATGCGTATTTGCATGCCTAGTAACAAGCATAACTTTAATATTGCATATTTATGCACGCGCTAGCAAGTGAAATCCTGCTGGAGTGACTTTAGAATGACGAAGCATAATTTAGGGCTAGTCTAGGTCGAGTCTCCTTTGGCTTTAAATCCAGCCAATAGGTTTCAGGATAGATTTAGTCGACCTTAGCAACACTAGGTCTTGGCTTTAAACCCAGCCAACGGTTTAGGTACTAAGGTAGGTTCATTCTAAGCCGCCTAGGAAGTTAGTTAGTCACTCTTGAGGCCCTAGGTCATAAGGATCACGGCGTAGCTCTAGGAGGCACCGCATAGGGACGGACTCGCACCGAGTCCTAGGGGGAAATCAGGACATTAATTAGCAACCTAGTTAAGAGCACTTATGATAGTTAGCCATCATCCCTTAATCCCATAGCATTTGAGTATAGAATTACCCATTCATAAGTCGAAGTCACCCTATCCCTTTTCAATTGTTAGTTTCCTCTTAATCAACTTGTGTTTTCATTTGTTTTTTTTTTTATTCATAGTTTATTTTTATTTCGTTTACATAGAGCTCCCAATAATCCAAAACCTTCAGAAGTAAAATACATATAGTTTAGATCTTTCTTTTTAGCTCTTTTTAGAACACCAAGCATAGAATTCACTCACATTATTCACGCCTCCCTGTGGTTCGACACCTGCACTCGTACACACTATATTGCACGATCCGTACACTTGCAGGTCTTTTAGAGCTTGCTCTCGTAACACGACATCAATGCACTTTGTAAAATATAACTTTAGATACATATGACTATCCAAATTTGAATTTGGAAATGTTTGGAGTCAATAAGGTTCAAGAGTTGTACCAGAAATGGTCAATTCTGCATAAAATTTTAATTGACAACTCACATATGGTCGAGGTCTGCACCGTGGCAGACAACTGCACCCCTCGACCGTTAAAGGACTTAAGCAGTCGAGCTTCACTAAACACGGTCGACCTCATGGTCGATATTACACTAATTCAAAGTCCATTGACAGTCGAGATATATTCTTCTACGGTTGATTGCGTGCCTCTACCACTAGAGAGTATAAATTGCATTTTGAAAATAGTAATCTTGAGTTTGACTATTCTTGCCGGTTGACCCCTGTCGGTCAACCATTTCCTATCATAGCTCGACTGATTCCATTAACACAATTTGGATTATTGTCTGCTTCTGTAGGTTGACCTACCCAGTCGACCGGTAGCTCCTCTGCACCCGAACGACAGCTTTAGTTTGCTTCTTTTCTTCCGATCTTCATCCCTTAGCTCGCTTTTTCCTTATTTAAGCTCGAAACTTTTCAAATCCCTTTGCTCACTTCTTCTTTATTTAAGGTCAAAACTTTTCAAACACTCAACTAAACTATGAAATATGGCATTTAGTGTAGGATCTATGCACTTAAACATATTATGCACAAATATTGGCGACTATGCACAAATGACACATTAAATGCACATAAATAAGCTCTAAACACTTCAAGAATGTATACAATTAAGACCAACCAACACATACACATCAACATCCCCTAACCTTCTCCTTGCTAGTTCCTAAGCCTAAACCAAAGTCTATCCTCATGTTTTTCAAAGAGTTGCCAATTGCATTGACTTGAGATCATTTAAACGCTAGGGGTATAAGGGTTTGCTCCCATCATGTAAAAGCTACTCAAGCCTCTTTAGGTCCTTCTTTTAAGCACAAGGGGTCTCACTCCTTTTGGGGATATGCCAGGCATGTTTAAGCCACCACACCACAAAGGGTCAAAGCAAATACACACGCTTACCACCATCATCTTTCATTGCCTCTCAACATACCATTCGCCCTCAAATACAAACAACAAAAGGAATAATACATGAATGCTTAATTTCGACTACATAATGATCATTTGAGGCAAAGAGGAAGAGCTTATTCTCAATACATCGAAACACAACAGAAACACTTCTATCATTGTGACACTTATTCAAACACTTTTCTTTTTTTTTTCTTTTTTTTCTTGTCTTTTGTCTCTTTTTGTATTCTTTTTTTTTTCATATTTTTCACTTTTTTTTTCTTTTTTTGGTACTTCTTTGCAATTCATAGCACGAAACATCCAAGACTAAGGCATGCCAAGAGAACTGATTAGGAAAAGGGCACTTATATCAAAACCCTTAATGTTTATTCACCTTTTACCTAAGTCATAGGGTAACTACAAGGTATATTCCTAAAGTTGTTCACTCCCCAGAGTTTTCTCAAGGTATCTCTTAAAAGAACTCAGTTCACCTTACATTCAAGTCACACTCCACATATACACCTTATTGTCTCCATTCAATCAAGTCAATAACAAAAGTCAACTCCTTCACCAACATGGAGATAAACAACTCAAAACATGAACGAAAATAGAAAAATTTAACCAATTTTGAGCAAAAACAAGACATGCCACGCATCTACCCCATAATGATATAAATAATAAAGGGACAACCGCACTCCTAAACCTAAACTTTGCTTGTCCTCAAGCAAATAGCATCTCAGCACATAGGCAAGAAACATGAAATATAAATGGGAAATATGGAAAGAGTAGATAAGGACAAGAAAGGGATAGAGCAATACAACCTTGTGTACATGAGACTTCATAAATGTTAACGATGATCCAATTATCTACTAGCATGCTTCTTAGTAAAAAGCACAAACACTCAAAAAAATGAAGAAGAGATTAGTAGACAATGCCATGCAAGTCCATATTGGCATTCAAAATGATTCAATAAGGATGTATGCAAAAGCTATACGGATTGATGCACTAAAGATGGCGAAAAGAAAGCAACAAATAAAGGGCAAACAAGCTAACCTACTAAAAAATGAAATCAAACAAAAGATAGCCTAAATTACTAAAAGACAAGAAAAACAAAATCAAGCAAAAGCAAACTAATCTACTAAAAACAAAAGCAAATGAAAGACAAGAAAAAGCAAGGAGAATAAAAACAAGTCTAGGGTGCCTTTTAGTAGCATTGGATTTTATGCCCCCAGTCGCGCACCAATGTTAGAGCCAAATATGTTTAAAGTCCTTTGGCACAAATTGCTAGATATCATTTCAGCATATGTAGTAAAGGGAAAAGGATCATGCAACAAGTGCCTATGTTTAAGACATGAAAAATCAACATTTTGCTCATCAATTAACCACCCAATGGCCTCCTGCTTATGGTCTATGGCTAACACACACCCTTCTATTAGGTAGGTGATAAATCCAATGCATACAAAGTGGAAACGTGTGTCCTAGTCCTATATGCTCATGCTCAATGCAAGAGGGCACAAATGTGAGCTGCAAAACATGAGGAGTCTCAATGGAATGGGGATGAGCAAGGACAACATCTAAAGTCTTTCTAACTCCTCAATCTCTTCATTAAGGGTAAGGTTAGAAGGAGGAAATGAAAGAAACACAATTAAGAGGCCAAAGAAGCCAACACAAGACACTCAATCTCCTTAACTTCATCCAATAGGGTGAGCATGGGTTGAGGAGGTGAAATAAACTCAACTAACTCCTCATCAATCAAACAAGTATGCTCAGCAGAAGTATGTGTACCTAGCTCCCAAAGTGTAGAATCAGAATCAAATTGAGTGCTAGGTTTTCATCAAGATTATCCTTCAAATGTGTATGAAGGACTAAAGTCATTAATTTGTAAAAGAAACCTTTTCTCTAGGTTAATGACTCATATTTTTTGGGAATATTAAAAAAATTTTATATATCTTTAAAAATTATAGGGTTGGTATATGAATTAAAGAATCTATATTTTTTTCATATTATTTTGTACATTCTTCTTGTAATTCATTGTCTTTTGACAAATTTTTGTAGTTTAGAAATATTTCGCTCGAAGCAAAAAACATTGATTGGGCGAAAGGGGTTCTAACCTTTTCGAAAGGGGGTTCTAACTTCCAATCTCCTTCGCCTCCCCCAAAGCAATTTCATATAGCCAAACTCTTACGAAATATTTGTAGTAAATGCACTAAAAAAATTTATAGTTTTGTTATAAAAATTTTGTACTTCCTTAGTTTAAATTTATAATCTTTTTCTTAATTATTTGTAGTTTAGTCTTCTTTAACATAATTATATTAGTTTTTCCAGGCCGAAAAATTTTTGCCTGAGCAAAGGTAGTTCACACCTACTTCAAAAAGGGTTGGAACCCCCTTAGCCCTAGCGAAGCACTTTTGACTAGAGCAAAGTTCTTTTGACTGGAGTAAAGCTCAAGAACTTTTAACTCTCAAGATTTTTGGGACTTTGGGCAAAGATGCTTCGATTAAGGTGAAACACACTAGAAAGATTCGCATGGGCAAAACAAGTCCGCTCGAGTGAAACTCATGTTGCACGTAAACGTTATTTGTTCAATTAAAGTGAAACTCTTTTGCTTAGGGAGAAATGCATAGGAAAAATCTTTGCACGAGTGAATATCCTCCGTTCAGGCAAAGCTCATAAGCATATGTAAAAAAGACTGAACTATGAAAATTTATGAAACAGTTATGAATTTCGTCGTGGTATGTGTACAAATTTTTATAAGGAAAGCTAATTTTCAATATGTATAATATAAATTTTTGTAAAAGTTGTAAGAGTTTTGCTTGGGCAAAATTTTGTGAAAATAGAACAAAATTATCAAGATTATAATTTTGTAGAATAACGTTCAGATATACATAGCAAATTATACATTCTTCAATATGAAATTGTGAAAAGACTAAACCATATTGACTATGAAAAAGGCTAATCTATATTGACTATGAAAAAGACTAAACAGATGGTAAGTGATCTTACTGCATAAGTACATAGCTTTTTTCTTTTATATATTCATTGTAGTAATAAGATGTTTATTCAATGTATGCGGGTCCTTTTCTTTGAATACTTTGTTTTGTGCAATAAAACAAGTTTGAACGAAACTCAAGTAATTATGTAAAATGACTTTCTTCACCCAATCAAACATCTTGATAGAAGATTTTGCAACCCACTATATGTATTGAAAAATTCATAGAATTTCTCTCAATATTTATGCACCTATGTAAGAAATTAGTAATCTTTTCACAATTTTTTTAGTTTTTGTGTATGTGATGAAAAATCTATACTTTTTATATAGTAATTTCATAGTCAATTTTTATACTACACACAAATTCATATTGAAGAATGTCTAGCTTGTTTATAACAATCTATACGTTATTCTATCAAATTATTAATCTTGATATAGTCCACTATAAGTATTGGAAAATTTATAGAGCTTCTATTAGAATTTGTATATCCACCTAAGCCTTTGCTAAAATATGTAAATTGTGTATAAAATATTTGTAGTGTATAACATAAAACATGTTTTATTCATCACCAAATCGTGATAATGAAACATATATGTGTAGAGCATAAGGAAAAGGATGTTTCATTTCCTTCTAATTCCTGTGTTATCCATAAATTCTACTAAAAGACAAAATAAAACACTTTATAGCCTAACCTGATTTTCATTTATTTTATTTACATTATAATACAAAAGCTTATCTATAGTTAGTTAATACTTAAACATTTTCTCACAATATTCTAGTTGTAAAAAGAACACAATGCAACATAAATTTTGGAGTTACACAAACAATAATGAGCCATGTGAACTAGTAATAGCTTATTGTGAACTCAAAATAGTAAAAATAAATGCCAAAAAACAAAATAAAGCATAAAGCCAACTTAATAAACCACGCAATGAAGTTTCAAACCATTAAATTGAAACATAAAACCCTAAGAGTTTGTTTGGGCCAGCTTTTGGAGACTCAAAAGTGGCTTTTAAATAAAAGTTAAAGCAGAAAAAAGCTGAAAAACCAAAAGCTCCAAATTAAAGCTTTTCAGAAAAGGCTTTTGAAAAGTTGTTTTTATGTCATATCAAAAATTATTTTTTTTCATTTTTTGTCAAAAATACTATTTTATATTTTTTAAAGTCCAATATTACGCTCAAAACAACTAAAATCTTAACTTTTAAAATATTGAGCCAAACAATCGACTGCTTTTATTCAATAGCACTTCTATCCAAAGTTCTACTGCTAAAAGTTCTACAGCTCAATAGCTAAAATCACACAGCTAGGCCAAACAGAGCCTAAATCTAAAATATACATCTATATTAAAATATACATAAGTTCATAAAATAAACACGTAAATATAATATATTTATAATGTTAACTCGCATTGTTTTCACCATGTAGGATGAACCAAAGAGTGAGAAACAAAGCCACGAGCTAAGAAGAAGCAAGGGAAAAGACACCAAAAAAAGTGGTACGAGAAGACACTGGAAGAGAGGAAAGAGTTGGTTGGGACAAGCAAGATAGGAAGATGAAAGAAAGAGGAATGTAAGGGGAAAGAAAGCACGCGTTGGGTGAATTGGGGGAAGAAAGGGGAGGAAAGAGAGAAAGAGAGAGAGAAAGAGAGAGAAGAGTGAAAAAGGACCAAGTTAGAATTCGATAGTCAAAAAATCTGACAACTAAATTAACGGTGTAATTGTAAAGTAGATAAGAATGTAGAAGTAATTTACCTACAACCTAATTAAATTGAAAAAGAATTGAGTTCATCATTCAATTCAATGCCTCTTATTATCTGGACTTATCTATAAAATACACATGCGTCATGCAAGACTTATATTGTTTGGCTACACTATCCCAATGACATGCGTATGTTTAATTAGGTGGTGTCCTTTGCAGATAAACATGTGTCCATGAGTTATGACGCTGCATGAATCCATGGTTTTTTGGAAATTTCAATGTGAAAGAAACCACCTCTAACGCCCACGTTGTGTTTGATCTCATGTGCATATAGATAGAGCTTTCCTAGGTTGCCATCTCACACAAATTTCACACCATAAAAAGCAAGAAAAAACAAGAGAAAAGGAAAACTTTATCATCTCATAGCTCACAAGTGTCTACTTTTTGCAGTTGGAGACGGGTATGAAATTACTCGTGTTGTTGTTCACGTTGTAGCACTCGTCCATTTTATGACTCATTTTGATATTTCAAACAAATTGAGATTTATATGCATTCTATCCTACAACTTTAATATGTATTAATTTACTTTGAGTGCAAATGTATGGCTTGGGATAAGGCAATATGTATCTTATTGATGGAGATTCACCCATCGCGTTCGAATAGGTTTTCCATTCTATCTCAATTCCCAAAACATTTTTTTTTTTTTGGTTTGGTCCTCCTTGTGCTCTTAAATTTTGCTCTATATGAATTATAAGACTTGCATATTGGGTGTGCTTGCAAGTAGAACACGAGGCCAAGAACAACCGGTGTCCAATAATTCTTTCTAATACATAACATACCCGTACTATTTTCTCCACAATATTTTCAATACTCATATAAAAATATCAATAGTTCATAAAATTCACCTTTTTGTATTAATGATGAATTTCAATTGGGATTAATTATTCAATTTTTTGCATGGATATTGTTGGGATTGTATGCCTTAAAAACCACTTGTACATGGATATCGAACTAGACATTTGATCATTACTTATATTTATGAGTATCTTAATAAATACTATCTCTAGTATAAATGTGTGATATATTGTAGAAGGTCCAATGATATAATCTAATAACTTAGGTACGCAGTAAGGTTAGATGCACAGTAGGTCTAAGTCTGGTTTTGGATATATCATAAAAAAGTGTCTATAGCTAGATTGTTATGTTAGGCGCTTTACCAGGATAAGGCCATAGTAGGCGAGTCTCCCGATAGGGATGATTTACCTAGGTTATTGAAGGGTCTTTCTAGACTTCGCGCCTAGTAAGTATGTCACGCATTGAATAAGACCATCATGAGTATGTCTTTTGGGACCGTGCCATCATATACAAGGACAAGATATTTACTTTTTTCAAGTGACCAATGCTCTTAATCTTGAGCGTATATGGATAAACTGGCGAAGTTAGGGTGTAGCACTTTAATGTTACCATAAGGAGAGGTCTTGTGTGATAAGATTGTTTGCCTCGTACATTGGGTGTTGTATTCTAATCAATTGGGAAATGCATATGCAACAATAGAGTCTATGTGCCCCATGGATCTATCCTATTAGTCATCATAAATCTAGATATAGTGGTATTACCCTTCAGGGGTATATTGGTCATTTGACTTATTAGTTGCTCCCTAGATCAAGAGATCCATAAGTAGTCAGTGATCACTTTTTGGACTAAAGATTCCAAGGTTTCATATGTAATCTTGGAGGTGATAGTACTTGAAAGGATTGGCCCTAACTACAGGTATACATAGAAGGGTATTTTGGTCATTTCATTCAGTTGGTTGGTTAATTGATATGACTTGTTCCTACTTAGCCAGAAATTATCATTGAAGTGAGACTTTGGCATTTTGGAGGAAATAGACCGGAGTCAAAATGGCCTTGATGTCACCGAAGTGATGGCAAGGGCATTTTGGTCATTTTGAGAGCTAAGGGTAATTATGACTTTTGGTCCCTTCATTAATCATATTTCTAATTACATGTAATTAATTGAGATCATCTAATTATATGGATGCTTTATTGAGATATAAATTTAATAGAAAGGGAAAAAAGATTTTATCTAAGTTTTTCCTTGTTAAATTTATAGGTATCTCAATATGACAAGTAGGTCCCATGAAATTAGATATTATGGAGTAGGAGATAGAAAAATATATCTTTGATATCTTATTCATAAGGCATATTCCATTTCTAGAAAAGGTATAATTGGGAACTTCATTGTTTTTAGGACTTTACCCAATACACACTATATATAGTGAGCTTATGGCAAGACCCACTTGAGTCTCTTTACAAATTTAGAATAGGTGTGCAAAAATTTTCACATAACACACCTAGAGCAGACACAACTCTATAGATCTTCATTATTATCTTTCCTAAGTGCTTGCCCACTATATAGCACTACACATCCAAACTACTAGAAGGTGATCATTGTGAAGAAGATCAATTGAGAGGCTATTTTGTGAAGCTTTTACAAAGCAAAGAGACCATCCACTTATATTTACTAGACTTTGAAGGCATGATAATCTATAGCTTATGGAGTAGCAATCTTGGTCCTACCAGATACATCCTTAAGGAGTAGGTGACCACAATATGAACCATATATTCGGTCATCAACCAGGAAAGAATGCTAATCAAGTAGAGCAAAATAACTTTGTGAACTACACTGGCATATTTAATGAGCTGCCCCCGCTTTATGCTTGAGACATCCCAAATGAATATGATCCCAATACTACAGCCCTATCTACATTCACAATGCAAGACTACATAAATATTTCAACTGTAACGTCATGACTTCTAGGGTATATGTCAACCATGATGATTATAGTACATTAAGACCCACCACTTGGTAATTTTGCTACATGGAAGTCATATATGCCAACCAAGATTTTATTGGCTTAAGGAATACATATATGTGTATATTATACATATATATAAAACCTTATATATAACTAGTCATCTCTAAGCCCGTGCTTCACACGGATCAATGTTTTTATATAATTCTCAAAAATATGTAAATCGTTTGATCGGATAGTGAAATTTAAACTATTTTAAATATAGAAATTTTGAATTAGAAAATTTGAAATATTTGGAATAAACAAATTTTGAATTAATAATGAGAAGGAGTAGAAGAAATAAAACACAGGAGGGGATCATTTGCTGACAAAAGCTTTTTGAACATCTCAAAATTGTAGAGGACTTTTCTCAATTGCCTTCAATTGAGGCCATTTTGTCTTCATTCATGGTCTTCTAGTATCTTTTTATTTTGTTTCTTGTATCCCATGCTTTCCATAAGTTTGTTGAGTTTCTTTTTTTTTTTATGGTTTTTATACTTTTTAAACATGCTATAAATATGAATTTCGTACTTTTATTTTTGTAATTTTTATATTTGTTCCTTTGTGTTCTTATTGTGTAACTAATAAAATAGAGCCAATAATAATTAAAATCATTGGTTTTGCCTCAAATTAAGAGATAATTAAGACGATCCAACACCTTCTATGAGTTCTTAAAAGATAATTACTGTTAAATTTTTTATATGTTCTAGATATCTTATAGATATAATTTTATGTGTGTTTTTTCTTCATTTTGTGTATTTTTTCATTTTAGAAATCCTATAAACATGATCTTTTATATTTGTTATTGAGTAATTATTAAAAGCAAAGCCCACAAAAATAAAACATTATTCATGTGGCCTCAAATTAGAAGATAATTAATATGATGTGTCATTTCCTAAGGCTTTTTGAAAGATGAAATGGAATATTCTAAAACCTCTTAAATTTTTTAGGTATAATTGAAATAATAGTACTGTATAAATATTATTTTGAAAATTATTAATGATAAACATTGAGTAAATAGTTTATGATAATATAAAATAAATCTGGAAAAGAATAAATAAGAATTTTTAACATGTATATTATGAAGAATATGAAATGAACAAAGATAAATTACAATTATAACTACAAAGCGAATAAAGTTCCTGAAATTGATTCAATGTCTGAACTCTTTCGACTATAGAAAACTACAAATACAAGAGCTATGTAAAACTATATGCTGCTACCTAAGGAGCAGAGTAAGATTTGCTTCTTGGTGTGTCTTGTATCACATTAGGAGACCGCTATATAGGTGCTCAAAGAGATAAAGTCTTCAATATCATATTCATAGAGGAATTCCAAGAGTTGCAAAACTTCCAAGCACTAATCACATACTCAATATCATGGAAAACTTCTAAAGGACTCACAACCCCTTGGAATTTCATATCCAACTTAACGGGAAAATCAAAACTCTCAAAATAATTAATGATGAGAAAATCTCTAATTTTTCATTCACTTTCAACATATTATATATTAATCTGAACAAGTTAAAACATTAAGGACTTATTTTAAAAAATAAAATATTAAGGACTTATTTTAAAAAATAAAATATTAAGGACTTATTTTAAAAAGTGACAACATTAAGGACCAGTGACATAGTTTGCTTCTGGAAA
Source organism: Cordia subcordata (assembly GCA_028554755.1). Taxonomy (NCBI): domain Eukaryota; kingdom Viridiplantae; phylum Streptophyta; class Magnoliopsida; order Boraginales; family Cordiaceae; genus Cordia; species Cordia subcordata. The sequence continues at coordinate 14,325,615 of JAPTOF010000010.1, read as the reverse complement.
ATTAATAACTTTTAGATGAAAATGATTATATATAGACATAGATATATAGATTAGCTTTTAAAACTGATTATTAATTTGTTATAAACATATAGTTATAATTAGCTTTAAAAATTGATTGTTATTTTATTTTGTTACAAATTCCTACTTTTATAACCTTATAAAGGAAAGATAATATGGCAAAATAGGAGGCATTATGAAGGTAACATGACACGGCATTATGAAGGTGACATATCATTCACATGCAGGTGATGTGGCATGCTGTTAGAGATTAAAAAAGTTGATATGTCATAGAGAGAGCTCAAAAATTAGCCAACGGAACAACTTTATATATATATGTGTGTGTGTGTGTGTCAACTTCTAAAGCTTTGAGGTATAATCTTTTATATACATATACATATATATGTGTACATATATATTTATATATATACACATATATATATACACACATATATATATACACACACAACATAAATAGAGTATTTTAATTCTAATTCCTCGAATTTCAAATTCTATTACATTTTATGTTATTTTCGTTTAAATTTAAATTCTGATCAAGAAAATTTACTGAAGAAAAATTCTCAAAAGAGAGGAAGCAATGGGTTTGTTTTAAAAATGTATAATCAAACGTATGTTTTATGTTTAAACGTATAACTAAACATATATCTGAATAGTTAAAAGTAGTCCCTAATAAGTCTTTAAGCTCACAAATTAAAGGTGATTAGAAGTAATCATTAATATTTTTTTTAAGCTCATAAACTAAAAGTGATGCGGCAAAATGTGATATGATGTGGCATGTTAGTAGGGATTTATACATGTGATGTTGCAAGTTATTAAAGCTCAAAAAAGCTGACGTGGCAACCATAAAGTTCACTTGTTATCTTGTGAAATAACTTTGTATATATAAGTATAGATATAGATGTTACAATTACTTTATTTACCACCTAGGAGGGCCTTAGTTTTCATTTTGAAAGGTTCGTAAAATGCTTAAACAGTCATATTGCTATTAATATAAACATGAGGCAATCTATTTTTGTTATCCCAAGTATATTGTGCTTTATCTAACTCTATTATGTTTGTGTTTTATCCCAAAGGTTTAACTGTTTAAATTGATCTGATCATCTACCTATCTTCATAATTCATTTAACGCATCGTGTTACTTGAATATATTTTTTTAATGCTTACATACCAAAAAACCTATAGTAATTCTAAACACCATGTTAGCATATTCGGACACCTTTTTAAAAATAAAAAACAACACAACTCATACCCTGTGCATAGCATGGGCCCGAAACTAGTATAAGAGGGTGTTTGAATTGGCTTAGTAAAAAGCTAATGAACATACTTTTAATTTTAAGCGGCTTCTTTCAATTTTCAATTTTAATTAGTTACATATTTGAATAAAAATTATAGTTATAAAAAAAGTATTTATATATTTGGTTAAAGAGAGTTGAAAAGTGATTATGTTATTAAAATAACTACTAACTATATAAAAATAAAATTAAAAAGGTAAGTATAAGATAAAAGAAAAAAGATATTTCAGTGATAAAGATAAAAAGGTAATGATAAAATAATAAATAATTTAGTGAAATTTATTTTTTTTAAAAGCACTTAAAGTCATGAAAAGTAAAAACTGTAGCTAGAGAGCTTTTTTTTTTTATACTTAAAGTCACTTACTAAAATTTTTTTTATTAAAATAAATACTTTTATTAACTTAATTAGACTTTAAATAAATTTGATAAAAAAAAAAAAACCCAGTCACCTCCAATTCTAAATTGATGTAAGAGCTTCTCCTTGATACGACGTACAATTTTACGAACTGAAGACACGTCTTTGCAATGAAATGACGCACTCGAGACAAAATTAAAAAAAATTAATCAACACCTGCAAAGATTGACCCAAATCCCAAACGAAACACTTTGTAATTATTTGCACCAAGCTAACTTAAAAACATAATCCTTGTAAGATTATCTGAACTCCCTAAAAAATCCCTCAACTTTACTTATAATGTCAACCATGCCCCTCGATTCAGACAGACAATCAACGACTCCGTTTGGTCCACCCGCCACCGCCACCGCCACCGCCGCCGCCACGTCCGCCGTCGCAGCCAGCAGCAGCGGCCGCGACTGGTTCTTCCCATCACACTCCTTCATTCACTCGTCGCACGTCCCCAGAAACCCCATCCGCAGATTCTCTTCTCCTTACCCCAAACGCACCTCCCCTAGCCCTACCCCTACCCCGACGACGTCGTTTCACTCTCCAACGACGCCTTCTTCTTCCTCATCTCATTTCAAGTACGCCGGTGTGCGACGTCGTTTCGATAATAGCTTTGCTTGTGATGATCAACGCGGAAATGAAAGGTCAACGAGGACGAATGAGAACAATATTGAGCCGAAGACCAACGACGCCGTTTCGGAGGAGAAAGCAATGCCGTCCTCCAAGAAGAGGTTTACAAGTCACCGGTTAAATCTCCGGTGGCGTATGATCTTTTCTATTGCAGTTAAGTGTCATTTCATCGCTCTCTTTTAGCCATTTTTTTTTAAAAAATTCTTAAAACGATAAGAATTTTATTATGTATTAATCACTTTTATTATTTAAGTTTTATATTGCAGGGTTTTCGATTTTTTTTTCTTTAATTGATTGTATTTACGAGGTTTGTTTGGATGCAGGTGTTGGTCACTGTGTTATCGTCTTTGGTGCACAAGAATTTTACCTTACAGAATCAAGTTACTGAATTACAGGTAGGTAATGCAGCTATATGTGTGTGTGTGTGTGTGTGTGTGTGTATAACTTTGTACGAACGACAAGAAATATATTGCTTGATAATGGGGAAAAGTTTTTATAGTGTGTTTGTTTCCTTTTTTTTTTTAGTTTTTCCTCCTGGGTGATCAGTGATTCTTGTGCTTGAGTCATTTAAGTGGTACACTTAAAGGAGAGGTATAACAGTACTAATAAGAGGCAAAAGCAAAGGTCTGAGGGTGTATTTTCAAGTGTTGTTCTATATATATATATGTATATATATATTTGTCTTGATGGATTGTAATTTTTTTTAATATAATAGAAAGATAAATGTACACAAAATTTTGTGGGGTAATGCGTGTTGTGTCTATATATGTATTAAGAGATTATATTTTTTAGAAAAATAAAAAAGAAAGACAAAAATATACAAAAACTTTGTGGTGTAATGTGTAGTATATCTCTATATTGGTGGATTATAGTTTTTTTTATAGAAAATAGAAATGACAAAAATATATAAAAATTTTATTATGTAATGTGTAGTGTGCCTATGTATTGGGGAATTTTTTAATTTTTTTAATAAAATAAAAGGACTAAATGTCTTTATTACTAAGGCTTTGTTTGGAACAATTCAATATCATAGGAGAATCTGGGTGATGTAAGAAGTTCATAGGAAAGTTTGGGTTTTGACCAATATCTCATGGGGTAAAATGGGATTAACTCCACTGCTATTTACAGGGTAATGCTTGCCGAGGTTGGACACAACCAGTGGCCTCTCTTTTTTTTCCCCCCTCTCTCTTGGGGTTAACAAGAGGCTGTAGGAACTGATGGGTGCATGCTCAATCTGGCAGTGGTTACCTGATTCAGGGCGGGTGATTGGGTCAAGATTTGTTTTTTGCGTGTGGGTAGTGAGGTTCCTTTTTCCTTTTTCTGGTTAAAAGATTTTCCTTTTTATTGGGTGCCTCTGATCCTTTTATGCTCAGTCTTTTTTTTTTTTCTCTCCATCAAAAGGGGAAGGAAAGGATGTTGGTCAGCAAGAAAGAAAGGGAAGGATGTTCTTCAAAAAGATTAGAATATACCTAACTAACTTTTTTCTGTTGACAAGTAAGAATATACCTAACTATTTGAAATTGTAAAGTATGTAAAGGTTATTTTACTAGCTTCAGTTCATCCTAACCTTTCTTTCCTCACCTTGTCGTATTCAAACTAGAAAACATGAAATTATTTCCTTTCCTTTTCCTTCGTCTTATGTTTCTATACACATGCAAGACCTCCCTTTCTTCATGATTTTCCTGTATATTCCCTTCCTTTCCCTTCCTTTCCTTTCCCTCACTAATTCAGACACAGTGGAAAGGATGATGAGTGAAAAGACTAAATATATGAAAATGTTAATTTTTTAAACTGTTATCTAGATTATCATTTCCTTTCCTTTCCTTTCCTTTCCCTCACTAATTCAGACACAGTGGAAAGGATGATGAGTGAAAAGACTAAATATATGAAAATGTTAATTTTTTTAACTGTTATCTAGAATTATCATTTCCTTTACTTCCCAGAACAAACAAGAAATAGAATAATCCTTTCAATTCCTTCCATCCTCTTTTGCCATCCAGATGGGGAAACTTCCTTTACTTGTGGGCTCCCTGCAACATTAAGATTTGGCAACAGAATACACTTACTAGCAGCAAGTGGGTCTCGTATTAAAAAGAAGCCATCAGTATTAGTGAAGATTTAGGTGATTACATTATTGGTGACTGTCAAGATTACTGGCACCAGAATACACTTACTAGCAGCAAGTGGGTCTCGTATTAAAAAGAAGCCATCAGTATTAGCGAAGATTTAGGTGATTACATTATTGGTGATTGTCAAGATTACGGAAGGGTGAATATATAAATGTAGATATTTGCACAAAATGTGATTATTTTAACTTTGTTGAAGAATATTTTAGTTATTAATGTATATCCTTATCTTATGGTATTGAATTAGGCAATAGTCTAGATTAGGTAATTAGTCAAATTGGTTTCCTTGTTATTCTAGTTTCCTTCGAATTCTAGTTACCTTATTAGTTTAGCTTCTATTCTTGCTCACCAACTTATCATGCCTATAAATAGGCTCTTTTATTGTATTCGTGGATGATCAACAATTTACAATGTAGTCTTTATAAGTATTTCGCTTCTAGAGCCACCATTGGTGGTGGCTCCAACCATCTTCAGTACTTTCATATTTTCTTTCCATATTTTATGTTTTATATATTTTCCACATGGTATCAGAGCCATCCTCCTGGTGGCTTGTTTCCTTTAAAAAAAAAAAAACCCAAATAGACATGTCAGCCTACGGGTCTCACGTCAATCCAAGCAGTCGTGTTAGCCTACAAGTCACACGACTATCCAAATCTAAATCTAGATCCACATTCGGATCCAAATCCAAGTCAAATCCAAATCCAATTCCAGTTTCTAATTATTATCCAACTCCAGTCCAAATCCAAGTCGAATTCAGTTTTCAGTTACTATCTCAATCTAAGTTCTGTCTAATGGTTGTGGGGATTCATAACAACAAAGTGGTGCACACGATCCCTAAATTAATTCAAATTCCATTCCTCCAAGCTGTAAGCATGGTTAGACAAGTTGTGGTGACAGTGGTGAATTTCGAGTTAGATGAGCCATGGTGACCGTCCCTTCGATCAAGATCAAGTTTTTTTTTGAAAACCTTTCAAACTCAATGTCATATCTCAAATACCACATTGAGTTTGAGAGGGGGTGTTGAAGAATATTTTAGTTATTAATGTATTTCCTTATCTTATGTTATTGAATTAGGCAATAGTCTAGATTAGGTAATTAGTCAAATTGGTTTCCTTATTATTCTAGTTTCCTTAGAATTCTAATTACCTTATTAGTTTAGCTTCTAGTCTTGTTCACCAAGTTATCATGCCTGTAAATAAGCTCTTCTATTGTATTCATGGATGATCAACAATTCACAATGTAGTCTTTATGAGTATTTCGCTTCTAGAGCCACCATTGGTGGTGGCTCCAACCATCTTCAGTACTTTCATATTTTCTTTCCATATTTTATGTTTTATATATTTTCTACAAACTTGAAGTCACCATATGCCACAACTTTATTTTTGGGCTGGACAACAAGGAGAAATGGATAGTTGCTCTTCATAATTTAATAATCTATCAAGAAACTGACTTATTTATAGGAGGGGAGCGGTTGAAACTCAATAAATGAACAACTGTTTTTGATGCACTATATTTGGATAATATTGTGTGTGCAATCCTATTGTTGATATATTAGACTTGAGGTGAGGACCAGTGTTTATTGTTGTTCATTCAAAATGTACGTTTCCGTAAACAATGTTTTATACTAAATTTTTTAAGCTTTCATGTACACATTTTTAGAAAATCGATTTTTGAAGCTAATTGATTGTAATGAAGCGATGCTCCTTGTGACTGAAACCTTCTCTCTCCGAATGTATTATAGTTTAGATCTTTCGAGAAACAATATTGCAACAGATGTAGCATGCTTGACTGGCAAGCTCTTAAAATCTGGTATGTGGAAACAGATTAGTACAAGCATTTATGAGAGGACATTTTTATGAGAATACACTGTCGGTAAACTCATGTGGAAACTGAATTTCTAGCGACTATGGGAAGTGTTAATTCTGAAGTTTCTCAGATAGAGATTCTGTCGTGAACAATGATTTTAGTATCAGAGTCCTCATTTGTGAAAGCATACAATGAATGATCTGAAGCCAGTTTGTAGAAAATAACCTCGCTTGCACTGCTTGGAGATGCTTGATTCACTAAAGGAAAACAAATTGCACTCTATGCCTTGGGAAATCTTATAAAGAGTTGCCACTAGCTTTCCAATTTAAGAGAACTTAACCTTAACTACTTGAATCTTGAAAGCAGAAATTAAGGTATTGACCACCATTTTGGAATCCGTGCTAAGAAGCATCTCTCTCTCTGTGCAAAAGCCTTAGAATGAACCTTTGTCTCTGATAAGTAATATTACACTTCATAGTTCTTGATCGACAACAATTATAGTTTTCCAATCAATACGCATTACTGAAAGACAAAAAAAAAAAAGACTGAAAAATATCTGAAATGTATTTTATTGACTGAGTTGGTATATTCCAATAAGCAGAGCAGCATGTACAGCTGCTAGATTACTCATAACGGATTCTGTTACGAGTTTTCACAACTCATCTCTGACAGAGTTAGTTGTTATTCCACTAACTGTAACTAACTCCTCGTATAACTCCTATAACTACCTAACAACCAGCGAGCTTTATTTGCTTCAGGAGTGTTATGCTTGGTGATCGAGATCCTTGTGCCTTTGTCAATAACTGAGCTAATTTGCCTTTTGCTGTGCTAGGGAGTATGGATTAATTATTGACATGTGAAGCATAAAATATGTCCATTATAAAGTGTATACTTAAGAAGAAGTGATGTTCTAGAAATTATGGAAGAAATGCTGATTATTAGATACAGGCCCTAGATGGGTGGATTGACTACTATTATAATGGAGTGTGTGTACACTATTGTATCCAAATCTTAACTATGTCATCTGTTTAAGTCTCCCATGAGAATTTAAAGTTCGGAGCTTATTGTAGTTGATAGTTGACATTATTTGAATACAGCAAAATCATGAGTTCTTTCATGTGATGTATCTAGTTTGACAATTTTGGATTTTGATCACTTCATTATTGATCCTTTGAACATATAGAATAACTCAAGTCCAGGGTAAATTCGAAAATTGTACTCTGTGTAAGTCATGAAATTCTAGAATGGCATTCATCCCTTAGCAATTTTTTGAATCATGAGTGCAGAGTTGTCCTTCATAGCCTTTTCTGATTATGCTTGAATGCTAGAAACCTAGAACAACAACTACCACTTTGTAAATCTGATCTTCTTCCACATTTATTTATTTCCTGACGCCATTCATTTTCTTCTATATACAGGATCAGATTTCCCTGCTGAATACCCGACTACAACTTTGTAACTTGTTGGAATCTGTAAAGTTTACTGATTCCACACCAGAGTATGCCAATATTCATCACAGTAAAGGCTTGAAAAGTATGGCGCTAGTTGTCTCACTCACATTGTTATCGCTCCCTCTTCTCTTTTTCAAATATTTCGACATTGTCTTGTACTCCAGAAGATCTCCATTCGACAGTGGCACTGACAAAGTATCTTTTAGCAAACAGCTAGCTTACAAAGTGGACATATTTTTCTCAGTCTACCCGTATGCTAAGCCGCTGGCTTTGTTAGTTGCTACCATTCTCTTGATTTTTCTTGGAGGGTTAGCACTTTATGGTGTGAAAGATGATAGCCTAGCAGATTCCCTTTGGTTATCTTGGACATATGTAGCAGATTCAGGGAACCATGCTGACTCTGAAGGCATAGGTCCAAGGCTAGTCTCTGTTGCAGTTAGCTTTGGTGGGATGCTTATATTTGCAATGATGCTTGGACTTGTCTCAGATGCAATTTCTGAGAAGTTTGACTCCCTAAGGAAAGGAAGAAGTGAAGTAGTAGAGCAAAACCACACTCTTATTCTCGGATGGAGCGACAAATTGGTCAGTCCTTTGGCTGGATATCTTTCTTTGAGTTTGGGGAAATGTTCTATAGCATCTCAGATATCATAATGAAATCATTCTTCCTTTTCAGCAAGCTTCCCTTATAATCAATAACTGATTTGTTGTTTATTTTAAGAATCTTTCCATATAATTAATCATTGATTTTGTTGTTTGTTTTGGATTTGTTAAGCACCTAGAACCTCATCTTAGTAACGGCATCTGTTCTCAACAAGAAAGTGTCGCTTTATTATTTTCTTTTTTTCTGTTATTTTGGGTAAGTTACTGCCGACAGAATTTCCTAATGATTTCATAAATTCTCTCACTGTTGATGCATCTCTCTCCTTCTGTCTCTCTCCGTCCATCCCAGCCCCACAGCTTTTCTTTTGTGGTGTTGCCTGTAAAGGGTTCACAGATAGGGAGGACTAACATTGAATGTAGTGTTCCTGTTACAAAGGGGCACCATCAAGCATTGACTAATTTATTCTCTACCAGTCAAGTCAAAGGGGACATCAATATTTGCTGTGTCATAGCATTCTTCTTATTGAAAAGCTACACTAAGACTGGATTATTAAGCTATTTTCTAACTGAAATGAGAGGCAGTTTGTTAGTCAAAGCTAAGGAAATATTAAAAGGAGAAACCTAGTCTCCCTTAAGAGAACTTGATAATAAGAGAGTAGTGTATAAGAGGAAGAAAAATGCATAAACTGCCAGGCTTTGGGAGAATGGAATGTGCATTTCTTACTCTAAATATATTCATCCCTTCAAGATTGTGAGATCTTAACGGATTTACTTAAGAAGATAAGTGTGAACTGTTCAGGTTCTCTGGGGAGATTAATCCCATTGTTGACTTACTAAAAGTTCTGCAACAGGGATCATTGTTAAATCAACTTGCTATAGCCAACGAGAGTTTGGGTGGAGGAATAGTTGTTGTCTTGGCTGAACGTGACAAAGAGGAGATGGAACTTGACATCACTAAAATGGAGTTTGATTTTAGAGGAACATCTGTTATATGTAGAAGTGGGAGTCCACTCATTTTAGCTGACCTGAAAAAGGTAATGTTCCTGGTTCCTGAACTAGCATGACATTTTTACTCTGATGCTCTTATGGTAGGCTTTATTGCCTAATAACATGAAACATTGGTTGGGTTCTGTACTTTGCTTTCTTGTTTTAGATAGATATTCCTGTGCATGTGCTTTTCCTGTTACTGAGGCTCAATGCTTTATTTTATGGTGAAGAAACATCTCTTAGATAAGTATTCAAAGTTTGGTTCTTACTTCAGCCTAACATAATAGAGTTAGTAGGTATCCGTCTCAAAGGCTCGTGCAATAGTTGTCCTTGCTGAAGAAGGAAATGCTGATCAGGTTAGTCCAGTAAAGAGAAGTTTTGCTTGAACAGAAAGAAAGTGGAGCTATTTTCAGCGATGACACTTGTGATAAATTATTTTCTCATGCAGAGTGATGCCCGTGCACTGAGGACAGTATTAAGCCTCACAGGAGTTAAAGAAGGACTGCAGGGACACATAGTGGTTGAACTGAGTGATCTTGATAATGAAGTCCTAGTTAAACTTGTTGGTGGTGATCTTGTTGAAACTGTTGTAGCACATGATGTAATAGGTCGATTGATGATACAGTGTGCTCGTCAGCCTGGTCTAGCACAGGTTATTTCTTGTTTGTCTCACCTACATCTTTTCTGCATCTTGCTATGTTTTTTTTTTTGGTTTTGTTTTAGTCTATAGTAATGCTTCTTTGATTAGTTATCCTGATTGTAGAGTAATGTATCTGTTCACTAATTATATAGTGTAATTTATTTTTTGGTTTGGCTATATTCTACTTGATTATCGTTGTACAAACAATCTTAGTTTTGGTTCCATGCATGAAGATTTCTTTTCCTCTGGATTTGGTTGTGGCAGATATGGGAAGACATTCTTGGATTTGAGAATTGTGAATTTTACATCAAAAGATGGCCACAGTTGGATGGCATGCAATTTGAGGATGTCTTAATCAGCTTCCCTGAGGCCATTCCTTGTGGAGTAAAGGTGGCTTCACGTGGTGGAAAGATTATTTTAAATCCTGATGACTTGTATGTTCTGCAAGAAGGAGATGAAGTTCTTGTCATTGCAGAGGATGATGACACGTATGCTCCTGCGGCACTTCCAATGGTACTTCCCTTTAACTCAACACTTGGATTTACAATGTATTTTGCTTAATTAGTGTGTAGACCCACAAGATGCTACAGGTGTCATATGATAAAAGAATTTACTAGTGTATTGGATATATATTTTTTCGGATGTGAACATTCATGATATTTAGAATAAGAAAAGTTAAAAGTCATGAAATTAATTTACTTTTTTGAAAATTTTTAATCAATTTATCAATGAAAAAATTGAAAATAAATATTCAAAAAAATAAATTAAAATATAAAAAAATGAAAGAAGTAAGCACAAGGCGTCATCCCACCCAAGTATTAATAAATAAAAAAAATTAAAGAAACACTCATCCCATGTGTCAAACCAGAAAAAGAACAAACACTTATGTGGGACTCCAACTTTGGAACATAAAAAAGAAAATAGTGTACCTACTATTGTAAAAACATTGAAAAAAATGAAGAATCATGGGATTCCATGTGGCTTCCCAACTTAAAATTACAGTATAAGTAGCAGATAAAAAGGTTAAAAAGTGAAAAAACCTATCATTTTCTTAGAGGCAATTACACTTTGTAGCAAGAAACAAGGTTAAAAGTTAAAAACCTATCATTTTTTTAGAGGCAGTTACAAATAGAACTATTATATTCATCAAACATCATCCTTTAGATAATACTAGGATCTACATTTTTGAGACATGTAACATAGATGATTTTCCATGTAAATCCTTATCATGGAAAAGCTTAAACATATAGTAAGTTGAATTTTGCAGCCTCTAGACACCACATGTTAGCAGTTTATGCAGAGTGTTCTACTATCCATATAATTGATCCAATGTAAACTGTAGTTTATAATTGTAGCTGTAGAAACTTCAATTTCTCCACGTTACAGTAATGGTAATTAAAAAATGATGCGCATATCACTAACCTATCAAATTTTTGGTATTTTTCCGTATTAGTAGTTATTAGTATTGATTAGTAGTAGTATTGTAGTTCCCCCACATTAGAGAATTAGGAAATTTTGTGTTATTACCAATGTTATAAATAAGGCTAAGTATATAATATGTACCAAGCTATTCTCTTCAAATCCTAATGTTTTTTTTATTTAACATGGTATCTAAAGCCAAGTTGAGACATTAGGATTTCTTCCACCATATAACAATTTTATTTTATTTTTTCACCAAGAAATCAAAACACAAAAACCAAATCCTAAACCCACCCAACTCTCTAAATCCCCAAACACAAACACCCAAAAAAAAAAAAACAATAAAAAAAAAATAACATGTTACTGTTTTTTGGAACAGCGATTGCCGGCGAGCCCCACCCCACACCATCACCACCAGCCTCTTCCCTATCCATTGTCGACCTTCCATCTTCGGTGCTGCTCTTGGATTCTGCTGGAAAAGTAAACAAGCATCTAGGGTTTTTAACTCTTTTCTACCGTGATTTAGCCTATCAAACACGCTTCTTCTGTTTCGTGACTAGTCTCAACGACTTCCTCACCCTTGGCCGACCACAACAGGCTCATCGGTGCATCATTGGTACCCGTGCATGAGCCTAAGAAGCACCGACACTCCTCCAAGGTTGCGTATCGCGTATCCGACACATGTCGGACACCGACACACGCTGGACATGCTCAGACACGTGTCCGACAAGTGTCCAAATTTTTTTTTTCAAAAAACATTTTCGGACAAGCCCGAATACGTCCCGGACACGTGACACGCTTCAAAAGCTTTGAACCCAAAAAGGGAAAAAAAAAAGAAAAAGAAAAAGAAAATTAGACTGCAACTTCCATTGTTGCTTGGTGAGGTCTGCACTTGAAAGCCGAAAGGTAGTTCGCTCCATTCTCTTGATGGCAATGCTCAAACTTTGGCATTTGTTCTCTGCTGTCATTGTTATGTATGTGTGTGTTTGTGTGTGTGTATGTGTATGTGTGACAGGAAAGAAGAAAGAAGAAGGGGTAGGTTGGTGGTCTTGCATTGTGTGTTTTTTGTGTGTGTGTGTGTACGTGTGACAGGAAAAGAGAAAGAAGAAGGGTAGGTGGGTTGGTGGTCTTGCATTGAGTGATGTGAAAAGTGAAAGAAAAAGGATTAAGTGGGTTTTGATTTGACGTTTTAATTTTTTTACATTTTAATCCTTAAAATTATATTTAATTTATGAAATGATCTCAATCAAAATTTAAAATAGTATTTTAGCCACATAATAAATATAATAGCCTAATCACATATTAATTATTTATTATATATTTATTTTATTATTATTTTTTTCATATTACATAACTAGTTATGTATTAAATATTACATAACATATTAATTTAGATATTTAGTCTTGTTTATTCTCTTTTATTACGACAAAAATTAATATTTATGTGCTATATCTATAAATTTAAATATAATTTATTTAACGTATCCCGTACGTCTTGTATCCTAGTTTTTTAGAAAAGAACGTGTCCACGTGTCGCATTGTGTCGTATCACGTGTCCACGTATCGTGTCCGTGCTTCCTAGGCGTGAGCTTCATGCGCCACCTTTGGTGCGCATGTGCTCCACACGCTGACGACGCTTGGTTGACCTGTCTTCCAGCATGCCTGGTTCTCTCTACCTTTGTGTTCTGTCGAGTTGATTTTTGCTTGCTTTAAAGTTTTGTTATGTTTTTTTTTCCTCTTGACACTTAGTCTTTGTTCCTATTAACACACACAAAAAAAAAGAAAAGAACAGAGACGAACGAAGTTGTCATGAGAATAGGTTGTTAGTCTGCCTTTTCGGTGTTCTTTTTTGGTATTTCTGTCTGATTGCCTTGTCTTTAGTTTGTTGAGTTTGATCTTCTCAATAGGATGGATACCTCTAAAGCTACTACCAGCGATTGTGCTGCATCTGCTATAATCGCTGTTGATACTGAATCAGCTACTTCCTTTGTTGTGCCCACATTCAATGGCGCTCCTGTTATTACAACGACCAAACTCGCAGGTCATAATTTCTCTCGTTGGTATTTTGCCGTTATGTTATGGTTTAAAGGGCAGGGTTTGGAAGATCATTTAACTGAGGATGCCCTAGCTACTTTGTCCGCTGCAAATAAACAGATTTAGGGGCGCGTTGACGCCCAACTTACCTGTTTACTGTTGCAATCTATTGACTCAGAATTACACAATGTCTTTGATGAGTGTCTATCATGTAAGGCAATATGGACTTTGGCAAAAGAGATGTACACCAGCAATGTTAGTCGTATCTATGATGTCGTCAATGATCTCCTCTGAATTCAGTTGGATGATCGTGGTCTCCAAGTTTATTTTGGTTGCTTTCAACATGCCATGTTTGCGTACAATGATATCTTCCCTCCTGATATAGACATTGCACGGAAACAATGTGAACAATACTTTGTCGTGATTATGCTTCGTGGCCTTCCTCCTTGGAAAAATTCTCGTATCTTTACCTTGTCTGAAGCAGAGTACAAGTACTATTTTCAACTTCAAGCATCGCAACAAGCTGCCAAAAATCTCGTCTCTTGGAAAAGAAACAACCAGTCGTAGCCCGCTCGAGGGCAAAATCTAAGTGTAGAGCTGTGGCGTTAGCAATATGTGAGTTAATTTGGGTGAAACACTTGTTGAAGGAACTTGGAGTGGATTGCTTTCAGCCGATGCAGTTAATATGTCATAATCAAGGCATATTGCAACCAACCCAATCTTTCATGAAAGAACCAAGCATATTGAAATAGATTGTGACTTTGTGAGGAGTAAAGTGTTAGCTAAGGAGATTGTTACATCACATGTTAGTTCAAATGATGAGTTAGCTGATCTTTTTACTAAGTCCTTAAAAGGCCCCCCTATTGAGAACATTTGTAACAAGCTAGGCACATATAATATTTATGCTCTTGCTTGAGGGGGAGTGTTAGTAATTATTAGTAGTGGTATTGTAATTCTCCCACATTGGAGAATTAGGAAACTTTGTGTTATTACCCAATATTATAAATAAGGCTAAGTACATAATATGTACCAAGCCTTTCTCTTCAAATCCTAATGTCTTTTCTATTTAACAAGCTGAACCTCCTCAGACATGGAAAGGTAGTTTAGACAGTCCTAAAATCTATTCCCATTCACCCCCTGCCAAGAAAAAAGCCGGAAAATTTATATAATTGTGTGAACAGAAGCAATAAGAACAAAAGAGGTAAAGTTTATGATAAATCCTATGAGCTATTATTGATTCACTTAAATTACATGCTGAAACCTCCATGAAGTTAAAACTTTTAGTTGCAATCTATCTAGTAGAAAGACAAGTTTGGTCATTTGACTTTTTGATTCTTCTGTTATCTTAGACCTTAATAAATTAGAATAAATAGCAAAAAACTACCCATATTGTTGTAAGTGGAGGGGTGCAGTTTCCACTGTTTGTCTAGTGTCTATTTTGATTTTCAATAAGCAACTCTTGAACATGACGAGCATCAAATAAAGGTATGGAGAAAAGTGGAAGGGTGCGGCTGCCACTATTTGTCCAGGGTCTATTATGATTGTTAATAAGCAACTCTTGAATGCGAGTAAAAGGGATGGAGAAAAAAGAAAAACATCTCTGCCATAATACTTAAACAGAAAATCAGTCAATCAATGTAGTTCCATTCTGCTTATCATCTTTTCTTCATCCTTTTATGTTGTTTTTGAGTAACCTACTTCATGTGCCTATTGGTTAATGACACTGTCTATCTGAAGTATTTCAACTTGGACAATTGAATGTTATTGGATAACTAGCCCAAATTTTGAACATTGTGCTTGCCAGGAATATGCATTCCATGAAATGCAATCACTGTGTGTGATGAAAATAATGCTACGAAACTTCAAATATTTTCAACGACTTTGTCTGCTTTTAATATTCACGTAGCTCCATTTTAAGTGACATAGTCTTCGCTTTAGTACAACTAATCTATGTAGATAATCCAGTAATAAGTAGTTTTTATTTAATATGGAAAATCTATTTCACACTTGAAAGGCATTGTTGGGCTTAGAGCACTAGATGCAGGGCTCAAAGAGGAAAATGAAAAAGAAAAAGCGCAACTTCCCGAGTTTGTGATGAAGTTTGCATCTCTAAAATTAAGATCAGCTTCAGTTTGATGTCTTTATTTCTTAAGTTTGTCTGGAGTTTTGAATTTACTACATTTTATTTGCTATCCAGAATATGGATGAGTGATTTATTGCTGATTTTGCCTTGTATATTCCATTTGAATGCCATGCAATTTGATATTTACAATATTACACAGGCAATACTAATTAGGTTCTGCATTTTGCGTCTGTAAGTGCACCTTGCTTCAAAAAGGCAAGCACCTTCTCCTGCACCTGTGTTTTTGCCCTAGCCAAGCTTTGTGTCTAGCGTGTAGCCTCTGACAGAGAGTAGTTGGAAACAGGAAATAGCTCAACACCTATAGAAATGGTTGAAGAGTTGAACATATATTTGTCAGATCTGATATGGATGAGGGAAATTCTCATGTTCTTAAGAAATAGAGGCTACAATGATATTTGGTGGGCAAATGGTCAAAATTCCTTTTCCTTAAGAGAAGAAGGAGCCATGGCCCATGAAGGCCAATAATATCAGTTTTTTGTTATATTCGAAAAACTTATGGCTTTTTTGAACTATCTTGAGCATTGGGCAATTGATAAAATTTTCTCATTGGGAAAATTTGAGTTGTCTTTTGGTTGTTCACTCCTGAAAGAAACTGCTTCTTCTGTGCCCATTGGAGTGAGCCATAAACTGGAAACGTAAGCGAGTAGCGCCTACAATATACACAGCTTACAGACACATAGTTAATTTGGTTATTCAGGTCCAAGAAGCAACATTCATACACATGGCCCGACCAGCAAAGAGGCCACAGAAGATTCTACTTTGTGGATGGAGGCGGGACATTGATGATATGATTGTGGTAAGCTCTATCAATCAAAGCCCCTGATTTCTTTCTTTCTTCGCCTCAATGCTGCAGGTCTGGAGAGGAATTCTACCCAAGGACTTCATTGTTCCAAGGTCTGCCGAAAAGATACTCTTTTGTGGTTGGCGGCGTGATATGGAAGATATGATAACGGTAAAGTTGCAAGAAGTCTACTCTGGGTTTCAGAAACTTATGACACACTGGTTGTGTCTCAAGTTTGGTGGTAGACCATATTCAAAGTGTTTCTTGTATCCTTCTAGTTCACCATTTTCTACCTACATGTTGCTCTGAGGAGTTCAATTTGGACAAATAATTTTGCTGTTGCCTTCATATCCATAGTGCAAAAAGAAAACTAACAATGCATTCTTTTGCCTTCGATAATCTCAGAATCACCATTTCTGATGTTATTTTAGGTATTGGACGCCTTTCTAGCTCCTGATTCAGAGTTGTGGATGTTTAATGAAGTACCTGAAAGTGAGAGGGAAAAGAAGCTTATAGATGGTGGCCTTGACATCAGTCGGTTGGTAAATATAACTCTGGTTAACCGTGAAGGAAATGCAGTTATACGACGTCACTTGGAGAGCCTTCCGTTGGAGGATTTCAATTCAGTGAGTGGAACTTGATATATGGTCACATGCTTAGCATTTTCTTTAGTAAAAAGTTTGTCGAGGAAGGGTAAAAGCTATAGTATCCATGATATTTTAAGTTGGAAACTCACTCAAATCATAATAATACTTATGTTGGTTGCACAGTTGATACTTCCTTTCTGGGTTAAATTTCTAACTTCCTTAGCTAACTGTACACTGATGTAGTTCCTGGTATGGCCAGATTTTGATTTTGGCCGATGAATCAGTAGAAGATTCAGCAATTCAGGCTGACTCAAGATCGCTTGCAACATTATTGCTGATCCGTGATATTCAGG
The DNA here is from genome assembly GCA_028554755.1 of Cordia subcordata. Taxonomy (NCBI): domain Eukaryota; kingdom Viridiplantae; phylum Streptophyta; class Magnoliopsida; order Boraginales; family Cordiaceae; genus Cordia; species Cordia subcordata. The sequence continues at coordinate 14,308,346 of JAPTOF010000010.1, read as the reverse complement.
TATTTTCTTTGGAATTTTTTTTCTTTCTTTTTGGCTTCTTTATTCTTCTGGTTGGGTAATTGTGATGTCTTTCAGAAATTATTTTCCATCTTAAAGTCACCTACTTCCTGGGCATAGATTTTCACCCTGGGCCTATAACCTGAAAATTATTGGAACATAATGAAGAAAATTAAGCATCTTTCTATTTCTTTTGTCACTTTTATAACATAAAAGGTTGCATTGAACAAGTTAATCATTGCCTTTGCAGATGCTATATAATTTGATCAATCATTAGCTGCTTTGCATTTTATACACCAGGACTTTTCATCACTAGGCGATATTTCACTTAATAACTCAAGTCAATGTGGTAGTATCTGGTGCTTTTACGTTTCTATAGTTGCACGTCATTTTTAGATATGTCATTTCAGTTGCGATTCATTAGTAGCCAGATTTTCATGAAGCTTTAGCCCGCCCTGCTTTTCTGCTCAAGAAAATGAAGAGTAGTGCATAAAATTTTAATTTGGGTTTCACAGGCAAAGCGTCTCCCATATAGAGGAGCTATGGTTTCCCAAATTCACAGGAGTAGCTTCTCGCAAGGCTCCTGGATTGGAGAAATGCAGCAGGCCTCAGACAAGTCCGTTATAATCAGTGAAATTCTAGACCCAAGAACTAAAAACCTATTATCCATGTCAAAAATCAGTGATTATGTTTTGTCAAATGAGCTTGTCAGCATGGCACTTGCCATGGTTGCTGAAGACCGCCAGATAAATGATGTATTAGAAGAGTTGTTTGCAGAAGAGGTAATCATTCTCTTTACGTACGAATTTGGTTGTTTAAAACTCACTTTATCGTCTATAAGGAAAGTTTTGTTGCCTGAACAAAATGTACTCTCATCTTTCAGCATGCATGCTCACATGGATTTTTTGTTCTACTCTCTCCTGAAGGTCCTGGCTCGATAAACCATGACATTCAATTGGGAGTTGGGACATAGGGCATAAATACTTTTAAATTAACAGAACTGTATTACTGAAGTTTTAATACTATTCTGCTTAAAATATTTCATGGAAAAGTAAATTGATTAATATCAGGGAAATGCCTGTATTGTTAATTTTAGAGATTGGATTGGTTTACGGTATCAATACTGATTGTTCCTCCAATAATACGAAATGTTTGTAATTCCATATTTCTTTGTTTACATTCTTTTCATTTCAACGCCACACCAATTATTTGTCGAAACACCCCAACTAGGGCTGAGCATAATTCGGGTAAAACCGAAAACCGAAACGAAACCGAACCGAATTATTATTTCGGTTCGGTTATTTCAGTATTTCGGTTCGGTTCGGTTTCGGTTAATTTAAAAAAAAAAATCGGTTTTCGGTTTTCGGTTCGGTTCCTATTCTAAAATTTCGGTTAGGAACCGAAATATTGAATTCTATGTAGTTTAGACGTCTAGCACTCATAGGTATTAGGTAATAGGCTTTTATTTTATAATTGAATACTCTAAGTCTTTAAAGTTTAACCATTTAAGTTTAATCATCAAATCAAAGCCTTTATTTTATAATTGAACCGAAAGATTGATTTTTTTAGGTGTATGAGATATTGCTGTTGTGAACCATTAATCCTTCATTTGATTTGAATTTGAATTTACTTTTATTTTTTATTTGCAAATATGTATGGAAAATTAAGGTTATGATTTTTTGAAGCAATTCTGTTATTTCGGTTAATAACCGGAGCCGAACTGAAAAAAATCGGTTCCAAAAAATTGGTTATTTCAGTAATTCGGTTCGGTTTCGGTTCCTAAAATTTTTAAAATTCGGTTTTCGGTTTTTTTGGTTTCGGTTATTTCGGTTCAGTTTTGACCGAATGCTCAGCCCTGTGACCTCAACTGCTTTTCTTCCCTAAATCCTCCCTCTATCAGGGAAATGCCTGTAGGTTGTATCAGTTGAGTTGATGCAAGAAGTAACCTGAAACAATAGTTGAAACATAGTTTTCTATGAATTAATTAATTATAAAATGAAGGGAAATTGGTCAACTTTTCCATCTTTCATAAACAATTATTGTAATACCCCCCTAATTCCATGCTATTTACTTCCTTTGCATGCTAGGCACATCTGTATTTGCGTGTGTATATATCTGATATGTGCGAGTCATGGCCTTGTTAAGGTGGTTTTGCAATTAGGCTAAAGTTTTTGTGTGGGAAACACCATTTGCACACACTTCGGCAAGAGGAGAAGAGAGTGAGAGAGTGTGAGTCTTCGTTGGGGTGCTTATATTCACGTGGATCTCCTTTGCTATGTACTAATTTATTGGCCCTTATCTATGCCACTTTGATTGCAAATTCGTATAAGCCCCTTTCTAAGTTGAATCTTTTATTGCAGCTTATATGTGATTGTTAATTTTAGAGATTGGATTGGTTTATGGTATCAATACTGATTGTTCCTCCAATAATACGAAAAGTTTGTAATTCCATATTTCTTTGTTTACATTCTTTTCATTTCAACACCACACCAATTATTTGTCTAAATACCCCAACTGCTTTTCTTCCCTAAATCCTCCCTCTATCATTATTTTTCTTGCATCTCACTGTTATTCCTCGCATCTGCTGGAACAAAACATTGCATTTCTTTTTAGATTCTTCTTAATGGACGTGTATTCATGGGAGATGCAATTCTAGTCCCCAAAAAAAAAAAGTATTTGCAACCATCTGTTTAACTTGGTTATGAATTTGCACATTAATATTATATTATTATGACACCAAAAGCTTATAACATGCTTTGCATAAAATTGCTTAGATGACCCATTATATATACATATTTTGTATGCCTATATGACATGGAAATGCAAGTGTAAGAACACAAACTTGCATGATATTCCCTCCTTTGAGTTGCTGCCATTTTGTTTGATCCTTATCTTTTTCTTCTTCTTTTCTTAGCTCATTCTCGTTCCATTTGATGATGTATTCAAATGATGTTATTTCCCTTGGCCTTAGTTTATTAAATGACTCGTGCTCTTTTCCTTCCTAATATCAATGGTTCTTTATCTACAGTATAACTCTTCTTTTGTACTCTGTCTCCTTACATGCCATCCCTCAGTCTCCTTCGTAAAATTTTGATTCTTAAATTGCATCCTTGAGACCTAGTCGTGCTAAATGATCCTTGATACTCTTCTTTCCTATATTTTCCCTTTGCATTAGACCCTCTTCTGCTGCGGCATCTTATATTCTTCCTCAAGTTAATGAAAACTCTACTGTTATTATTGATAGGGGAATGAATTGCAAATAAGGGGGGCAGATCTTTACCTTTGGGAGGGTGAGCAGTTAAGTTTTTATGAAGTTCTATTACGCGCACGACAGAGAAGAGAAATTTTGATTGGCTATCGTCTAGCTAACGCAGAGAAAGCTATCATCAATCCAACAGCCAAAAATGAGAGAAGGATGTGGTCCTTGAAGGATGTTTTTGTGGTAATTGCTGAGAAGGAATGAATTAGCAGCCCAACGTGAATCGATATCAATTACTAGTTGGTTGAAATTACTTTTGGGATTGAGTGAACGAGATCAAGCTTTGAGGAGAACTGAAACAAGTTTCATTTGGCAGTAAAAGCTGCATTTCTGACTGGCCATATGACATTCCCTTTGAAACTCGTATGTCTTCTTCAAATGACATTTTTGATGTTCTCCAAGGATGAAGATTACGTTATCCTTCTCAACAATGTAAATATCAACCATGTAAATATGACTTATATAGTCACCTCTTTACTGCACATTTATGTCCTTACTGTACATGTATGTCATATTTATAGATGTAAAAGATAATTGGCAAGAAAGCAAGTTTTGCAAATTTACTTCAAGAGTCCTTTAGTTTTTTGTTTTTTTGGTTCAAAAAGAAGACCAAAATGTCCTTTTTTTAAAAAAGTAATGAGTAATGAGTAATGCTACAAAAGTAGGTTTGAGTTTTTAAAACCCGAGTTTGAGCGTGGGCTAAGCAGGGTTTAGTATTCATGTGGTAGAAGTGGTGTTATGTTGACTGAATTTTGAGAACTCGAACTTGGTCTAGTTGAATTTTTTGTTCTTTTTTTTAAGTTTTTCCAACTTTGAGTTTTGAAAATTTGATTTTTTTAAAAAAATTTTCTTTGGGATTTCGGATGTTGGATTTTTTTCTTTTTCAGATGCACTAACACGCACTCGCACACATTAACACGCACTAACACACATCATCTCGCATACTTACATACACTAACCACTGTCACACATACATGCACATACACTTAGCAACGTACACACGAACAAACACACGTCCTCACCTGCACGTACACATATTGCACAGTCACACCTACACTTACACGCACTAACGCTCATCCACATACACTTAGATACAGTAACACACATTCGTACACTTGCGCACTAACACAAATACTCACACATCTAACGCACTAACACACACTGATGGGGCAACATAGGACATGGTCCATCCTATCCAAGGTAGTGGATTTCTCTATTAATACCCACGAGCTCTAGTGGGACTTTGTTGTGTCCATTCTCCTAAGCAGGACTCTTTTTTATCCTTTTCATCTAGAGTCATAGAGTAGTAAGAGCTAGTTTAGTTTTTTGTTTTGTAGAATCAAACTTAAAGTTCATCTTGATTTAAAAAAAAAGTATTAGATTTTCTATTCTAAAATTGTGTTTAAGTCCAAAGTCAATGAAATTTGAGGCAAGTTAAAATTTTTTTACTTCTCCTTTTGTAGTTTGTAGCAGGAAGTTTGAAAAAAAAATTTAGACAAAAGTATCTTGAAAATTTTTAATTAATATTTTTTGAATCACAATTATAATTAAAAATAAATAAACAATAAATACAATAATTAAAAAATAGAAAATAAACTAGAGATTTTAAATTTAATAAAAAGAAAATAACAAAAATTAATAAAATATAGTATTATATAACTAAATTACTTTAATTAATTAAAAATGAATAATAATAAAATAATGTAAACAAATAATAATTTAAATGTTTAATAATTTAATAATAATTTTTAATGTAGTTTAATGAATTTTTATTTATACCATGTAGCGTAACTAATATTGCATCATTATACCTTTTAAAATGTCGTTTTAGTAATCTAACAACTAACTATTATTTTCAAATGTAAAACTAAATCATTTCATTCAATAAAAGTTTGCTTCATTTAAAAATTAACCAAATATATATTTTCTTTCAAGCAGAGCGCTTTTGATCAAAAGTCTGTCTTTAGAAAGCATTCTTAAAAAATGGTGTTTTCAAACTAAAAGGTAAACTAACCCCAAGTGATTTACAAATTATTATGGTGCTACCAAACATATGGAGTATTTTGCAAAACTGTCACCCGACAACTTACCTCAATAAGTGATTGGATAGAACTATTGGTTGTTCTTGGCATATTAGTTCAATGAAGACAACTCTAGATGCACCTATGCATTAGCTTTTGTGAACTCCTTCATGGAGTAAGCCAAATTGGATTTAGGTTTTACTGGATTGTTGACTGTCTATCTCAACTAATCCTATGGTCTTGAATATTTTAGGAATATCTCAATCAACTCTTATCAACTATAACTCTTGTAGATCAACCCTTGACCAAGTAACTTGATGGACTACATAATTCGCCTATTATATTATAAAATGATAAAAATGTCAAAAGTTACTCTTATTATTAAATCCATTTTTAATAAGACTATGTCTTACTTTACACCACCAAAATCTCCTAAATCAAAATAAAGCAAGTTTATCAGCCATTTAAGCATTTAATGTTGTGTTTGATTTGGTCTTATTTTAAGATACTTATCTTATTTGATAACTTATATAACAAAGTATTGTTTGTTATCAACTTATCATAAGTCAGTTATAAGATACTTTTATTTGTAATTATAAAAATAAATTGGGTTTAGGGTACTTATATCTTATAAATTAAAAAAAATTAAAAAATTAAAAATTAAAAATTAAAAATTAAAATTAAAATAAAAAAATAAAATATTTTTAAAAATTAAAATCAAAAATAGAAATTAAAAATTAAAATAAAAAATTTAAATTTAAAAAATTAAAAATAGAAAAATTAACATTGACATAATTAAAAATTTATAATTCAAAAAAATTATAAATAAGAAAAGAAAAAATTAAAAAAGTAATTAATATTTTATAATTTATTATTTAATCATAAAATTATAATATTATGAGTCAAAATTGAAAACATTATTATTAAATTTACTTATAACAACATTTTAGTCCAAATTAAGAAAATTACAAATCAGACGATCTTATTATATAAGACACTTAATTCTTATAAGGGACTTATCAGATAACATGTTTATCAAATTTCAGATTTAAGATAAAACTATTCTCATTGGCCCTAAAAGTGTTATTCTAAGGTATGGTACAAAATGGCTAATCAATACAAACAATAAGCACAAAACACATGTAAAAATGCATCCAAAGAAGCATAAAAACACAAATAAATCGACAAGGTCAAACATCAAATTGGAGTTTGGAATGCTAAGGACAATGGAAAAGAAATGAGTAAAAGGTAGAAGAATGAATGAGCAAATTCAAAACTCATGAGTCTTGCACTGGGAAGAGTTAAATTCAAATAAGTCTCTAATGTTTATATATTTTTTAATTTTAATTCTTATTGTTTCAAATAATTCATACAAATCCCTAATATTTAATTATTATGGTCAGATTAGTCTCTAATGTTTACATAATTTTTAATTTTATTCTCTATTATTTCAAATAATTCAAACAAGTCTCTAATGTTTAATTATTATTGTTAGATTAGTCTCTACAATTAGAATGAACGTTAGTTTTGACAAAAATATCCCAAATGACCTCAAATATAAAAGCAATTGACAATCTTACCCTTTGCGCTATAAAACGAAATTCGATTATCTATTCTTTTAAGCAAGAATTCCTAGCCAAAAAGAAAAAAAAACAGTAGAAATTTAACATTTTGGATGGTAGTTATTGCATTCTTTGCATATTTGGATTTACTGTAAACTTTTATAAGACACATTAGACATCTGATTGAAATTTTTTAATGAAAATTAGGAAATTTTATTGTCTAAAAATTATTTCATAATGAAATTCACAGTAGAAAAGTTCAAGGTATTATAATCAACTAAGAATAAAAAAAAAGAAAAGAAAAAAGAATAACAACTTGAGCTTAGGGACCAATTTGATTGGTTTTTGAAAACATTGGGGACTAATTTGCATCAACTTAAATAAGTAAGACTAATTTAAAAAATCATGTCAACTTTGGGGACTATGTGTGTAATTTTTCCCACTGGAAACATTACAAAATTTGGATTTAAGGGGTGAGGGTTGAGAATTGTTTGCAATTTTCTTTTATAAATTGTGTCAAATGCCAAAAAATGTTTCATTTTTAAAATCTTTCGCTATTTTTATGCCTTGAATTGTGTAGATAATTTAGACTTGGAAACAAGACACGCACGATGTTGAGTGTTTCAATTTGGTACATTTCTTAGCTCTAAATCCCTCGTTATATTTGGATTTTTTTTTCATAAAAAATTACTTTTTTTCTTAAAAGGATCACATTTTGTTGCAATATGTATTTAGATTAAATTAATGAAAAAACTTGAAAAAAATAATTTTAGATTTTTTCAAAAACCAAAAATTTGAAATTCTAAAAATAAATTTTTTAAAAGAGTTTTAGGGGAAAAAAACATTTAAAAAAAATCAATCCAAATAAGCTATATAATTGTATCATTATTCTGTAAGCAACATAAGGATGATTGGTAGGAAGTTAAATGATTTTTCAAGCTTGCATTAGACTTGATAGGAAATTTGCTTGGTTTGATTGTAAACCAAAAGTTTATAATTAAGGTTTGAACTCTTAGAGTAACGAATTCAAAACCCTGCGATTTTGTGTATTTCTGGTGAGTATCTTGTGTCTTTTGATATCAAGATCGTCTTATCTTAAAGGGACGAGCTACTAGATTAGTAGCTATCAATCCCTCTTAGTCCCAAACCCGAAGATCTCGTTTTCCAATTGCAGTACAACAGTCGTAATATGCTGAATTCCTGTACTTCCTTTTCGGGATGTTGACTTTCCGATGATGGCTCAAGGCTGAAGGACCCATCCAAGACCCTCGACAGATTTGCCTTATCATGGTCGATCCAAGTGTTACTATCCGTGCTCTTATGGTGTTTGCTTGAATAAGGCCCTGTTGTATTAAAATTATGATAATTTGATGTGTTTTTTTTGCTCCATAAAAAAAAAAAAAAGTCATAAAGGTAAATAAGTTTTCAAGGGACTTGAGTAACTAAATTTGAGGGGCTCTTCATCTAACGCTCTAAACTTTAAGTGCTTGGGAGTCATTGGTCGAAAACTTTCCACATGAATCCTAAGAGATTGATGTGCCTGTTTGTTTAATAAAGGAATTAGTACGCCTTATGAGTGCTATTCACCTGATGCCCTAAATCTCATTTGGATTGGAGTTATTGAAAGCTTGCCACAAGGGACCTTAACTAGCAAAAGAAAAGAGACAAAAGAAAGAAAAGAAAAGATAAAAAGAAAAATGGTAGTTTTAGGAATTGAACTTTGTAAAATATAGAACTAAGGGCATAAAATTTTAAAAGTTTTAGTAGAAAGGCTTGAATTTACGAAAAAAAATGAGATTTTATACATTGTTAAGTAACAGTGTTAGTTTTTTCACGTACCTAACATTTTTTTATTTTTCTATATTAGGTGAATTTCCTTATATGGCAATCTAACTCCTACTTGACACTCATACACAAAAACTTATAAATTCTAAGTTATTATGTATATGTATAGATATATAAATTTTGAAAATCTTTTTTGTTTACTATGAGAATATAAGTTATCTATAATTTTTTCCTCTTTTGCTTAGTATAATTTTTTATATATTAAAAATTAAATTAATTACACATTTTAAGTATTGAAATGAAAAGTTTAATGATCTACAATAAACCAACAGTTAACTATACATTTAAATTAATTGGTTTAATAAACAAAATTTTAAAACATTTTTGCTTATTAAACAAAAAATAAATAAACAGACACTTCAAACTTTAAAGTATAATATTGACCCAATAATATATATTTTTTTGGGAAAAAGATTATTGTGCATTTTAAGTATTAAATTAATGCACAATAATTAATTTAATATACTTTTACTTATTAAATAGAAATTAATAAACAAGAACTTTATTTTATTCGTTTAAATATCAATTTAATAATTTGAATTATTTGTGCATTAAATTAATTCAGTTTAAACAAAAATATTTAAATGTATAGTTGTTGGTTTATTGTAAATTATTTAAATTTTTTGTTTTAATACCTAAAATGCACAACTAATTTAAATTTTTTAAATTTTAAAAATATAAAAAATTATATTGAGCAAATGAAAAAAATGTAGATTAATTTATATTCTCATGGCTAATGAAAAAATTCAAAAATTTTATATACATGCACTTGTACATAATAGCTTAGAATTTAAAAGTTTATGTGTGTATATGCCACGTAAGATTTATATTACCATGTGAGGAAATCCACCTAAGATAGAAAAATAAAATAAAATACCATATAACCGAAAAATTAACACCATTATTTTTCATAAGTTAAAGCAGTTCTACTAAAGCTTTCAAAGTTGAGGGCTTTAATTCTATATTTTGCAAAGTTCAAATCCTAAAATTAATCTTTTGCCAAATAAAAAATTGAGGGTATAACTCTTTACTCTTGGCTGTCATGGTTTAATATGGGAGAATGATATTGGAGGTCTAGCAAAGTTTTGTGGAGTTAACTTCTTATCTTTGTTAATTGTCCGCAATGCTTAAACTGGTATTTTAGATGCAACACATTTTGGAGTTAAAATGTAAAAATCACGATAAACGCAAAACATTTTGGTATTTTCGATGAAACCTTTAACTCGATTATTAGATTGGGGTGATCCAAAAGGTTGATAGATTATAATTGGTAGATGAAAAATTTTCATATTTATAGAGGAATATCTAATTCTGTTAGTTTGAAGTTTACAAATGAGAAAATTGTTGACCCAAATTTTTATAAGGTTTTTATAGAACTAAGCTAGTGCATTAAATGGAATCTTTGACTACAACTTTCAGAGGGAAATTATAGTCATTTTCACCATGTTTAATGCCTAATTTTAGGGCGGCATCACCGACATTTTGCCATTTATCCATTGGCTGCAGAAGCTCATCACATGCCACTCAAAGACGTTACCAAACCAAAGAATATTTGCTAAGCTAAAATGATCAAAGAACAATTACGAAAAATAACCCATTTATCCCATATCATGAATCAAGAAAAGGATGCTCACACTTCAAACCCAAAAAAGCAAAAAGCTAAGATAAGGGCCCCCAATATAAAACCAAATAATACACGTACCAGGGAACTAGCTAGCTAAATTTAGAAGTCTACAAGGAGCAATATTATTGTAGAGATTTAATCTTTTGAAACCATTTCGTTTTCAAACGTCGAGTCGCTTTTTAGGTATTACTTCGAAAGGAATTTTCTTCCTCAGAAGTAATCCTATTTTTTCATCCATGTCTATGTCTTGTGGTTTGGCACCAGCGTCGAGGTCCCAGTCAAATGCTTGGACTAAGGTGGCTAACCCAAGATGCAACAATCGATGAGCCAAGGCCAAGCCTACGCATGTCCTTCTACCAGAACCAAATGGAATCAACTCAAAGTGCTGACCTTTGTATTTGATATTTGAGTTAAGAAACCTTTCGGGCTTGAAGGTCAAGGGATCCTCCCAGGACTCTGGATCTCTGCCGATTGCCCATGCATTCACCAAGACTTGCGTGGCTTTGGGTATGAGATATCCCATGTAGTTGGTGTCTTCCACTGTTTTCCTTGGGAAGAGTAGCGGAACTGAGGGATGTAAACGTAACGATTCCTTAACAATAGCCTGCAAGTATGGTGGGTTCTCTATGTCACTCTCTTCCACCTTCCTGTTTAGTCCCACTACTTGATCAATCTCTTCCCTAAGCTTTTCCAGGGTGTGGGGGTTGCGTAGCAGCTCAGTAAGACTCCATTCTATGCTGCTAACTGAAGTATCTGTTCCTGCAATGCACATTTCCTGCATGGGCATAATAAATTATAAACAGATTAATCTTTCAGGAACTAGTTGAAAATATAAACAGATTGTCAAGAAAGAAATTATGGTGTCTATGGTCTAATACTAGACCTTACCCTATTTAGTTTCATCGCACAAATATTATCGCTTATATGTATGCTTAGTTGGCATGCTCAAATAAGAGAAAAACTTTTAAAAAAAAATTATTTAAAGTTGACATGCCAATTACATAAGATCAGGTAATGTTTGAGCTAGTAATAAAAGTATGGTAACATCGTACGTTGATCTTGCTATAACTAATAAAACACAAATGAAAAGTTGCCAAGCTAATTAGCTAGCTATGATCGAAAGAATGACTTATAAGTAGGTAGGTTACCATGATACTAATGTTGACAAGCTTCTCCGTAAATCTATCAGGCCCATCTCTACCCTCCCCTTCATACTCGAGCAACATATCCAAGAAATCTTTCTTTCTCCTGAAATTGTCCTGCTTTTCTGTTCTCGAGCCTCTCCTGCACAAATTTGGAAGAAAATCTCATAGTTTGTGTCATTTTCTCGACCATTTTTCTCTGCATTCCGAGCGGATCCATCCATTTCAAGAACGGAAGGAACTCTGCAATGTTGGGCGTTCCAGCTAACTCACTGATTTCGTGCACGGATTCGAAAAATTCAGCACCTTCAGGATTATTCGGATCCAACAAGTGCCTCGACAGCATAAGATTGCCCACCACGTTAAACGTCATGAGGAAAAGGAAGCGACTAATTTGCACTGCCCCTGATCCTCCTCGAGCAAGTGACGCTGTTGAACCCTCTGCAATCCAAAGCACCATGTTGTCAATAATCCTCCTCCTGAGCTCAACGGTCTCAATCATTCGTCTGTTAACCAACAACTCCGTGGAGCATATCCGCCTCAGGACACGCCAATATCCGCCGTGGTTGGTGAAAGCCAGCGAGCCTTTTTCGAAATCTAAGGCTGTTAGCGTATACGGAGGCTTTCGGTCACAGAAAGCAGCGTCGTGCTTCTTGAAAAGTTGAGATGCAGCTTCAGCATTTTGTACAACCATGGTGTTTATTGATCCCAGCTGCAGCCACAGAAGAGCCCCGTGTTTGATCTTCAACTTGTGCATTTTCTGGTGTGGGAGCTCTCCAAGCTGGAAAATGTTAGCAAAAATTGGCCATCCTGGTGGCCCTGGTGGCCATCTCTTCCAGGCCGTAACTTGAAGAACGAATACAAGAAGAAGACCGGTTGTGACACAGAAAGTCACTGCAGGGTAATTAACTGAATCCCAACTCCATTTCATTTCTCTGTGTTAACCCAACTCTTGATCTCTACACAAAGGCTGTAAAACAGAGAAAATTGGTGGAACTTTGAGTCTTCTATTTTATCTATATCCCGTCAAACGTTGCACATGGGGCGGCTCTGCATGTTAAGAGTAGTCGTAGTATGCGACCGCTCAACTTTTGTTTACAAAAAATATATTACGTCCAAAAAATTGACTCTGACGGTTTGATCCCATTAAAAAAAAAAAATGGTGCTCCCATGAACGATTGTTTAGTTACTTTCTTTAATAGGCATGCATTTGATAACATTAACAATGAAATGATTATTTTTGGTTTTCAATTAAAATATGAGATTGTCGAGGTTTTATGTTTCGAGAAAATGTTCAAAATTTTTTTATATATGAATTATTCTTATACTGAACCCAATAAAAGAATTTTCTGCCTCTGTCCGTGCTGCGGCTTGATTTTGTGCTTAATTAGTACAATTTAAATTCCATGGACAAACTGCACTCCACTTGACTGATTCCACTTCTGGTGCATGATATTTATTTCTTCAGTTGCACAAGCAGCGGCTTAGGGTGCGCTGGAAGGAGAGACAAAAAAAAAAAAAAAAAAAAAAAGAAAGAAAGAAAGAAAAAAGGATAATGGGAAAAAAACCTTTAGAATAAGCTAATTTTTTTGTTTTTGAAAATTTGAGTTTCATACATGACCAATATAATACTAATTATGTATTGATGATTTAAATTTCTCAAACATTTAAAAGGAATCCAAATTATTTAACCAATGCATCCGACTTTAAATATAAGCGAGATTTAATTTGAAAGGTAGAGTCTACTCAAATCCATTAATTTTCCTCGGAAAGGGAAAATGTTCAATAAAGCAATGCTTTGAAATTTGAATTAGTCTCATATTTTATAGAGCCTTTATTATGTCATGTCCCGTAAGCTCTTTGTTTCACAAAGCTATATAAATATATTAGTATGTCACCTGTGCGATTGCACGGGATATTTTATAAGTGATATGATATATTAGAATCATTTAGTTTTTTAACCATTAAAACATTTGAAACAAATAATACAGTGTGCTATTTATCGAAAGATGTTAGAAAAGAATGAAGTAATGTAAATGAAGAAAAACAACAAAATTTAATTCAAATTCTGAAAAATTTCCTGAAATACAACATTTTCAGTTTTGTTTGAAAAGACACCTTCATCATCATGAATTAAAATTTTTATACATTTTCACTACAAAAGTACAAAAAAGAAAAAAGAAATATAATTGTTTTAACATTATAAGAAGACTAAGATACTATACTAAAAACAAATATTGTAAACCCACTTCTTGTCCTGCAACTCCACATCGAGTTTCTTCGTAGAAAATCCTTCATAAGTATGATAAGTTACATCACCAACTCCAACTAATTTGCCAATTACATCTTTCAACCAATAAGTAAAATATTCGTAAAAATAACAACAATAGATTAAAAATTATAAAAAAGGTATAATATTGATATAATTATAAAAGAATGAACAAACCTAAACTGTAATAGTCTTACACACTACACTCTAAGATATCATGAATCGGAATAAAATTGTAATATTCTCTTGCCACAGTATTAACGTTAGAAGCTTTTATAGAAGTGTAATTGTTGAAAAAAATACGCTGAGGATGGCGGGTAATCCTAAAATGGGTATTGTTATTCCAGAGACCGAAGTTGACTATGACATAACAATCGACTTCCCAAACCCTATTTTCAAACTTGGGAATCAAATCTTTTCGGATAGACGCTTGAATGGTATCACCCTGAAATCAATAAGTCAAAATAAGGATCATTAGAAATAAATCATATTAAATTTACAAAATATCAAAGTAGTTCGTTCAACAAAATAAGTGTATACTTGTTCATCAAGTAATAGCATATCAAGCCCCATTATTTTAGTTCCTTTGGTAATAAACCACATGCGTATTACTCGTACTACAATACGATACATTTGTCTCGGGGGCTTCAAATCAGCGATATAGTTTACTGGTGGTGCCATCTAATACAATATATAATGATTATAAAAATAGGAGAGCAAAAACAAATTAAGAATAATACTTGTGAATGTAGTACATTTCTTAAGAAGACACAAAACACACACAAATACAAGCTTCATTTGGTACAGTATGATCAATCTACTAGAAAAGTCAATAAACCAACAAACGAGCAAGAGAAAGTATTATTTCAGTTGTTTATAAATATATTATACAATATTAACAAGAGGCACATTAATGTTCATTGAAAAGTATGAATTTGTACAACAAAAATTTATTTTTATTTTATTTAATAAAGTTAAATATTTAACATAAAAATATAAAGTAATACTGACACTTTTGCTATAGATTAGTTTCGATATTTTCTATTGATGGCCAGATGGTGATGAAAATTGATGATAAGAAAAAAAAAAAAGAAAAACCCACTGTGCAAGTAGCGACAATTGGCTGCAAGACTATTTTGGAACTTCCATTTTTGTAATTCTCTATTTTCAATGCGATTTTAATTTCATAATAAAATGCGTGCAAGGTAAATTTTCTTCTAGTAAACCAATTGCGTCTCATCTTGACCCAAAAAAAAAAATTATCAATTGCGTCTCGGAAAATGTTACCAACCGGATAAATTGCACGGAACACCCTTATGGTTTGTTATAATATGCATTTACCCTTTGTGATTTAAAAATTAGTTACTCACTCTTTTTACTTTCCAAAAGTGAAGCACATTACTTCTCTTTGTCATTTTTTCTATTAGATTTAATCGGAGGTGTGGCACATGCACCACACCTGCGATTTGGCTTTTTTTTTTTTTTGACTGTTAAACTTGATTTTGGTAAATAATGTCCTTTTTTTTTGTTTTCAAAAATATTTGTGGCTTGAACCCTCGACTTTAGTTTAAAATATGTAAATTTCAACCAATTATACTATAAACATATGTGCATTTTATTTTGTTACTATAAGTAAATAATTTTTGTCATCGGAAAATTAAAAATAAAAAAAGAAATTAACCTCCACTGTCATCACGATTGCACAACCATCATCTCATCAATTAAATTAATTATTTAATTAATTTTAATTTTTAATTATTTGATTGATTAATTAATCAATTATTAAATTATTAATAATTAATTATTTAATTATTAATTGATTAACCAATTATTACTTACTTCATGTTTCCAATTAAATAAAAGGCTAAAGAACGTTGTACCCTGTGTGGTTTGTTGTAAGTGCGTTGTACCTCCTTGTAGTTGCCATAAGTGTACAGTTAGCCCTTGGGTTTGAAGTGCAAATTAGTCTTTTTTACATTTTCATTAGCCAAAATTAATGGAGATAAAAAATGGGCATGTGTGCTTCACTTTTGAGTAGAACAGGGGGGTAATTAGCTAATTTTTAAATCACAACGGGTAAACTTACACTTATGACAAAACACAAGAGAGTTCTGTGCAATTTACCCTTTTATACCCGATAAATAATTTCTATCTCAATATTTATAAATAACATCGTAACTACAACAAAATTCAATTCATGCACAAAATAACACACATCATGTGGGTTTAACATCATGTGTGTCATACCATGTTTGTGTCTCAAGAAAGGATTTATGGTCTGTTTGGATTGGCTTTATTTTAAGGAAAAAGTAATTTTTTTTCTTAAAAAAATAATATTAAATATGCAATAACTATTTGATTTGGCTTTTAGAAAAGTTGAAACTCTCAAAAAAAGTTCAAATACAGCTTTTTTAGAAGGCAGAATTTTTAGCTTAAAAAAAAACCGTTAAAAAGTGCTTTTAGAAAAAGCCAATTCAAACGGGCACTTAATAATATGAATATTCCTAAAATTGTGATCTTTCTTTAGTTAATCTTTTTTGTTTTAAAATATCTAAATTATACTTAGTATTTATAAATATAGTCAAATTAATTCTCATTATTTTAAAATATTGATATTAGTTCTTAATTGCAGTCATAATTTACCAAGCCAAAACAGCTTTTTTAATTGCATTCATATTTTACCAAGCCAATTTAAGATTCTTATCCTTATGTTAAAAGTCTTGTCAGTAATTATACTAAAAAAGAATAGGCCCCACGGGCATTCATAAGGCTTTGATTACTTAGAAAATGTTTTGTTCTCTTAGATAAAAATTTTGGTCAACTCAAATAAAAAAAAGCTTAGGGCCCACACAAGATGTCATGACAAACATAGAAGTTGCAAATCTTAAAGTGTATTTGTCTAACCAAGTAAAAACTTGATTAGAGCTAAATTAAGTGTAATAGGATTTGCCCAATTACACTATCCAATTCTCATTGAGAGGTGTGAATTGGTATAATTACATAGTATAGTTATTCTCTAATAACTTTTCATACTTTTTATTTTCTTCTTTTTTTATAGTTAACATATTTCAGTATAAATTAAATAACAATAATAAATAAATAAATGAAACAAAATAAAATTAAAAATAAATAAATAAATAAATAAATAAATAAAAATATGATATAAATACATATAAAATAAATATAAATATAAACACACATTTTTAAAAAATTTAAAAAATTTATTTAGTTTTATAAATTTTTATAAAGTTGTTGATTATAATTAGTACAACATGATATTATGTTCTATTGCCTAGCTTCTCCTTGAGCCAGTGATGCCATTGAATCCTCTTCAATCTAAAGGACCATGTTTTTGTGTTTGTGTTTGTGTGTTTTTTGAGGTAACTAAGTTTTTAATTCAACGCAATAAGGGTATAGGGATTGAGGGATAGCTCAAGTGTTGAGACTATCTCCCCCTATAGTAAGTTCCTGAGTTGAAATCTCATGGGAGATAAGGGTTGGGAAAGGGTGGGGGAAGGAAAAACAAATGCAACAAGGGTATAAGACTAGTTCAAACGCCTCAAACCCACTAAACATGATCCTATAAAGCAAGGTTTGAGGGTGAGAAAAAACAGAAAAGAAAAGAAAAGAATCAACAAATAGGACAAAACCCAAGAAAGACTTCCAAGCGAAAATTAATAAAATAACACGAAAGAAGTACAACAAACAAAGAACGCAAAGAAGATCTTCAAGAAGAGAACTCCAATACCAAAGATCAAGTAACTTGTGGAATAGAAGGCGGAGTAAGCAAACCTAGAGAGCCATCATCTCTCGGGTCTTCAACCGTGTTTGCGTTTACACATCCTCCACCATTTCCAACAACAAACACGTCATCTTCATCAATTCCATCTTGATTTTCATTTCGGTAACCCCATCAAAATATCATCATTAACTTGAGCCGAGTTGCATTTTTGATCTAATTGTTTATTGCCGCAATGGAAGTTTCCTCATCTGAGTTAAGTGTGGCAAACCAATTGTTAGTCATGTGACTAATTAGTGGTAAAGCTTTAAGACTAAAAGCCAAATTTTGTTCTTGATTAACTCTTGAAGGAAGAACAATACTTGCCAAAGGTGTTTGATCCACATTTGTAGTCTTTCTCCAAACTCCTTTAGTCTTGAGATTCTTCAAATTTGTAGTCCTTCTCTAAACTCTTTTGGTCTTGAGATTCTTCCCTTCTCTTTCATTTTTCTTTTCATTTTAAGGAAAATACCAAGGAGCTTGAGGCATATTGGGACAAACATTGATGAAGAATGACCCAGTATTTTATAAGAGTGGCAAACAAGTGGCTTTTATGTATATTCAATACCAATCTTTGCCCATTCACCAATTTTCAACTTAACAAAAGTGTAATCCGATAGATTATTTGAAAGGTGCATTTTGCCATAAACCTTAGCATATCGAAAAAAAGTTCAGAATTCTGTGAGTTTGTCCATTTGCAATGGGACAACTAAAGAACTATCAATATAGCTTAATCCCATTCTAGAGACAAGAGAGCAAGGAACAATCCTAAGCTAACACATAATGTCATTTTTTTTCCAACTAAAATTTAGCAATTCTGCATTGGGATCCCATTTTCTAAGCAATTGTGAGCAATGATTGACTTGCCATAATTGCTCCATCATTTTGTCAAACATTTTGTCACTTTCAAATTTGAAGACAAATAAACCATTTTGGTATACTCAATTTGAACATTTTTGTATTTTTTTTCCAATGATAATCAACTATTCTACAAATAAGAACAAAAAGAAGGTGTCTATCTGCAAGTTGACCAATAAGTCAACATCTTCAAAGATCATCTCTCTCTTCAAACATGTCAACCTAGGAGGGGGTAGCACCAATAAATCCGTTTTCTTCAAAAAGTTCATGAAAATCAAGTTTGGGATAGTTAGTAAGATTACCAATGTATGTGGCTTGCCAATCCAATTTAGATGTCCATGCAATTGACTAATTTGTGGCATGATTTGAGGAGCTTGGTTGCTGACTGTTGTTGGGAACGTTCAAATTTTTTGGTCAATTTGCAATACCAGAGGGGCTAGACTGAGATAAGAGTTGCATAATGCTTCAATTAACTAGAAATCCAAAAATTTCTTCTTATGCCTTAACATAATGTTCAACAATTTTTTTTGAGTTGGTAGCCACATCATCATGATAAGGTGAATTCAATGCATAGTAGGACATCTTAGGCGCATGAGATGAGTTGGCATGTTAAAGAGAAGGAAAAGAATTAATATCTGCCAAAGAAAAACCAAGCCTAGAGTTGCATTTTTTTGGAATTCAGTTTGCTTAATGGTTGGAATTTGACTTAACAATTGGGGTAGATTAAGTCCATTTTTTTGCTCAGTATGGGTTGTCTAGCAAAAGAAGAAGCACAAAAATGATTTGCTGGAAAAGTTGGTGCATTGACTTGTGTGCAAAAAGTAATAAAATTATTATCCATTATGTCGAAATGAGTTGTCAAATGGTGGGCATTTGCAATAGATTCTGAGCTGAAAATGGCTATTCTTTTTACTGCACAAGGTTGTATGCATATAAAGAAAAAAAAAGTGAGGCCTTGTCTTTGAAATTATTTGATATATATGCCATCAAACGTCACTCTAGGCATATCATTGTGTTTAATTAGGACAACTAGTATTCAACTAGTACGATGCACGGGGTACATATTACATCTTCTATTGACTTTATTTGGTAAATGAAATAGTAAGAAACAAAACGTAAGTAAACACATACTTTTGGTAAAAGAAGTAAGTTGTTAGATTATATTTAAGGTATAACAAATATGTCTAACTATATTCTAAAAGAAATGTGAATAATTAACAAAAAAGGGGAAGTGTTATACCTATGCATTGCAAATATTGGAGAATTAAACTTGCAGTACCGGAAAAAGTTGACATCTTTTTTTAGAGAAAATAAAAAAACAACAATACAATAGGCCTCTCACATAAGCAAAAGCGATTTCTTATTTTTTATTTCTTCGCGAGGAGCTGGATGAGAAGAAACTCTCACATCTGGTTCTGTAGTACAGGTGGAATTTAGAAACAACCATCAACTATAACCCCAAAAGAACTAGATTCTATAAACAACATAGAGAAAGAATGAAGGGAATATGTTATTAAAGTAATCATATTTGTTTCAGTAAATATGCTCTTCCATAGTGAACAGCTAGGATATGTACACGTGCAAACATGATGCAATTAGACATGTCCAATCAGAAGGCGACAAATGGCATATACATGTGTCACTGATAGTTGATTATTTTACAAGAAGATAAACTTTGTTTCCACAACATTATATGCCCTAGGTTCAAGAGAAGAAGAAAAATTCTTTGTTTATATACATATATATATATATATATGTATGCATATTTGTGAAGAGTTCAATCTTCAAAGCATGAAAAACTTTCAAATTCTTTTCTTTTGCATATGTTCAATTTTTTTCTGATTTGACTATTATTAACTGACAGAGACAGTTTTATGAGAAATAGTCTCAGAAACTGTCTCTTAACTTTATCCAAATGAATTTGGGATAGGTCAACCTAGTTAATGACACCCACCAATCTAATTTCTTTCATCTTCTACTTGCACATAAAGGGTCAGACTTTACACCCTTAGCTAAATACTTTAGCTTAATGTCCTTTTTCACCTTATTAAATGTGTATAGAACCATCATACTTGGCAAATAGGCCATACGAACAGCAAGCATATGAGCATTGATTGCCATAAACTTGTTAAGGTATATACCTACTTGAACAATTCGTTCCCTTTTCATATCTTGTAGTACCCTAGACCAAAAATTCTAATATAAATATCATAGTGATTCTATCCCTCACAATGCATATCACTTTATCTTTATGATAGTTAGAGTCCATCCTTGCACTATAATGGGTTTTTATTATTAGAATCCACTCTTACAATATCATGCGTTTTTATTATCATGTCCTCACCTATATCGATACACCTGATCGTTAAACCATTAAACATATGCTTTGATATTAATTTAGTGTTCATTTTAATTAGTTTGCTTTCTTAGAAAAGTCTACCTAGGTCAAATCATTAATGACCATTGTAGGTGCAAATATCTTGAGGGGGGGTGAATTAATATATAATTTGCTAATTTTCGTTTTAAAAAAATTCTAAGAAAATCAACAATTTCTTTCAAGCAATATATCAAACACAATATAAGCAATTTAAGCAAATGAGATAATAAAAGTACAAAGAGAAGAGAGACAAACGATTTAAGGTGGTTCGGCCAAGCCTACGTCCACTACCCAAGGATGCTTCCCTTAGGACTTCAACAACCTTCACTGAGATGCTTCTTCAAATCTTGGTGAAGCACAAACCAATTTTTTACACCTCTTTGAAACTCAATCTTCAAAGAACCCAAGAGTTCCACTCTTTAGGATTTCCCCACACTTTATAAGCTTTAATGAATAAATCTCACAAGAATTCTAGCTCTCAAAGTGTGTATATAATCAAATGAATAAGAAATGATAGAATCTGAAAATTTTTTCTTCTCAAAAGAAAATATTGCAATGAATGAAGCTCTTAAAAGCTCAAAGATATTGCAAGAATAGCTCAAAACTTGACTGAATGATAATATAAGATTTTGCACACTTCAATTGATGATTTAAATGTGTAATGAATGTGTATTTAAAGAGATTTTAGGGTTAGGGATTTGGTAGATGAGGAAAAGAGGGAAAAAATAGCCAGAACGGTAATAAACGGTTAGTGCATTTATTACAGCAGCCTGTTCAGCCGGTCGACCATTTGGGTCGTTCGGCTTTGTCCTTCAGCTCCTGTCTTGGCCAGGCGACCCACCCAGGTCATCCAGTCGACCGGTTGGGGGGTCCTGCCACTCTAGAAAGTGAAGTAAAGCCAAACTTTTGCCAAAACTTTTTCCAGTGCAATTTTCACAACTTCAAATCATTTTGAGATGTTTTGTAAATACATGTTATGACTTGAAACACCTCAAAAACACATTTTTACTCTATGTGTGCATTCAAATTCATTTGTGCCTTTATGAATCAAATATGCGAGAGTTTTAAAAATTGCTTGAACAAAGTTTGAGCCAAACATAGACAATATTTAGGCATTTCACAAAAGAGCAAAAAAGGAACACCCAGTAACCCTTATGACGTCTCTTCTCCTTCTTATGCCTTCTCATCTTCTTGTTCTTCAAATAACGTGTTTTTGCTCATCTTCTTCTATCTTTCAAGCATCTACTTACATTTAAGCATTTATCTTCACAAGATGCATTTAGTCAAATAATGCATATAAATTTTCATCATCAAAACTAATAGCAAGTATTTAGCCAACAATCTCTCCCTCTTTGATGATGACAAAAAATTTTTAAGATATGAGTAAAAGTACTCCCCTTTAATATATGCATTCCTTTTTCAAAAGATGTATTTGGGAAAATACTTCCCTTGTCAAATTTAACTCATGCATATTTTGAAAGCAATCATCAAAAAACATTTTTCTCAATACACAAATGGTCAAATCATGTAAATCAACAATCATTCAAATCTATTAATCATCCATATAAGCTCATAAGTATATAATCATCATAAGCAAATCAACATATTAACTCATAAGTAATTCAATCAACTTATTAACTCATATGCAATTCAAGTTAGCAAGCAAATCGTCTTCTCCTTCTCATTCTCCTTTGCTCCTTTTCCTTTTCTTTTTCTTTCTCCCCCTTTGGCATCATCAAAAATTAATAGGGAGGTAAGAGGAGAATGCAGCTAAAGACAATACAAATTGAAAGAGTTAATCCTTAAAAAAATTCGATCAATCAAACAATAAAAGCAAAGTCAAGAGGTTTAAAACCAACTAAAAGTGAACTAAAATTGTTTCATAATGCTAAAAACGAATTTTTGAGCATGAAAAGCATGATGCCCAATCATGGTGATCTCTGAAGTACTCCTGCATGTCAGAACGCATACTCGCCATCTCCGAATGAATGTGTTCCCTCCAGAGAGTAAGCTCATTCCATTGATTTGTCATTGTGAACCTCATTTCTCCTATTCCTGTGTTCAAAGCTTGTAACTGCGAAAGAATTTGAGCCATCATCGAGGGGTCTTCTTATTGACCCATTGAGCTAGACCCTGCACCTCGTTGAATCTCAACTCAGTGTTGCTTATCAATGTGCTCCTGTGCCAGTGATTCTCTCATCACTCTCCTAAGAGTAGCTTTTTTGGGATCCAATTCCTCATCCTCAGAGGTGCTAACAACCATGGGTCTTGTTCCTGGTATGCCTATGTCAGCTTTACCCTTAAGTTCTAGCCTTGCATCTTCCTCCAAAGTGATGTCTATTCCCTCAAGCATATCATCAAATTGTTGTGCATCAGGCCCATAGACAGGATTAGTGAAAGTGGTTCCCTTCTTTGTTCTATTTTTAATTGCTGTCTGAGTGTGTTAGGGCAAATTCTTAAATATTTATTTGTTTATAGATTTCCCATTGTACTAGTAGATGCCCATAAAATTCATATAAAGTATATCAAAGTTCCAGGCAAACTTCCTATGCGGAGCATTTGAAGAAATCTTGAAGTGTGAGAAAATATGCATTAAGGCTATACCAAATCCAGGCGCAGTAGTTTTTCCTCCACCCTTTCCACTAATATGTAACATATGTTGTAGGATAAGGAAAGTGGTGTCGTCTTTTGAGTGCAAGCTCTAAAAGACCCGCAAGCATATAGATCGTGCAATATAGTGTAAACAAGTACGGGTGTCGAACCACAGGGAGGCATGAATAATGTGGGTGAATTCTATGCTTGGTGTTCTAGAAAGTGCCAAAAAGAAAGATCTAAACTAGACATATTTTTTTGGGGTTTTGGATTATCGGGAGCTCTAGGTAAAGGAAATAAAACTAAACTATGAATATGAAAAATGGAAGCACAAGTTGGTCAAGAGGGAACTAACACTTGAGAAGGGGTTAGGGTGACTTCAACTTATGAATGGGTAATTCTATACTCAAATGCTATGGGATTAAGGGATGATGGCTAACTATCATGAGCGCTCTTAACTAGGTTGCTAGTTAGTGTCCTAATTTCCCCCTAGGACTCGGTGCGGGTCCGTCCTTAAGCGGTGCCTCCTAGAGCTACGGCGTGGTCCTTATGGCCTAGGACCTCAAGAGTGACTAACTAACTTCCTAGGTGGCTTAAAATGAACCTACCTTAGTACCTAAACCTTTGGCTAGATTTAAAACCAAGACCTAGTATTGCTAAGGTCGACTAAACCTATCCGGAAACCTATTGGCTGGATTTAAAGCCAAAGGAGACTCAGCCTAGACTAGCCGTAAATTATACTTCGTCATTCTAAGGTCACTACAGCAGGATTTGAGTTGCTAGTGCGTTCATACATGTTCAAGGCCAAGGTGCTCGTGAATAATGGAACCTATTCAACTACCAAACATCGTCATGTTCAGTTCACACCAATAGAAATAATTAACACCCAACACGTATGCGTTATTGAAGTTATGCTCGTTACTAGGCATGCAAATATACATATAGACATGAATAAAAGCATTACCCACTTCATAGTATCCATATATAAATACATAGACATGATTATAATATGGATTAGATGTGTTTTGTAATAAACAAACTTCAATTTATACACGTTACTCATCTAGGCATTTTATCAAACACTTAGACATGAATGAGAAAATATTCATTTGAACAAGAAAATTCGAAACATGTATATATATACAGCCATCATATCCCATATCATAAGAGTATATAGTTAACCCATTATATAAGTTAAATCACCCTACACAAGTCTACTCAATCATAATAGGAAATAGAATGAAAGAAAGATAATGAAGCTTCCCTTTCATCCTAGCTAATCTTGTACAAAGCTTTTGAGCAAACTTAATTCCAAAATGTTTGAACCCTCCAAATCAAGCTTGGTACTTAGTGAGGAATGTGTGAAAAGTGTGTGTGAAGTGGGTGGGATCTAAGGTTAAGTGTGTGAGAATTTTAGGTGTGAAGTGTGTGTTAATCTACCAAAAAGTCCTCCTCCTTTTTTGCAGAATCGGGCCCTATTTATATGTTCTCAGCATATTGTCGGTCGACTGTGACGGTCGACCGGCCTCTGGACCTAGCTCGACCGGCTTTTTAATGATGCTCTCTGGAGCTTGGTCGACCGGCTCTTTTTTTCCTTGGTCGTCCGGCTGACTTTCTTCCTCCATTCTTTGTCTTTTCGGCTTCTGGTCTTCTCTCTTAGACCCGTGCATTTCCCATCTTCATCACCTTTCATCGTCCAATCTCGATCTTAACCCAAAGTTCACCTAAATCATTGAAAATAAGCAATTAGTGTAGCAATTTGTCTCTTAAACTCGATATGTACATTTGTTTACACTTAAGTCTATTCTTATCAAAAGCACTACACTAATGCATCATTATGAGCACTCAACACCTCTAAAATATAGGTAAATGACAATGCAAACACACACAAAAACATAACACATCAACACCCCCAAACCTTCTCCTTGCTTGTCCTCAAGCAAGCCCAATCTTAAATTTTATCTCTAAAGTCGATACAATGGATTGCCTAAAGGATTGACTCTCTATCAAAGTTAGTCTAAGAAGCATAAAGGGGGCATTCCTATTGTGGAGCGATCCCCAAATCTCTTTGGATCCTCTCTCTACTCATAAGGGGTCTCGTTTCTCGTAGGAATTTCCCGAGTAGCCAATCCACCACAAGCCTAGGATTTTAACTCACGCACTCGGAATGTTGATATTTCGTGCTCCCTCAACTAACATGGCCTCCCCAATATGCACCAAGCCTCAAAGACAAGAAAAGAGAATATACAAACACAATGGCTTATAAAAAGCCTTATTCACGTATTTACAAAGATGATAACTTGTGCTAAGTTGACATTGTGTCACTCATGCACTTATTCACTAACTTTTTGGTGCCTTTAGCTTTTCCTCTTTTTCACTTCATTTATATATATATATATATATATATATATTTGCACCTTTTTGCCTTTTTCATTTTTTTTTCGAACTTTTAATGCTTTGTATTGTATTCACACAAAAAGAAAAGAAAAAGAAAGGCTTTAGCATGTCAAAAAGAACCAATCAAGGAAAGGTACTCATATCAACAACCCTTTTTCAACACTCTTTCCTACCAAGCTATGGGGTGGCTACAAGGGTTATTCTTTCAAGGTTCTCACTCCTCACAGCTTTGAAGGGCATCCCCTCCAAGACTTAGTTTTCAAACCACTCTATTCATTTCCCCACAAAGCCTCTTATCTTCATAAATCAATATAGTCAATCACAAAAGCCAACACAATGATCAACAAAGAAATAAATGACTCTATATGAAAAAATTTCACTATTTTTAAACGCAGAATGCAATCTACCCTAAGCAAGATATATAACAAGAAAACCAAACTCCCACACCCCTAAACCTAAACTTTGCTTGTCCTCAAGCAAAAAGATCAAAGCACAAAAACAAGCAAATCGTCATTACAAAACAAGTAAAGGTGGTGGGGATAGGGTGTAAACATGGGGAATAAGTGGAGAAAGGATAGATATAACCTTGCATTTTCTTCAAAGCTTTCCATGCCAATGATAAATCACCATACTATTAATCCTGTGACTCACAATTCATAAACACTCACAAAGAAAACAAGATTAGTAGCATTGCCTATGCATACTTGCATTGGCATGTGCAATAATGAGCAGTGGTGTATCTTATGGGACAAAGGATTAGGATTCAACACTTTGGTTTGGGTGCAAGAAAGATAAAAGAAAGAAAATAAAAAGAGAAGAAAGTGAAACAAATGCAAAACTACAAAATTGAACCTAGGTTGCCTCCTAGTAGCGCTAACCACCAAGCCGTCAGCCAGGCAAACACCAACTCATCTTCAACTTCCATAAATGGGATCCTGAAGCATTAAAACCTCCACACGAGCCATGCTCGGATCATATGCATGCTTCAGGCGTTGCCTATTCACCGTCAACTCTCGGCCATTCTTCAAGTCTTTAATCTTGACTGCTCCGAAAGGATAGGCAACCATCACGTCATATGGACCATCCCATCTTGTCTTAAGCCTACCTGGAAAGAGTTTCAATCGTGAGTTAAACAACCAAACTTTATCAAAAGGAGAGAATGATTTCTTAATAATGTGTTTATCATGAATTCTCTTCATCTTATCCTTATAAAGTTTAGCATTCTCATACGCCTCGAATCTAAGCTCTTCCAATTCTGCTAGGTCTAGCTTCCTTTTCTCACCCGCTATTGCCAAGTCAAAATTTAGGGCTTTGATTGCCCAATAAGCTCTATGCTCTATTTCTACCGGCAAGTGACAAGCTTTACCATAAACCAATCTATATGGAGACATACCAATGGGAGTCCTAAAGGTGGTACGGTAGGCCCACAAAGCATCATTTAGCCTAATAGCCCAATCTCTTCTATTAGGCCTAACCGTTTTCTCTAAAATGTGCTTGATCTCTCTATTGGACACCTCTACTTGTCCACTAGTTTGCGGGTGATAAGGAGTGGCTACCTTATGGGTGACCGAATATCTTCTCAACAAAGCCTCTAAAGTCCTATGGCAAAAATGCAAACCCTCATCACTAATTAAGACCCTAGGGACTCCAAATCTAGAGAAAATGTTTTCTTTAATAAACTTAACCACTACCCTGTGGTCATTAGTGCGTGTAGGAATAGCCTCAACCCATTTGGACATATAATCAACGGCCACTAAAATGTATTGGTACCCAAAGAAAGGTGGAAATGGACCCATGAAGTCTATATCCCAAACTTCAAACAACTCACAAGGAAGAATAGGGGATAAAGGCATCATGTTTCTCCTAGAGATGGACCCAGATTGTTGACATCTAAAACACTTCTTGCAATATTCTTGGGCATCCTTAAAGAGAGAAGGCCAAAATAGTCCACTTTGCAAGACCTTCGCGGCGGTCTTCTTCCCATTAAAATGACCCCCACACCCCTCATCATGACACATGCTCAAAACACTCTTAAATTCATCCTCAGGCACACACCGGCGAATCATTTGATCTGCACACACTTTGAAAAGATAGGGATCCTCCCAAAAGAAATGCCTAACTTGTGCTAGGAACCTATCTTTTTCTCTTTTCTCCCAATAGAAAGGAAAACGCCCTGTGGCAAGATAATTGACAATATGAGCAAACCAAGGCGTGTGATGAGAGACGGCAAATAATTGGTCATCGGGGAATGAATCATGAAAAGGAGATGGATCACTAGAAGACTCGCTAATAAGACGGGAAAGATGATCTGTAACTAAATTTTCTCTACCTTTCTTATCCCGAATTTCTATGTCAAACTCTTGAAGGAGGAGTAACCACCTAATCAAGCGGGGCTTAGATTCTTTCTTAGACAACAAATACTTCAATGCTGCATGATCAGTGTAGACAATCACTTTGGATCCTAGGATGTATGACCTAAACTTGTCAAGGGAGAAAACTATTGTTAGAAGCTCTTTTTCCGTAGTGGTATAATTCTTTTGTGCTTCATCAAGAGTCTTGCTAGCATAGTATACAACATGGGGCAACTTATCCTTCCTTTGACCTAAAACAGCTCCTATCGCATAATCAGATGCATCACACATAACCTCAAATGGGAGACTGTAGTCAGGTGGCTGGATAATTGGGGATGTAGACAATAAGGATTTAAGCATATTGAAAGCTCTAACACATTCATCATCAAAGTCAAAAGGGACATCTTGTGCTAGGAGCCTAGACAAGGGTCGTGCAATATGACTAAAATCCTTAATGAATCTACGGTAAAATCCTGCATGCCCTAGAAAAGATCTAACATCCTTGACACACTTAGGGACAAGTAACTTTTCAATTAATTCTACCTTAGCTGGGTCAACTTGAATTCCACTAGATGATACAAAATGACCCAACACTATCCCTCGTTGTACCATGAAATGGGATTTCTCCCAACTTAACACTAGATTCTTCTCCACACATTGGTCTAAGACTGAAGAGAGATGACTCAAGCACTCATCAAAGCTATCTCCAAAGACTGAGAAATCATCCATGAAAATCTTTAAATGTCTCTCAATCATGTCACTAAAAATGGCCATCATACATCTCTAAAAAGTTGCTGGGGCATTACAAAGATCGAAGGGCATTCTCCTATAAGCAAAAGTGCCATAGGGACAAATAAAGGTGGTCTTCTCCTGGTCCTCAGGAAACACAGGGATCTGGTTATAACCCGAATAGCCATCTAGAAAACAATAGTAGCTATGCCCAGCTACTCTATCTAAGATCTGGTCTAGAAAAGGCAATGGGAAATGATCCTTCCTAGTTTTGGAGTTGAGCTTCCTATAGTCAATACAAACTCTCCATCCCGTGGGAGTACGTGTAAGGATAAGCTCTCATCTCTCATTCTCAACAACTGTGATCCCGGACTTCTTAGGGACAACTTGGACTGGGTTAACCCACTCACTATCGGAGATCGGATAAATAATGCCTGCATCTAAAAGCTTAATGATCTCCTTCTTAACTACTTCGCTCATGTGTGGGTTTAGCCTCCTCTGCATTTCCCTAGGAGGAATGGCTTCATCCTCAAGGTGAATACGATGCATGCAAACCGAAGGGTTTATACCTCTCAAATCATAAATTTTCCACCCTATAGCCTTCTTATGTTTCCTAAGGACCTCTAAGAGACGCTCCTCATGCTTACTAGAAAGATCGAAAGCTATGATGACTGGAAGGGTCTCACTAGAGCCTAGGGATGCATATTTCAAATGATCGGGAAGAGGTTTGAGCTCTAAAGAAGGGCTAGGCTCAACCAAGGAGGACTTAACCTCAACATCATCAATGGGGACATCACTAGAAATGAGACTAGAAGGATTAACCTCAAGTGACTTATTAGTCAAATGGCTCTCAATCAAGGAAGTAGAAGCTACACATTTCTTCTCTAAGGTCTCCAAATCAAAACTAGACATCAATTCCTCAAATTTCCTCAAATCTTCTCCATCGGTCATAGTCTTTTCTATAAGATCCTCAACGCAAGAATCAATCACATCCACCCTAAAGCACTCTTCTCCATCCTCTTCTCCTATACTAGCCCTATTCACCGCCTCTGCAACCTTCATAGTGGATCTCAAATTCCCAAATTTCATCTTCAATACCCCCGACCTACAATGGATAATGGCATTTGCGGTGGCAAGGAAGGGGCGACCTAGAAGAATGGGTGTAAAATGTCTAAAGTCATGTCCCGAATCCATATCTAACACTATGAAGTCAACAGGGTACACAAACTCACCTACCTAGACCATAACGTCCTCGATCACACCCCTAGGTCTACGCTCAGACCTATCAGCTAGCTGAAGAGTAACATGTGTAGAAGACAACTCACCTAGACCTAACTGCTGATAGACAGAGTAGGGAATGAGATTCACACTAGATCCTAAATCTAATAAGGCATGATCAATCTGGGTCTCACAAATCCTACAAGGAATAGTGAAGGCTCTGGGGTCACTCATCTTGGGCGGAAGGCCCGAAGTACAAATACTACTCACCTTCTCCGTAAGCCTTACCTTCTTAGGAATGTTCGATGACCTCCGTTTCCTTGTACAAAGATCTTTAAAGAACTTAGAATAAGAAGGGATGGAAATGATCGCATCTATCAAAGGAAGATTGACCTTAAGGTCCTTAAGATGCTCTAAAACCTTGAAGAACCTAGAATCCTCACTAGGTGTAGGTCTCTCTAAAGCGGATGGAAAGGGAACTCTAGGCTCTAGACCTCTAGATTCATGGGAGTCATCAATAGGCTCTTTTCCCTCCCGATGTGGGCGGGAAGTACTACTCTCTCCATGATCTTTAATGGGCTCATCTCTCTCAACAGGACCTTCTCTAGAATTTCCCTCAACAAGGCTACAATGTGGTGCTCTAGACTTAGAAGGACCACTAGGTGCAGGCACTGCAAAGTCAACTCCTACCCTATTATCCACTACCCGACCGCTCCTAACAGTGGTGACGGCCTTAGCCTAGGCCTGAGGGGGATAAGTGGTATCGGTGAAGGAACAGGACTGGACTCTAAGGTTCACCTCCGGCTGAGAAGGCAATTTCCCGGGGTCTCTAGCGCTCAATTGACTAGAAATCTATCCTAACTGTGTCTCAAACCTAGCCATCTGTTGCCTATAGCTGGCCATCTCTTGCCTATTGTCAGCTAACTCCTACTGCTGACTAGCTAATGCCTGCTGCTGATTCTGAATAAACTACATTAACTTCATCACATCATTACTAGGAGTCTGGCTACTAGAGGGAGCAGGTAAAGCCTAAGGTTGAGGAGCACTAGTGAGACAGGGTTGATTAAGATGATAGAAACCTGGGGGATATTGAGGACGGGGTCGCTGCTAAGGTAGAACTTGAGGATGTGAACTAGACTCATGCTGTCCTTATCTCCAAGAAAATTTCAGGTTCTCCCTCCAACCCGGATTGTATGTTTTCGAGTATGGATTATACTCAAGCGAATAACCTTGCGTGGCGCACACTTGCTCTTTCATGAATTCAGGAAATTGGGATGCTAAAGGGCAAGCTATGGTCTCATGAGATGACTCGGAGCACAATGCACAAACTTCAACAACTAAAGGGGCGGAGGAAGAACTTAAAGAACTAGTCCTATGACCTTGGGATGAATGGACAAAGAAATGAATTGATCTAGTTTATTTGTCAAAGCCTCAACCTTAGCGGGTAAGTCTAAAGAAACTCCAACCTCACTAACACTTCTCTTGTTGCCTCCCCGACTAGACCTTTCTATTGCAAAATTTTGAAAAGAATTTTCAGCCATCATTTCTGTTTTCTCCCATGCCTCGGTCGGTCTCAAAAGATAGCAGCCACCACCGGAGGCGGCATTGACCATCATCCTATTTTGTCCATTTAAGCCTCGAAAGAAGTATTGCATTAGGTCATGATTGCCGTACCCATGGTGTGGACATTGTCTAAGAAGATCCTTGAACCTCTCCCAAGCCTCATGAAAAGATTCTAGGTCATGTTGAGAAAAAGTCATAATGGAGGTCCTAAGGTCGGCCGTCTTGGCCATGGGATAAAATTTTTGGAAGAACTTAGATTGAAGCTCAGCCCATGTAGTAATGCAACCATTGGGTAAAGAATGCAACCAAGTCCTAGCCTTATCCTTAAGAGAGAAAGGAAACAATCTTAGACGTATGACCTCTTGAGAGACATTGGGGACATGGAGAGTGGAACTCATCTCAACAAAATCAGTGATATGATCTAGAGGACTCTCATTGCTTCTCTTGTAGAAGGAGGGAAGCATAGCCAACATATTAGGCTTAATCTCGAAGTTCGTCTCCCCCAAACCCGGAATTTGAATAGCCAAATTGGGCTCAAAGGCTTCGGGGAGAAAGAATTGCCTAAGAGTGGGTTCCTCATCTATGGGTGGATCCGGTCTACAGGACTCTCGTCTAAAATGAGCTTGGGCTTGATGCCTAATGTGATCATGAGGTGGAATGGGATTCATTAGGGGATTGGGAGGATTAGAAGGATGGTTGGGATCGGTCATCTCCTCAAGAAGATCTCCTAAATTCCTGAAATGTCTAGCAATTCTATCAAGTTCGGGATTAAGAGGAACTAGGGGATTTCTAAGGGATCTCCTACCAAGCATGCACAATCTATCCTAACTCTGGCCACTTCAACCCCCGAAAACTTCAATATTCCAATAACTATAATAAATAATCCACAATCCTAAAAAAAATCTACTAAAAAATAAAAAACAAAAGTTGAAATAGATAAGCAAGGATCAAAGCAAGATAATATGAACAATAAACAAGATAAGCAAAAACTAAACAAACTATAAAGAAAAAGCAAGAAAGTAAGAAAAGCAACTACCAAAACACACAAGCAAAGAATGCAAATCACCGTGCCTCCCCGGCAACGGTGCCAAGAACTTGGTGTCGTCTTTCGAGTGCAAGCTCTAAAAGACCCGCAAGCGTACGAATCGTGCAATATAGCGTAAACAAGTGCGGGTGTCGAACCACAGGGAGGCATGAATAATGTGGGTGAATTCTATGCTTGGTGTTCTAGAAAGTGCCAAAAAGAAAGATCTAAACTAGACATATTTTTTTGGGGTTTTGGATTATCGGGAGCTCTAGGTAAAGGAAATAAAACTAAACTATGAATATGAAAAATGGGAGCACAAGTTGGTCAAGAGGGAACTAACACTCGAGAAGGGGTTAGGGTGACTTCGACTTATGAATGGGTAATTCTATACTCAAATGCTATGGGATTAAGGGATGATGGCTAACTATCATGAGTGCTCTTAACTAGGTTGCTAGTTAGTGTCCTAATTTCCCCCTAGGACTCGGTGCGGGTCTGTCCCTAGGCGGCGCCTCCTAGAGCTATGGCGTGGTCCTTATGGCCTAGGACCTCAAGAGTGACTAACTAACTTCCTAGGTGGCTTAGAATGAACCTACCTTAGTACCTAAACCTTTGGCTAGATTTAAAGCCAAGACCTAGTGTTGCTAAGGTCGACTAAACCTATTCGGAAACCTATTGGCTGGATTTAAAGCCAAAGGAGACTCAGCCTAGACTAGCCGTAAATTATACTTCGTCATTCTAAGGTCACTACAACAGGATTTGACTTGCTAGTGCGTTCATACATGTTTAAGGCCAAGGTGCTCGTGAATAATGGAACCTATTCAACTACCAAACATCGTCATGTTCAGTTCACACCATTAGAAATAATTAACACCCAACACGTATGTGTTATTGAAGTTATGCTCGTTACTAGGCATGCAAATATACATATAGACATGAATAAAAGCATTACCCACTTCATAGTATCCATATATAAACACATAGACATGATTATAATATGGATTAGATGTGTTTAGTAACAAACAAACTTCAATTTATACACATGTTACTCATCTAGGCATTTTATCAAACACTTAGACATGAATGAGAAAATATTCATTTGAACAAGAAAATTCGAAACATGTATATATATGCAGCCATCATATCCCATATCATAAGAGTATATAGTTAACCCATTACATAAGTTAAATCACCTTACACAAGTCTACTCAATCATAATAGGAAATAAAATGAAAGAGAGATAATGAAGCTTCCCTTTCATCCTAGCTAATCTTGTACAAAGCTTTTGAGCAAACTTGATTCCAAAGTGTTTGAACCCTCCAAATCAAGCTTGGTTCTTAGTGAGTAATGTGTGAAAAGTGTGTGTGAAGTGGGTGGGATCTAGGGTTAAGTGTGTGAGAATTTTAGATGTGAAGTGTGTGTTAATCTACCAAAAAGTCCTTATTTTTTGCAGAATCGGGCCCTATTTATATGTTCTCAGCATATTACCGGTCGACTGTCACTGGACCTAGCTCGACCGGCTTTTTAATGATGCTCTCTGGAGTGGCCGGTCGACCTAGCCGGTCGGCCAGCTCCGGAAGGGTGGTCGTCCGGCTATTTTTGGCACCTCTCTCGAGTGGCCGGTCGACCTAGCCAGTCGACCGGCTCTTTTTTTCCTTGGTCGTCCAGCTGACTTTCTTCCCCATTCTTTGTCTTTTCGGCCTCTGGTCTTCTCTCTTAGACCCGTGCATTTCCCATCTTTATCACCTTTCATCGTCCAATCTCGATCTTAACCCAAAGTTCACCTAAATCATTGAAAATAAGCAATTAGTGTAGCAATTTGTCTCTTAAACTCGATATGTACATTTGTTTACGCTTAAGTCTATTCTTATCAAAAGCACTACACTAATGCATCATTATGAGCACTCAACACCTCTAAAATATAGGTAAATGACAATGCAAACACACACAAAAACACAACACATCAGAAAGGTAAAGCAATCTTAACACCCTTTTCCAAACTGTAAAAGATATATGCATCGATGACCGGTATCTTCCCATCATTGATATTTCTAGGGAGAATTACTTCACTAATTATTTTGAAAGCAATTCTCTTGTTAAAATCAACATCTTTCAATAAGGGAAGAATTAACTTTAAATCCTTAGGCCCTACATCCTTCCACATAAACTCTTTAATTTCCTTTGGCTTATTAGTGCCCTTAATTCCTTCCGGCCACTCTTGGCTATTATAATGCCTTTCTCCTTTTACAGGCATATGAAAAATATTTTTCAAAGTTTCCTCATTAAGCACAAACTTTATCCTACACACAGTTGAAGTTAACTCAAGTTTCGGGCTCTTACGATGTACTTCAAGATTTTCATAGAATTCTATCACTAATCTATCTTGAACATCACAATGTAGATTCATAAACATAAACCAATCATCAAATAGTGATAGAACATCGGTGCCAGCGAAGTCTGAGTCAACAAGATATTTACTGCATAACATCGAGTGTTTCCCTTGAATCTTTGATTCGGGAGGTGGTGGAGGAGATTGTGTTCTTGCCTTCTTTCTTCTTCTTCCACATTCTTGACCTCTAGTGCTTAAATTCACCATGATTTTGTGTTGTTTTTTGAAAATTGAATCAGTGAAAACTAGTTTTTCGAAGTGGGTAATCAAAATATAGGAAGGATTTTGGAAGAACTTGGTTGAAAATTGAACAATTAAAAGTGGATTTGAGAGAATTTTTTGGCTAGGGTTAAAAAAGTTTGAGAGAATTGAGTGAATTTAGGGTTAAAACCCTTAATTTTAACCTTGTCCGCGTTCAGCCAGTCGACCGGCCGGATCAGAGAACACAAAAAAGTCTTCTTTTTAGCCAGACACCTTCTAGCTTTAGCCAGTCGACTGGCCGGGTCAAAAAGTGCAAAAATGCGTGCTTTTTCATGCCCAAGCCATATAAACACATATGCATGTATTTTAATCACTTTTTATCATTCCAATTTCTCTCCTAATCTTGCAAAATTGATCCTCATGCAATGTTTTAGTAAAAATATCAGTAACTTGATGCAAAGTATCAATAAATTCAAGTATGATATCTTCTTTTTGTACATGATCTTTAATGAAATGGTGCCTAATCTCAATATGCTTAGCTCTTGAATGTTGAATTGGATTTTTTGTGAGATTAATTGCACTAGTATTATCACAATATATAGGAACATGATCATATTGCAATCCATAATCAAGTAAATTTTGTTTCATCCACAAAATTTAAGCTACATAACTACCAACTGCAATATATTTTGCTTAGGTAGAAGAAATAACAACACTATTTTGTTTCCTATAGGACCAAGATATTAAGGAATGTCCTAGGAATTGGCACATTCCACTAGTACTCTTACAGTCTACTTTGCAACTAGCATAGTCAGCATCAGAGAATCCACACAAGTCAAATGATGTTCGTTTTGCATACCAAAGTCCTAGATTAATTGTTCCCTTAAGGTATCTAATGATTCGTCTTACAGCAATTAAGTGAGTTTCCTTAGGGTTAGATTGAAATTTAGCACATAAGCACTCGCCAAACATGATATCAGGTCTAGAGGCAGTTAAATATAATAGGCTACCGATCATACCTCTGTATTTTTTTCGTCTACAGATTTGCCTTTCTCATCCTTATCCAACTTTGTTAAGGGGCTCACGAGAGTTCCAATCTCCTTTGCATCTTCAAGTCTAAATTTTTTGATAATTTCCTTGGTGTATTTGGCTTGATTTATGAAGATCCCCTCCTTTGCTTGTTTGATTTGGAGTCCAAGGAAGAAAGTTAACTCTCCCATCATGCTCATCTCAAATTCCTTGTGCATACACATGGAAAAGCTCTCATATAAAGATATATTAGTAGCACCAAAAATTATATCATCCACATAGATTTGGACAAGTAGAATGTCATTCCTTTCTCTTTTAATAAACAAGGTTGAATCAAGTTTTCCTCTTTCAAAGTTGTTTTCCACAAGAAATCCACTGAGTCTTTCATACCAAGCTCTAGGATCTTGTTTTAAACCACATAATGCTTTTTCTAGTTTAAAAACATGATTAGGAAAATAAGAATCTTCAAAACCGGGGGGTTGTTCAACATAAACTTCTTCTTCAATGAATCCATTAAAAAAGACACTTTTCACATCCATTTGATAAAGTTTGAAGTCCATGTAGCATGCAAATGTAAGTAACACATGAATGGATTCAAGTCTAGCTACGGGAGCATAGGTTTTATCATAATCAATTCCTTCTTCTTGATTGTCTGCTTGTGCTACTGGTCTAGCCTTGTTCCTATTTACTATTCCGACTTCACCTAGTTTGTTTCTAAATACCCATTTTGTTCTTATTACCGGTCTATCTTTAGGCCTTTCAACTAGCTTTCATACTTTATTTCTATCAAATTGATTAAGTTCTTCTTGCATGGGAATTATCCAATTTTCATCAAGGAAAGCTTTTTTTACATTTTTGGGTTCTATATGAGAAATAAATGCATGATGCTCACAAAACCTAGTTCTTACACCTTCATTTGGATCACCGAGGATTAGATCTTGAGGATGGTTTCTCACAAACTTCCAACTTTTAGGTAGGTCTTCATGCGTTCCTTTGGTTTCATCATTTCCTTTGTTTGACCAATGTTCACTTTCTTCATTGGCTTAAGACCTCCTTTGTTGATGTTCTTCTTCTTGTTTTGTAATTTCTTGTTTTGGAGTTTCTTTATCCTTTGGAGTTGGATCTTCAAGTGTTGTCTTTTCTAAAAGATAACCTGCATCGTCAATCTCCTTTCTCGGCTCAAATGGATTAGTCTCATCAAATGTAACATGCATTGATTCTTCCACAACAAGAGTTCTTTTATTATATACTCTATATGCTTTGCTCTTTGTGAAATAACCTAAAAATATCCCTTCATCTGATTTAGCATCAAATTTTTTCAAGTGGTCCTTAGTATTTAGAATAAAGCATTTACAACCAAACACTTTGAAGTATGATATTTTAGGTGTTTTACCATGCCATAATTCATATGGAGTTTCATTTAATATAGCTAATCAATACTCTATTTTGTACATAGCATGCGGTGTTTATGGCTTCACTCCAAAAATATGTTGGCAAGTTGTGTTCTATTAGCATAGTTCTTGCCATTTCTTGTAATGTACGATTCTTCCTCTCTATTACCCCATTTTGTTGAGGAGTATGAAGGGCCAAAAAGTTGTGTTCAATGCCATGTTCATCATAAAAGTTCATGAAAGGAGTGTTCACATATTCGGTACCATTATCACTACGGATGCAAGTTATAAAATAACCTTTCTCATTTTGCACTTTTCTACACAATCCTGCAAATTCATTTAAGGCATCATTTTTATGTGCAAGAAACATGACCCATGTAAATCTAGTGTAATCATCTACTACAACAAATGTATATCTAGATCCTCCTAAGCTAGCCACATCAATAGGTCCAAACAAATCCACATGTAATAGTTGCAATGTTCTATTTGTTGAAACTTTATTTAGATATTTGAAGGATGTTTTATGTTGTTGTCCTAGTTGAAGCATCACACATTTTGTCTTTTTCAAATTTTAGCTTTGGTAAGTCTCTAACTAGATCATGCTTTGACAAATTATTCAATAAGCTCATGCTTGCATGTCCTAATCTTCTATGCCATATCCAAGCATTATCATGCACAACGGATAGGCATTTAACATGTTGACATACAAGTTGATCAATTTCAACGATGTAGACATTTTCATTTCTCTTAGCTACAAATAATACATTATCATTTCCATATTCATAGACAACGCAACTAGAGGATTGAAAAACTACTTTATGACCTTTGTCACATAATTGACTAATGTTAAGTAAATTAAATTTTAGGCCTTCTACAAGTAAGACGTTATGTATAGCAAGAGAGATTTCGTTACCAATGTTTCCTTTTCCAATTATTTTTCCTTTGCTATTGTCACCAAAGGTAACGTCTCCTCCTTTTGTCCTTTTTAATTTGTAGAAGAGTGAAGAACTCCCTATCATATGCTTGGAACAACCATTATTCAAGATCGATTTCATTTTGCTTGTTTTGCTTTCATTGCATACCTACACACATGAAATTTAAATGCAATTCTTTATTTTGGGGTCCCCAACACCTTGGGTCCTTGGCGTTAGTTTCAATTTTTGTTTTTGACCACCCATTTAGGCCTTTGTCAATTTGGAACATGTGATCCTCTATCACGAGTTTCTTGTAGTAACAATGAGAAGATACATGTCCTTTCTTTTTGCAATATGTACAAGTAACATTAGATCTAGGTGAAGAGGAGGATGTAGAAGTGGAAGCCTTGACAAAGTAGGTTTTGAAATACTTTTGATTA
Source organism: Cordia subcordata (assembly GCA_028554755.1). Taxonomy (NCBI): domain Eukaryota; kingdom Viridiplantae; phylum Streptophyta; class Magnoliopsida; order Boraginales; family Cordiaceae; genus Cordia; species Cordia subcordata. The sequence goes on along the minus strand of JAPTOF010000010.1, from coordinate 14,269,376 downwards.
ATGCTAGGTTTGTATCCAATACCATTTTTATCAAGCCATTTTTTGACTTCCAAGAAGTTTTTCAAAATTTTCTTTGCCATTTGTAAATTTTTGAATAATTTCATTCAAGTCCATGTTTTTCTTTTTCAAATTTTTGACCTCTTTTTCAAAATTCACAAAATCTTCGGCATATGAATCATTTTCTTTTTCCAAGATTTCCATTTTTTCTATAAGAGAGGCATTCTTCTTTTCAAACATTTCTTTTTCATCAAGAGCTAGTTTCAATTTTCTATGCATTTGCTTGTTTTTGGCCAAAGCTAGAGATAGATCATCATGTAATTTAGCAAATGCATCTTTTAGTTTATCAAACTATATTCCTCTTCCTCTTCTTCACCTGATGAATAATAAATAGATGGAGAAGGTGAAGATAGTACCTCATCCTCATTGGCCATGAGGCAAAAGTTGGCTACCTCATGTTGCTCTTCCATATCTTCTTCGCTTTCGGAGGTGTCCCACGTGGCTTTGAGTGCCTTGCCTTCTTTCTTCTTAGAAAGCTTTGGACAATTTGCTTTTATATGTCCCGGTTTGTTGCAATTGAAGCACTTCAATTCATTTCCTTTTGTATCTTTTATTCTTTTGAAATCCTTGCCTTCTTTTCCCTTCTTCTTCCAATTTGTGGTGCTTGAAGATGCCCTTTATTCATCTTTCCAAATTTCATGAACCTTTTGAAGTTCCGGCCAAGAAGTGCAATTTCCTCGTCTTCTGAATCCTTATCATCTTCATCGTCACTTGATGAGTATTTTGATGCAACGAAGGCAATAGACTTTTTTGCTTTTCTCTCTTCTTCTTCGTGCTCTTTTATCTAAAACTCATGAGTCATGAGCGATCCAATGAGCTCATTGAGCTCTAATGCATTCAAATCCTTGGCTTCCTTTATGGCCGTGACTTTTGGTTGCCATGATAATGGCAAGCTTCTTAGCACTTTCCTTACTTTCTCTATATTAGAATAATCCTTTCCAAGTGCTTTTAAACTGTTAGTAATTTCAACAAATTTAGAAAACATTTGCTCAACATTTTCATTTGGAAGCATTTTAAATAATTCATATCTATGCACAAGCATAGCAATCCTAGATTCTTTCACTTGGCTAGTTCCTTCATAAGTTACTTCTAATTGGTCCCAAAGTTCCTTAGCCGAAGTGCACCCCATGACCCTAGCAAATTCGATTGCATTCATAGCATTGACTAAATAACATAATGCTTTTTGATTTAACTCAAATAGTTTAATATCTTCATCATTCCATTCATTTTCAAGTTTGGGTATTCTCTTATCGCCTTCTAATTTTGTAGGTAAAGTAGGCCCATTTTCTATGTTTTTCCAAGCTTTGTAATCATGTGATTGTATAAATACTTTCATTCTCATTTTCCAAAATGCATAATTTGTTCCATCAAAGGGGGGGTGCTTGTTTAATAGAAATTCCCTCCATATTTGCTAAGATTCTACTAGGTGTTAAACTATAGGTAAAACCCTAGCTCTGATACCAAATATCTTAAGAGGGCGGGTGAATTAAGATATAATTTGCTAATTTTCGCTTTAAAAAATTCTGAGAAAATCAACAATTTCTTTCAAGTAATATATCATACACAATATAAGCAATTTAAGCAAATGATATAATAAAAGTACAAAGAGAAGAGGGACAAACGATTTAAGGTGGTTCAGCCAAGCCTACGTCCACCGCCCAAGGATGCTTCCCTTAGGACTTCAACAACCTTCACTAAGATGCTTCTTCAAATCTTGGTGAAGCACAAATCAATTTCTTAGACCTCTTTGAAGCTCAATTTTCAAAGAACCCAAGAGTTCCACTCTTTAGGATTTCCCCACACTTTATAAGCTTTAATGAATAAATCTCACAAGAATTCTAGCTCTCAAAGTGTGTATATAATCAAATGAATAAGAAATGATAGAATCTGAAAATTTTTTCTTCTCAAAAGAAAATATTGCAATGAATGAAGCTCTTAAAAGCTCAAAGATATTGCAAGAATAGCTCAAAGCTTGACTGAATGATGATATAAGATTTTGCACACTTCAATTGATGATGTGAATATGTAATGAATGTGTATTTAAAGAGATTTTAGGGTTAGGGATTTGGTAGGTGAGGAAAAGAGGGGAAAAAAGCCAGAACGGTAATAAACGGTTAGTGCATTTATTACAGCAGCCTGTTCAGCCGGTCGACCATTTGGGTCGTTCGGCTTTGTCCTTCAGCTCCTGTCTTGGCCAGGCGACTCCACCTGTGTCATCCAATGACCGGTTGGGGTCCTGCCACTCTAGAAAGTGAAGTAAAGCCAAACTTTTGCCAAAACTTTTTCCAGTGCAGTTTTCACAACTTCAAATCATTTTGAGATGTTTTGTAAATACATGTTATGACTTGAAACACCTCAAAAACACATTTTTACTCTATGTGTGCATTCAAATTCATTTGTGCCTTTATGAATCAAATATGCGAGAGTTTTAAAAATTGCTTGAACAAAGTTTGAGCCAAACATAGACAATATTTAGGCATTTCACAAAAGAGCAAAAAAGGAACACCCAGTAACCCTTATGACGTCTCTTCTCCTCCTTATACCTTCTCATCTTCTTGTTCTTCAAATGACGCGTTTTTGCTCATCTTATTCTATCTTTCAAGCATCTACTTACATTTAAGCATTTATCTTCACAAGATGCTTTTAGTCAAATAATGCATATAAATTTTCATCATCAAAACTAATAGCAAGTATTTAGCCAATAACCATCGAAAATATACTAAAGTAGCATATACCAAATTAAAGTATCAAGAGACAGCTAAAAGTAATAAGGGTAAGCAACGTAATTGTTTATAAGGTCTCACAAAGCGAAGAAGTATCTGTCATCCTTCATAACCTTATTGGTCGTATTAAGCACATGTGGTATGACTCACATGCAACAATATTAGCAATTCGTTTATCGTGTGTTTTAAAATTATTAATACCATCTAGATGTATAGTTAGACAATCCTAGTTGTCTTGTTAGGAAATTAGAATGCATAACACACCCTCACGCAGCAAAATTAAAGCACGAGTAATGAGAAAAGAATACACACAGTTAAACATGGTTCGGCCCTCTGTGTACGTCCATAAAAAACTCCATTAATAAAAAACAGTATTACAACCCAAGTGCCTTTTTGCACAGATAGAAAAGTCTAAACCCTCCCTCACGGTGTTCTACAATGGCTGTCTCTTTCTCAACCTAGACCTATTGCAAGACCCATACCTTACAACTAATGCAAGAGTCTTATTTATAGAGGAGACTTCCTTGTCCTCCAAGACAAAGGTTTCCTAATATATCAATCATCTCATTATTAAGACCCTTGCCATAACTAGAATTTTGACTTTCATTAAGACTCTTTCTGTTTTCAATATGGGCTTGGGTTTAGCACTTGAACCACAACCCAACAAATTCCTCCCTTGGCGAGAAGTGCTAAGAATCTCCATAATAAGCGAGAAGGTCACTCTTCTCTTTTTCTCAGCCTTCACTTGAGCTTCTTCACACTTGTTGCGTTCGTCTCTCAGCACTGTGCATCCCTTCAAGTAGCACACGTGCTTCTCGTTCTTCCTCCCTTCAAGAACTAGCTCCTCTCCACGATACACTTTGTAGTAGTCGTTTTCACTAATGTACTTGTACGCTCTTGATGCCAACTCACCTAGTGAAATTATTTTGGGTATACTAGATGGCACATACCTTACATTGGAGATGATCTTGATACTACCATTGTTAAGCCTCAGGCGAACTCTCCCAATGCCAGCAACCTTTATCTTCTGGTTGTTCCCAACAATGAAAGCTTCTTCCCTAAAAGCAAAGTATCGAAACTAGCTCTATCATTGCAAACGTGAAATGTTCCCGTGAAATCCAACACCCAGTCAGTCTTCTTACTCTTCGAGCCTTCATTAGCATCCCAGCTTACGGCCATCAAAACAGTCTCACTACCATCACTATCATCACCCTCAACGAGGTTCGCAAAGTCCCCACCATAAATCTTCTCCTTGCCCTTAGATCTCCACTCTTTAAGGGTCTTCATGTCCTCTCTCAATCTAGGACATCTTGGTTGGATATGAACCTTCTCTCTACAGTAGTAGCATTCTCTATCATCTCCTCCATCTCGAGCTCGGCTTTTTAATCTCAATCTATCTATGCAAGAATTCCCTCTTCCAGAACTCTTCTCTCGATTCGAACCTTTAACGTTAGTACTTGATCTACATTAGGCACACTACTTTTTTCCAACATCCCCTTGTTCTCTCTCAAGAGTGCAGTCACTTCGTTCAACTCGAGAGTCTTTTTCCCAACACGGATTGATTGTACAAACGGCTTATACAACTTCGGCAAGGAAGATAGTAGTACGAGTGCTTGTTCTTCATCAGTAATTCTCTTATCAGGCTCCTCAACACTTATGAGCTTGACCAAACTCATTGAATATGTTAATGTGATCTTGGATGACGGTTCCCTCTTCTATCTTGAACGAATAGAGCTCCGTCCTTAAACACAATTGGTTGGTGACCGACTTTAAATCATAAATATTTTCCAACTTGTCGAACACACTGCTCAACGTCATCTCATCAATCACATGACATTTAATTTGCGGTGTTAACGTCAACCAAATTGTACTTACGGCTCTTCATTGTAGAGACTTCCACTTCTTATCATTGACTTCTTCCGGTTTCACCTCTTTTAGCACTTCATCAAGGCCTTGTTACACCAAAAGGTCCTCGATAGTATTCCTCCACAAGTTGAAGTTCATGTTCCCATCAAACGTTGGAATTTCAAACTTCGCACTGGTTGTCGTCATGGCTCTTATGGACAAATTTGTTAAAACTCAACAATCTAGCAAGAATTTGGAAAAACTGACCCTAAAAACAGATTCAGGACCTCAAAAAACAAGAAAAGGCCCTCGGTCAACCCGATCAAACCCCTGTAGCCCTTCAATCAACGCCGGTCAAACCTTCTATTTGACTATTTGACCACAAACTCACAAAATTTGACCTACTTGTATCTCACAATCCGACTGTCTGATCGTCGTGAAATTTTAGTAGCTTACTCTCCTCGCCATAATAAACACACTGCAACAAATGGATCGTCGATCGGACTACGGAAGGCCTCCAAACGTGACCAACAGATCAGCAAATTTTTTTAACTCATTTTCGACGTTTCTTTTTTCGTTTTTTATGCAAACCAGCGTCCTCCTTCCAACCTAGCTCTCGATACCACTTGTTAGGAAATTGGACGCATAACACACACTCACATAGCGGAATTAAAGCATAAGTAACAAGAAAAGAATACACATAATTAAACGTGGTTCAGCCCTTTACCTACATCTACGAAAAACTCCATTGATAAAAAAGAGTATTACAACCTAAGTGACTTTTAGCACAGATAGAAAAGTCTAAACCCTTCCTCATCGTGTTTGTACAATGGCTCTCTCTCTCTGAACCTATCACCTATTGCAAGACCCACACCTTACGACGAATACATGAGTCCTATTTATAGAGGAGACTTCCTTGTCCTCCAAGATAAGGGTTTCCTAATATATCAATCCTCTCATAATTAAGACCCTTACCATAACTAGAATTTTAACTCTCATTAAGACTCTTTCCTATTTTTAATATGGGCTTGGGCTTGGCATTTGAGCAACAACCCAACTTGTCTAAATTGAATCCTTCAATTGACTAACCTTTTTCTAAAATCAATTAAGAATTTCACTTATGGCTATAATAGACAAAATAGATCACAAGAATCTACTGCGATTACAAAATTAAATTATACATGTTTCAAACATGCTTGTGATCTCATCTTAATCTTCCATTAAGGCAACTATAATCAACTCAAGTTTAAGGGTTCTTCTTTGGCATGAGTTAGCCTAATCTTCACACACCTTTTTTGTGCCAAAGGCAATTCCCCATGTGAGAAGACCAATCAAAATGTCTACCAGACATACTTTTTTTAACCATATGGATGAAATTAAATGTCACTAAATCGAGATATTGCATTTATGATAGAAATATTAAACATGCATATCACTTTGTAACACCTATACATCAAACTTTATACAATCCTATTGATCTAACATGATCTAGGACTGCATCCTTTGCTATGGGTTTTATAAATGGATCCGCAAGCATATTGCGTGTTAGAATATATTGGAAAGTTACTTTCTTCTATGCAATAATGTCTGTCACAAAGTTATATCTTATATCTATGTGTTTGGCGAAATTTGAGATTCTTTCTTAAAATTTTTAAATAAAAACTACATAAAAAATGAAAAGGCCAAAACATCTTTCTTAATTGCAATCATATTTTACCAAGCCAATATGAGATATTAAAAAAGAATGGGCCTCACGGGCATTCATAAGGTTTTAAATTAAATTGAAGATATTTTGTTCTCTTACATGAAATTTTTGGTTAACTCAAACAAAAAAAAAGGCTCGGGGCCCACACAAGATGCCATGACAAGCATAGAAGTTTAAAATCTTAAAGCGTGATTATCTAACCAAGTAACTATGGGATCAGAGCTGAATTGAGTGTAATAGAACCTGCCCAATTACACTATTCAACCTCATTGAGATGTGTGAATTGGTGTAATTACATATTATAGTTACTCTCTAACAATTTTTCATGCTCTTTTTTATTTTTTCTAAATTTAATATATTTCTTTATAAATTAAATATAAATAATAAATTAATAAAAATACATGGTATAGATAAATATAAAATAAATACAAAATATAAATGTAAACATATATTTTTCAAAAATTAGAAGGTTCATTTAGCTTTATAAATTTTAATAAAGTTATTGATTATAATTGTTACAATATGAGATTGTGTTCTACTACCCTTGATCCTCCTTAGCAAGTGATGTCATTGAATCCTTTTCAATTTAAAGGACCATATTGTATGTGTGTGTATGTGTTTTTTTTTTTTTGGTGATGTAAGTAAATTTTTTATTCAATGCAACAAGGGTATAGGGATAAGGGGTAGCTCAAGCGGTTGAGACTGTCTCATCTAAGAGTAAGGTCCTGGTTCAAATCCCATGGGCGATGAGACTTGAGTTAAGGGTGAGGGAAAGGCCAAAAAAAAAAGCACAACAAGGGTATAAGTTCAATTGACACCCTTGAAACCTAGTAAACATAATCCTACAAAGCAAGGGTTTGAGGGGCGAGAGAAAATAGAAAAGAAAAAGAAAATAACAAATAGGACATAACCCAACAAAGACTTCCAAGTACAAATTAATGAAATAATATGAATTAAGTACAACAAACAAAGAAAATAGAGGACATCTTCAAGAAGAAAAGTCCAATGCCAAAGATCAAGTAACTTGTGTAATAGGAGACGGAGCAAGTAAATCTGAGGAGCCATTATCTCTCAAGTCTTCAACCATGTTCCTATCTACACATCTTTCACCATTTCTAGTAACAAGCACATCATCTTCATTGATTCCATCTTGAGTTTCATACTGTGTAATCACATTATAATCATCATTAACTTGAGCCGAGTTGCTCATTTTCCCATTCAATTGTTTATTGCCATTCAGAATGGAAGTCTTCTCATCTGAGTTAACTGTGGCAAACCAATGGTTAGTCATGCGACCAATTAGTGGTGAAGCTTTAGGACTAAAAGCTAAATTTTAGGTTTGATCAAATTTTGAAGGAATAACAACACTTGCAAAAGGCGTTTGATGTACATTTGTAGTCCTTCTTCAAACTCTTTCAGTCTTGAGATTCTTCCACTCTCCTTCACTTTTCTTTTCATTTTGAGGAAAATACCTAGGACCTTGAGTCATGTTGGGACACATTGATGAAGAATGCCTAGGAGCTTACTTGACCATGAAACACTCTGTCGCAACTACATGGCCTAGTCATGAAAATATCCTCTATTCATAGGTTGGCCCCTCTATTCATAGGGTGGCCAACCCATGAACCTTCAAAAAAGTCCCACAAACTTAGCATAATGAAACAAGGCCAATGGTCTCTTTAGCTTCCATAGTTGTACCATAATTGTCTTCAAACAAGGGCCCATAAAAGCTCTCGTTCACTAAGCAGCCCACATAGCGTTGCGGTGCAAATTTGAGTTTTTTGTCTCGCCACTTTATAACCATCCCAACAAAAACATAAGGTTCTTGTCCCTATGTGGTCTTCCTCCAAAGCCATTTCCACGGTCACCCTTGCTCATATCAATTACCTTTTAAGATTTCCCAATCGAGTGAGACTATGATATAATACCACTAAAAGTCCTTATCTTTTACCAACTGGTAAATCTTCCTAAACAAGTTCAGAGTCAGGGTAATATCATTCTCTCTAAGATGGACATAATAACCTATCATAATTGCCCAACCATTTGAATACACTTGGTCTAGGCTGATCTTATAATGATTGAGAAAATCAACACAGAGCTTAGACATTGACAGTTACAAGCCTATGGCAAAAAATCCCCATAGAAAACAATCCCTCTTCATGCCCCTAGCAAGCATAATCATCAAACTCAAGGGTTTGTATCTCAAAGTTTTGGGGGATGCCTCAGCAAAACTCAATACTGTCTAACACCACCTCGTTCATATTAAACTTGTGAGCTATAGCCTCAAAGAGGATCGAGTCACTATCCAATGAACTATAAATAGAAATATCAGGTTGAGGAGCCTTTAATTCTTTTTCACCCAAACCAACCTCAACCTTAGGGTTAGCAGTCTTAGCTCTAGAGTAATCCTCAACCTCTTCAAAAGCGTTATTGAGACTTGACATCCATTCTAAGCTAATCCTAAGCTTATCAGCCTCTTTCTTTGAATGATCAAAGCCAAGATTAAAACCATAAAGTCTATTATTGCTTCTTCAACTAATCTGGGTATATCAAAGTGAGAATGTGAATAAAATATGCTCATGAGTCTTAAAAGTTCTAAGATACTCTACTAACACAAAAGGGCTTATAACTAGAGTTGGACTGGTGGACTTAGAACTAAAGGTAGAAAAGAGTCCTCCTTATTATATGAATGCAAAATATTTTGAGAATCAAACTCATACCCCCATAAAAGAATAGAAAGAAAAAGGGAAGGTAATGGTAGAAGAAAAGAAGAAAAAAAAAAGAAGAATAGGCCTAACAACATACCTCTGTGATAGAAGTGGAAGGAACATCTCGTATAGTGCAGGACAGTACTACTAGAAACTTGGATGCAACGGAGACAAAAGAGAGCAAATAGGAGTTTTGGGAAAGAGTTTGAGTAGAAAGAGTAGGGAAACTTGGCTTCAAATCACCTATTTATAGAACCTCTATTACCAAAGAGACAATACAAATCACGAAACAATGTGACAACCTCGACATCGCATCCTCTTGTTTTGAGGTTTTGTAATAATTACTCTCCTATGTTAGGCGCATACTTGCCACACGACGATGCGAGAAACTCAGGAAAGTAGAGTCACGTGTTGATTTGAAATAAGCATCAAGACGCTCATGAACAAGCTTTAAGTATAAAAGGTCGGCCAATTAAATATTTAGTGACGACCGATTTGCCTATGTTAGAGTCACACATAACTAAAAGGGATTATTGATACGAGATCGGGCCCTGCTCGATCACCAACACCCGACCTCCACCATATCCATAGAATGAGTATCACTACGTGTCAAGCAACACCCCGATCCCGATGTCTTTCTAAATCACTTTTCTTTTATGTGCCAAACACGTTACCTTCCACCCATTCATCATGTGTCCAAGTAGAGATTCTATAAATAATACAACGTATGGAAACCAAGGTAAGCCTTTCCGTTTTAAGAATACTCCAAAAATAGGGAACATTTTCCTTTCTCTCTCTTTCCATAAACACCTTTTCATAAATACCCTCTGATTTGAGCTTTTGAGGGTTTTTGGCTGGCATCACACCAGTGTTAAATTCTTTTTATTTTACATGACACATCAACATTTGGATCACGAAACTTGGAGAACCTATTCTCAGTTTTTCTTGCAGAATCACTTCTCTTTATTGCCACTTTCACAATATAACGGTTCTTTTTTTTTAATAAGAGTTATACAAGAGTAATTTTGCTCGAATTTCGAACACATAACTTGATCCAACCCTACTTATAGAAACAATACAAGAACAAATACATAGGGCTAAAATTTGCTTAGTTTTAGAATACATAAGTTGATCTAAAACCAATAGGTGAAAGTTTGAATGATCATGAACTATATCTACAGTTTGAATAATAACAAACTACCTAAATATGAATATTCATAATTTAATAATTTCATAACAATAAAACATTTTTGGGTAAATAGTATTGTATGCCCCTATAGTTAGACATAAATGTACAATTAGTCCTTAATGTTCAAAAATAGGCACTGGACACCCCTGTCGTCTCCAAAAATAAATCACAATAGCCCCTTTCATAAAATATCCATTACTTTTAACTGTGAGTGTTACACACTCGCTCAAATTACAACTGGACTTTTTCTTTTGTGTGATAAACTTAATTTTAGCCAAAAATGTCCTTCTCTTTCAAAAAAGATTTGCAGGAAGAAATATTTGAACCCTTGATCTTGGACTAAAACTACATGCACATAACTAAATAGGCTATAAATAATGCTATATGTAATTTCAATACAAGAAGTAGATCCCACAATTTATAATGAAAAAATAAACCGCTACCATCACCTACTTAACACCACCTATCATGGCCACCACAACCACCATTTCCATATATATATATATATATGGAAAGAGAGAAAGAGAGAGAGAAGTGAGATATTGATTATTTACCTGATGGGTGATAGTAGAGAAATTGACAATAATTCAAAGATCCAATGCCTTCTTCTTTGTGTTACCTAATGGGTAGTGAGTGAGTTCATAAACTGTGCAGCCACCTTGTAACTCGACTCTCCCTCTGTCATTCTCTATTTCTTTGGCTTTAGCTTTGGCTTTGGCTTAGGTGACAAAATGAGATAGGAGGGGTGTAGAAAGGGGGGTTGCTGTGGCTAGGATCTACTTTTAGGGGTGGGTGAGTTTACTCAAAGGAGGCAGTGATTGCTATTTTGTGCACAAGCCCTATATAACCCACAAGCACATAGGCATATGATTGCTAGGGGCATTCTTGGGCATTGTATGCAATTGGGGATGAGGGTGGAGGATGGGAAAAGAATTATAATCATGAGCATGTCTTCCACAAATATTGCAATAATAAGAATATGCATCCCTATAGTCATGATTTCTAAACAAAGATGCATGAAATGATGCATGACTATAGGGGTCACAACTATCATTAGCCCAAGATAGGGGATTTGCATGGGGACAACAAATAGTTTAATGAACACAACTTCTACACAAGTGACAAGCATTAAGTACAAGTTCGGGTAGTGGGGAAGAGGATACTAAAGACCACCAAGAAGCATTTGGGTATTTCATATTCAATCAAGCACAAGCAATCCTCTTCTCGATGCACAATAATTTTTTTAGATTTTTTTTTATTATTCAAACGAGGAAAAATATGAAAAGATAAAACAACATGTAACTAGCTAAGACACACAAAACAAAGAAACCAAACAACCGGACCTCCCTGACAAAGACGCCAAGAACTTAATCACTATTTTGTGCAAAATCCCCAAATAACCCGCAAGCGCACAAGTCGTCTATAGTATAGCGTGAAAATATGGGGTCAAATCTATGGGGATGCCAAACGTGTATAGTATCCTAAACCATATGTGTCTTAAATGGCTAAGTGTTAGGTGCTTAAACTACGATTTTTTTGGGTTTTGGGATAAAATGGAGTGCGGGAAAAGTAAATCTAATCTAAGTGCAAGAAAATAAAAGGTTTTGTGTATGTGACAGGGGAATCAAGTGATCTAAGGGGAGTCAAGTTTCGAAAATGGGGAATGAGGGTGGTTACGACTTGTTTATGGGTGATACTACGTTCTTGTTAGGGTTGCTTGATGGATTGTTTAGGTTGCTCTTATCTAAACTTTTAATTAACCTCCTAATGGTACCCTAGGGCTTGGTGTGGGTCCATCCCTAGGCGTTGACTACCTAGAGCCACGGTGTGGTCCACATGACCTAGGCATTAGTACTCGTTAGAATTCTAGGTGACTTAGATCGATCTAACCCTAGTGTCTAAACTGTTGATTGGGTTTAAAGCCAATACCTCAACTAACCTATCCTGAAGCCTATTGGCTGGATTTAAAGCCAAAGGAGACTCGACCAAGGCTAGCCATTAATTAATCTCTATCGATCGTCTATCACAGTAGCGAGAATTAACTTTAAAGTGCAAAGGCATAAACATCTAGGGTTCTAGGTGACTTAGATCGATCTAACCCTAGTGTCTAAACTGTTGATTGGGTTTAAAGCCAAGACCTCATCCGTTTAAGGTCAACTAACCTATCCTAAAGCCTATTGGCTAGATTTAAAGCCAAAGAAGACTCGACCAAGGCTAGCCAGTAATTAATCTCTATCGATCGTCTATCACAGTAGCGAGAATTAACTTTAAAGTGCAAAGACATGTACATCTAGGGCTTGGCATTTGAGAATATACTGGCTTATTCTACTTCTAAACACATAGACATACTTAGATTACATAATTTAAGCAATTGCACCCAACATATATGCAATCGAAGCTAATCTTACTATTAAACATGCAAACACACACATAGGCATGTATACAAGCATTACTCACTTCATGTAATCACCACAAAAACACATAGACATGCTTATATAATGATTTAGAAATGGTTAGTAGCATAATAGGCTCCAATATATATATGCAACTTTATTGAGGCATTTCTTTAGACACATAGACATGTATGTAAAATAGCCAATGAAACCTTAAGCACAAAGCATATATACATAAATCCATTAAGTACCCAATACAATAGATTAGTAATCAATCCATTATACAAGAGTAAATCATCCTACACAGCTCTAATTGCGCTTGGGGTGATTTCTCCTCTATTTTGCTGAAAAGTGCATATAAGAAAGCAATTCTCGTGCTCAACTAGGGAGGCCAAGAAGGGAGGTCGACCGGCTTTAAAGCTCAACATTCTGATTAGGTCGGGGGCTTTGACCAGTCGACCGGCCTTCCCTGCTTTTGGCCCCAATTTTGCTCCTTGCGAGTTAGTTTCTTCTTGGGGTGCTCCTTTCTTGATTCCTTTGTGTCCGAAGCACATTTGACTTTGCTGCACATCCCAAACATTATCAATCAAGCTTTGGTTATCTTTTCAAATCTCACCTAAAACAAGCAATAAACGCATATTAATGTAGCATTTACATTCTAAGCTCAAATATGGACATGAAAACCCTAATATGCATAAGTATGACATAAATGCTATATTAATACACCTGTTAAAGTGCAAAACACCTCTAAACAAGTATAAACATGCAATGAATAATCACACACAAAACCAACACATCAGGTAGCAATGGTACTATTAGTGAGAGGTGGCGACACTACTATTGGTAGGTGGATAGGGTTTTTTGGTTGGGGTGGGGAAGAAGAAGGAAAGGGGTAATTTTGGTTTTTTTAATAAAAGGATATATAAGTGTTATTGTATTTATATTGAGGATATATAAGTCTTTTAGTATTTTCTATTAACTAAAACAAATGGATTTTACATATGAGGCGTGTATGCTTTATTTTTTTTATGATGACAAAGGGGTCTGATGCGTATTTTTAAAGAATAGGGACTAATGTGTTTTGTTTTTGTGTGTGTTTGCATGGCATTTTTATACTTGTTTGAGGTGTTCTTGTACTTTATTAAGTGTATTAGTGTTACATTTGTACCATACTTGTGCATAATAAACTACAAATGTCCATAACAAGGTTTAGAACATAAATGCCACGCTAATGCGCATTTGTTTCTCATGTTAGGTGAAGATTAGGGCAAAGATTAGGATTTGAATTGATGATGATTTGAGGTTGGAGCAAAGCTAAGGGTGTTTTAAATGTGAAGAAGTCAAGAAGAACGCATTTGTAGGTCACGGGCGAAGAACAAAGCAACCGGGCAAGAGCAGGCACGAAAGGAGCAAAGAAAAGGAGCTTTCTGGTCAGGGCCGGTTGCACCCTAGCTCAAGGCCAGTCAACCAGCCCTGCCTCTAGCGCCTCCTCCAGCCCTGTTTCTGACCTAGGTCAGAGAGCTCCCAAAATGTGGTTGGATTTAACTTGTTTCGGAAGCCGAGAGCCCGACCTGCCGATCGACTTTTGCAATAAAGAAGGGTTATTTAAGGCTATTTTGAGCCTATTTGCCATATCTTTTTACACCCATACTCTACACCCACCTAAAACACATTAGACCACACACAAATACACCTAGATCCAAGCTGGTAATTAGGGTTTTAACACTTGCAATAGCAAGATCAAGACAAGGACTTCAAGAGCAAAGCTAAGCATGAAAGGGAGGTTCATCTTTCCCCTTTTTGTACTTAGTTTTCTCTATGTTAGAATAGATCTTTTATGGATGGTTGAAGCTTGTATTATGGGTTGATTAAATACTACTTTGCTATGAGATTTTGATGGTTTAATATATATGTTTATTTCTAATGTTTCAATGGCTATTTACATATGTGCCTATGTGTTTGTTGATATACCTAGGTGAAAAAACATATATATTTAGAGGCTTGATTGCTATTTAACACTTATAAATCATTGTGTAAGTATGTCTAGGTGTTTATGTGGTGATTCTATGAAGTGGTCTTGTAACTATGTAGGTCTATGTGTGTTTTTATTTGCCTCAATAGCAAATATACCTTTATGGCATACATGTTGGATTCTAATCCCTAAATTGGTATGACCTAAATATGTCTAAGTGTTCAGGGCTAGAATATGCTTTATATTTAGTCATACCATGCTCAAGAACATGTATGATATGCTTTATTGTCAAACCCCGCTTGTGTGATGCTATGATTGGTGGTTCTTCATTGATAATTAGGTCTAGTTTAAGCTCCTTTGGCTTTAAAACCAGCCAATAGGTGTCTGGCTAGCTTAATTGACTTTAGGAAGCCTAGTTCTTGGCTTCAAACCTAGCCAATGAGTTAGAACCTAGGGTGAGACCGATTACCATCACCTAGGAATGTAATTAGCTAATCCGCACCCTAGTTCAAAAGGACCACACTATGCCTCTAGGTAGGTAGCACCTAGGGATAGACCTATACCCAGTTCTAGGGATTGTAGGAGAGGTTGATTAGATTCCTAGCTTAGAGCACTCTTTTTTAGAGCAAAACTCTCAAAGTTAATCTCTTAGTGAAGTTAGTACCCAAATCACCGATAGTTAAGCGAATTTCACCCATTACACCATTGCTTGTGTCAATTCTCTTTTACTAGCTTGTTCTTCCTTACTTTTATTTCCTTTAGTTTGTTTAGATTAGTTTAATTTACTTTGAGCTTCCTTCAAATCTAAAACAACCAAAAAGAATTCTTAGTTTAGCTTGTTTTCTTTCTAGCTTTCTAGGACACATACTTACCTTTCATTCCCCATTTCTTGCCTTCCTGAGGGATCGACCACGCTCTTGCACATTAGACTACACGACCTATGCACTTGCAGGCTATTAATTAAGGCTTAGTGCTTAATTAACGAGCATCAGAGACTAACTGTACATTTATACCTAACCACAGGGGATGCAGTGCTATTTACCCAAAAATTTTTGTGACCTCAGCTCTTGTGCAAATGACATGTTCGTATTCAACCAAAAAAAAATGCTTACAATTGGCTCTTTTGCATTGGCTTCTTTTAAAGCACATTTTTAATAACTTCTGAAAACTCTATTTTTTTGATAAGTTGAAAATTCTAACTTTTAAAAAATACTATATTTAAACTTTTTTAAAGACGTAACTTTTCTAAAAATCAATTCAAATAATTATTACAAAATAAAATACTTTTTTTTTCTTTTAAAAATGCTTTTTTCGGTGCATTTTAGCCTTCTGCTAACGAGCGCACCCTTTCTCTCATTTCTATTTGCTCTTCTTTCTCACCCCTCTTTACCCAACTTTCTTCTTTTCTCTCTTTCTCCTGGCTTTGCTCATGGCAAGGAGAAAGCCCGGTATCGGCACTAGATCTCGTACCAAAGTGGATATGAGAAATATGGTTCATGGTGATAACTCAGAGGAAGGTCTTGATGATATTTTAGAGCATTCGAAATGTGATGTTGCAAATCACCAAATCCAGGAGGAGGACTTTTCGATACTTGCTTCTCCAACAGTTGCTAGTACATTGTCAATAGCACCATACCTTATTATCTTAGTCAACATTGCTCAAGGTAATACCCAGGTTAGTGGTGAATTTTCCCAATTGAAGCAAAATGAACAACCAGAGAAGGGTAAAAAGTCCTGGAGTAGTCTATTTGTTTGAGGCTATAAGGAGTCACTACAATGTAAATACTCTGTTCCTAAAATAGAAATACTTGGAAATGATCAAGTCAGATTGACCCTCGCAAAGGAAGTGATTGAAGAAGGTGTTGCATACTAGAAGTCATGCCTCGTCGGGCAGTTCCTTGAGAGAGCCTCCTCTCCCCATTTTGTTTGGTGAAGAGTATGATGCAAAATTAATGGAGCAGGTTTGGAAATGTGGAAATGAAAATAGCTCTAGATGAATTGCATGTGTTTCAGTTCAAGGATGAGGAAAAGAATAAACAGGCCCTTGAACAATTTTGGCACGTGGGCAATAAGCAGCTCCTTCTCCGACACTGGAAACCGAATGTACAGTAGGAAAAATTTAGCACAGAGAACATCCCTTTGTGGATAAAGCTAAATAGGGTCCCTGCCAAAATATGGACGAAAAATGGACTTAGTGATAATGATAGTGTCCTTGGTACACCGTTGCAGATGGATGCAGCTACGGAGTCTAGATCGTGGCTAAATTATGCAAAGTTATGGATTAAGGTAAGTCTAGAAAAGGATTTACCAAAGCAGATTAAAGTGGATTTGGAAGGGAGAAACACCGCGGTTGTTGAGGATGAATTTACTTGGAAACCCATGTTTTGTAAAGTCTATAAAAGATTGGGGCATTTGTTAAACTGGTATCAATTTAAGAGGGAAGAATGGGTGGTGAAAGACCTCATACAAGCAGTGGTTGTAAAGGAGAAGGAACTGATACAAGTTGTGGTTACAAAGGAGATTGGTCCGATTGAAAGAAAAGGCAAGGAAGTGGCTAGAGATAACGATTGGGAACAAGTACAAAGCAAGAATTCAGGCTAAAAATCAGTATGGGCGCAAGGGTCACTCGTATTGAAGAGGCAAGAAACAGGACCTGAACCAAATCTAAGATAGGACGTGAACCAATTTGACTCGTTGAATATGGAGAAGCAATCTTTAATAGAAATGGTCTAGGAGTTAAGGAATTCTACCCCTTCTGGGAAGTCACTACATAAATCACCTATACCTCTAGGTAAAAAGAAATGATTTTCAGAGTTTGGAACATTAGAGAAATAAATAAAAACCACAAGCAATACGGTGTGCAACCTTTTGCTTTAAGATGGAAAGTGGATATTTTGTGTTTGATTGAAAGGTTAAACAAAACAACTACCCTGGCATTTTCAGGAAACGTCTTTGGGACGGAGATATTGTTACAAATTATGAGTTCTCTCCAAAAGGTAGAATTTGGGTTTTGTGGAAGAAAAATAAAGCTACTGTCTAGGTTGTTGACAAAACGAATCAAGCTATTCATTGTAAATATTAAAGCAGCCTTAAGGAACCTCTTTGTTTTTGACTTTTATGTATGGTAGTAATGATTATTTAGAGAGAAGGAAGTTGTGGAGCAATATTGAATGTTAAAGCGAGACAGTTTGCAATTTTCCTTAGGGTATTGTTAGTGATTTTAATGAGATCCTTACCTTTGAGGACCACTTAAATTGCGAACACCTTCCAGTTAGCTCTATGGATTTTAACAAGTGTATTGACAACTCAGGCCTATTTGAACATGGAAGTGTTGGGCCAACTTTTACTTGGACAAACCGTGCCAATGTGAAGGGCTAAGGGCTAGCAGAATTGACAAATTATTTACAAATCAAATTTGGATACAGCATTTTTGTCACTCTTTAAGTTGTGATTGGGACTCCAGAGCTTTTTGATCATTGCCCAATCATCCTTAATCTTAACAACAGGGAAGAACGTAAGAAATTTCCATTTAAGTTTTTCAATGTTTGGGCATATCATGAGAATTTCCTGTCAATTGTGCAACAAGTATAGAAGCAGGAGGTTAGGGGCCATCCTATGTATCAAGTTGTTATGAAACTTAAAAAATTGAAAAAGAAATTAAGAGAATTAAATGATAGTCAGTTTCACCATTCAGCACAGGATATTGAGAAGATTCAAGCTGAATTGACAGCGTGCCAAGAGAAAATTTTGGAAAGCAGTATGCAAAAAGTGAGGACTCGCCAAAAAGAGCTTAGAAAGGAGCTTGAAAAGGTGATCTACATTGAAGAATCAATCATAAAATAGAAAGCTAGAGTTAAGTGGTTGAAAGAAGGTGATAGAAACTCGACTTTTTTCCACAAATTTGCAAATGTTAGGAATAAGAGAAATACCATTACGTTGATGAAGAATGAGAATGGCAAGCTCACTAGTTCTTTAGAGAAGTCAAAAGATTTGATCTTAACTTTTTACAAGAAGCTCTTAGGGCAAGAATCCATTTATCAAGAGAAAATTGAGGCAGATACTATTAGATATATTATTGGGAAATCGATTGGCGAGGAAGATAAAAGTATGTTGGTTGAAGCTATCACTGATGAAGAGATCAAAGGTGCTCTTTTCTCTATCAGTAATTATAAAAGTGTTGGATTTAGATGCTATTCCCATGGCTAGTTGTAATTCTGGATTTTAAAAATCAAAAGCATATAAACAACAATGTGAGCAGAAACATAGCATAAATAAAGTCTATTATACACATCGGCATCACAGTCAAGCAAAGCAAAAGAGTAAAGTCAAGACTCGTTATCCTTGTAGCGTGACCCAAATGCAAAAATGAATTTTTCACGCAATACCCATCTCGTATTAGCCTCCTAACGGTCTTCTCCACTATTTCCAAATTTCTATTGCTAAGATACATTTTGTTAAATATTGAGCAAGCAATATTTATGGCTAAATTGGAGTTATGGGATTTAGTGTGTGTTCTTGGTGCTAGTTTGTGAAATTTCCTATACCCATCTACCAAGAAAAAATCTCACTCTCTTGTATCCTTTCTTGTGGGTTATGCCTATCTTGTACTTTTTATAGTACAAGGCAACCCTAATAAGGATAAGGTTTCTAGAATATTATGTTTTACTATAATACCCCTCCTTAGTTCTTCTAAAAATGAAATATTTCCTAGGGATAAGAATATTCCATGTATTCCATCTCACAGACTAAATATCTTCCATGTTGGACCCGCTTATTTAATTAAGATATCTATGAGTCATATTAAGAAGACTCGAATAGTTAAATCCCTTCTTAATTCTAACTCAAATATTAATTAAACAATTCACATAATTAATTATCTCAATTCATGTATCCAACAGAGTAATGGCTAGTGAAGGGACCAAAACAGACATAATTATCCTTGGTTCCTAAAATGACCAAAATGCCCTGGCTACCACTTTGGTGACACTATGGCCATTTTGACCTCAGTCTATTTCTACTAGAATACCAAATCCGCACTCCAAGAATAATTATTGGCTAATCAGGAGCTTGTCACTAGTACTAGATTTCTGGTGATCAAGTGGACAAATCGAAAACGGCACATAGACTCTGCTGTTGCATATACATGTCCCAACTAATCAGAATATAGCATTCAACGTACGAGGCAGACAATCTTATCACTCAAGACCTTTGCTTATAATATATCAAAGTGTTGCGCCCTAACTCAATCAGTTCATCCACACATGTTCACGATTAAGAGCATTGGTTACTCGGAAGCTGTGAGTATCTTGTCTTCTATATGTGATGGTATGGTTCCCAAAAAACATACTCATGGTTGCCCTATTCAATGTGTGACACACACACTGTGAGCATAGTCCAGAAAACCATCTAAGACCTAGGTAGATCACCTTGTTAAGGAGACTCACCCACTATAGCCTTGTCTCGGTAAGTGCCTAACACTACTGTTCAGCTATGGACATCTTTTATGATATCACCAAATCTAGAGTTGGACCTACTATACGTTCGGCCTCTTTGCATACCCAAATCATTGGTGTATATCATTGGATCTTCATACTTTGTATCAATACAAAAATGGAGAGAGTATGATGTACAAAACTCAATCATATGAATAATATCATAAGCGAATTATGTCGAGTGTCATTTAATCACTTTATACTTATAGTCTTTAGGGCATACAATCCCAACAAAAAGTCTAGGCCCCAACTGATACACCTAAAAGTTCTTTAAAGGCGCTTGGGAGATTATTGGTGGGGACATGTGCAAAGTGACTAAGTCTATGTCTTTGTCGTGCAAACTGCTCAAGAAAGTGAACTTTACAATTTTACCCTTGTGCCAAAAGTTCCTATTATGTAAAAAATGAGTGAATACAAACCTATTGCCTACTATAATGTTATTTACAAGTGCATATCAAAAATCCTGGCTAAACAACTATGAAGAACTTTGGAACCTATTATTTCTCTAAATCAGTCTACATTTGTACCTGATAAAAGAATACTCAATAATATTTTGGTCGCGTAAAACATTGTGAGAAATTATGGGAGGAAGCATATGAGCGCTTGATGTTGTACTAAGTTTGACATCACGAAGGCATACGGTTCTATTAGACGAGACTTCATTCTTAACTGCCTTAAAGCTTTGCAATTTTCTCAAAGGTCCATTGAATGGATTCAAATATGTATTACTTCACCTACTTACTCAGTGAATATCAATGGCCAATTAAAGGGTTTTTTCCCAAGTCAAAAAAGAATAAGACGGGGAGACCTAATATCCCCATATCTTTTTGTCATCGAGATGGAAGTGTTGTCGGGGCTGCTTAGAATTGTGGGGGGAGAATAAGAACTTCAATTTTCATCCTAACTGCAGGAACCTGAAGATCAGCCATTTTGCCTTCGTAAATGTTTTACTACTCTTCTCCAAGACTATCCTTGGTTCAATTGGTCTGATTAAGAAAGCTCTCTCTATTTTCACTAAAGTTTCGGGTCTCAGCTTTAGTATTTTGAAGAGTGAAATATTCTTTGCTGGATGTGCTGATACTTTGAAGGGTACTTTTTGTGACATCTTGGCTATCAGGGAAGGTAGGCTTCCTATTAGATACCTCGGTGTCTCGCTCATTACTAGTAGACTGAAAAAGAATAATTGTCGATGTTTGATTGACAAAATCACAAATAGAATAAATCTTTGGGCTAACAGGTGGCTCTCTTATGTTCGCAGATTGTAGTTAGTCAAATCAGTACTCACTAGCATTACTAATTATTGGAGTAATATTTATCTTCTGCTACGTGGTGTTATTAAGGAGATTGAGTCTAGGATCTCGGCTTTTCTTTAGAAAGGAGCCAGTGAAAAGATTACGGGAGCAAGGGTAGCTTGGAGATTGTTAGCAGACCAAAAAACGAAGGGGGACCTGGTATTTAGAAATCAAGGATATTAATACTGTTGCTATTTTAAAATAGTTTTGGCATACACTAATTGATGAAAAATCTCTCTGGGATCATGGGGTTAATAAAGTGCTCCTCAAAGGCAAATGTATCTGGACTATGGACACCCCTAGCAATGCTACATGGGCCTGGGAAAAACTGCTTAAAATCATAAATAAAGCTGCATATCTCTTCAGATGGCAAGTTAAAGATGGCCAATAATAACTTTGTGCTAGATGATTTGATCATGGCGAGGGTTGCAGATTTTGTCATTGGAACATGGATGGAATTGGCCCCCTTCTCTTAGTTTCATTAACCAATTACATGCTAGTCCCCTTTCTCTTTAAGAGAGTGACATTCCATTTTGGCTGGTGGGGAAGAATGGTTTGTTCTCATCGAAAGTTACCTGGGAGCACATTAGGGAGAAAAGCAATGAAGTTATTTGGGCTAAACTTGTATGGAGCAAAAAGGTAATTCCCAAAGCTGCTTTCTGTGTTTGGATGACTTGTTTGAACAGTCTTCTTACGAAAAGCAGGTTGCTAGAGTGGGCAGTTATTTTGGATGCACGATGTTGTTTTTGTGGAATGTCGGTGAAAGATAGAGATCACCTGTTCTTCAATTATAGTTTCACAGTGAGAATTTGGAAGAATTGTGCTGCTTGTTTGTTTTGTGGTAGACATAACTTAGACTAGAATGATCTGATTTTAAAGATTTGCACAATCTATCAAGGGAACAACCTACGTGAGGTGATTATGAAAGTGGTGTTTGGTTTCACAGTGTATTACCTATGGCGTGAGAGAAACAACTGTATCCGCGAGCAAATTTTTGGGCTTATTCGTCAAGACATTAATAATGTGTTTGGAATGATCTTATTTTAAGATATTTATCTTATTAAAATTTAAAAATATTTTATTACATGTACCATATATTTTATAGTTATAAAAAATAAGATATGATAGATTACTTATATTTTATATATAAGTTAAAAGTATAATTTTATTTTGAATTTTTATAAATCACGTGGTAAGATTTTTTAAATGTTATAAGATGTCTGTAACAAATAGAGCGTAAGATTGTTTTGTCGGAAAAGGGGATAACGCTTCATTATTTTTTTTAAAAGGGTTAATCCGAAGCCGAACACTTCTCCGGTGCCAGAGGCCCATGAGCGGGTGGATAACGCTTCTGCAGTGAAGGCGTTGGCGTAAGCACGTCTTTCCATAGGCGTGGATATATTTCTATATAAGTATACATCAAATCCTAACCTACTTTGCAGCCACCAACAAGCGCGACCAGTCAACGTCACCGTCAACGCCACCGCCACCGCCACCGCCGCTGGTACCATCATTTCTGTTTCGGCTCCTATGTTCTCACACTCTCTCCTTTCGCGGAGCGCCGCCACTTCTTCCACCGTCTTCTCCGCCGACTGCCGCCACGGCCGCAGGTTATGTGTTACTTTCTTTGTGAAACATGTTCTATTTTCCTATTTCAAATGCAGTTAAAATTTGAGTTGAAATGGCGTTAAGTATGTTTAATTCGTGTAGATAATGTTTGATATGTTTTGTTGATAATTATGATAAACGAAATCCTCGTAATTTTTATCTGTGAGCGTCTTATATTCTACTTAGAGGGTGATTGGCTTTGCTTATTTGGTGCTTATAAGCAGCTAAACAGTAAAAACACGTGAAAGGGGCTTTTTTCTAGTAAGCACCCAAAATAAGCGAAGCCAAACACCCTCTTGGTCTCTTGTTGTTAATGGATGTCCTTTACATGATTACGGATATTCGGATTAGAATAACGACAGCTTAGTTGAGGAAGGAAAGGAAACGAGTGAGGGAGATGGTGTCATTGTTGTTTGGATTGGATATGGAAATACTAAGAAATTATTAGTTGGTAAATTTATTAAATTGAACTCCACATATTCTTTTTGTGATGGGTAATCAGAGATTTATTAGTCTTTTCCTTCCGTGTAGTCCTTTTCTTTTTCCATTTTCTCCCAATTTTAGAGGAAAGCAAAATCAGTTCTGATAAAGGAAATGGAGAAATTGGCTTCAATAAAGGAAATGATGGACCTAAATAGATGGTTATATTGAAGCTTTGTGACTGATTCGGCTGCTATTTCTTCTGAAAATTGTTGGATGGAAACAGAGAAAGCGTGTGTTTGAGAAAAGGACCAACCGCAATTTTACTTATCTGTAGTTGGAATCAGACTCCACGTCATTGTCACATGGAAGTCGTAAATTGTATCTTTACAGGGTCGTCGTTTGTTTAAAAAATCTGATGTATTCTCAAATGCAAATATCGTGTTGACAAGACCTTCAGCTTTACAGTTTGCTACGTGATTTAAGATAAATAGGCTGTTGGAAAGCTGTTCATAACTTCATATTTTGATGATCTGGAGAAGAGCCTTAGTTCACTTGCTTGTCTGTGTTCTATCTAAATAAGTAGACACGTGGAAGAGCTGATCAATTTTTGTTGGTGTAGGAAAAAGTCATCACATTCGTGTTTGTGTCATATTAGTAAGCCTTCTCAAATGTTCTTAATTCTCTCCTGGTGAGCATAATCATAGAAACGGCATTGGTTTTACATGTTCCATATGTGACTGGTTTCTTGCATTTGGACATAGAGCTTGTGATGTAAGTTTTTACTTTGGTTGGACATTTAATTGCATTTTCTCAAACTGGTCTTTCGTTCTTTGGTTGACATGCATCCCCAAACTTCATGTTTTTAATCTTCTGTTGGCATTAATGGTAGTAATTTTGCTGATATTGGATGCAAATATATTGGTTTAAGAACAATTTCCCATAGCTCAAAGAGCAGCTGTAGCTTTAGCTTGTGTAGTTGTTCATGTTTATCCTAATGGTTTTTTCAACTGGTCTCTAATCAGGGGGAGTGCACGATGGGTATCTCCAAAGGCAGCCATAACACAAAGTTTTCATTTGCCCATGCGCAGTTATGAAGTTAAGCATAGGTAACACTATGGGCTGTTTTCACCTTAACCCTCCATAATATTTTGGAAATAGAGCTCACTTGCTTGGTCTTTGTTGCTCACTACTAGTAATGCTTTTGCTTTCTTCATGTATCTTTAATTGTTTATTACATATTTATGTGCATCTGAAATTCATTTTTTGGAAAAGAGTTGCTATGCTTTGTAATAGGCATTAGTGGATAAATTTCAAGTAGTGGACAAGATTGCTTTGCTTTCTTTACATCTGTGGTATTGTTCTTTCCAAATTTATTACTCTTTCCTATAATCATTCTGGTTAAACCACTTAATTCTCTGTGGAAAGAAGGCATATAGTCAGTACATGACATATCTGATATCCTTCCTTAGAGTACTTAGATTGATAACCTTATCTATTTTGAGAGATGATGCTATGATATTGCCATCCGTCAAACGAAGAAAATTCGGAGGCGGAACCAAGGAGGGTACTTTTAATACATGCCTACCCTAATTGATAGAGTAGGTCTACTTCTATGAAAATGCATATGTGTGTAGCATTATTATGATATGTATCACATTTAGGCCTTTGCTTGCTAAATGTGCTGAAAGTTTTGTAAAACTAAATGTTAAAGTTGATTTGGCTTATATTGCGTGTACATAACATCTTGGTGCCTGTGGCTTGTAAATGAATGTTTTTTCTTATGTTCAAGTGTTAAATGCCCATGTGTGTGGACAGATCGAGTCTCTTAGCAATCTCAAGAATATTTTGACTCACTTAAGCTAATGTGCACCAAGGCATGGATGCCTTTGTCTGATAACCCAAGTTATCAGCAAGGAGTTGTTTTTTTGTATGATATGATGACAAACGAATTGCTTTTTGCTTATTGACCAAAATAAATAAATAAATAAATAAATAAATTATGATGAACTGATTGATTACAACCTTCCAATATTAGTAATTGAGCTGTCTTTTCTAATTTGTATTAGATATAAAATGTGATTGTACTTTGAGATGCAAAATCCACGTATAAATGGCCTGTGCCTTTCTTACCTTTTGCAGGACGTCTGCAGAGGACATACAGTCACTTAGATTGATCACAGCCATCAAAACCCCGTATCTACCAGATGGCAGATTTGATCTCGAGGCGTATGATGCATTGATTAATACTCAGATTGAAAATGGAGTTGAGGGCGTAATTGTTGGTGGGACTACTGGAGAAGGACAATTAATGAGCTGGGATGAACATATCATGCTCATTGGTCATACAGTCAACTGTTTTGGTGGATCAGTTAAAGTCATTGGGAACACCGGAAGCAACTCAACCCGGGAAGCGATACATGCCACAGAACAGGGGTTTGCTGTGGGAATGCATGCAGCTCTTCATATTAATCCTTACTATGGCAAGACGTCCTTGGAGGGCTTGATTTCTCACTTTGATAGTGTCCTTCCCATGGGTCCTACCATAATCTATAACGTGCCATCACGAACTGGCCAAGATATTCCACCACATGTGATCCTCAGCATTGCACGAAGCCCTAACTTGGCTGGTGTCAAGGAATGTGTAGGAAATGATAGGGTAAAACAATATACAAGCACTGGTATCATCGTCTGGAGTGGGAATGATGATGAATGCCATGATTCCAGGTGGGATCATGGTGCTATGGGGGTAATTTCTGTCACAAGCAACTTGGTACCTGGTCTAATGAGAGATCTCATGTTCAGGGGAAAGAACCCATCTCTGAATTCTAGCCTCATGCCCCTTATTAAATGGCTCTTTCAAGAACCAAATCCCATCGCCTTGAATACAGCTCTTGCTCAGCTTGGGGTTATAAGGCCTGTCTTCCGACTACCTTATGTGCCGCTTCCTATTGATAAAAGGCGGGAGTTTTTTAACATTGTGAAGCAAATTGGACGGGAGAATTTCGTAGGACAGAAAGATGTCCAGGTTATGGATGATGATGACTTCATTTTGGTAGGTCGATATTAGCGTTGCAGTCCTTGCGCGAGAATCCGGTATGGTCTTCTTTTCCGTCTTTGGCTTATTTCGGTTGAGTTTCCTTTGGTACGGACCAGTATTTTGCTCCAAAATGTACCTGAAAACGGAAGATTTTTCCATTCTTCTTTTCTCTGTAAATTATAAGCTATCAGCGTTTTATATTAGTTCCGTAGAATGCTTCTCACCACCTCTTCACCCTCCTCATAATTTGTACCTCTCCTCTCTCTGTCTCCCTCATCTATTCCCAGGTGAGATCGAACAAATTCTTGGGAATTCTATAAGACGATTGATTAGGGCTAATTGGTCAGGCTGATTGTTCCCCAGGGATCACTCTCACCCTTTACGAGTATACTAAACCTTTTGTTACTCCAACCAAAAAAAAAAAAAAATTTGTCATGTTTTATGGGACGAGTAAAATTTTTCGGAATTGTTTAATGCAAATATGATTGTTAACCTATTAATGCAAATATCAATAAAACATGTGTTAATGCATACTCCGCCAAAAAAAAAAAAGTATTAATGCCAATATCAATACAACACGATGTGGTTGTTCAGCTTTGGGGTTAAGACTGGTTGCAATTATGTTTTGTCCATTTCCTGTGTTTAAATTTCTATTTCTATTTCTTTTTTCTTCATTTTCTTTTCGTTTTTTCGTTTCTTCTTTTCTTCTCATCCTGTTTCTGTTTTTCACCCTTCTGTCGCACATTACCTCTTGCTCTTAAAAACAGACAAAGTGTTCGTCCTGACTATTATTCTAGTTCGAATTTTGATATTCTCAAAGTGTATAAAATATTATAAATAACTCAAGCAATATCATTATTGGAATAAGAAACTTCCATCGAATCTTAAGCTAAGCGTAAAAGTCTCAAATATACAAAAATGCATGTTCAATTTGGTATGGGAACAATTAGAGATTATGCTCTGTTCGTTATAGTTTTATTTTAAAATATTTATTTTATTGAAATGAGAGTATATCTTATAAGATTTAAGAAATTTTATCATGCATCTTATAAAAATTCAAAATAAAAACATACTTTTTATCTTATTAGAAATAAAAAATCTATTCTATCTTATTTTTTACAACTATAGAATACATGATATATATGATAAGATATTTTCAAATTTCAATAGAATAAGTATTTTAAAATAAAATCATTCCAAACACACTAGAATACAATAAATGATAACTGCTTTTTGCACGCATTAAATCATCTTAAATTTTTTAATCTACAGGGACCTTATATCATGGTCCCACAGCTATGTGTTCTTGCTGAACAACATGCACTTATTGTATGTGAACAGTATGTATTATTGTTCACGCAATGTTAAATTTAAAAAATATATATTTTTGTTTTGCAACATGTACTTACTGTGCGTGAATAGTATGTGTTATTGTTCACGACAGTAAAATTTAAAATATATATATATTATGCAGACCTTGCATATATTTGTTCACCAACATGCATTTGTTTATTCACTAACTTTCGTACACTAATATTTGTTTATCACTCCACATATATTTGTTGACCACTCACACACAAACAGACACACACAAATACATACACGTTTATTTTTTCACCACTTCACGTATATTCATTCACAACTCCACATGTTTTGTTCACCACTCTCACACACACAGATACATACAAATACAAAAACATTTATTTGTTCATTATTTCATATATATTTGTTCGCCATACTCACATACAATGAAACACAAACAAATACAAGAATATATATTTGTTCACCACTCTATATATGATTTTTCACCACTCTCACACACACAAAAACAAACACATATATTTGTTCACCAGTACACTCCATTTTTTGCAAAACACACGGAGACAATACTCACACACTTGAAGATGAAGTGAGCTTTAATGTTGGATGGAGCTTGGAGCATCCAAACACCGTGTGGGACGTATGGTTAGAATCGTAACGAGGAAAGAAAGAGATCGGTAGCTGCAACGCTGCGAGAGGACGCCAAAATCTTTGCCGGCACGAGCACGAGGAAGAAGATGAAGATGGCGTTAATGGTGGATCGATGTCGGGGCATCCTCGAAGAATGCGAAGCACACCATCAGAATCTAGACAACAAAAGGCATTTGTTAGTGCTCTTTGCATGGCATGAGGTTGCCAGATTTGGTGTTGGAGTTGGCTTAAAGTTTGTCGTCAACTAAAAGTGTGTGAGTATGTGTGTGCGTGAGTATATGTGTGTTTGTGTGTGTTTTTGTTTGTGAAAGTGATGATCAGATATGTTTTCCTTTCTTTTCTTTTCTTTTTTTTTTCCCTTAAAGCATGGGTGCATGTAGCTCTAAAGGAGCACCTACCTGACGGACCATGGTTTAATTTGTGAAATCTACATCTATGTGGACTGGTGGCTCTTCTACTGATGATGGAAATTAATTTAGATGTTGCTATTTCTTAAACCCCCTATTCCATGGGATTAAACCCAAGACCTCATGCCTGGGGAAATAATCTCAATCACTTGAGCTATAAACAGCCTGTTTGGATTAAGTTATGCTTGATAGAAAGTCTTTTTTTTTTTTGGAAAAAATGCAGATTTTTTTTTCGCAATAAGCATTTGAATTAAATTTCAAGAAAAAGTTAAAACTGCCAATGGATAACAAAGAATCAGCTATAAAGTAGGATAATTAATCCTATGTGTCTTAACCAATTAAGAATGTACAAATTACACAGTCCACCCACTTATACGTGAGGGTTGTGTTAGACAAGTACAAATCCAAATTCAAGGACACATAATTATTTTGACTTATATGTTACTCCATTGGTTGGTTTTAATGTTGTCATTGGAGTTTCTTGGTTAGAGGCCTTATTGTATAAAATTATGTTACCTTAATAATGCTTACCTCCGAAGGTAAAACAATTATACTGCAAAAGGATTCTTTTCCAAATTCTTCATAGGTTTCATAGGTTTCTTTTACAAGAATTAAATGTCTTAAACTACAGGTGCAGTAGTCTCATATTTTAGCCTCACTCTAATTTTTGCACAAAGCAAAGAGACGCCGACACTCAATTTGAGTTGTAGCCTCTGTTGGACAAGTTTGTCATGGGTGTTCGACACACCACATAGGCTGGCACTAATTAGGAGTAATATGATGCCATTGAGCTATAACCAGACATATCACCAGACTGTAAAATCATATAAATATCCATAGTTTCAAAAAAAGAAATTGAGTGCATTATTTCTGATATTTTGGTCAACGATATTATACAACCAGTTCACGTCCATTTTTTTCGCTAGTTTTGTTGGTTAAGGAAAAGGATGGTACATAGAAGCTTTGTATTGACTACCAAACTTTAAATATAGTAACAATTAAAGACAACTCTCTAATTCAAAAAACAGATGATTATTGGACAAGTTACATAGTGCACAAATCTTTTCCAAATTAGATTTACAGTCAGGCTATCATCAAATCAAGGTGTTGGGAAAAAGACGTGGTATAAATCAAGATGAAATAAACAAGAAATTAACAACACTATTTTATGTGGTTCGGCCAACGCCTACTCCACAGACAAAACGAGAATTTTATTAAGATAATGTCAATAATGAATACAAGATGGACTCTCACTCTAACTTTAAACGCTTTCTGCTACCTACCTTACATCTTTATCTCTCCCTCACACTTATTACAATAGGCAAAACACCTATTTATAGGACTCAAAGACTACAATATATGACAACATACAATTAATACAGAAATACAAATAAGGCAGAACTAAAAAAAAAAAAAAAAAAGCAAGACAACAAATATGGTAAGTTTTCCCATATTCTTTAGATACCATTAGAATACGGGTCAGACCTTATAAATCTCCACCTTGGACTGTATTCACTCTCTATCGACCAATCAAAATTCTTCTCTCCTTTGCTAACTAACCCTTAATGGGCTCACCATTTCATATTGCCTATACAGGCAATGCCTTGCAACCGTTTGAGCGACCTCTTCACTGCTTTCTAACCTCCTCATAGTACTGCATCCCTGCTACCCACGCTGCTCGTAAGTGAAAAATTCTCGAGTGCCTTCCACAGCATCCTCAGCTTTGATGCTAACACCACTCGATTCTGGAACATCACACACATGTTCTACCTCGTCCTCAGATCCACAAAGAGACTCCATCTCTTCACTCATAGTGCCTTTCAATCGAGTCACCCTTGGACCATCTTCAATCCCACCATGGAACCCTTGCTCATGCATACTCGCTGCCACGACATTCAAAGCATAAGCCTCATCACTTGTTCTATCTCTGAGGGATTCTTCATCATGTCCCCTTTGCTCAGTAACAACATCACATTGCTCATTTAAAGATACACATTCACCTTGTATCTCTTCTCGGACTAAACCTCTATTGCCATTCTCCCCAAGAGTATCACCACACAGCTCCACCTGCTTGACGACACCATGTTGTCCATCTCCCGCCTTAACACCCTTGACCGCACAACCATCAAGAACTTAGAGACTATCTCTCAAAACCTTCTCATAAGCAAATGGGAACCTCTATGCACTTTAAGTACTCTATTCTTGCAATGAAACCTGCATTGACGAGAATCTAATCATCCAAGAGAATTTAAGTTCTTCCTTAGTTTAGGGACATGCCAACAGTCGAAAGATCTGATAGTGCCATCAAACATCTTGACCTTCACGATGCCTGTTCCAGCCACCTCCAACGTGAGGTTATTTCCAAGATAGACATTTTCACTCTTTCCATAATAAATAGAAAACCAATCTCTCCTAGGACACATGTGAAACATAGCACCAGAATTAAGAATCCACTGGTCTTGGCATTGTCCTATAGTGACAAACAAGACATCTCCAGTACCATCAGAATTTTTGTCCTCCGCATCGTCTGCAACGTTTGCTGATTCTTGCTTACCTCTCTTCGGGCAATGATGCTTAACGTGACCTCGTTTCCAACATTGATAACATGTGACATCTTTTGCTCTTTGTTTTGACTTCCATGAAGATATCCCTTTCTTGTGTTTCACTACTCCGTCTCCCTGAACCTCCACTCCATTCCTCGGGAAGTTTTTCTTCAAATCCTTGGACTTTAATGCTGAACAAACATCATTCAAGCTGATCTTGTCAAGTCCATATAACAAAGTGTCTACGAAGTTATCGTATAAGGGCGGGTAAAGAACACACCAAAACAAAGGCAAGATCTTCCAAATCAATCGTCACTCCTATGTTCTTTAATTCCAGCACAATGGAATTAAACTCGTCAAGATGTTCTTTCATGGGCATATGCTCTTTCATCTTAAGGGTATACAATCTCTTATTGAGATAGAGACGATTTATTAGCGATTTAGACACATAGAGATCCATCAGAGCCTTTCAGGCCTTGATCGTTGTCTCCTTATCGGCTATATCCATCAATACATCATAGTAACGCTCATGTGTATTGCACTTATAGCCCTTTCCTCTAATTTCTCCTTTTCCTCCTGTTCCTGTTCCTTCTTGATCTTCCCTTTAAGCATTTTACAAAGTCCTTGCATGACCATGAAAGCCTTGAACTTGATCTTTTAAACACTGAAGCTGCTCTTACCGTCGAATTTCTCAATCTCGAATTTCACCAAAGTCGAACTCATCTTCGTCTCTTCCAAAACACACAACTTGGAACAAAATTTGGTCAAACCAGCACTAAAATCAAACTCACCATGTCGAAAAACCCTAGGATACCCCCTCTGGTCAACTCCGGTCAACTCGGTCAAAAGTCAAATCCATGGTCAAAGTTGACAATATTCTAAAACACGTACTTTGAAGCAGAATTTTGCAAAATAGAGTGCCAAAATGGACTCGACACATTGAAAAATGTCGGGGAAGGTTCGGTCAAGCTTTGGTCAAACCTAGTCAATGGTCAAAGTCAAAGTTTGGTCAACTCTGGTCAAACATGGTCAAAGCTGTCACAGCAGCTCGCACACGCGTATTACACCATATTTTCCTTCTTTGCTTACGCTTTTTCGTGCTCTCACATGTCTAAAATTTGCCACAACTTCACGCACTTTAACAAATTTTTCGTGTATTTTTCATGCACACCCACGACAACGTTACCCAACCTACAACCTAGCTCTCAATACCCGTTTGTTAGGGGAAAATGTGGTGTAAACCGAGACAAAATAAACAGGAAATTAACGAAACTATTTCATGTGGTTCCGCCAACGCCTACTTGACGGGCAAAACGAGAATTTTATTAAGACAATGTCAATAATGAATACAATATGGACTCTCGCTCTAGCTCTAAGCGCTCTCTGCTTCCTGCCTCACGTCTCTATTTCTCTTTCACACTTATTATAATAGGCTAAGCACCTATTTATATGACTCAGAGACTACAAGATATGGCAGTATAGAATTAATGCAGAAATACAAATGAGGCAAAACTAGAAAAAAAGGCAAGACAATAAATTTGGTAAGTCTTTCCATATTCTTTAGGTACCATTGAATACAGGCTAGACCTTACAGAAGCCTAAGGCTTCAAATGTGCACAATACGACATTCTGCACTTATCAAGGTTGCTATGAGTTCTTAGTTATGCTTTTTGACTTAACTAATGTCCATCAACTTTTTAATCCATTGTGAACGACACTTTATTTAATTATTACAGAAGTGTCCTTTTTTATGAAATTCTTGTGCATAGCCAAAAGTTTGGAAAAACATGTTAAACACTTGTAATAAATGCTCCAAATTTTTTTTGGATAACAAGTGTTAAGTTGTCAAAATGTGGTTTTGGGCAAGTTAAGGTGTAGTACTTAGAGCATATTATTTCGGGTCAAGAAGTAGCAATGGATATGGCCAAATTGGTGCAATTTTATCCTCACCCCAACCAATAACTGCCAAGAGTTTAAGAAGTCTCGTAGACTTAGCATGCTATTGTCGTCAATTTATCAAAAACTTTGCTACTCTTGCAGCTCACTTAACAAATGTACTCATAAAAGACTCTTTGAAGTAAAGTCCGACTACTTCTTCATTAGTTTAACAACCACTCATTTGCATGTTTTCTTACTCTTCCTACAGAGAAGTTGTCATAGTTTCCATACCCACCTAAAATGTTATTGTGAGGGGTTTTATACCAACAACGTTTGAGTGAAATGTCATTGCCTATAACGAAAGTCACAAGGTTGATCTATGAAAGGATTTTTCCTTTATGCTACAATACTTGATCTTCCTTCTCTGGAGAATAATGAAAAACAAGATAATACATTGAGGAACCTAGGACTAACTTTCAACATTTCATCAAACTAAAGAAAGAAGTGATGCTCGGTTATGCCAATGCCAATTTATAAGTGCCAAACCAAGTTTTAATGATCATCGCCCTCTTCAATTGAACCACGATGCTTACTAACTTGTATCCAAAATACATTGTTTTTTATATGTTGGCCATGGGTATTATACAACCAGGTTCACGTCTATTTTTTTCACCAACTTTGTTGGTCAAGAAAAAGAATGGTACTTGGAGGTGGTGTACTGATCATTAAGCTTTGAATGTTTCCAATTCCAACAATAGATTAATTATTGGACATATTTCACGGTGCACAAATCTTTTCCAAATTAGATTTATGGTCAAGCTACTATCTATCTAGGTTAATGCTTCTGAAGTGTACAAAACGGTATTCTGTATTCATCAGGATCATTACGACTTCTTAGTTATGCCTTTTGGCTTAAATAGTGCTCTATCAACTTTTCAATCTATTAAGAATGGACTTTTAAACATTTACAATGTAAGTGTGTCTTTGTTTTTTCTTCGATGACATTCTTATATATAGTCAAAGTTTGGACCAACATATTAAACACGTGGAACAAGTTCTGCAAAATTTATTAGACATGGCTAGTTTTATGTTAAGCTATCAAAATATATTTTTGGGTAGGATAAGATGGAGTACCTAAGACATTTCATTTTGGGTTAAGGATCAGCAATGGACTTGGCCAAACTTGGCCCAATCTTATCCCGACCCTAACCAACAATAATCAAGAGTTTAAGGGGTTTCTTAGGCTTAATGGGGTATTTTCACCAATTTACTAAAAACTTTGCTACTCTCGTAACTTCCTTAATAGATTCACTAAAAAAAAACTCATTTAATTGGACTTGATCCACTTGGTCATCTTTTTGCATGCTTCAACAAGCACTCATTTGTTTACTTTCTTCTGGGTGCTTTTCATACAGAGAAGTTGCCATAGTATCCATCACCTACCCACAATGTTGTCACAAGAGGTGTTGCGCCGTTAATGTTTGAGTCAAATATTGTTACCTAGGACAAAGTTTACAAGTTTGATCTACAAAAGAAGCTTTTCCTTTATGATGTAATATTTGATCTTCCTTGCTTGAAGAATAGTGAACGAGATAAACTTCAATACATTGAGAAATTCAACATTAAATTTCATCATTTCATCACACTAAATAAAAAAGTGATGTTCAGGTGTCCAATACAAATTTCAAAGTGATAAACCAAGATTTATATGATCATCACCCTCTTCAACTGAAAATTGATGATTAGCAATGTGTAACCAGAATATCTTGTTTATGATATGTTGGCCGAGGGTATTATACAACTAAGTTCACGGCTATTTCTTTACCATTTGTTTTTAGTCAAGGAAAAGGATTGTAAATAGAGGTTTTGTACTGAACATCAAGCTTTGAATGCTGTAATAATTAAAGATAGCTTTTCAATCCTAATAATAGATGAATTATTAGTCGAGTTACATAGTGAACAAATATCTTCCATATTAGATTTGTGATTAGGTTAACATCAAATCAAGGTTATGGCGTCGAATGTGTATAGAACGATATTCCACATCGTCAGGGTCATTATAAGTTCTTAGTTACGCCTTTTTGTCTTGATTAGTGCTCTATCAACCTTCTGATATATTACCAACGACACTTTTAAACAATTATTGTGGAAGTATGTCCTTGTTTTTTATGACTTCCTTATAAACAGTCAAAGGTCGGAACAACTTATTAAACACTTTGGAATAGGTTCTCCAAATTTTATTCGATGGCAAGTTTTATGTGAATTTGTCAAAATATGTTTTTCAATAGGATATGGTTGAGAAGTTGAACATTTAATTTCAAGTCAAGGAATGGCAATGGAATTGGCAAAATTGATGTAATTTTATCCTGGCCCCGACTAACAACTGTCAAGAGTATTAAGGGGTTTCTTAGGCTTAGCAGGCTATTATTGTCAGTTTAGACAAAAACGACTTATTTAAGCGAACACTAGACACATTTTCATTTTTTTGAAGGCTTGAACAAGCACTGATTTTTGTATTCTTTTGTGTGGTGCTCTTTCTATAGAAAAGTGGCCACAGTATCTATTACCCACCCAAAATGTTGTTGTGAAGGGTGTTATGTTGACTAAGGGCGTGAACGAGCAAATTTTGGCAGTTTATCTCATAGTTTT
Source organism: Cordia subcordata (assembly GCA_028554755.1). Classification (NCBI taxonomy): domain Eukaryota; kingdom Viridiplantae; phylum Streptophyta; class Magnoliopsida; order Boraginales; family Cordiaceae; genus Cordia; species Cordia subcordata. Next base: position 14,233,484 of record JAPTOF010000010.1, on the reverse strand, counting down.
TAATCAAACCTCTTCGACCAGTTCACAGTTTTGTAAAACCAAACTACTCAAAACAATTGACAGACTAATTTTTTCCACTAATTTGGTTTTTGGGTAGATTTGAAAATTTTATAATTTGATGATGATATTTAATTATGTAAAATAATTATATTCTAACAATATTATCCTAAATCCCATAATTACTTATAAGTATGACAATCAATATAAAAAAAAGATACTAACAACAAATCCCAATAACACTAACAAATCCAATGATGTAATATACAAAACCTACTAAGTCTTGAAATTAATGATATACTCTTTTTTTAAAATTTTATAAATATATAATGTATGTATGTATAGAGGGCAGTTTGGTTTAAATTGCAATTTCTATTTCCAAGACCAAAAATTGCATGACCCATTTATGTTTTTGAAGAATAAAACTATAACCAGTCAAAACACTTCAAAAACCATCAATTTACAACTGAATTGATTCAACCAAAATGGTTTTTGCAATTTTTTTGATTTTATGTAAATCCCTAGTGCTAAAAATGTTTGAGTTAAATGTCATATCCTATGACGAATGTCACAAAGTTGATTTGCAAAAGGAGCTTTTCTTTTATGAAACAACTTCTAATCTTCCTCCTATGGCAAAAAATGACCAATGAGTTGAAATGCCACAAATTGAGGAATCCAAGACTAACTTTCAGCATTTCATCAAACAAAAACAAAAAGTGATGCTCGGTTATGCCAATGCCAATTTGGAAATGCTTAAACAAGTTTTATATGATTAACACTCTTTTTAACAGAACAACGATGATTACCAACATATAACCAAAACGCATGTTTCATTTAAGTGGATTACGATCACTTCTTCGTCTTTTTGTAGGCGTCAACAAGTATTCATTTGCCTTTTTATTTGTGAGGTGCTATTCTTATAGAAAGGTTGTCGCAGTATCCATTATCCACCCATAATGTTGTTATGAAGGGTGTTACACTAACAATGTTTAAGTCAAATGTAGTTGCCTATGACGAAGGTTACAAGGTTGATCTACAAAGGAGCTTTTCCTTTATGTAATGTTGAATCTTTCTCCCATGGAGAATAATGAACAACGAGATAAAATGACATACATTAGGAATCCAAGACTAACTTTCACCATTTCATCATACTAAAGAAAGAAGTGATGCTCAGTTAAGCCGATGTCAATTTGGAAGTGATAAACCAGGTTTCATATGATCATCGCACTTTTTAGCAAAACAATGATGATTTGCAAATGTGTAACCAAAATACATTGTTTTTGATATGTTACATTGTTTCTAATATGTTGGGTAAGGGTACTATATAGCCAGGTTCACATCCATTCTCTTGACCGATCTCGTTGGTCAAGAAAAAGGATAGTACATGGAGTTTTTGTATGGATTGTTAAGATTTGAATGTAGCAACAATGAAATACGACATTTCAATTCCAATAATAGATGAATTACCAAACAAGTTACATGGTGCATAAATCTTTTCCAAATTAGATTTATCGTCAGGATACCATCAACAAGGTCAAGGTTTTAGACATGCACAAAACGACATCCACACTCTTCAGGGTCATTGTGAGTTATGTGCTCATGCTTTTTGGCTTAACTAATGCTTTACCAACTTTCTAATCTATTATGAACGAAACTTTAAGACATTTATTGTGTAAGTGTGTTGTTATTTTTTTATGACATTCTTGTACAGAGTCAAAGTCTAGAACAACATACTAAACACTTAGAACAGGTTCTCCAAATTTTGTTGGATAGAAAGTTTTACATTAAGCTATCAAAATTTGTTTTGGGGTAGAATAAGGTGGATTACTAGGACATTTCAGTTCGATTCAAGAAAGAGCAATTGAGTCGGCCAAAATTGACGCAATTTTATCCTAGCCCCCAACCAAAAACTATCAAGAGTTTAAGGAGTTTCTTAGGCTTAATAGTCTATTACCATCAGTTTATAAAAAACTCTACTACTCTTACAGCTCCCTTAATAGATTTTTACTCATAAAAGACTCATTTAAGTAGACTCCAACCACTTCTTCGTCTTTGTGTAGGCTTTAACAAGAACTCATTTGTATATTTGCTTCTAGGATGCTCTTTCTATAAAGAAATTGCCATAATATCCATTACCCATCCATGTTGTTGTAAGGGGCATTGCGTCGACAATGTTTGAGTCAAATGTCGTTCCCTTTTTCTTTCTAATGCAATATCTAATCTTCCTCCCATGGAGAATAATGAACAACAAGATGAAATACCATATATTAAGGAACCCAAAATTAACTTTCAGCATTTCATTAAACTAAAGAAAAAAAAGTGATGCCTGGTTGTGCCAGGGATAATTTAGAAGTGCTAAATCAAGTTCTATATGTTCATCGCCTTTTTCAACTGAATAGCAATGCTTACCAATGTGTAACCAAAATATATTGTTTCTGATATTTTGGTCGAAGGTATATAGAACTAGGTTCACATCCAATTTTTGTACTAGCTATCAAGCTTTAAATGCAGTAACCACTCAAGATAGCTTTGCATAGATATTTTCCGTATTAGATTAGTGATTAGGATACCATCAAATCAAGGTTAATGCTTCAAATGTGTACAAAACAACATTATGCACTCATCAGGGTCATTATGAGTTCTTAGTTATGCCTCTTGCTTATCTAATGCTTCGTGAACTCTTTAATTTACTTTGAAAGGCAGTTTTAAACGATTATTCTAGAAGTGTGTCCTTATTTTTTTCAAAGATATTCTTGTACACAATCAAAGTTTGGAACATACATATTAAACACTTGGAATAGGTTCTCCAAATTTTAATGGATAGCAAGTTTTTTGTTAATCTATAATAATGTGCTTCTAGCACGATAAGGTGGAGTACTTAGGACACATCATTTTGAGAAGGAGTAGCAATGGACCCAGCTAAATTTTATGCATTTTTATCCTGGCCTCAACCAATAACTATCAAGAGTTTAAGGGTGTTTCTTAAGCTTAGCAAGCTATTATGATTTGTTTATCGAAAACTTTGCTACTCTTGTAGCTCCTTTAACAAATTTATTCAAAAAAGACATATTTAAGCGGACTCCGATCACTTTTTCCTCTTTTTTTAGGCTTCAACATGTACTCATTTATGTGTTTCCTTGCAGGGTACTCTTCCTATAGAGAAATTGTCACAATATACATTACCTATCCCCCAATATTGTTGAAAAGGGTGTTGTGCTGACAATGTTTGAGTCAAATGTGGTTGACTATGATGAAGGTTGCAAGGTTGATCTGCAAATGAGCTTTTCATTTATGATGCAATATCTGATCTTCCTCTTGTGAAGAATAATGAACAACAAGATAAAATGCCATGCTTTGAGGAACCCAAGATTAACGTTAAGCGTTTCATTAGACTAAAGAAAGAGATGGTGCTCACTTGTGCCTATACCAACTTGGAAGTGCTAAACCAAATTTTATATGATCATTGCCCTCTTTAATTGAAAGACAAAGGTTACCAATGTTTAACCAAAATATTGCATTAAAAAGGGTGCAAATTCTAGTGATTTGATAGGTGTTCGTATTAATCCAGTCTTTAAAAGAGTTGAATGGGATTTTGACGTGAAAAGAGTATATCTACCATTAAGGAGGCTTTGGGGTCTTGATTATGCCATGAGCTTTGTTAATAGGCCATCATCAAAACCTTTTCATTGACTATGGTGGGATGAGACCAATCCCAAAGTTATTACAAGGGCAGAACCTCACAATCAGGTTGTTCTGCAATTGTTACAAGATAGAGTCCTCACAATTTGTGGATTATCAAAAATAAAATTACCACTATAATTCACACAACTCAAAAATTGAAAGTAAAATAATTAAGATAATTTTCAAATAATATGCAAATGCAATTTTTTTACAATCCTTCAGTAGATAAATTTTCTCTTTTTTCTAGCTGAAATTTCTTCTTATTTTATTTTTAAGTGTATATATTCTACACGTAATATTAAGTACAAGAAATACTAATTAATATTTTTACTCATTAACCAACCTAAATATAAACTTACCACTATATTATCCATATGACTAAATAAAATAAAATAATAGAATAAAATGAATTCACAAATAATATACCAGTACATTTTTTTCACATACGTAAACATTTATCAATATCTAACAGAAAATAATAAAATATTAGAATTAACATAATTGATAGATAATATACAAGTAATAGAATTTACATAAATCACGAATAATTTCTGCATGCAATTTTCTTTTTTCACATTTTTCAGCAGATAAAATTTTTCTCTTTTTTGGCTGAAATTTCTTCTCCTATTTCATCTCTAAGTGTATATCTTATATATTTACTAGATTTCATGTGGTAGTATATGTCATAACAAAATGCATTAAAATTACTATTTTTCACATACATCTACTAAGGAAATTCTTGCTCTCTTTTCTGTCCAGAATTTCTTCCTCCAATTGTGAATGAGTAAGCTGCTCTTAATGGGTTTCTATAAATAAATTCTATAAGTTTTTTCATATTTAATTTATATTTACAATGAATCAATGACTTTTAGTAGTTGTACTAATTTAATAAATTGATAAATACTAACTACTATTACAATTAATTTTCACGTAATGATACTAATTTCAATGTGTCATTCCTAATACATGCAAAAAATTGCATGTTTTTGGTCAACCAGGGTGTGTACACGATTTGATGCACATAAAGCTCTAGGCCTAGGTAACCTTCAAAAAGTTATTTGGATGGCAAAGTATCAACCGTAATAGACAAAGGCATTTATAGGAAGCATGGGAGGCAAAAGCATAAATATCAAAACTTTAAAATGACTTGCTTCTAATCAAATGGCAGAAGAATGACACATGTCACACTCTTATTCCAAACATCCAACATAAGAATTGTCCTTTTCTTTTGAATCTTTGATTTTGTTGCTTCTCAAATTCCATCTGTGAGAAATTTTACTTGCCTTTCTAGTTCCCAATTAATTCCATGAATATGTCAATATCGAATTTCATATTGTTCAATTCCAATGGTTAAGATCTTTGTCATAATGATTGTTTTTGACAAATTGCATATACTGCCATTTTCCCCGCACACAAACTCTAAGACTTCATTATGTGTTTAATTTTTTCATTTGAACATGTTGAAAAAGCTAAGAACCTGAAGATTGGTTTTAACGTCTCTTTCCTACCAGTGCACTCTGTTAATGTGGTTGATAGCTTTTCCTCATATTGGCCCTCTAACTTTTTATATTGATGACAGTAATTGATGACGTGCTTTATGATTTTTAAATTGCTATACCTTTTGTTCTTCAAGTAGTTAATTTTAAGCTTGTAGCCCATCTTTTATGATTTTGGTTTGATATTGAGAGCCTTAGCAAATCATTAAGGCAGATGACTCATCTCTTTAGTGTTGATGTTTAGCAAAGATGTAGTACTAGGGAATATGGAATAAACTGCATGTTACTTCCCTATAATTTGACCTTTATCCATAGAACCCCTATGTAGTATCAAAATTAGCTAATTATCCCCTCTTAGTCCATCTTTTGTCAGTTTTGACTGGAATTAGAATCCACGCGTCTTAGTTGCATTTTTTTAATTTCAGAAATCCATCTCGTAACCTTTTTTCAGGGGCCAATTTAACCTTGCCCTCTTTTTGACCCCAAAAAAAAAAAATTAACCCTCCCCTCTTTATGATCACATCACTTTTTCAATCCACAAACAATCTTTCAATTCTAGTAGAACTTTAAGCAGCTCTGTATCTCCTAGACAACACCTTTATTATCACATCATCAGGACCAAGAAGAACAATGCTTCAATTTTTCATGGATGAAGATGACTTCTCTTTTTCTTCTTCTTCTTCTTCTAAGCACTATCACCCTTAACCACAACAATAGTATCAATATCAATAATCAAACACTCCAATACCTACTCTACTACAACCACCAATACGAGCAGCACTTCAACTCATCATCAAAAAAAGGATTAGAGAACCACCATAGCTGGAAAGCTTGAAAGACTACCATGGCCACAAAAGCTTGAAAGGTCATAGGTTCAATCTTAGAAACAAAAGGCTATTGCTAAAATTAGATATACGTGCATCTAGATTCAACCGATGAAAGGGATTTAAGAATTTGGGGGGCTCAATTTTAGTTAAGGAATTGGGCATTTGGGGTGGGTTCGATTTTAGGGATTTGAAAGCAAAGATTGGGGTAATTTGTTTTGGGTCATTGGAGGGGAGTGATTTTGGCCATAAAATTAGGGGTACAACGGTTATTTCGTCAATCCCATTAAGTTTTTAATGTGTTCATTAATCTAAAGTGAGTCTGCATACTTCAAAAAAATTACAAAAGGGTAATTAGCTAGTTTTAATACTATAGGAGAGTTTGTGTACAAAGTCAAAGTACATGGAGGTAATATACAATTTATTCAGGAAAAGGCTTATATACAACAAAATAGCAAAGATAAAGAAGGATTAACTCCAACAACCTCCCAATGTTTCCCATACATTTCTTATAGTCAACTTTTTCTTTCATGCATATAGAGACTCTCTATTTCAGTTTTTCTCCAACAACTTCTTTGTTTTTTTTTTTTTGTTTGGAACTTCTTGTCTCACTATTGGAGTCCTTTCTTTATACATGTCTCCCTACAATTGCAAGAATTGTCATTTAACTATTTGATTGTTATAATTTTAACAATTGAATTTTTATGGTTTATATTTTAATTGTTTACAATGAACTTTTTATAATTTAAATAAATTATAGAAATTAAATAATTACTTTATTGTTATTTTACCATTTAAGTTTTAGATAAACATATTTTACAAATTTACTTCTTGAGTGCCAAATTTTGATGATGAATTTTCAAATAAAAATAACTGTAAAAATTAAATAAAAATTTAATTTAATTTCATATTACTATTTTATTTAAGATTAAAAAAAATTATAAACCATGCAAGTTGAAAATAGATAGAAAATGCTAAAACTGAAATTCACTAGGAAGTGAAGGATAGAGAGTTTATTGGAGTAAAACTAAAATATAAAACCCTAAAAAAAAAAAAGAGAGAATAAGGAGACTGTTGGAGTAAATTTAATATAAGGGGTCTCTAAATGCATAAAGGATGAATTTTATTTACATGTAGGAAAAGATAAAAGAATAAATAAAGATGTTGTTGGAGTTAACTTTAGAGGCTTATTTTGAGTGTGGCTTATTTTGGACGATAATGAAAAAAGAGAAAGAAAACTCTAGAAGTTCCACCTAGATGATCCAAAAATTAAACCTCCATCGTAAGGCTGTTTAAAGCTTTTAACAAAAATTAGTGTTTACACGAAAGCATAACTTGATGAATTTTAGAGAACATTTGAGAAGAAGATATTTTCTGTTATTGCAGAGTGTTTACAGAACATCTATTTATAGATGTTGGTTACAAGAGAATCTTCTAGAATTAGTATTATAACTAACTGCCAGGCTGTCATTCAGCCATTAGCTAATATAACTAACTATAGCTGGCAATCACTGAACTAACTAACTATAGCTGGCAATCACTTAAGTAACTAGACTATGTATTCTATCATCCCCCCTCAAGTTGAAGCTTGGTGCACTAGCGGAAGCTTGTTGCTGAGATACTGAAATTGAGTAGTAGACAAAGGTTTGGTGAAGAGATCTGCAACCTGCTCTGAGGATGGTAAATAGGAGATAACCAGTTTTTTTTAAGCCACCAACTCCCTGACATAGTGATAGTCTAATTCTATATGTTTTGACCTGCCATGAAAAATTGGATTTGAAGCTAAAGCCAAAGCTGAGACATTGTCACATTACAGAGTAGGTGGAACAACTAGAATGTGTAATGACTATAAGATATATGTTAGCCAGGTGAGTTCTGCTGATGTTTGAGCCATTGCTCTATATTCAGCTTCTGTGGAACTTCTGGACACAGTAGGTTGTTTTTTTGAGCTCCAAGAAATCAGATTAGGACTTAAGAAACACAAAATCCTGTAGTTGATCTTCTATCTATGATGTCAGAAGCCCAATCACTATCAGAATAAGCATGTAAGGCAAGATTCCCTGGCTTGAATAGAAGACTTTTATTGAGAGTGCCTTTAACAAATCTTAAGATTCTCTTCAAGGCAGTGTAATCCTTGTTTGTTGGAGCGTGCATCTTCTGGGAAATAGCATTAACTGCATATTGCAAATCTGGCCTAGTCGTGATAATATACTGAAGAGCTCCCACCAGACTTCAAAACAGTGTAGGATTAGCATATGGTGTGCAATCTTGAGTAGATGAAACTTCCTGTTTTGATGCTACTGGTGTGAGAGCTGGTTTACAATCAGATAGCCCTGCCTTTTTAAGTAGATCATGAGCATACTTGGTTTGATGAAGAAGTAGGCCCTCAGAAACTGATGTAACCTCAATGCCCAAAAAATATGAAAGCAGACCAAGATATTTCATTGCAAAACATGACTGCATTTGAGAGATAAAATGTTGAATAGATGTTTCTGAGCTGCCTGTGAGGACTATGTCATCAACATAGACCAGTAGAACAAGAACATGAGTTGGAGTCTTTTGTACAAAGAGTGAAGTATCTGCAGCTGTATTTGTAAAACCACTTTGTAATAAAAAGGTGGACAGTTTTGAGAACCAAGCTCTTGGAGCTTGTTTCAGTCCATATAAAGACTTATTTAGCTTGCAGACATATTGCGGATGCAACTGACTAATAAAACCTTGAGGTTGTGGCATGTAAATTTCTTCCTGAAGATCTCCATGCAAAAAAGCATTTGAAACATCCAATTGATGAAGTGCCCAACCTGCATAGAGTACTAGAGACAAAACAGTCCTAATAGTTTGAGATTTCACCACAGGATTGAAGGTTTCTGAGTAATCAAAACCTGGTTCTTGGTGAAACCCTTTGGCCACTAACCTAGCCTTGTACCTGGAAATAGTCCTATCTACATTCCTCTTAATCCTATAAACCCATTTACAACCAATAGCCTGCCTATTAGAAGGAAGAGGCACAAGAGTCCATGTTTTTTGAACCTGTAAGGCATTGTATTCATCCTGCATTGCCTTTTGCCAACATGAATGTTTTGAAGCCTCTTTAAAAGTAACAGGTTCACTATCAGTTGGTTTAAGAGCTACATTATGCAGAGTATAAAGAAGAGGTCTTACTTCTAGTTAACATTGGATGTGTATTGACAGGTCCTGTGAAAGGTGGAATAGTGACAGTAGAAGATGAGTTAGATTGAACAGCAATGGAACTGGAACTGGAAGAAGATAATGTAGATAGACTAGGAATATTATTAATAGAGGGTGCAGGTTCAATGAATGACTGGATTGAAGGAATTGAACCTGAGAATGATGGACCTGCTGAATCACTTTGAAGGTGATCAATAGATTCTAGAGTAATAGTGGACTAATTACTAAAATTCTGAGATATAGGCACAGATGCACTATTATGTGAGAAGAATGGACAATGACTCAGAAACTGAGAATTAAATTGTGAAGGATGAAGTGAAGTGAAAGATTGTGTGGCAAAAGGAAAAGTAGTTTCAATAAACTTAACATGTCTAGACAAATATAGTTTATTAGTGGTTATATCTAAACACTTGTAGCCTTTTGAAGTGGAAGAGTAGCCAAGGAAAACACATGGCAGTGATTTATTTTGTAGTTTATGTGTGGTGTAAGGTCGAAGCCAAGGAAAACATAGACAACCAAACACTCTTAGTGAATCATAGTTAAGCTGTTCTTTGTAGAGACACTGATATGGTGATTTATTGGCCAAGGTTGGTGTGGGAAGTCTATTTATAAAATAGTTTCCAGTAGCAAGGGCTTCCAACCAATATTTAGCTGGTAATTTGTTGTGATTTAGAAGAGCTAGAGTTGTTTCAATTAAATGAAGATGTTTCCTTTCCACTGTGCCATTTTGTTCCGGAGTATGAGGACATGTGGTTTGATGCAAAGTACCATTATTTTGAAGAAACAATTCAAACTATTTAGAAGTATATTCACCACCATTGTCTGTCCTGAATATTTTGATAGTGGTGTTAAATTGAGTATCAACCATAGCACAAAAACTTTTAAAAACATCTAGAGAATCAGATTTCTTATGCATAGGATAAATCCATGAAAACTTGGTACAATCATCTAAGAAGATGATATAATACTTGTAATTCATACAACTAGAGACAGGAGTAGGGCCCTATACATCAGAATGCACCAATTGAAAAGGTGCGGTTGTTTTATTTTGAGATCTAGAAAAAGGTTTCTTGTGTGCCTTAACAACAAAGCAGTCTAAACAATTCATAGTAGAGTAGCCTAATTGTCTATGTATGACAGAAGATATAACACTGGTAGCTTGCTGAGCAGGATGGCCAAGCCTCAGATGCCAAATTCTTGCTGCAGAAAGTACAGGATTTGTACAGACACAATGTAGAGCTGAAGGTGAAATGGAAGAAGACAGAGGCAAACTTGATGGAACAGGATAAAGACCATCTTCACGGGGCCCTAGAAACGACGAAGCTGGTTTTGTTGTCGGATTGTCACACCCTTAGAAGTGAAGATAACGGTCTGATCATTGTCATGTGTCAATTGAAAAAGCAGACAGATTAGATGAAAGAGATGGAACATAAAGCAAATTAGAAATGTGAAAAGAAGTGTTTGGTGTATGTAAGATACCAGTCCCAGTTTGGTGAATAGCAAGTATAGCTCCATTACCAATTGACACAGACTCTGTTCCAATAAATGGCTTTGGATGCTGCAGCTGAGTGACATCATTTGTCACATGAGTGGAAGCACCACTATCCAGAAACCAATTGGATCGAGAAGAAGAGGCAGTAGATGTATGAGCAGCCAAGGCAGTTTAATTTGTTGTAGGTGGTTGCTCATAGTAGTAATTGACTCCATCAAATTTGTGCCAACATTGCAAAGCATTGTGGTTAGGTTTACCACAGATTTGACAGACAATAGTAGAACTAGAGGAATTTCCTGGATTTTGAGACTGAGTGTGCCCTTGTCTTTGTTGAAAACCTCCTCTCTGTTGTCCTCTTTGACCTCTTCCACCTCTCTATGATGCATTTCTTCCTCTGCCTCTACCTCTGTGAGGAGTATTAGAAGTATATAGGGCAGTATGAACCTCATTGGAGGAAGATTGAGTAGTATCAGAGATAGTTAGACCAGTTTTAAAAGACAAATTCCAGTCATTGGAGGAAGATTGAGTAATATGCTGCTGTTACTCCATCCATTCTTCAACACATTTCCAGTCTTCCTACTGCAGCAGATATTTGGACTTTACTAGAACAGAGATTCAAAACTTCTAGCAGGTCCTATATCTATCACATCAGACACAGGCTACTTAATCTCACTAAAGGCTCCAAAACTATGCAACAATATTTGGATGAGGTTAAGATGCTTGGAGAAAATCTAGCTGTAGCTGAAGAAGGCCTAAAGGAAGAGGAAATGATTTTCTATATTCTAAAAGGATTGCCTCCATCTTATGATTCTCTTATAGCATCTATAAGAGTACGAGACACTCCAATCACTATTCCAGCTCTAACTGCTCTTCTGTTGAATGAAGAGCTGAATTTGTCTTTTAAAACTGGTCTAACTATCTCTGATACTACTCAATCTTCCTCCAATGAGGTTCATACTGCCCTATATGCTTCTAATACTCCTCACAGAGGTAGAGGCAGAGGAAGAAATGCATCACAAAGAGGTGGAAGAGGTCAAAGAGGACAACAGAGAGGAGGTTTTCAACAAAGACAAGGGCACACTCAGTCTCAAAATCCAGGAAATTTCTCTAGTTCTACTATTGTCTGTCAAATCTGTGGCAAACCTAACCACAATGCTTTGCAATGTTGGCACAGATTTGATGGAGTCAATTACTACTATGAGCAACCACCTACAACAAATCAAACTGCCTTGGCTGCTCATACATCTACTGCCTCTTCTTCTCAATCCAACTGGTTTCTGGACAGTGGTGCTTCTACTCATGTGACAAATGATGTCACTCAGCTGCAGCATCCAAAGCCATTTATTGGAACAGAGTCTGTGTCAATTGGTAATGGAGCTACACTTGCTATTCACCAAACTGGGACTGGTATCTTACATACACCAAACACTTCTTTTCACATTTCTAATTTGCTTTATGTTCCATCTCTTTCATCTAATCTGTTGTCTGTTTTTCAATTGACACATGACAATGACTACACTGTCATATTCACTTCTAAGGGTGTGACAATCCTGGACAATAAAACCAGTTCTGTTCTGTTCCAGGGCCCCTGTGAAGATGGTCTTTATCCTGTTCCATCAAGTTTGCCTCTGTCTTCTTCCATTTCACCTTCAGCTCTACATTGTGTCTGTACAAATCCTGTACTTTCTGCAGCAAGAATTTGGCATCTGAGGCTTGGCCATCCTGCTCAGCAAGCTACCAGTGTTATATCTTCTTTCATACATAGAAAATTAGGCTACTCTACTATGAATTGTTTAGACTGCTCTGTTGTTAAGGCACACAAGAAACCTTTTTCTAGATCTCAAAATAAAACAACCGCACCTTTTCAATTGGTGCATTCTGATGTGTGGGGCCCTACTCCTGTCTCTAGTTGTATGAATTACAAGTATTATATCATCTTCTTGGATGATTGTACCAAGTTTTCATGGATTTATCCTATGCATAAGAAATCTGATTCTCTAGATGTTTTTAAAAGTTTTTGTGCTATGGTTGATACTCAATTTAACACCACTATCAAAATATTCAGGACAGACAATGGTGGTGAATATACTTCTAAACAGTTTGAATTGTTTCTTCAAAATAATGGTACTTTGAATCAAACCACATGTCCTCATACTCCGGAACAAAATGGCACAGTGGAAAGGAAACATCTTCATTTAATTGAAACAACTCTAGCTCTTCTAAATCACAACAAATTACCAGCTAAATATTGGTTGGAAGCCCTTGCTACTGGAAACTATTTTATAAATAGACTTCCCACACCAACCTTGGCCAATAAATCACCATATCAGTGTCTCTACAAAGAACAGCTTAACTATGATTCACTAAGAGTGTTTGGTTGTCTATGTTTTCCTTGGCTTCGACCTTACACCACACATAAACTACAAAATAAATCACTGCCATGTGTTTTCCTTGGCTACTCTTCCACTTCAAAGGGCTACAAGTGTTTAGATATAACCACTAATAAACTATATTTGTCTAGATATGTTAAGTTTGTTGAAACTATTTTTCCTTTTGCCACACAATCTTTCACTTCACTTCATCCTTCACAATTTAATTCTCAGTTTCTGACTCATTGTCCATTCTTCTCACATAATAGTGCATCTGTGCCTATATCTCAGAATTTTAGTAATCAATCCACTATTACTCCAGAATCTATTGATCACCTTCAAAGTGATTCAGCAGGTCTATCATTCTCAGGTTCAATTCCCTCAATCCAATCATTCATTGAACCTGCACCCTCTACTAATAATATTCCTAGTCCATCTACATTATCTTCTTCAAGTTCCAGTTCCATTGCTGTTCAACCTAACTCTTCTTCTACTGTCACTATTCCACCTTCCACAGGACCTGTCAATACACATCCAATGTTAACTAGAAGTAAGACAGGTTCTCTCCTACCTCCTCTTTATGCTCTGCATAATGTAGCTCTTAAACCAACTGATAGTGAACCTGTTACTTTTAAAGAGGCTTCAAAACATTCATGTTGGCAAAAGGCAATGCAGGATGAATACAATGCCTTACAGGTTCAAAAAACATGGACTCTTGTGCCTCTTCCTTCTAATAGGCAGGCTATTGGTTGTAAATGGGTTAAAGGATTAAGAGGAATGCAGATGGGACTATTTCCAGGTACAAGGCCAGGTTAGTGGCCAAAGGGTTTCACCAAGAACCAGGTCTTGATTACTCAGAAACCTTCAGTCCTGTGGTGAAATCTCAAACTATTAGGACTGTTCTGTCTCTAGCACTCCATGCAGGCTGGGCATTTCATTACTTGGATGTTTCAAATGCTTTTTTGCATGGAGATCTTCAGGAAGAAATTTACATGCCACAACCTCAAGGTTTTATCAGTCAGTTGCATCCTCAATATGTCTGCAAGCTAAACAAGTCTTTATATGGACTGAAACAAGCTCCAAGAGCTTGGTTCTCAAAACTGTCCATCTTTTTATTACAAAGTGGTTTTACAAATACAGCTGCAGATACTTCACTCTTTGTACAAAAGACTCCAACTCATGTTCTTGTTCTATTGGTCTATGTTGATGACATAGTCCTCACAGGCAGCTCAGAAACATCTATTCAACATTTTATCTCTCAAATGCAGTCATGTTTTGCAATGAAATATCTTGGTCTGCTTTCATATTTTTTGGGCATTGAGGTTACATCAATTTCTGAGGGCCTACTTCTTCATCAAACCAAGTATGCTCATGATCTACTTAAAAAGGCAGGGCTATCTAATTGTAAACCAGCTTTCACACTAGTAGCATCAAAACAGGAAGTTTCATCTACTCAAGACTGCACACCATATGCTAATCCTACACTGTTTTGAAGTCTGGTGGGAGCTCTTCAGTATATTATCATGACTAGGCTAGATTTGCAATATGCAGTTAATGCTATTTCCCAGAAGATGCATGCTCCAACAAACAAGGATTACACTGCCTTGAAGAGAATCTTAAGATTTGTTAAAGGCACTCTCAATAAAGGTCTTCTATTCAAGCCAGGGAATCTTGCCTTACATGCTTATTCTGATAGTGATTGGGCTTCTGACATCATAGATAGAAGATCAACTACAGGATTTTGTGTTTTCTTAGGTCCTAATCTCATTTCTTGGAGCTCAAAAAAACAACCTACTGTGTCCAGAAGTTCCACAGAAGCTGAATATAGAGCAATGGCTCATACATCAGTAGAACTCACCTGGCTAACATATATCTTACAGTCATTACACATTCCAGTTGTTCCACCTACTCTGCAATATGACAATGTCTCAGCTTTGGCTTTAGCTTCAAATCCAGTTTTCATGGCAGGTCAAAACATATAGAATTAGACTATCACTATGTCAGGGAGTTGGTGACATCAAAAAAACTGGTTATCTCTTATTTACCATCCTCAGAGCAGGTTGCAGATCTCTTCACCAAACCTTTGTCTACTGCTCAGTTTCAGTATCTCAACAACAAGCTTCCGCTAATGCACCAAGCTTTAGCTTGAGGGGGGATGATAGAATACATAGTCTAGTTACTTAAGTGATTGCCAGCTATAGTTAGTTAGTTCAGTGATTGCCAGCTATAGTTAGTTATATTAACTAATGGCTGAATGACAGCCTGGCAGTTAGTTATAATACTAATTCTAGAAGACTCTTTTGTAACCAACATCTATAAATAGATGTTCTGTAAACACTCTGCAATAACAGAAAATATCTTCTTCTCAAATGTTATCAGCTCTTCATTCAACAGAAGAGCAGTTAGAGCTGGAATAGTGATTGGAGTGTCTCTCACTCTTATAGATGCTATAAGAGAATCATAAGATGGAGGCAATCCTTTTAGAATATAGAAAATCATTTCCTCTTCCTTTAGGCCTTCTTCAGCTACAGCTAGATTTTCTCCAAGCATCTTAACCTCATCTAGATATTGTTGCATAGTTTTGGAGCCTTTAGTGAGATTAAGCAGCCTGTGTCTGATTTGATAGATATAGGACCTACTAGAAGTTTTGAATCTCTGTTCTAGCAAAGTCCAAATATCTGCTACAGTAGGAAGACTGGAAATGTGTTGAAGAATGGATGGAGTAACAGCATCATAGAAACATGTTTTAAGATACTCATCAATGGTGTTCCAAGTTGCATATTCTGGATTTGGAGTAACTGTACCATCAGAATGAGAAATTATACTAGGAGGACAAGGACTTCTTCCTAGAACATGCTCTAGCATTCTACTAGCTTTCAGCAAGGACTGAAATTGTGTTCTCCAAGGTAAATAGTTGGTGTTATCCAGCTTTAGATTGACTAGAGCAAGAAAATGATGAAGAAGAGACTTCAAACCACTAGGCAAAGCTTGATCAAAAGGTAAAGCCATTGAAGATTTTGAGAGTTTGTTGACAAATTGAGAAATGCAAAGTAAACCGATCGAAAGACTCGCAATAAACTCAGGAGAAAGAATCTGAGGTTGATTTGTTGAAATTCCTTCAATTTGTGCAATAATTGAAGAATTTTGATGTGCAAAAACCCTAGTTTTAGATCACAAAGCAGAACCAAGTGAGAACTGCAAAGTAAACCGATAGAAAGGCTCGCAATTAGCTCAGGAAGAAGAATCTGAGGTTGATTTGTTGAAATTCCTTCAATTTTTGTAGTAATTGAAGAATTTGGAAGTGTGAAAACCTTAATTTTGTATATCACAGTGCAAAATTGTGATAAATCTCTAGCTAAAACTTGAGAGATCAGCTGGCAAAGCTTTTGCAACTATGGGAAGCAAGGATCGAAGCTGAATCTGTGACGATTCAAGCTAAAAAAAAAAATTGGCGCAAAGCCTTGTTGGCTCTGGATACCATGATGAATTTTAGAGAACATTTGAGAAGAAGATATTTTCTGTTATTGCAGAGTGTTTACAGAACATCTATTTATAGATGTTGGTTACAAGAGAATCTTCTAGAATTAGTATTATAACTAACTGCCAGGCTGTCATTCAGCCATTAGCTAATATAACTAACTATAGCTGGCAATCACTTAAGTAACTAGACTATGTATTCTATCATAACTCATATCACAATTATCCAGCCACTACAAAATTCAAGAAATGCTAAATTTTTTCCCGCTATATTTCTTTATTCCAATAAATAAAGAATAATATAGAAATGTAGCAGCAACAAATTAGCGACACATGACTTGAAACTTTAAGAACCTGATATAATTAGGAAAATTTCAACTACAGACTTTCTCAAAACAATTAGGGATCTAATTAGACTCAGATAACATTGATAACTAATGCTAAGAGTCTCTTTCTGGCAAATAATCAAGATTACCATAATCCTGTAACAGATTTGCAGCACGCTGAAATGCGGGACACAATGCAATGCTCTTTGGTGTATCATATACCTAATATTCTGTTGGGGTAATCACTCGTAGACGTTTTGTTTTGCTACTGATGTACACTTTTGATCATGAGTCAAGAATCAACCAAGAAAAAAGGGGAAAAAAAAAAAAACATGAACCAAGACAAAAGTTTAAGTAGACAATCTTCAGCCGCCTCTGTAAGAAGGAAAGCAAGTCTCGTTTCCGCAAACTCACGTTAGGCTCATGCGTCTACCACCTCTGGAAGAAAAGAAATTGCACAATACAAGAGCTAATAGCAAAGAACAAAACCGTAAGTTGATTTTTGAGAATGTTAGATTTAAAATGCTCTCAGGGAAGAAATTTCAAAACACTTCAGCTAATAGAAATGCATAAAGGAATGGAACATCCTCTCCATTCTTGACTAGGTTTCGAGCTGTGACTAGGAATTTTCTTTTGTACATGATGTAATTATGGGTTGAAATGACAACAAAATGCTTACTGCTGACTTACCAAAAAAAAAAATTCTTGGCATTGAGGATCATGACAATTCTTTCTGAATTTTGGAAGTTAACAATAAAATTCAGGAAAGAAAAAGGGAATAATGAGAAATTTCTGCTGGTGGTTAGGCCAACAACTGTTGAAATGTAATATCTTATGGCGTTTTTATTCTATGTTTAGAGACAGAGATAGTAAGAAACCGTTTCTCTCATTATTCTAAAACTGACCTACCAAATATGATGACTCTGTTCGTGTGATTTTCATCTATTTATTGAGACTAAATTCCTTATGTCCATCTCACAAGTCACACCACCATGTCATCGAGAAGAATAGAGAGGGAAAATGTGTTATGCTAGTGATTGGAGGATCCAAAGCCATGCATCATAAATCAAAACTAATTCTTGACCTTGTTTGTGATTTGGCCACATGAAAACACAAAAATTATACTGGACAAAAACGAGTATCAAGTAAACTAGCCCTTGTTCAGAAATAAAATACGCATTCAATAGCTGTATGATAGAATCAAATCTGAACTCATTTATAAATGTATCAACTGTGCCTAAACTTGGAGAAATTTGTGGCACAAGGAGAATACATCAGAGAAACTAATGGTTTACTCTTAACTGTGCCAAATCTAAATCTCAATATGAATTTTAGAGAGGGTTATAGCAAAATTACAGCCAAATAGTAAACATCAGCTCAAGGAAAAAGAAACCCCTTCCCAGTCCCCACCCCCTCCTTGGAGGCGAAAGGCCTCAGCCTCATTTTCCCTCTCCTCTTCATTCATACTTGGGAAATGGGGGCCATGCAGCTCCTGTGATGGAAATGCAAAAAGAATATCATTTTTATTCTAAATCAATACCAATATGATGGAAACTAACAAACCACGAGATAAGAAACCAAAACTAATCATCTAATCCTGCTTATTTGCCTTGAGAACAATGACCACAAGTTAGTGACTCTTATCGTGGAAACAGAATTTTATATAATTAATTTTCATCTCAAAGCATCATAGAACTTGAGAGAAATACACCATAAGGTGCATCCATTGCCTTCCCTTCCCAGTCTTCCTCCTCTTAGTGCATCTTTCACTGATTAAACTCAAAAATTTCAATCCATCTTACCGCGAAAACTCATATTTGCATCGCTTCACATAGAGCAAAAAGTTTCTTAATAATTCATATTATCACTTCACATAGAACACAAAGTTTTACATTAGATCACAATCTATAAACTATAGTTAGGACCCCTTTTACCCTTATCTTCACACCTAAAACCTTCTCATTTGATTCTTTTTTAGGAAAACTAAGCTTCATTTTATACCATTTAAATTATCAATTTGTGCCAAAACTTAGCTCCAATTTTTCAAATTCAGCAGATATTCCCAGAGCAAATTATCCACATACAGATAGTATTAGATAGCCAAAAAAATAAACAAATAAATTTCAGAAAATAACAATTAATATAGGCAAAGAGAATCCAATTTCAATTACCCAAAAAATTTACCTGAATTTGAGTGTGAGTTCCATCTTCTGTGCAAATGTTAAAACCATAAAGAGCAAGGTTTTAAGGGAAAAACTACAGCTTTGAATATTGAAATCAGCAATTACTCACTTTTTCTGCATCCACTTCGAAACCCTCATGAGACATTTACAAGTTTTGCACGGCTAGTTTTTGGATCTACTTCTACACGAAGACCAACTTCAGCAATTTCAGGAACATCTACCGATCCTTGAAGCTCCAAATCAGCAACTAATCGTTGGTTTTCTGCATTGCCATCTAATAAATTCCTCACTGCCCATATGCCCCATTCTCTTAAGAAAGGATTATCTTCATCAGTAACACACTGTTGTAATAAGATAAGTATTCCATTTTTCTCTCTGATTTCATCTTGAACACGCTTCCTCTTGTATGCACAATTGCCAAGGATGGACACAATATCCCTTCTGAAACCCATGTAAGGACACGACTTGGATGAGTGAGAAGTTGTTCCTTCTTCAGTATCATCCTGTCTCATCGCTTTCCTAATTATGGCAGGAGGTTCAAGGTCTTGAAGCAAAACTAACAGCAAATCAATGAGGCCATCTGAAACCAGCATATCCACAGTATTTCCTAAATTGTCCTTAAAGTCAGTTAGACCATCACAAGCACAGATGTCTCTCAAAATTGTGAGAGAATATCCCAGAACATCGATTGCTGCAGAGCCTGTAGGCAGACCTGACTTGCATCTTGTATTAGTATCAATAACCCCAATACCAGTTCTCAATATTTTCAGAACTGATAAAGCAAAGTCACTGGAGACAACAATATTTGTTATTTGTTCGTTCAGTATCTCTGATAAAATTTTCAGTAGAAAGGCTTGTTCAGCTGCAAAACTGGCGAAACTAGGCAAGATATTATGACAGTTCTGAACCACACTTAATGAATAAAACTTGGAGAAAATTAACACAAAGTACGATCCTTCCAGGCAAATTCTTGATAGTATTAATTTTAACCAATCTTCTTGGAGACCAACTGTAAAAACAAAATGAGAAACAGAGTGAAGGCATTTAGATTGTTAAACAATTTATGTCTTATACTGCATGGAACATATGATTGGAAATAACTCGCATACCTCCACAAGCAGTCCGTATGATTGATACAATGATATCCATCCCTTGATCTGAACAAAACTCTTCAAGTAGACTATTAGTACCTTCACAACATGTATAGATAACCATGCACAGAGGATCACAAGTCTCCCTGCTATGAATTTTGGCAATCTCATGGAACTCAAGTGGAAAGAATTGATGCCAAACAGCCAGCTGATGTTGTCCTCCAGCCAACGTGACATTTCCCAAAAGTTGCAATCCCATTCGGATAATCTCATAATCAGAATCAGAAGCAAGTCGAACTGAGCTAATAATAGACGAAATAAAACCAACTCCATTTTCTTTCAGAAATGAGTTCTGGTTAATTATCTCACCCGCACAAAGGTTTCTGAGTAGTTTTAAGGACAACAGGATAAGAGGTCGACGAGAGGGATAAGAAAGCAATCGACAGAGTTGGAGGACAGCAGAGACAACATTTAGAGAAGCAAGTTCTGAGCGGCCATTTGGAGTCTTGGCAGTCTCAATGAGATACTTAAGGGCCTCGTCTAGCACAGAAGCCTTCGAAATAGTTAATAAAAAATGGACAATGCTTTCAGGTATCGGAACCTCCGACAATATTTTGTCATCCATATTCTATTTAGAAGTGGAGCCAATAAAATGACCTGTGCAGCCAATACAATCTTCTGCAGCCAAATTGTTGTTCAGCTCCTTTCTTAGGAAACTTCTGCAAGAGTTACTCAACGTTAACCTTAATACCAAATAGTTTGAGAACTGTTTAACCATTCATCTCTATGTAATATTAAAAGTTCTGTGGATCACCAATAGTGTCAAATACACCACCAATTCCCCCACCCAAAGAAAAAACAAAGGGTTTAATCAACACAAGCAAATTTAGTTTCAGACATCACCAATTACACTTATACTTCTACCCACTGCTGATGAGTGCTCTGATTAGCAAAGACATCTATTCTATGCTCCTACCGTATGAGATTCTTGCTCATACATGTGGTATCATCAATATCCCAGATGTTTCATTGCTTTTCTTTTTAAGAAAATTGTGAAGACAATATACACAGATAAACAAAGATTAAAAAGTTAATAGTATAATAAACATCAAAAGAGAAGTAGTTGCTTCAGCAAATTGTATTCAAGAAGGTCGAATTTTTTTTTTCCATGCTTTTTCCTTTTTGACATAATAAGGTAGATGATTCATATGGGGAGAAGATGGAAGATTCTTTGGTCAGATGAAGTTGAAAGATTGAGTAAAAGTATATGTGTTTATAGATACGTATACAAATGTATATTTATTTATATATACTAGTTAAAGGCCCCGCATGCATATACACGGCCTGAGCTGAATTGACGTTAAGAAATGTTGAAATAGAATGCATAACTCCAAGTTCCATGAAGAATGATAGTGATCATCCTTGGAATTGTTAGAGAGTAAACAGATACTATTTTATGCATTCGAGGGAAGCAAAGGAAGTATGGAATCGCTTTAAGTTGAATAATAGTAGTTTTACAATGAGAAGCCTCGTAAAGAAACTTTACCAAAGTTCAAAAAATTGTAATCTCATCCTTAGTTGTGGAAAAAAGAGTTAATGCTATGTACTACAAGCACTTACAAGGGACTTGGAATAAGATGTCAAAATTGAGAAGTATGCTTGAAACTCAATAAATGAAGTTGGTGAAAGAAGGGAAGCAGTTTTTCAATTTCCAAAGAAATTTGAAATCATAGCAGAATAACTAATTGAAAAACAATAATTATGCAAAAATCAGGACAAGAAATTTGACAGTTTTACATGCACTGTGTAACTAAAGGTTTCTGCACTTCTAAAGTTCATCAATTAATAGTTTCTTCTTCAAAACTATTTGGCTGTATCCTACAACAGCAGAAGGTTAACATTTTACAGAAATATGGCCATCCGCAGAAGTGTCTGATTAGAAAGCGAATGTTTAATAAATGGTTTTGATTCTTGGAATGATAATTTAGCACCTACTTTAGCCTCTAGGATTTTATATTAAAATAAATTTAACTTCCAAAGTTTAAAAAAAAATTAACTTCCAAAGTTTTATGACAATTACTTTGTATACTTTTAACTGCATTCTCTTAGTGAACATTATGGCTTTCAACAAGGTCCAAGGGTTTGTTAGTATATATTCAACCTTCCTCTTTGTACACATGCATAAAAAAGCAAGCATACCCTAGTGAGAGAAAAGATATTGAACTACCAAGAGAGAAAAGACCAACTCTAAACAAAAAAGGTTCCAAGTAACAACACAAAATGCACCAAAAAGGAAAAGACCAACTCTAAACAAAAAAGGTTCCAAGTAACAACACAAAATGCACCAAAAAGGAAAAGACCAACTCTAAACAAAAAAGGTTCCAAGTAACAACACAAAATGCACCAAAAAGAAAGGGATAGAAATAAGATAAAAGTTAACTTGAAACATTTAAACATGTTGTATAAATTATCACTTTGTCGTCATAATGAAGACCCTTCATTGATTATATGATTGGAAGATTAGGAAACAGAGAAGCACGCAAGTAATCCTAAACAATTAACATGCTAAAGAAGGCTTTAATAGTTTTCTAATCAATTCTAAAGAAAGCTCTTCAGCTGTTTCTAAAATTGTCTTCAAGTTTATCATGGATAGTTGGATACTTTTGATTGGTTTTATGAAGGCTTCACGAGTAAAGAAAGCTTTTTGCTGCATGTAAGATTTTACTCAATTTTAGCATGGGTACATTTCACTTTTGTGAAGGCTTCCATGATCTTGGGCATAGTTAAGTTAGGCAATGAAACCTAAAACTCAACCTCTCCAAAAGGGGCAGATGCCAAAACAAACAACAATGAGAAGCCATTGCAATAATGTCAAAATCAATAGGTGAATTATACACTTTCCCAGACAAACAAAAAAGAACTATCAAGCCTGGAAAAAACAAAGAGAGAAAGATCATAAAGAAAGCAAAAGCACTTGCCTATATATGTCAGGCACAGAAATTTTCACTATATAGACCTGATGAAGACTGCCTCAAGCCTAACAAGGTCACTTCCTAAGCCTGCAAGGCTAATACCACATGCGATTCAATCACCCACAATATAGATAACAGATTGACTAAACCATAAAATAATGATCACACGACCCACAAAATATAGATAAATTCAAATACTTAAGCATCCTAAGACAACCTCAAAGTAAGAATTACCACTGATATTCCAATATAGTTTCTAGTGATTCAACCTTTCACACATACCATCCTACAGTGCAAGCGTCTAACCACTCCTGGTGGTTGATATCTTGCGCTTGTTAAGCCTCCGTTTGTTTGCAGGAAGATGTTTTCCTAGAAAATATTTTCTAGGTTTTCCGCTTGGACTAAACTAATTCGATTGGAAAACAGATGTTGTCCTAGAAAATATGAATAAGCAATCAAAGAACACACACAACTTAGTTGATACATGAGAAAGATGAATATTATAGTTCATAGGCAAAGTTTCAAACACATGGCCGGCATATCTGAACTCATCTCTGAAACGTTGCTTCAGGATTATAAAGTCTTTAATCACAATCACACTTACATAATATTCTAACCCCAAATTTTGAGACAACCTTAACCCACCTTGGAGGAGATAAGATGGTAGAACCCTAGTTTCACCAAGCAATTTTCCCTCCAAAATCCCAAGTATACGCAAAGCAAGACAGGGATTTTACTTGATCAAATTCGGATTTGACATTCAAGTTGTCATAATTGTGAATTGACCCCTGATAGTTACGAATATTTTATTTTGACCCAAACTAAATTTGTAACTTTATGCTATGGCTGCAGTAAGATTTGGGGTATTACAACACATGAGCAGAATAGACTAACCAAACCTAATACAACACCGCTTTTGTCAAAAAAAAAAAACACTAGTTTAGTAATGTTGTGTAAGACAGGATCACTTGCCCAACATTATAACTATATTGTTCAATATTATTATCATAATGTATCTATCACATTTGATAAATATTTATTGAAAAATTCTAGAATTATCTATATTTACATGTCTTTTTATAGAAATTTGAAACCCAAGAAGGTATTAATGATTAACAATGAAATAGGAAAATTTTGGTAAAATTAGAGAGTTTAGGTGAAAGTAAGGATTTGAATCTTCGATTATTATTATTATTATTATTATTTTTTAGTTTTACATCGTTCCATCGTGTTCAATAAGGATTCAAATCTTCAATTCTTTCTTCTTTTTTCTTTGTTTTTGAGTTTTACACTATTCCGTGTTCAACCTTTGGGTGTAAAATTTATATATTCAAATCCTATTCAAAAGTCTTTCACTTTTTACTTTTTTAGTTTGCATAAGTATTTCAACATAATATGAGATGATTTAGTACTTAACTTAGATAATTGTGTTGTAGATGAATTTAAATTTTTCATATTTATTTTTGAATTTATTCCAAATTATCTCAATTATAACAAAAAAAAAATCAAAAACCTCCAAATCTGAATATTGAAATCAAATCAAGTTTTATGATTTTTAATACTATTTATTAGCTTTTTTTTTCCTAACAGATTCCTATCCTAGTTGAATAATTTTTTTGCTATGAAACTGAAAAATTCGAATTCAAATATTTAAAAATCAAATTAATTCTCAACCCTAGGTGAAAGTTGAATGACGTGATTAACAAAGAAGTGAAAAATAGAGGTTATGTCATTTTGGTTGGAAAGAAAAAAGAAAAAGAAGAAGAATAAATGTAAAATTACAATATTGCCATGATAAGCAATTTGATGAATAGTAGTTTTGACATATGTCCTTTTTTTTTTGTATAGAAGAGATATTATTGTTTTTATTCTTCTTTTTAAAAATTTTACAAATTTTAAATATTTTTAGGAGATATTATTTTCACTTTTCAAAGAAAGGGAGGCCCATAATAACATTTGCTTTGTGCGCTGCTCTATGCTACTGTGTTGCTGTGCTCCTGCTTTTATCAACGATTAATTTGCTACCCAAGTCTTTTTTTGGACACATCAGAAGAGAGAAAAAGATTACTTTGATAGTTAGTGGGGTACATTCTATATAAACTTTGTCATTAATTAACAAAATAATTACATAAGTATATAATAATTAATATAGCAATGAGATCTAAATACGTACAAGAAACATGAGATACACGGAATGGTTCAGTTTATCTTCCCTACATGTAAGGTCCTAGGTTCAATCCCATGGAGGTGGAGAGCTTAACAAAAAAAAAAAGAACATACAATCATTTAAAATAGAATTTTATTTTATTATTGTCCTTGAAATGTCTTCATAAACTAAAATTGGTGAATATTTAACATAATCAATGTTATCAAATATGTAGTAGCCAAAATTGGTCTAGACCCAAAAGCAATTTTATTTTGAACATATTAAGATTATAAGGTTACTGCTCACGTGCAGTATATAGCCCACAAACACTACATGGCCCTAGTAGGCCCATATGAGTCCAAGACTCAACTTATCCCTAAGAATAGATTCTCCACTTCAAGATGTATTTGATCAAGATAATTGCATGGTCATATACAACACCATGTATCCAAAATATATCTACGTGAGGGCTAATATGCAACAATATTTGGAGGAACATCTGCACACCTTAGATGAGATCGTTGCTTAAATCATAACTCTCAATGATAAAATTGATCAATTTTTCAAAATTATCACAGAGGATCTATCATCACCGTCTCCAACGATTATCAAAGTATCTCCATTGTCAAACATAATTTAGATGACGTGAGCATGACGGTGGCTATAACTTTGGCGATAAGTATACCAATGTCAGCGATGGGTCCATTAACTCCAGCAAATCAGCAGCATAGGTTCCTCATGTACCCTTATCACCGATCCACAAATGAGGGTGATTTCTCCTAATAAAATGTTGGCGATAAACCATATCGTAACAAGTTTTCAATGGTGTCCAATGGCTAAATTAAAGCTCAATTTTTTGAGATTTGAAAGGGGCAGTCCAGTGGCTTGGATATTCAAGCCTAAGCAATACTTGCATACCACCCATGCCAAACAATCAATGCCTTAAACTATGCCTCATAAACACCTCATTTCTCTTGGACAGTCCGACAATAAATTGGTCTCAATGGATTTCTTATCAATTTGTTACTTGAGACCACTTTATTTTGTGTTTGAGATTCAATTTGGTTCGTCGGAGTTTGAATATCCTTAGGACGCATTGGCAAAATTGATGCAACAACCAACCATGGTAGATTATAGGTCACAATTCGAGATGCTAATGAATAGAACGATGAACCTATCACCTTCTTCTTTTAGTAAGCTACTTTGTTATTAGTTTCAAACCTGGCATTTACGCTGATGTTTTAAGTTTTAGGTCTATGACATTGCCTCAAGTAATGGGCCTTGCCTAGCTATAAGTGACCAAAATCGTTGAATGAAAACACCAAGCCTACGGATCCTAAAAGTCCAAATGGACCTATCTTCATTTCTATCCTCAAAACCAATTTGTTCAACCCAATATCCAATTGTACCACTTTTATGCTTATGCAGCCTATGCAATTAAAACCAAACACATCTAATACCACATATTCACTATCCAAATCTCAATTGTCATCGTCTTTCTCAAATACCCCATGTACAGTTCAAAAAATCTCTCCTTGTGACATGCAACTACGATTGAGAAAAAGGTCTTTATTACACATGTAATGAGAAATATGTTCCTAGTCATCGCTTGCCAAACTCGAACCCAACTATTTTTGTTACATACTAATGACAATCAATCAATCTCCAGTGAGGATGATGAGCAAATACCACTTGAAGTGCAACTTGAAAAAATGCAATTGACATATAAAATCTCCTTAATGCATCTGTAAGCAATCATTCCATCAACAATACTTTGTTCATGAGGATTTTAGAAGGTTGGCACGTTCAAGTCCTAGTAGATGTGTGTAGCACCCCAATTTCATCCAAACTCAAAAGCTAAACACCTAGAACTGCCCATTGAATCTATACCATACCTAATCGTTGTTATCAGTAATGGCCATAGGCTGTAAGTGATGGATGTGTTAAGCAAGTACAAATCTAAATTCAAGGACACACAATTATTACTAACTTAAATGCTATTCCATTAGTTGGTTCTGATGTTGTCTTGGGAGTTTTTTAGTTGGTTACATTAGTCCTCATTGTGCAAAATTACTACCTTAACCATATTGTTCACCTCCAAAGGTAAAACAATTACAGCACAAAGGGATTCTTTTCCAAAGTCTTCGCAAGTTTCTTTTACAAAAGTTAAATGCCTTCAAGCTATAAGTGCAGTTGCCTCATATTTTGGCCTCACTCTTGTTTTTGGACCAAGAAAAGATATGTAGACACCTCCTTTAGAGCGTTGCCTCTATTAGACAAGTTTACATAGGTGCTCAACACATCATGTAGGTTGGTGCCAATCAAAAAGAAAAATGATGCTGTTGAGTTACAACTAGGCATACTACTAGTAACTGTGAAACCATATAGATACTTATATTTTTAGAAAAATGAAATAGAGCTCACTTTTTCTGATATGTTGGGTAAAGGTATTATACAACTAGGTTTATGTCTATTTTTTTCACCAATTTTGTTGGTCAGAAAAAAGGATGGTACATGAAGGTTTTGTATTAACTTTCAAGCTTTGAATGCACTGACAATTTTGAATAATAGATGAATTATTAGATGAGTTACATGGTGCATAAATCTTTTCCAAACTATATTTGTGATGGCGGTACCATTAAATCAGGGTTAAGGCTTCAAATGTGCACGAGACGGCATTCTGCACTCATTAGGGCCATTATGAGCTCTTAGTTATGCCTTTTGGCTTAACAAATGCTTCATCAACTTTTCAATCTATTATGAATGACAATTTTAAACAATTATTGCTAAAGTATGTATTATTTTTTCAATGACATACTTGTATACAATCAAACTTTGGAACAACATATCAACTACTTGGAACAGGCCCTCCAAAGTTTATTAGATAGCAAGTTTTATGTCAAAATGTGAATTTGGCATGATAAAGTGGATTATTTAGGACATATCAATTCAGGACAAAGAGTAGCAACGGGCTTGGCCAAAATTGACGTAATTTATCCTACTCTAACTATAACAATCAAGAGTTTAAGGGGTTTTTTAGGCTTAGTAGGTTATTATCATTAGTTTATCAAAAACTTTGCTCTTGCAGCTCTCTTAATAGATATACTCAGAAAAGACTTGTTTAAGTGGAATCCGACTACTTCTTCATTTTTTTGCAAGCCTTAACAAACACTGATTTACATGTTTTCTTCTGGGGTACTCTTTCTATAGCCATAGTATCCATTGCCTACATACAATGTTATTGTGAAGGGTATTGTGCTAATAATGTTTGAGCAAAATATTGTTCCTGTTACAAAGGTCACAAGATTGATATACAAAAGAATCTTTTCCTATATGATACAATATCTGATCTTTCACCTGTGGAGAATAATAAACAACGAGATGAAATGCCATATATTGGGGAATAAAAGACTAAATTTCAACATTTTATCAGACTAAAGAAAAAGTGATGCTCGGTTGTGCTAATGCCAATTTAGAAGTGCTAAACTAGGTTTTATATTGTCATCGCCCTCTTCAATTGAACAATGATGATCACCAATGTGTAACCAAAATACTACATAAAAAGGGTTCTAATTTTACGGATTTCACAGGTGTTTGTGTTAATCCTATCACTAAAAGAGTTGAATGAAATTTTTACGTGAAAAAAGTACATCTACCATCAAGAAAGCCTTTGGTTTCTGATTATGCCATAAGCTTTGTTAACAAATCATCATCAAATTTTTTGGTTAGCTATGATAGGATGAAACCAATACCATAATTGTTACTAAGGTAGAACCTCACGATCAGGTTGCTTTGCACCCATTCCAAGATAGACTCCTCACAATTTGTGAAAATGGGAGATTGCAAGGGTTTTTAGATTATTATAAACTTGTTGATGTAGTTAAATAGAGGTACATACAAGTGAGTAATGGGGTAGCAATGCATGTAGCATGAGCTTTAGGCTATCGCTTAGCTTTGGCATGCAAAGGGCTTGTAGGAGATGAACCTATACTAGCTTTTCCAGCCAATTTTTCAAAAAACCATAGAGCTTATTTCTCCAGCAGAAAACGCTTAGTTAAGCTCCTAACCTAATCAATCTATATAATAGAAATTTTGTGCCAGTTATAAAGTATCTCTAAAAAGATTTATCGCTTGCGTTCTATTTATGCTCTCTCATGTAATCAACTTACAGTGCAAACAGATCTTATGACCTTTTTGTAAGATTAAGCTTATATGTTATAATGAAGGTGATTACCAACTAGGGAAAAAACACCTATTCTTCAATTGCTAGATTTTACAAAGTCATACATTATGAAAACAAATTCTTTCGGGACTAAGATTAGTGCAGTTCTAGTTTAAAAAGGTCGCCCTATGGCCTATTTTAGCCAAAAATTTTCATCAAGATGGTAGGAAAAGTTAACTTATCAGTGGGAGATGTTGGCAATCGCCACTGTAGTCTTGAAATAATGTCAATATTTACTTGGTCGTTACTTAATTATCTGGATAGACTAGTATAGTATTTATGCACCAAAATACATTATGTACAAATATTAACAAATATGCATAAACTTTGTACTAAGTACACTCAATTATACTCTAGACACCTCTAAACATGCATATAAAAACTACATACAAACATGCACAATTGACACACATCAACACCCCCAAACCTTTCTCTTGCTTATCCTCAAGCAAGCCTAAACCAAGTCTATCTACATGCTTTTCAAAGAGTTACCAATTATATTGACTTGCTATCTTTTTGCCTCTAAGGGAGTATAAGGGGTCATTCTTTTCGTGTAAGGGTTTCCTAGTCTCTTTCGGATCCTCCCTTTGATCACAAGAGGTCTCACAGCTCTTTGGAATTTACCAAGTAGCTAGAACCACCACAACTTTGGATTCCAACTCACGCACTCGGAATGCTGATATTTCATGCCTATCTACTAACATGGCCTCCCAATATGCACTTAGCCCCAAAGATACAAGGAAGAGAAGATACATCACAACGGCTCACATTGACGTAAGAGCTTTATCCACAATACATAAAAATAAACAAAAGAGATACTTGTGTCAAATTGACATTATGTCACTTGACACTTATTCAACATATTTCACTTTTCAATCTTTTTGTTGCCTTTTGGCTTTTTTTTTCATTTTTGTATTTTTTTCCAATACATAAATAGAACAAAAAGAAAGGAAAAAGAAGAGGCTAAGGCAAACTAAAAGAAGCAATCAAGGAATGGGCACTCATATCAACAACCCTTGAAAAACACTTTTTCCAACCAAGTTATGGGGAAACTACAAGGTGCATTCTTAGAAACACTCACTCCCCACAGTTTTCAAAAGGATTCTCTTTGAAGTCTAGGTCATACCCCACACTTCATTTACTCCCCACAATATACCCTTATCTTCTCCAATCAATTAAGTCAATAGCAAAAGCCAACTCTCCAACCAACATGGAGATAAACCAACTTAAAATATGCAAAAAAAAAATTGAAAATTTTGAACGTATTTTAAGCAAAAATAAGATATGGCAAGCAAATCTATCCCATATATGATATAACCAATAAATGAGCAACCATACCCCAAACCTAAACTTTGCTTGTACTTAAGCAAATAGCATGTAAGCATAACAAGCAAGCACATGAAACACATATGGGGAATGTGGATGGGGATAGATAGAGACAAGTAAAGAATGAAGCAATACAACCTTGTTTGCATGGAAGTCCTGAATGCCAACGATGTTTGATCATCTGCTAGTCTTCACCTCTTGTAAAAAGCACTAATGCTTAAAAAAAAAAACAAGATAGAGATTAGAAGATAATACCATGAAAGCTCACATTGACATTTGAAATGATAAACAAGGATGTATACAAGGGTTAAAGGATTGATGCACAAATGAAGGAAAGGAGCAAGAACAAGTAAGGGAGCAAAAATCTAACCTACTAAGAATAAAGACAAGCAAAAGAAAGCCCAAACTATCAAAAGGTAAGACAACCAAAAGCAATCTACTCTACTATATACAAGATGAAAAAGAAGTAAATACAAGAAGAACAAGAAAAATATAAACAAGTCTAGGGTGCCTCCTAGTAGCGCTGGATTTAACGCCCCTAGCCGGGTGCCAATGTTAGAGTAAAACATATTTAAAGTTGCGTGGCACAAATTGCTCGATAATCATCAAAGCGCAGAAGGTAGAAGGAAAGGGATCATGCAATAAATGATATGGGCAAGAATGAATAACGCAAGCCCTTTCCAAAATGTCCCACCCCAAAGTATGAACAATTGATGTATGCTCAAATGTGGCAGGTGTCATATGCAATCGTGAAAGATTATGCCCCGCTTGCTCACTAATCACCTATCCCATGGCCTTCTTCTCGTGATTTAGGTCTAAGAACACACCCTCCCCATGGGTCAACGAAAGGTCAAATGCATGCAAAGTGGGTGGTGTGTGTCCTAGTCCTAGGTGAAAGTGTTCCATGCAAGAAAGCACAAACATGAGCTCCAATAAAGGGAGAGACTCGACAGAATGGGAATGGGGAGTTTGGGCAACATCCGGAGAAGGAAGGTCAATTGAAGAAGACGTGGAAGTGCTAAACTCTTCCTCTCTATGAGATATGGCATTGATGTGTGTCATTTGTGTGTGTTTGCATCTAGTTTTTGCATGCACATTTAAGGGTGTTTAGAGTATAATTGAGTGCACTTAGTACAAAGTTTATGCATATTTGTTAATATTTGTACATAATGTATTTAGGTGCATAAAGACTATACTAAGTGTTATATTCCATGTTTTAGGAGTGTTTTGGAAGGGTTCAAGCTTATGCGAGGAAGAAATGAGCTAACGGATGAAGACCGGAAGAAAAGAAATAAAGAAGAGATCATTCTGCGGTCGACCGGCCGCTCCAGAGAATAAAAGATTTGAATTCGGTCGAGTTCCTCAAGAAGTCGGTCGACTGGCTAGGTCGACCGACCATTCCAGAGAGCATCATGATTTAAGCCGGTCGAGCAAGAAAGAGGCGGTTGACCAGCTGTGCGCTGAAGAAATCCATAAAAAGCTCGTTTTTGCTCATTTTTAGGGGAGGAACGTTTATTTCTTAAATCCTAATAAACCCTAACCCTTTTCCCACTTCACAAAACACCCTAAACCACCATCTAAAGCCCACACCAAACTAGGATTGAAGCATTAAACAAAGATTTGAAGGATTTGTACGGATTTGGAAGCAAGAATTTAGGGAAGTTCTTCTTGTTCTTTCTCTATTTCTTGTAAATATGTTGCTAGATTAGGCTAGATTTAGGGTTGATTGTTGTTGTATATTAGATTAGGGCTTTGAATAATGGATTTGTGTAGATCTTTGGCTCTTAATGCATGTTTATTTACATAAATTTATGGCATGATTCAATATGTCTATGTTTTGGAAATCAAACATGTCTATGTGTTTGTTAAAATGCCTAAGTGAATATGCATGTGTTATTTGTGCTTCAAATGCTCTTAGCTACTTATATGGGTGATGTGATTGTGCTTAATCTCGTGGCTTTGCTTAGTAGAGTAGGCTTTAGCTTTAAATCCAGCTAATAGGTTACATGCTATGCTTAGTCGAGTTTAGGTGCTAGTTCTTGGCTTTAAATCCAGCCAAGCGGATAAGTTAACCTAGACTAGAGTATCCCTCACCCGCGTTAGTGTTGGTTAATCGAGCCTTAATATCACGTAGTGTTTAAGTGCTAGTCCTCGGCTTTAAATCCAGCCAAGAGGATAAGTTCTAAGCACGGATTGCGTAGGCTAGGAGGGATTGGCCCTTAGCTTTAAATCCAGCTAACGGGTTGAATCACTAGTATTGGTTAAGAGAGCCCCCGATCAACACAACGGCAATAGAATTCTCGAGCCTTAGATAGACATCATCTGTTATTATAGCCCAAGTCTTGTTGCAATGCAATCGCCTTAGGTCTCCTTCTTCTTTATTAGTGTTTCCTTCCTTAGTTTGGCTCCCTTAAGTTCTTCCATAGAATAGTTTTTATTTTCTTTTTTTCGAGCTCCCTTACATCCCAAAGTAAGTACACACACGCACGTAGCTAGTTTAAGGCACCCGAGCACATAGAGACTAAACTAAGGTAGCCTCCCTGTGGATTCGACCCCGCACTTGCACACACTGTACTACACACGTCCCGTGCACTTGCGGGCTATTTAGGCTTGTACTCAAATAGCGATATCAAGTTTTTGGCGCCGTTGCCGGGAAGGCACGGTATTGGTTCTTTGTGTGCTTTTTTGTTTGCGATTGGTTGCTTTCGTGTGCACTATCTTTACTTGCTTTCCATTTTTTGAAAAAAAAAATTAGAAAAAAAAAATTTTTCTCGAAAGAAAAAATTAAAAAAAAAAATTGACTGTGAAGGGGTTTCACTTGTGATTCATTGAATATGACCGATCCTAATGCTTCTTGGTGGTCACTTGTATCCTCTTCCCCACCACCTGAACGTGTTCCTTTTGCATGTCGCTTGTGTGGAAGTTTCATGCATCCTACCGTTTTCTGTCCCCACAAGAATTCCCCACCTAGGGCTAGTGCTACTAATGACCCCTATAGTCATGCAACATCTCATGCATCTTCATTTAGTAATCATGACTGTAGGGATGCATATTCTTCTTATTGCAATCATTGTGGAAGCCGTGCTCACTTTTCTAGTGCTTGTCCCACCTTCCACTCTTATCCCCGATTGCTTGCAATGCCCTATGCCCCTAGCAATCATATGCCCATGCATGCATCTACATCTAGCTATCATGATTCTAGGGAGCAACACCATGCATTTTCACAATGGGGTCAAGATGACTCTTTATTCCATTCACCTTCTAGTTTCGATTGTCCACCTCTAATACCTTATTTTTCCACCCATTATTCTCTCAAGTTTTTTTATGGTTATGTGCAAAATGATTTTCAACATGACTACCCTTTTCACTCGGTTGAACCCTCTTTCGTTACGTCTACACTCTCAGAGCAACTAGATCAAATGCTTGAGCAATCCCAATCTCTCTTCCAATCTAATCAAGAGGAACTAGAGAGTTTTAAGCGAGAATCCAAATCTCTAGGAGAGCGCTTGAAGAGAATGGCTGAGAGTATGCAACTCATTAGTGTGACTTTTGAGATACCTTTAGAACGAGTTGACGGGATAGAGATGAGACCTAACGATGAGGTGACTAAGGGTGGAAATGATGATATATGGGATAGACAGCTAGAAAGAGAGGTTGATGGAGAGATAACATCTTGTAGTGAGGATGAAGATGAGCTTAATGATAACTTGGTTCTTGATGACTCTTGTGATTATGTTTTAGAGGAAGTAGTACCCTATCCACTTAAGCTTTCAACGTCTCCTATTGAGTCACATGAGCTTTTTCTTTCTCCTCATCCCACACATTTCGTACACATGGAGGTTGAGTTTTGTGTCGATAGTACTCAATTGCATTCCGAGTCAGCATTTAGGGAGTTTAACGCGCATTCTCCCCTTGAGCATTCATGCATACATGATAAGGAATCCGTTGAGTGCCCATTTCCCCCTCCATTAGTGTCTACCCCGTATGAAAAGCATGATGGCGAGATGACACCCACTAGTGATGAATGTATTGATGAATTTAAAGAGACTGTAGCTAGTGAAGGTTTAAAGTCATCCATTGGGGAAAACAAGACATCAATTTTGAAGGTTTTAGATGATAAGTCTCTTGGAGTTGAGAATCATGATGTTGAAGAGAATAGCAACTCTAAGAAGACACATAAAAAAGAAATTAGTGTGCTTGGAAGAATGATTTGTGGGTCTCTTTGGATGTTTGATGATTCATTGATGGAAATAAAGCCCATAAGATCGAATCCACCCTTCGTGAGGAGTTAGAATGACCTAGGCTTGATCATGTTATATCTTGTGGAGAAGAAGAGTGTAGTACATCCACTTCCTATATCGTTGCTCCTGTTTCTCCAAATGTCGTTCCAACCCCCCTTTCCCATTCCATTGAGTCTTCCTTTTTGGAGCTCACGTTTGTGCCTTCATGCATAGAACATTTTCATCTAGGGTTAGAAAGCACGTTTCCCATGTTGCGTGCATTAGACCTATCTTTGACCTATGGGGAAAGTGTGTTCCTAGCCCTTGATTATGAGAAGAAGGCATTGGGGTGGCTAATTAAAGAGCAAGCGGGACATGATTCTTCACGTTTGAGCATGCTTCATTCCACACTTGCACATTCATTTGATATTTTAGGGTGGGATCTTGAAAAGGGGTACACTATGCATTCATCGGCCCAACCCTTAGTGTATGACCCTTTTCCCTCTACGTTATGTGCCTTGATGATTATCTGGCAATTTATGCCACGCAACTTTAAACATGTTTTACTCTAACATTGGCGCCCGGCTGAAGGCGTTAAATCCAGCGCTACTAGGAGGCCCCCTAGGCTTGTTCATATTTTTCTTGTTTTTCTTGTATTTATTTGCTTTTGCCTTTGTATATAGTAGATTAGTTTTCTTGTACTTATTCTTGCTTTTTACATAATAGATTAGATTGCTTTTGTTTATCTTACCTTTTTATATTTTAGGATTTCTTTTGTTTATTTTCATTCTTAGTAGGTTAGATTTTTACTCCCTTACTTGTTCTTGCTCCTTTCCTTCATTTGTGCATCAATCCCTTACCCCGTGTTTACATCCTTGTTTATCATTTCAAATGTCAATGTGAGCTTACATAGCATATCTTCTAATCTCTTCTTTGTTTTTTGAGCATTAGTGCTTTCCACAAAAGATAGAGGCTAGTAGATCATTGGATTGTCTTTGGCATTTGCGGACTACATGGAAACAAGGTTGTATCTATCCATCTTTTACTTGTCCTTATCTATCCCTCTCCGCATTCCCCATATGTGTTTCATGTTGATTGCTTGTCGTGTGGCTTTGTGATTTTTGCTTGAGGACAAGCAAAGTTTAGGTTTGGGGGTGTGGTTGCTCATTTATTGTTTATATCATATATGGGGTAGATTCACTTGCCATATCTTATTTTTGCTTAAAATGTGTTCAAAATTTTCAATTTTTTGCATATTTTGAGTTAGTTTATCTCCACATTGGTTGGAGAGTTGGCTTTTGTTATTGACTTAATTGATTGGAGAAGATAAGGGTGTATTATGGGGAGTAAATGGAGTGTAGGGTATAACCTAGACTTTGAAGAGAATCCTTAGGGAATGAGTATTTCTAAGAATGCACACTGTAGTTTCCCCATAACTTGGTTGGAAAAAGTGATTTTAAAGGGTTGTTGATATGAGTGCCCATTCCTTGATTGGTTCTTTTAGTTTGCCTTAGCCTCTTCTTTTTTTCTTTCTTTTTGTTCTATTTTTGTATTGAAAAAGTGCCAAAAAAAATGAAAAAAAAAAGAGAAAAAAAGCCAAAAAGGCAACAAAAAGATTGAAAAGTGAAGTACGTTGAATAAGTGTCAAGTGACATAATGTCAATTTGACACAAGTATCACTTTTGTTTATTTTTATGTATTGTGGATAAGGCTCTTACGTCAATGTGAGCCATTGTGATGTATCTTCTCTTTCTTGTATCTTTGGGGATAAGTGCATATTGGAAGGCTATGTTAGTTGATAGAGCATGAAGTATCAACATCTAAGTGCGTGAGTTGAGATCCTAAGTTTGTGGTGGTTCTAGCTACTTGGTGACATTCCCAAGAGGTGTGAGACCCCGTGTGATTGAAAGGAGGATCTGAATAAGACTAGGGAAGCCCTTACATGAAAGGAATGACCCCTTGTACCCCTAGGATACGAAAAGATAACAAGTCAATGCAATTGGCAACTCTATGAAAAGCATGAGGATAGACTTCATTTAGGCTTGCTTGAGGACAAGCAAAGGGTAGGTTTGGGGGTGTTGATATGTGTCATTTGTGTGTGTTTGCATCTAGTTTTTGCATGCACATTTAAGGGTGTTTAGAGTATAATTGAGTGCACTTAGTACAAAGTTTATGCATATTTGTTAATATTTGTACATAATGTCTTTAGGTGCATAAATACTATACTAAGTGTTTTATTCCATGTTTTAGGAGTGTTTTGGAAGGGTTCAAGCTTATGCGATGAAGAAATGAGCTAACGGATGAAGACCGGAAGAAAAGAAATAAAGAAGAGATCATTCTGATCCAGCCGGTCGACTTAGAAGAAGAGCCGGTCAACCGTCTAGGTCGACCGGCCACTCCAGAGAATAAAAGATTTGAATCTGATCGAGTTTCTCAAGAAGCCGGTCGACCGACCATTCCAAAGAGCATCATGATTTAAGCCAGTCGAGCAAGAAAGAGGCGGTTGACCGGTTGTGCGATGAAGAAATCCATAAAAAGCTCGTTTTTGCTCATTTTCAGGGGAGGAACTTTTATTTCTTAAATCCTAATAAACCCTAACCCTTTTCTCACTTCACAAAACACCCTAAACCACCATCTAAAGCCCACACCAAGCTAGGATTGAAGCATTAAACAAAGATTTGAAGGATTTGTACGGATTTAGAAGCAAGAATTTAGGGAAGTTCTTCTTGTTCTTTCTCTATTTCTTGTAAATATGTTGCTAGATTAGGCTAGATTTAGGGTTGATTGTTGTTGTATATTAGATTAAGGCTTTGAATAATGGATTTGTGTAGATCTTTGGCTCTTAATGCATGTTTATTTACATAAATTTATGGCATGATTCAATATGTCTATGTATTGGAAATCAAACATGTTTATGTGTTTGTTAAAATGCCTAAGTGAATATGCATGTGTTATTTGTGCTTCAAATGCTCTTAGCTACTTATATGGGTGATGTGATTGTGCTTAATCTCATGGCTTTGCTTAGTAGAGTAGGCTTTAGCTTTAAATCCAGCTAATAGGTTACATGCTATGCTTAGTCGAGTTTAGGTGCTAGTCCTTGGCTTTAAATCCAGCTAAGCGGATAAGTTAACCTAGACTAGAGTATCCCTCACCCGCGTTAGTGTTGGTTAATCGAGCCTTAATGTCACGTAGTGTTTAGGTGCTAGTCCTTGGCTTTAAATCCAGCCAAGAGGATAAGTTCTAAGCCGCAGTTAAGTAGGCTAGGAGGGATTGGCCCTTAGCTTTAAATCCCGCTAACGGGTTGAACCACTAGTATTGGTTAAGAGAGCCCCCGATCAATACAACGGCAATAGAATTCCCGAGCCTTAGATAGACATCATCTGTTATTATAGCCCAAGTCTTGTTGCAATGCAATCGCCCTAGGTCCCCTTCTTCTTTATTAGTGTTTCCTTCCTTAGTTTGGCTCCCTTAAGTTCCTCTATAGAATAGTTTTTATTTTCTTTTTTCCGAGCTCCCTTCCATCCCAAAGTAAGTACACACACGCACGTAGCTAGTTTAAGGCACCCGAGCACATAGAGACTAAACTAAGGTAGCCTCCCTGTGGATTCGACCCCGCACTTACACACACTGTACTACACACGTCCCGTGCACTTGCGGGCTATTTAGGCTTGTACTCAAATAGCGATATCAGGCATCATTAAACAAGGGTCGTATTAACTCCTCACAAGGGGTGGACATGTATGGAGGTGGTAAGGTAGACTCAAATGACTCATCATGCACACAAGTAAGTGCAATGGGAGTGTGCGCACTTATCTCTCTCCAAAAGGCATTAGAGTTGAATTGAGCAATAATAACATCAAGTTCGTCCTCCGAACATGGTTGAGATGTGGGAAGAGAGAGAAGGGTAGGCTCAAGAGACTTGATAGAAGAAGGTGGAAGCATGGGAGGATAGGGTACCACTTCCTCTAATACATACCCACAATCATCATCAAGAACCAAAGCACTATTGAGCTCATCTTCATCTTCACTACAAGATGTAAACTCTCCATCTACCTCTTTCTTTATCTCTTCCTCCCAAACATCATCCTTTTTACCACTAATCTCTTCATCTATAGGTCTCACTCTTATCCCTTCAACCCGGTCTAATGGTATCTTAACACTATATCTCATGGGTTGCTCATTCTCAACTTCTCTATTCAAGCACTTGACTATTTCGGAGATTTGTTCGTTCATCTCCTTTAGTCTCTCAAGATTGGAATGAATTAGGGATTTGAGGTATTCGTACCTCTCTTCTTTGTGTGAGAGAGACCTAAGAGAAGAGGATTCAACAGAGTGGAAATAGTGGGCATTTTGAAAATCATTTTGAGCATTACCATAAAAAAAACTCGGGAAAAGAATAAGTGGAAAAAGAGGGTGCGGAAGATGGACTCTCAAAACAAGGAGGTGGGTAGAATAAAGAGTCATCTTGACCCCAAGACAAATGTGCATGATGTGGCTCCCTATAATCATAATAACTAGATGTTGACACATGAATGGATGTTTGACTATAAGGATCATGCCTTGGGTTAACCCAGGATTAGGGATCTTGATATGCAAAGGGACAACCAGAAAAACGATGCTCATTACTCCCGCATAAAGCACAAGCACTATAAGCATATATGGGGGGTGGGGAAGAGGATACAAGTGACAATCAAGAATCATTGGATCTATCGATACTCAATTAGCACAAGCAAACCTCTTCTCAATTCAATTTTTTTTTTCAAATTTTTTTTAATTATTATATATATATATATATATATTGGATTTTCAAGATTTTTTTTTCAAATAAGGGAAAGAAATTAAAGATATAACACAAGCAAGCAACCAATCACAAACACAAAAGCACACAAAGAAGCAATACCGTGCCTCCCCGGCAACGGCACCAAAAACTTGATCGTGTTCTCGGTGGTATGTGAAAATGAAACACAAATACAACCAAGTTTTACACTCGCAAGCGTACGGATCGTGTCTAGTGTAGTGTGTGCGTACAGGTATCGTCTCCACAAGGAGGCTACTTTAGTTTGATCTTTACGTGCGTATGTGTGCTTTCTTTAGGATCAAAGGGAGCTCAAGGAAAGGAAAATAAACCTAAGCTAACCTAGTCTAATGGAGGAACCTAGGGTACCAAACTAAGGAAATAAATCTCTACAAGGTTGAAGGGGATCTCGTGCGATTGCATTACAACTAGACTCGGGCTATGACAACGATTAGGTCTATCTATGGCTCGGTTGCTCTCAAGAGTTCTTAACTAATTAACCGTGAGTTTAATTAACTAAGTTCTCTTTGGTGTTGATCAATGTCCCACTCGAGACACTAACCTATTAGTATTGTTTCATATTAGAGATTAGACTCCTTGAGCATTAACTAGTATTAAGGGGTACCCTTTTAGTTTTGTTTCAGACTAGAGGTATACTCCTATCACATGAGTCATTAATTAAGCATATAAATCAACACACTTAGTTGCAAATAGGGCTCATGCCGTTAGCATGGATTAAGGCTAAGGTGATACCACTACCGATAGCGTTTAAGCACAAAATAACACATGCAACTTCACTTAGGCACTTTAACAAACACATAGACATGTTTGATTATCAACACATAGACATATTAATTCATGCCATTAATCAATGTAAAAAAGCATGTATTAAGAGCCAAAGATATTCACAAATCAATATTCATAACCCTAATCTAATGTACAACAACAATCACTCAAAGATCTAGTCTAATCAAACAGCATAATTACAAGAAATAGAAAGAGAACAAGAAGAACTCCTCTAAATCTTACTTCCAAAACTGTACAAATCCTTCAAATTCTTGTTAGATTCTTCAATCTTAGCTTGGTATGGGGTTTAGATGATGGTTTAAGGTGTTTGGTGAAGTGGGTAGAGGGTTAGGTTTTATTAGGATTTTAGAAAATAAAGTTCCTCCCCGAAAATGAGCTAAAACGAGCTTTTTATGGACTTCTTCAGCGCACAGCCTGTCGACCGGCTCCTCTTCTTGCTCGACCGGCTTCAATCATGATGCTCTCTGGAATGGCCGGTCGACTGGCTCCTTGAGGAACTCGACCGGCTTAAATTCTTTATTCTCTGGAGTGGTCAGTCGACCTAATCGGTCGACCAGCTCTTCCTCTAAGTTGACCGGCTGGATCAGAATGATCCATTCTTCATCCCTTTTGTTCCGGTCTTCATTCATTAGCTCATTTCTTCCTCGCGTAACCTTGAACCCTTCCAAAACACTCCTAAAACATGGAATATAATACTTAGTATAGTATTTATGCACCAAAATACATTATGTACAAATATTAACAAATATGCATAAACTTTATACTAAGTGCACTCAATTAT
The DNA here is from genome assembly GCA_028554755.1 of Cordia subcordata. Lineage (NCBI taxonomy): Eukaryota > Viridiplantae > Streptophyta > Magnoliopsida > Boraginales > Cordiaceae > Cordia > Cordia subcordata. The sequence goes on along the minus strand of JAPTOF010000010.1, from coordinate 14,192,090 downwards.
ACTCTAGACACCTCTAAACATGCATGCAAAAACTACATACAAACATGCACAATTGACACACATCAGTAATAATAAGTTTAGTGGTCGCACTGTAGATTTGTGAATGATGATGATGATTACAAGCGATATAGTGATTTTGAGATATTGGTGGTTGGTCATTTTGTGCATGAACTTAGTTTAAGTGATGGGGACAGATTGCAAGTGTACTTTAAAATTCCTTGACACTTGTTGAACCCTTTTGATTTTGTATCCATATAAAGAAATTTTGGTGGGAAGAAGAAGAACATAACTATACATTTGCTAGTTCTAAACTATTCACCAAAGCATAGACTTAGGTTGATGACTAATAATGTAAGTATTAGAGAGTTAGAATGAACTTATAGACACAGGTAAAGGCACATGTAGCTGACGGTGTGCCTTGGAACACCTTGGCCTTTTAAAAAAAATATACGCTATATAATTTTATAAGCTTTACTCATTAAGCACCCCTTGAATTTTCAATATGCACCCCCATGCACCGAAGTATGACCAACCTTCACTAAAAGAAAAAAATTACAATATTTTACTTTTGATAAAAAATAGTGAGCAGCTCGTAGCATGGCCTCCCTTGTCTTTACTCAATAACTGTATTCCCTCTCTCTCTTTTTTCAGTGGCCTAGAACAGCAAATATATTAAATTTTCTCACCAAACAACAAAGATCTACTTTTCTTCTTCTCCTTTACTCAACCTTTTCTCCTTGTAAGTTGTAAAGCCAAGTCTTTTTTGCTTCCTCATTATCAACGAAACCTTTACTCAAGAAGCCACCAGGTAAGGTTCTTCTATTTATTATTATTAAGTGATTTATAATATATTACTTTTTACTTTATTTTTTTTAGATTATAGAATAGATAATAATTAAAATTAATTGTGCAAATACATGTGGAGTAATTTTCCTTTTTGTGCTCAATAAACCCCACAATAGAATACGAAAAAATGTTTCATCCATTTATGATAAGCAAAACATAGACAAAATGAGATTAATATTATGTTGGCAAAGTGACTTAGTGAAAAATAGATTTTACCCAAAAAAAAAAGATAGAGTGAAGGACGACAATCGACAAAGAAATTGATTGTGAATTGTTTAATACTTTTATTTAATTATTGAATGTGAATTATGTTGGCAAATTGAATGTGAATTTCGACTATTTAATTATTGTGCTTGATAATCAAAGTTTTGATTATTTAAGTATTTTTATGATAATTAAACTTTGATTATTTAATTATTGTTTATGAGTTAGTTATTGTAAGTTTTATTTGTTAAATAGGACTAGAATACTAGATAAAATTTTAAAAAGAATTCTAATTTTTGGAAAGCATTCTTCTTTTGTACCTAATGAAATGGATGTTCTAAATAATGTACAAAAAACATTCAAAGCAACCTCGAACCGAGATCAATTTAGAAGATCTATTGACAGACCTAGCCTATATTTTAAAATCACATATTATCATCCTAATGATCGTGATAAAATACAGAGATACTACTTACAAAAAGGACCTTGCTAACCTTATCATCATAATTTTTCCAAAAGAAAATGTGGAGATAGGTGGAGAAATATTTTCCATCTTGATTTAAGAAAGTTAGCAATTGGCTGAAGTGCAACATAACAGAAGATGTTGCTTAATGTTTATGTTATATATCTTTAGGCCTAATTTTGGAAAGTAGTCAGGTGGAGATGTATTTATTACAATTGGATTTGTCAATTGGAACGAAAAGAGAGATTTAATGGTCATATGAAAGGTCCAAATAGTGCTTATGATAATGCTTAAAAGAGGTGTTAAGATTTGATGAAACAAAGTCACTACATTGAAACTGCTACATTTAAGCAATCAGATTAATTTGACACATATTAGAGTCGGTTAACTTCTTTGATTGATTGCATTCAATTTCTCTTAATGCAAGGGTTTGCTTTTCATGGTCATGATGAATCAAAAAATTCCACTAATCAAGGTAACTTTCTTGAACTTCTCAAGTTTCTTACTGATCATACTCAAACCATAAACATTGTTGTCTTACAAAATGCCACTGAGAACATTTGGTTAACCACTCTTGACAATTAAAAAGATATAGTCAATATGGCTACAATTGAGACCACTAATGCTATTAGAAATGATCTTGGAGATGAATGTTTTGTTGTTATTGTTGATGAGTCATGTAATATAACAAGGAACAAATGGATGTTGCTTTGCGTAATATGAACAAGAAAGGGCTGTTGCTTTGCATAATATGAACAAGAAAGGAAGTATTTTGAGTGTTTTCTTGCTATTTTGCATATAAGTAATACCACTGCATTATCACTAAAGAGGGAAATTAAATCGTTATTTAACATATACAAATCAAGTCTATCAAGAATTCGTGGACAGGGTTATATGGTGCTAGTAACATTAAAGATGAATTTAATGGTCTTAAAAAGTTTGATTTTGAAAGAAAATCCATTTGTTTTTTGTATTTATTGTTTTGCTTATCAATTCCAACTCACACTTGTTGTTATAACAAAGAATCATATGCAAGTTGCTACCATTTTCAATCTAGTTGCTACCTTATTGAATGTTGTTAGAGGTTCATGTAAGCGACATAACATGCTTCATCAAAAGCAAGTTGAGAAAGTTAAAGAAGCATTGAAAAAGCTGAAAATTCTTAGTAGTACAACATGAATCAAGAAATTGGTGTCGAACAAAGTGGTGATACTCGTTGAAGTTCACATTATGCCACTTTAATAAGTTTGATTGTGATATTCCTTAATGATTGATATGCTTCAAATTATTGTGAAAGATAGATCAATATCAAATCAAATAGTTGAAGCTAATGGCTTATTAGACTTTTTTTTTCCCCCTCCAAAATAGGGAAACCCTTCCCAATTTTATTTCATTACTATAAAATCAAATAAAGTTTACAGAGAAGTTTACAACTGCATCATATTCTACTCAACAATTAACATCTCAGATAAGGAACTCCCAAATTATCTCCATGCATCAATCCTCTGAGTCTTGATAGGGACTCTACCTCTATTATCCTCCTCAGTGCTGCAATCCCTCCACCCAAATTTGCTAAGTAATCTACTACTTTATTGTCATATCACAAAATATGACTTACACACCTATTTACCTCTGTAATTAACCTTCTAGCCTTCTGAAGTTTGTAGCAAAGTTTTCACGGGCTTGTCACCCTTCTTTGGACCATCTCGACAGTAAAAAAAGAGTCTAATTCAATCCACACTCTAGTCTAACCCTACTTCTTACATAGTTTAAGACTTGATTGCAATGCATTTATTTCTACTATGAGTGAGTCACAATATTCATATGGTTTAGCAAATGCACATAAAAATCTCCCTTTTTCATCACAGCAAATCCCTCCCTTACTTGCTCAGACATTAGCCTTCACACTTCCATCCACATTAAGCTTAATGTACCCAAACTTAGGAGATAACCATTGAACCAGCCTGATGCCCTTACTGTACCTCGCACTTATTTCACACTTGAAAGTAATAGCAGCACTTCAATCATCTCTTCAATGAATCTCATGAAGGAGAGCAGCTTGATGAAACTACCTTACCATATAAATAACTCTTCTTATAATCCCATCCACAGAAAATTTCACATCTCTATGTTATGCCATAGTCCTTTCTATCCATATAGACCATAGAACCAACATTGGTATTAGATTTCAAACATTCTTACTACCATTAAACTTCTCAGAGATCACCCAGCTTAATATTTTTTCCTTATTACCTGACCTAGGCTGCTTCTAATGTTGAAAGTTTGCTTAAAGCATGACCATGACTACTGAGTCGCTTCACTCTATAAAAACACATGCTCTAATGACTCAAAGTCTCTCCAATATTGGCACTTCGAGACAATGGGAAGCCTTTTCTACTATAGCATGCTATCCACTGGAACCTATCCTTTTAAGATCCTCCAAACTAACAATGAAATCTTTTGAGAAAGATTATTACTCCATATTCTTCCAAAAAGTAAAGATGATATGCCACTCCCCCTACAAATCTCTCGAGTGCTGGAGAAGGTGAAGAATCTTGATGCCAAAGTGAACCATACTGGTGTATCTGCCTCTTATCTACAAAAAGTAATTGTACTTATCACGTTTGCCAACTCCATTGGGAGCAAAAACTGAAGTCATCCCATATCCCATCCATCTACATCAAACACTTCTTTTACTTTCATGAAAAGTTGCCTTTTAATTGGACAAGATTCTGTCAACGACTTATTTCCCCACCAAGTGTCGAACAGAAAATAGATATCTCTTCTGCCCAACCTCTACCTTAACTTGCTTTCACCCACCATACTACAACTCATGATCCTCTTCCATACCCCAGAGTCAGATTGCTTTTGCATTACATGCCTAAACGATGACTCCCTTAAATATTTATTACATATAAAATATGCCCATAGACTAGAGGAGGTACAACATTGCCACCATAGTTTAAGAGCCATGGTCACACTTGTGTCCTTGAATGAGCTAAAACCCAGTCTACCTTCCTCATATGAATGACATACTCATAGCCAAGATACCCAGTGAGTTGTTTTCTGCCTATTGCGATCGCCCCATAAAAATTTAGTAAACAAATTCTCTAAGCAACGAATCACTCCATCAAGGGGTCTTAATACAGTCATTAGATAGATCAATATGGAGCTAAAAACACCTTTTAGTAAAACCATTAGCCTCTTACTGACAAAAGTTGTACGCCCTAGCCCTTTATTTTTTTTTTCTAAACTTTATCTATAACTTCATCAAGTAAGAATTTTTTTCTCTTCTCCCCTTGTAGATTGGAGCTCCCAAATATGTCATAGGGAGTTGTTGTTGCTAAAAGCTTGTCACTTATGAGATGATCATCGATTTGCTCATTGAGACCTTTGAGCTAATTAAGAATACACTCTTACCTTTATTAATTTTTTTACTAGACATTGCTTCACAGTGCTCTAATGTTTGGATAATCTTTTTCAATGTAGCTTTTGATCCAGTAGTAAAAAACACAACATCATCTACGAATGCCAAGTGTGAAATAGCTGGCGTCCTTCCTCCTCTAAATCTAACCAGAGGATAAGTTTAATGAAGCCCATTTAGTGACATAGATAAGTAATATGCTGCTAACACAAAAAACAAGGGAAAAATAGGATCCCCTAGCCGTAGAGCCCTACTTGAACCAAAATAACTTGAGAGTTTTCCATTAATTATGATAGAGAACCAACAATTACTTATGCAAATCTTAACTTTTTCTCTCCAGCTCCCATTAAATCCAAACTAAGTGAGCACTCGAGTCAAGAAGCGCCAGTCAACTCTATTATAGGCTTTCATCATGTCCAGTTTTATGATTACATTAGAACCCCGTGTCTTTGCTTCTATCTTCTGAACCATCTCCTGAGTAAGAAGAATATTATCACTGATTTGCCTACCTGGTATGAATCCACAATGTTGAGAAGCAATTAAGTTTGGTAGCAACCTTCCTAACCTATTTCCTATGATTTTGGTGACAACCTTGATGAGAATTGTGCATAAGCTAATAGGCCAATAGTCATTCCATGATATCAGGTCATTCTTCTTAGGAATAAGCACTATAAAGGTTGAAGTGACCCTTTTTGCAGTTCACCTCCCTAAAAGATGTCTCCAATAGCCTTCAAAAGATCCATCTTGATGACTTCCTAATAGGTCTTATGAAAAGATGCTGAGAATCCATCAGGTCCTGCTACGCTCTTATCACCAAAATTGAAAATTGCTACACCTGATATTGATCTAGTTTGTATGCTGTTAAAAGTCTACTAAAATAGTTTACTGTGGACTCTTTAATCTGTGCTAGGTCTTTGAGTTCCCCTTTCTTTTGGTCATGAATTTTTCAATTGTAATTTCTTATGTGACATTGGTATACCACTGCTTGAAAATATTTTTCATTTTGATCCCTTTCTATCATCCACTTAATACCGGCTTTCTGACACCAGAATGCTTCTTCAAAGTCCAGGGCTGACTTGTTACAAATATTTGAGTTTGCATTTGATTAAGGAGGTATTAGGAATCACTAATGAATTATCATTCGCATTGTAGAGGAAAGATCAAGATATCATTAATGCCATGAAGTTAGAAAATACATCAAAGCAACAGTTGCAAATTTTAAGAGATAGTGGATGAGAATCTTTATTAAAGAAAGTCTCTTGACTTTATGCCATTCATGATATTGACATTTAATATGGATGAGATATATTTATCGAAAGGATGATCATGACGTAGAGTTCAAGAGATTATGAATTTACATTACTATCACATTGATTGTTTTATTCCATTGTGGTTTCAAAAGTTTAATGACTGATTTACTAATATAAATAATGAGTTGCTTCTTTGTTTAGCATGCTTGATCCTAAATAACTTCATTTCTGCATTTAATAACCAAAAGTTGATTAGATTAGCTTAATTTTACCCATATGATTTTTCTCCCATTGATCTAATGGTTCTTAATAATCAATTGGAGACATATATTTTTCTATATTAAGTAGTGATGAATTCTCAAATTTAAATGGGATTGTTACCCTTGTAGGAAAATTAGTGGGGGCTGGAAAATATATTGTCTACCCATTTGTGTACTCACTTATGAAGTTAGTGTTGGCTTTACCTATTGCCACAACCATGATAGAATAATCTTTTTCTACAATGAAACTTGTGAAGAATTGACTATGCAATCAAACGGGAGATGCTTGGATGAATGATTGCTTAGTAACTTATATAAAGAAATGTGCATTTAATAGCACTGGCTGAATTGATTATATAACAGTTTCAAAATATGAAGTCATATCGAGAACAATTAAAACAGGTACTTTTCTATTTGGAATGATTATTTTTATTTATTTACGTGTCTTTTATAGGTTTATGGTATTGTTATATTGATACTTTACGTCTTGTGTTATTTATTTTTGATAAAAAAATTTATGTATAAATTTGTATCATCTAACCCCTAGGTCTTAGCTTCGCCACTACTTCTAGGTGTGCAAGTGTAGTGCGGTAGGTTAAGAATGAACTTGCAGGTGGTGCAAGTTGATTGAAAGTAAAGGTGGAATGAATTCAGTAAAGGATATTGAGGCTATAAATGAGGTAAATAAAGATAGCCATTTTGTTAATAAATATGAAGGTAGTAACCAATGCCTTGATCGAGTAGAAGAAAGGGCATAAGAGTGGTAGAAAAATCATTAGACGTAAATAGGACAATTGCATTACAACCTAATGTAGATATTGTAGTGTTTTTTCATTCAAAGGCCAAAGGCTCAAAGCATTTTATTAGATTTTATTTGAAGTGATATTTACATAAGCAATAAGAAAAGTACACTCGTAAAGTCAAAAAAAAAACACCTATTATATTACAACTAGTTAGACTAGAAATGCTACATCTGGCTGCATCACTCTTTAATGCAACAGCTAGCTTATACTGGAAAACAAGCATGTGCAGTAGGTTTCCTTCTTCAGCCACTCAAGAAAGATGTTTCAAAATAGCCTCCTCTATCCACAGCTGCTAAGTAATCAACGCTGATGCACAAGAAACAACAACCTATCCAAAAATTATAACATTGTTCCATAGAGCTTGGTTGTTGATGATAGTATCTTCCATTGATGCAAAAAAGATACAAATCTTTCTCATCCATTGTGTGGAGCCATTTAACATTGTACCAGAGAACCCAGCACAAACCAAGTAGTCCCAAACATAAGCTAAGTATAAGTAGAGAGCTACCTAAATTCCAACACTTTACTTGACCCACAAAATGAGCAAACATTAGCCATAAAGAATTAACTTCCTAGTCATGACTGGGTGGGATAAAACCCCAACCTTTGTTTGAATAGAGATGAAATATTTTGCTTAAAATAGTAAATTCCCTAAGGGTTATTTTGCAGCAATGTAAGTGGTGAAGAGTGTGTATGAAAAGGCTAGATAGAAAATGAGCAAGCTTGTTAACTAAATCACAACCCATATCTTTAAGGGAAAAACAACAAAAAGCATGACCTCTCAAGAGAAGACATATAGGCCCATAATCATACCCAAATGAATAGGGATACTGACCTAACATCAGAAGAAGAAAGGCCAAACCTTATCACTTAATCAGACGAAATGTGGGCAAGCCATATTTATCAATGTGGACAGTGCCAAAAAGCTTAGGAACAGCTTTCGAGTTCATCACAAGAGTGAAGTCTTTTTCAAGAACGCCTCACTTAGCGAGGATATCTGTTGAACCATTACCTTCTCTAAAAATATGATTGATACACGGATTGTAAACCTTGAAAGTGTTACTTGCAAGCGTAAAGGTTGCGTTAATATAGCGTGTGCGAGTGCAGGATCGTGTCCATAAGAAGGCTAGAATATGTGTGGCTCTAAGCAAGAGTACATCCTGCACTAGCTACATGTGGTCCTACCTACTCTTTTTAAGGTCTTTGGATTGATTAGAGCTTTAATTTAAACCTAAACTAGGGGAACATGAACCCAACTAACGGGAATGATGGTATAAATAAGCTGTAGAAGTGAGGCCCTATAAGGGTTTAGGGAAACTTAGGGGTGATTGCTCTTTTGGAATGGATTTGAATTCCTAACCCTGTTTTGAGGCTATTGATGATTTGTCTACTCTAATGCTGGGCTTAGTTTACTAGACTTATCACTTCTAACTATCGGTGCAACTCTAACCCTAACCGGGCCCAATTAGAATTACAGGTTTGTCCTAGCTAGCTATGCTTTTTAGGTCTAGTTCTAAGCCCCTTGGGTGTTGATTAATGTCCTAATAGGGAGTCTAACCTTTTAGTTACGTTTCAAACTAGAGATTAAATCCTCCAAATCCTTATTTGATCTTCACATCCAAGCTTGTTTATAGATGGAATTGATATGGGATTATGTGTGTTTGTGAGGTAGGTGAGCGATGGAATTAGGGTTTGGTGTAATGGGTACGGAAGATGGGGTGCTAGATATGAAAAATGAGCTTAAAATGGCCTTAAATAGTCTTCTCTTACTACAAAAGTCAGTCGCTAGGTCGGCCTTCCAACCCCTAAAACAAGTGAGTCCAGCCAAAATTATGGAGCTCTCTGATCTAGGTTGGAAGCAGTGCCCGTCGACCGGCCTTGAGATGAGGGGCGACTGGCCTTGGTCAGAAATGCCCAAATTTCGCTTTTCGCGTGCTCGATTTTGCTCGTTTGGTCCTTTCTTCGTCCAACGACCTCTTAATGCGCTTTTCTTGCTTTCTTCTCACCTAAAACACCCTTGGATGGTCAATCATCAAATCATCATCATTTTGAGTTTTGAGCATTTCTTCAAATCTCACCTAAAAGCGCAAGAAATAAGCACTTAGTGTAGTATTTTACCTATAAACTCAACTATGGTCACTTATATCCTTTTATGCATAAATATAGTATAAATACCATACTAAGGCCATCTAATGAGCTCAAAAACACCGTTAAATAGATATAGAAATACAATGTAAGACCATATACAAAACCAACACATTGTACGCCCATTCATATCTCTCAGCAACCTCTTGGCCCTCTTAAGAAGATAAACTAGAGCCCAAGATCCTCTTCCCATTAACACAATCAATTAAACCACCCTAAGCTATTCAAGCTCCATTCAGATGTTATTTACCCCTTTTTTGACAATATAGTTCAAGTCCCCTCATCAAAGCCTGAAGCTGGGCCTGAATTATGGAAATCACCATAATCTTCATAGAATCTAAAACAAAAATTTCCTTGCCAATCTCGGACAACTCTACCTTCTCCTCTCTGGTTATCATTACGCTTACCACCATCTACATTTAATTTAAACCACCCCCTCTTTGGCTTCTTCCATTTCACAACAACAACCCGTTTTTTAGGCATAATAAAATATGAACACCCAAAGCTAGCGGCCTGAATAAGGTCTCCTCTCCATTCCTATTTTGAAATAAGGCACGCCTCAAACAATTGGTTAATTTGCTTCTTTATCCACTAGATAATCCTGCCAGAATGGAAGCCTATTCCCTAATATTTAGCCTTATTCCACTCTTTTCATATGTACCAACAGATAAGCATTGGAATGAGTCTGTGGATATGGCCCTTCCCATAATGATCTCCCAAATATAGCCAAGCTGCTAGTTAATAATGAACATCACCAGAATTAGGGAGACATATAATAAAAATCTACACAAAATAATGCCAGACTTGTTTAGCTTTTTCCTCTAAGAAGAAAACATGTTGTTCCAATGTTTCACAAGCCTCACAGCATACATATTTCAGAGCCAACATGATTCTTTTACGTTGTAATCTATCATCCAGTAGGAGCCATCTCCTAACTAATTTCCACATGAAAAAGGAAATTTTTATGGGAATTGCTTTATGCCAAATACTACTGAAAGACCTCTGTCTCACTGCGCTTTGTCTCATAGACTAACAAGCCGATTTAATAGAAAAATTGCCATCAAATGAAAGATCCCAATATAGAACATACTTCTTTCCTTTCCACATAGGAATCTTTGTAAACATCTAGACAAGTATTAAGGGAAGCACACTCTCCAATTTGCCGATGTCCAACGTGTTCTCCAAAATGAAATCCTTGACCAGTGCCTTGGGATCCTGCACATTAGACAATAAAGTAGCTAAAGATTGACCCCGCAATCAAATATCATATCAAAAAAAGCATTCGCCTTTTTGAATTTTCTAGCGGATATGTGGCTTACACAAAGCTTGCGCTAATTTTAGCCTTTTCCAAATGACATAATCTTAAGATTTATTGGCAATACTAGTTGGATGCTCCTCTCAGCAATACTTCCTTTTCATGAATGATAGACATAATGGCAAGACTATATTGATGATAGACATAAGGATAATGATGAAACTGCCCTAGATAATGAAGAACCTGATCTAGAGAAAGACTCTCTAGATGTAGATGAACCTGATGCAGAGGTTGGCCGAAATAAGGAAGAAGAAAAATGATTTTTTGATGATTCAGATGATGAATTGAAAAGTTTGGTGGGGTCTGATTACAAGGATGATGCATGCTTAGTATACCATGATGGCATTGAATTGGAAGAATATAATTTCCTAGTTGGTTATATGTTAATTACATGACCACTGTTGAAAGCTAATATATAGAGGTTGTTTATTAGGGAATCACCGCCCCAATTAGCAATTTTTTCTCAGAAAAATTTATGGGAAAAAGATTTTATTCCATTCCCCCGTCCCAACTTACTAATGGGGAACATAATTTAGGGAAATGGGGATGGGGAAAAACCACTAGGAATTGGGGCATCCCCAATTTTTTTTAAAAAAAAAGTTTAAAACTAATTTTAACACAACCTATATCAAATAAATATGCATCTAAAATATAAACAAAAATATATAATTTAGACTTCAGAACATAAATAAAAATATATAATGAGACGTAAAACATAGCATAATTCAAACTCAAAAATATAAATAAAGTACATAACTCAAAAGTCTAAATTCTAGACATCAACTAAAAGGTCAGAGGTGTTCCATGTTGGTTTTTTCTTTTGGCCAAATGCCAGAAATTAACTAAAAGAGAGAAGAGTAGAGCCATGAAATGGAAAATGGAAAGAGGCTAAGAGCGTAAAACCCAATAAGAAATTAAGAACACGGACAAACGAGATATTCAGATATATAATATTATAACATATAACTAAATAATATATGTATATAAATATAGATATATAAAATAAAAAATAAAATAATTAGGTAATTGTGTTCTCCTCGAAGTTAGAATTTGTTCCGATCTCCAACTTGTTTTCCCAAAATTTTTCCCAAACCCTATCTTATTCCTCAATCTCCCGATTCCTCAAACCTAATGTCCTTATTTGGCAATTAACTTTCCTCAATTAATGAACACCTTTACCAATACAGGGATCAAATTGGCGCTTTTTGTAAATATTAGAAACCAAATAAGTCACTTTTGAAGTAATAAAGACAAAATTGATACATTATACAAATAATGAGGACCAAATAAATCATTTTTCAAACAATAAAAACTAAAACTGACACATTTTATAAATATCAAAAAGATAATATTTTTTAGTCACTTATCTTTACAATTTGTGATACCTTCAATATCTTTTGACTTTAGGACTAAAAATAAGGAACTAAGTTATCTCATTTTAGAAATAAAAGCTACAGATTTTAAGTCAAAGGGACAAAACCGTTATTTACCTGTAATTACCTTAGAAACTATTGCTCTACACGCAAATGGGGAGATAATGAGTAAAATAGCTATATTTTAAAAACTTTTAACTAAAATGACAAAGTTTTAAAAATAATAATTAAAATGGCCAACTTGCAACTTCATATGTTGAAGATCTGAACTTCTTGTTTCCATGTCAGCAGCCATTCAGTTGTGGTAGGCTAATTTGGATGCCTTGACACGTTAAATAGTGGGTTGATCCCATGAACTTATACTTCATGTTTTGAACACACGAACAAATTATTAGGATTTTGAAGATTCGAACACATTCTTCGGATTTTGAACACACGCGCAAGGTCTTCGTGACTTTAAGTCACTAACTTGATGACGACTCTTGGTCAAAAAACCCACAAAAAGGCTCCTGTCAATGAAAAAGAAACACAACAAAGATTTCCACTAGTGGTCCTGCTTCAAAAGGAAAAAATAAGAAAAGGAAGAAGCTAAGCCAACAAACTATTCTTGGCGGTCCTTCAAAAGGTTAGTGCTTTCTCTCTCTTATGTATACTTCCAAGTATGTATATATAGATATATGTACATATACATATGTCTATGTATATATGATGAGTTGTGATATGGTGTGTGTTTGCATTGCCATTTACTTATATTTTAGAGGTGTTGAATGCTTATAATGATGCACTAGTGTAGTACTCTTGATAGGAATTGGCTTAAGCGTAAACAACTATGCATAGTGAGTTTAAGAGATAAAATGTTACACTAATAGCTTATTTTCAATGATTCAGGTGACTTTGGGTTAAGATAAAAATTGAACAATGAAAGGTGATGAAGATAGGACATGCACGGGTCTAAGGGAGAAGACTAAAGGCCGAAATGATGAAAAAATTGGATGAAGAAAGTCAGCCGGACGCTAAGGAAGAATAGCCGGTCGACCGACTAGGTCGACCGGCCACTCCAGAGAGCCCTTGAAGAAAGCCGGTTGACCGGCTATGCGCGAATTTATAAATAAAGCCCAATGCGGAGCAGAAAACAGGGAGAGAGTTTTTACACACACTTCACACCTATTCTCACACACACTTAACCCTATTCCCTAGCCGCCTCACACACCCTTTTCACATACTTTTCACGAAGAACCAAGCTTCGTTGGAGGATTCAAACGCTTTGGAATCGAGATTGTTTACAAGCTGTGTTCTAAAATTGCTAGGATGAAAGGGGAGTTTCGTTATATCTCTTTCATTCTATTTTCTATTATGTCTGAGTAGGCTTGTATAGGGTGATTAAACTTATGTAATGGGTTAATTTTATACTCTTATGATATGGGATATGATGGCTGAATATATATATATATATATATATATATATGTTTTGATTTGTTTTGTTTAATTGGTTGTTCTTTCATTCATGTCTATGTGTTTGATAAAATACCTAGATGAGTACATATATATTAATTGAAGTTTGTTTGTTACTAAACACATCTAATCCATGTTGTACTCATGTCTATGTGTTTATACATGGATGTTATGAAGTGGGTAGTGCTTTTATTCATGTCTATATGCGTATTTGCATGCCTAGTAACAAGCATAATTCCAATATCACATGTGTATGAATGTTAGTCAAATCCTGCTGTAGTGATCTTAGAATGACGGAGTATAATTTAGGGCTAATCTAGGTCGAGTTTCCTTTGGCTTTAAATCCAGCCAATAGGTTTCAGGATAGATTTAGTCGACCTTAGCAACACTAGGTCTTGGCTTCAAACCCAGCCAACGGTTTAGGTACTAGGGTAGGTTCATTCTAAGCCACCTAGGAAGTTAGTTAGTCCCTCTTGAGGCCCTAGGTCATAAGGACCACGCCGTAGCTCTAGGAGACGTCGCCTAGGGACGGACCCGCACCGAGTCCTAGGGGGAAATCAGGACACTAACTAACAACCTAGTTAAGAGCACTTTTGATAGTTAGCCATCATCCCTTAATCCCATAGCATTTGAGTATGGAGTTACCCATTCATAAGTCCAAGTCACCCTAATCCCGTTCCAATTGTTAGTTTCTTCTTAATCAACCTACGTCCTTTTTTGTTTTTATTCATAGTTTAGTTTTCTTTCATTTACTTAGAGCTCCCGACAATCCAAACCTTCACAAGAAAAAGTACACTTAGTTTAGATCTTTCTTTTTAGCTCTTTTAGGACACCAAGCATAGGATACATTCACGATATTCACGCCTCCCTGTGGTTCGACACCCGCACTCGTAAACACTGTATTACACGATCCATACGCTTGCGGGTCTTTTAAAACTTGCACTCGTAAGAAGACATCAAGTTTTTGGCGCCGTTGCCGGGGAGGCACGGTGATTTGCATTCGGTGCTTGTGTGTTTTGATAGTTGTTTTTCTTGCTTTTTCTTTATAGTTTGTTTAGTTTTTACTTATTTCGTTTACTGCTTATATTATCTTGTTTTAGTTCTCTTTGTTAGTTTAATTCAGCTTTTGACTTTACTTTTTTTTAGTAGACTTTTTAGGATTGTGGATTATTTGCTGTAGTTTAGGAATACTGAAGTGTTTGGGGGTTGAAGTGGCCAGAGTTAGGATAGTTTGTGCATGCTTGGTAGGAGATCCCTTAAGAATCCCCTAAATCCTTTTAATCCCGAACCTGAAAGAATCACTAGACGTTTCAAGAATTTAGGAGATCTTCCTGAGGAGATGGCCGATCCCAATCATCCTCATAATCCACCCAATCCCCCAATGAATCCCATTCCACCTCATGAGCACATTGGGCATCAAGCCCAAGCTCATTTTAGACAGGAACCCCGTAGACTGTGTCCACCTTTAGATGAGGAACCCACTCTTAGGCAATTCTTTCTCCCGAAACATTTGAGCCTAATTCGGCTATTCAAATTCCAGGTTTGGGGGTACGAACTTCGAGATTAAGCCTAATATGTTGGCTATGCTTCCCTTCTTTTACGGGAGAAGCAATGAGAGTCCTCTTGATCACATTACTGATTTTGCTGAAATGAGTTCCACTCTCTATGTTCCCAATGTCTCCCAAGAGGTCATACGTCTAAGATTGTTTCCCTTCTCTCTTAAGGATAAGGCTAGGACTTGGTTGCACTCCTTACCTAATGGGTGCATTACTACATGGGCTGAGCTTCAATCTAAATTCTTCCAGAAATTTTATCCCATGGCCAAGACAAATTAACTTAGGATCGCCATCATGACTTTTTCCAGCATGACTTAGAATCTTTTCATGAAGCTTGGGAGAGGTTCAAAGATCTTCTTAGACAATGTCCACACCATGGGTACGGCAATCATGACCTAATGCAATACTTCTTTCGAGGTTTAAACGAACAAAATAGGATGATGGTCAATGTCGCCTCGGTGGTGGTTTCTATCTTTAAGACCAATCGAGGCATGGGAGAAAATAGAAATGATGGCTGAGAATTCATTTCAAAATTTTGCAATGGAAAGATCTAGTCGAGGGTAACAAGAGAAGTGTTAGTGAGGTTGGAATTTCTTGGACTTACCCTCTAAGGTTGAGGCGTTAACAAATAAACTAGATCAATTCATCTCTTTGTCCATTTCATCTCAGAGTCCTAGGACTAGTTCTTCAAGTTCTTTCTCCGCCCCCTTAGTTGTTGAAGTTTGTGCATTATGCTCTGAGTCATCTCATGAGACCCTAGCTTGCCCTTTAGCATCCCAATTTCCTGAATTCATGAAAGAGCAAGTGTGTGCCACACAAGGTTATTCTCGTGAGTATAATCCATACTCAAACACGCATAATCCGGGTTGGAGGGACAATCCAAATTTTCTCGGAGACAAGGACAGCATGAGTCTAGTTCACATCCTCAAGTTCCACCTCGGAATGACCCCATCTGCAATATCCTCCAGGTTTCTATCAAGTCAATCAACCCCGTCTCACTAGTGCTCCTCAACCTCAAGCTTTACCTGCTCCCTCTAGTAGCCAGCCTCCTAGTAATGACATGATGAAGATAATGCAATTTATTCAGAATCAGCAACAAGCATTGGCTAGCCAACAACAGGAATTGGCAGAAAATAGGCAGCAAATGGCCAAGTTTGAGACACAGTTAGGACAGATTGCCAGTCAATTGAGCACCAGAGACCACGGGAAATTGCCTTCTCAGCCGGAAGTAAACCCTAGAGTCCAATCTTGTTCCTACACCGATACCACTTACCCTTCTCAAGCTCAAGCTAAAGCTGTCACCACTCTTAGGAGCGGTCGGGTAGTGGATAATAGGGTAGGAATTGACTCTGCAGTGTCTGCACCTAGTGGTCCTTTTGAGTCTAGAGCACAACATGGTAACCTTGTTGGGGGAAATTCTAAAGAGAGTCTTGTTGAGAGAAATGAGACCGTTAGAGATCAGGGAGAGATTAGTACTTCCCGACCACATAGAGAGGGAAAAGAACCTATGGATAACTCCCATGCATCTAAAGATATAGAGCCTAGAGTTCCTTTTCCATCCGCTTTAGAGAGACCTACATCTAGTGAGGATTCTAGGTTCTTCAAGATTTTAGAGCATCTCAAAGATCTTAAGGTCAATCTTCCTTTGATAGATGCGATCATTTCCATCCCATCTTACTCTAAGTTCTTTAAGGATCTTTGTACAAGGAAATGTAGATCATCAACCATTCCTAAGAAGGTGAGGCTTACGGAGAAGGTGAGTAGTATTTGTACTTCGGGCCTTCCGCCCAAGAGGAGTGACCCCGGAGCTTTCACCATTCCTTGTAGGATCCGTGAGACGCAAATTGATCACGCCTTGTTAGATTTAGGATCTAGTGTGAATCTTATTCCGTATTCTGTCTATCAGCAGTTAGGCCTAGGTGAGTTGTCTCCCACGTATGTTACTCTTCAGCTAGCTAATAGATCTGAGCATAGACCTAAGGGTGCGATAGAGGACGTTATGGTTCAGGTAGGTGAGTTCGTGTACCCTGTTGACTTCATAGTGTTAGATATGGATTCGGGACACGACTCTAGACATTCTACACCCATTCTTTTAGGTCGCCCCTTGCCACCGTAGATGCCATTATCCATTGTAGGTCGGGGATATTAGAGATGAAATTTGGGAATTTGAAATCCACTATGAAGGTTGCAGAGGCGGTGAATAGAGCTAGTATAGGAGAGGAGGATGGAGAAGAATGCTTTAAAATATATGTGATTGATTCTTGCATTGAGGATTTCATAGAGATGACTATGACTGATGGAGATGATTTGAGGAAATTTGAGGAATTGATTTCTAGCTTTGATTTGGAGACCTTAGAAAAGAAATGTGTAGCTTCTACTTCCTTAATTGAGAGCTGTTTGATTAATAAGTCACTCAAGGTTAATTCTTCTACTCCCATTTCTAGTGATGAACGCATAGCTGATGCTGAGGTTAAGTCCCCCTTGGTTGAGCCTAGCCCTTCTTTAGAGCTCAAACCCCTTCCGGATCATTTGAAGTATGCATTCCTAGGCTCTAGTGAGACCCTTCCGGTCATCATAGCTTCCGATCTTTCTAGTGAGAATGAGAAGCGGCTCTTAGAGGTCCTTAGGAAACACAGGAAGGCTATATGGTGGAAAATTGATGATTTGCGAGGTATAGACCCCTCTGTTTGTATGCATCGTATTCACCTTGAAGATGGAGTCGTTCCTTCTAGGGAGATGCAAAAAAAGCTAAACCCACACAAGAGCGAAATAGTTAAAAAAGAGATAATTAAACTTTTATATGAAAGCAATATTTATACAATCTCCGACAGTGAGTGGGTTAGCCCGGTCCAAGTTGTCCCTAAGAAGTCCGGGATCACAGTTATGGAGAATGAGAGAGGAGAGCTTATCCCTACACGTACTCCCACGGGATGGAGAGTTTGTATAGACTATAGAAAGCTCAACTCCAAAACTAGGAAGGATCATTTCCCATTACCTTTTCTAGACCAGATCTTAGATAGAGTAGCTGGGCATAACTACTATTGTTTTCTAGATGGCTATTCGGGATATAACCAGATCCCTATGTTTCCCGAGGACCAGGAAAAGACCACCTTTACTTGTCCCTATGGCACTTTTGCTTATAGGAGAATGCCCTTCGGTCTTTGTAATGCCCCAGCGACTTTTCAGAGATGCATGATGGCCATTTTTAGTGATATGATTGAGAGACACTTAGAGATTTTTATGGATGATTTCTCAGTCTTTGGAGATAGTTTTGATGAGTGCTTGAATCATCTCTCTTTAGTCTTAGACCGATGTGTGGAGAAGAATTTAGTGTTAAGTTGGGAGAAATCCTACTTCATGGTGCAACGAGGGATAGTGCTGGGTCATGTTGTCTCATCTAATGGAATTCAAGTCGACCCAGCTAAGGTTGAATTAATTGAGAAGTTGCTTGTCCCTAAGTGTGTCAAGGATGTTAGATCTTTTCTAGGACATGCAGGATTTTACCGTAGATTCATTAAGGATTTTAGTCACGTTGCACGTCCTTTGTCTAGGCTCCTAGCACAAGATGTTCCTTTTGACTTTGACGATGAATGTGTTAGAGCTTTCAATAGGCTTAAATCCTTATTGTCTACATTCCCGATTATCCAACCACCTGACTACAGTCTCTCATTTGAGGTTATGTGTGATGCATCCGATTATGCAATAGGAGCTGTTTTAGGTCAAAGGAAGGATAAGTTGCCCCATGTTGTATACTATGCTAGCAAGACTCTTGATGAAGCACAAAAGAATTACACTACTACGGAAAAAGAGCTTCTAGCGATAGTCTTTTCTCTCGACAAGTTTAGGTCATACATCCTAGGATCCAGAGTAATTGTCTACACCGATCATGCGGCATTGAAGTATTTGTTGTCTAAGAAAGAATCTAAGCCCCGCTTGATTAGGTGGATGCTCCTTCTTCAAGAGTTTGACTTAGAAATTCGGGATAAGAAAGGTAGAGAGAATTTAGTTGCGGATCATCTTTCCCGTCTTGTTAGCGAGTCTTCTAGTAATCCAACCCCTTTTCATGATTCATTCCCTAATGAGCAATTATTTGCTGTCTCTCATCACACACCTTGGTTCACTCATATAGTTAATTATCTTGCCACAGGGCGTTTTCCGTCTCATTGGGAGAAAAGAGAAAAAGATAGGTTCCTAGCACAAGTTAGGCATTTCTTTTAGGAGGACCCTTATCTTTTTAAAGTGTGTGCGGACCAAATGATTCGCCGGTGTGTGCCTGAGGAGGAGTTTGAGAGCGTGTTAAGCATGTGTCATGATGAGGGGTGTGGGGGTCATTTTAGTGGGAAGAAGACTGCTGCGAAGGTCTTGCAAAGTGGATTATTTTGGCCTACTCTCTTTAGGGATGCCCAGGAATATTGCAAAAAGTGTTTTAGATGTCAACAATTCGGGTCCATCTCTAGGAGAAATATGATGCCTTTATCCCCTATTCTTCCTTGTGAGTTGTTCGATGTTTGGGGTATAGACTTCATGGGTCCATTTCCACCTTCCTTTGGGTGTCAGTACATTTTAGTGGCCGTTGATTATGTGTCCAAATGGGTTGAGGCTATTCCTACACGTACTAATGACCATAGGGTAGTGGTTAAGTTTATTAAAGAGAACATTTTCTCTAGATTTGGAGTCCCTAGGGTCTTAATTAGTGATGGGGGTTTGCATTTTTGCCATAGGACTTTAGAGGCCTTGTTGAGGAAATATTCAGTCACCCATAAAGTAGCTACTCCTTATCACCCGCAGACTAGTAGACAAGTAGAGGTGTCCAATAGAGAGATCAAACACATTTTAGAGAAAACGGTTAGGCCCGATAGAAAGGATTGGTCTATTAGGCTAAATGATGCTTTGTGGGCCTACCGTACCGCCTTTAAGACTCCTATTGGGATGTCTCCGTATAGATTGGTATTTGGTAAAGCTTGTCACTTGCCGGTTGAACTGGAGCATAGAGCGTATTGGGCAATCAAAGCCCTAAATTTTGACTTGGCAAAAGCGGGTGAGAAAAGGAGGCTAGACCTAGCAGAACTGGAAGAGCTTAGATTCGAGGCATATGAGAACGCTAAACTTTATAAGGATAGGATGAAGAGAATCCATGATAAACACGTTATTAAGAAACCATTCTTTCCTCTTGATAAAGTTTGGTTGTTTAACTCACGACTGAAGCTTTTTCCAGGTAAGCTTAAGATGAGATGGGATGGTCCATATGAAGTGATGATTGCCTATCCTTCAGGAGCAGTCAAGATTAAAGACTTAAAGGATGGCCGAGAGTTGACGGTAAATGGGCAACGCCTGAAGCACGCTTATGATCCGAGCATGGCTCGTGTGGAGGTTTTAAAGCTTCAGGATCCCGCAGATGGAAGTTGAAGATAAGCTGGTATTTGCCTGGCTGACGGCTTGGTGGTTAGCGCTACTAGGAGGCAACCTAGATTCAATTTTGTAGTCTTGCATTTGTTTGACTTTTGTTTCTTTTTATTTTCTTTCTTTTATCTTTCTTGCACCCAACTTAAAGTGTTGAATCCTAATCCTTTATCCCGTAAGATACACCACCGCTTCTTATTGCACATGCCAATGCGAGTATGCATAGGCAATGCTACTAATCTTGTTTTCTTTGTGAGTGTTTATGAATTGTAAGTCACAGATTAGCAGTATGGTGAGATGACGTTGGCATGGAAAGCTTTGAAGAAAATGCAAGGTTGTATCTATCCTTTCTCCACTTGTTCCTGCTCGCACCTATCCCCACCACCCTTACTTGTTTTGTAATGATAACTTGCTTGTTTTTGTTGTGCTTTGTTCTATTTGCTTGAGGACAAGCAAAGCTTAGGTTTGGGGGTGTGGGAGTTTAGTTTTCTTTCTTGTTATATTTTACTTAGGGTAGATTGCATCATGCGTTTAAATGGTGAAAAATTTTCAATTTTGAAAATTTTTCAATTTTGATGCATATAGAGTCAATTATTTCTTTGTTGATCATTGTGTTGGCTTTTGTGATTGACCCTATTGATTTATTAAGATGAGAGACATTGTGGGGGAATAAATAGAGTGGTTTGAAAACTAAGTCTTGGAGGAGATGCCCTTAAAAGTTGTGGGGAGTGAGAACCTTAAAAGAATAACCCTTGTAGCCACCCCATAGCTTGGTAGGAAAGAGTGTTGAAAAAGGGTTATTGATTTGAGTGCCCCGTCTTTGATTGGTTCTTGTTGATATGCTTAAGCCTTTCTTTTTCTTCCTTTTTGAGAATTCAATACAATGAAAAAAAAAATGATTGAAAAAAAAGAGGCAAAAAGGTGCAAAATTCTATGAATGAAGTAAAAAAGAGGAAAAGCCAAAAGCACCTAAAAGTTAGTGAATAAGTGCATAAGTGACACAATGTCAACTTAGCACAAGTTATCATCTTTGCAAGCATGTGAATAAGGCTTATAAAAAGCCATAGTGTTTGTATATTCTCTCTTTTTTATCCTTGAGGCTTGGTGTATGTTAGGGAGACCATGTCAATTGAGGGAGCACGAAATACCAATATCCCGAGTGCGTGAGTTAGAATCCTAGGCTTGTGGTGGATTGGCTACTTGGGAAATTCCCATGAGGAACAAGACCCCTTATAAGTAGAGGGAAGATTCAAATAGGCTTAGGGATCTCTTCACAGTAGGAATGCCCTTTCATGTTTCTCAAACTAATGCTGATAGCGAGTCAGTCCTTCAGGCAATCCATTGTATCAGCTTTAGAAATAAGATTTAAGATTAGGCTTGCTTGAGGACAAGCAAGGAGAAGGTTTGGGGGTGTTGATGAGTTGTGATCGGTGTGTGTTTGCATTGCCATTTACTTATATTTTAGAGGTGTTGAATGCTTATAATGATGCACTAGTGTAGTACTCTTGATAGGAATTGGCTTAAGCGTAAACAACTATGCATAGTGAGTTTAAGAGATAAAATGCTACACTAATAGCTTATTTTCAATGATTCAGGTGACTTTGGATTAAGATAAAAACTGAACAATGAAAGGTGATGAAGATAGGACATGCACGGGTCTAAGGGAGAAGACTAAAGGCCGAAATGACGAAAAAATTGGATGAAGGAAGTCAGCCGGACGCTAAGGAAGAATAGCCGGTCTACCGACTAGGTCGACCGGCCACTCCAGAGAACTTCGTCGAAAAGCCGGACGACTCCCCTTCAAGAGCCGGTCGACCGGCTAGGTCGAACGGCCACTCCAGAGAGCCCTTGAAGAAAGCCGGTCGACCGGCTATGCGCGAATTTATAAATAAAGCCCGATGCGGAGCAGAAAACAGGGAGAGAGTTTTTACACACACTTCACATCTATTCTCACACACACTTAACCCTATTCCCTAGCCGCCTCACACACCCTTTTCACATACTTTTCACGAAGAACCAAGCTTCGTTGGAGGATTCAAACGCTTTGGAATCGAGATTGTTTACAAGCTGTGTTCTAAAATCGCTAGGATGAAAGGGGAGTTTCGTTATATC
Source organism: Cordia subcordata (assembly GCA_028554755.1). Classification (NCBI taxonomy): domain Eukaryota; kingdom Viridiplantae; phylum Streptophyta; class Magnoliopsida; order Boraginales; family Cordiaceae; genus Cordia; species Cordia subcordata. Next base: position 14,169,487 of record JAPTOF010000010.1, on the reverse strand, counting down.
TCTTTCATTCTATTTTCTATTATGTCTGAGTAGGCTTGTATAGGGTGATTAAACTTATGTAATGGGTTAATTTTATACTCTTATGATATGGGATATGATGGCTGAATATATATATATATATATATATATATATATATATGTTTTGATTTGTTTTGTTTAATTGGGTGTTCTTTCATTCATGTCTATGTGTTTGATAAAATACCTAGATGAGTACATATATATTAATTGAAGTTTGTTTGTTACTAAACACATCTAATCCATGTTGTACTCATGTCTATGTGTTTATACATGGATGTTATGAAGTGGGTAGTGCTTTTATTCATGTCTATATGCGTATTTGCATGCCTAGTAACAAGCATAATTCCAATATCACATGTGTATGAATGTTAGTCAAATCCTGCTGTAGTGATCTTAGAATGACGGAGTATAATTTAGGGCTAATCTAGGTCGAGTTTCCTTTGGCTTTAAATCCAGCCAATAGGTTTGGGATAGATTTAGTCGACCTTAGCAACACTAGGTCTTGGCTTCAAACCCAGCCAACGGTTTAGGTACTAGGGTAGGTTCATTCTAAGCCACCTAGGAAGTTAGTTAGTCCCTCTTGAGGCCCTAGGTCATAAGGACCACGCCGTAGCTCTAGGAGACGTCGCCTAGGGACGGACCCGCACCGAGTCCTAGGGGGAAATCAGGACACTAACTAACAACCTAGTTAAGAGCACTTTTGATAGTTAGCCATCATCCCTTAATCCCATAGCATTTGAGTATGGAGTTACCCATTCATAAGTCCAAGTCACCCTAATCCTGTTCCAATTGTTAGTTTCTTCTTAATCAACCTGCGTCCCTTTTTGTTTTTATTCATAGTTTAGTTTTCTTTCATTTACTTAGAGCTCCCGACAATCCAAAACTTCACAAGAAAAAGTACACTTAGTTTAGATCTTTCTTTTTAGCTCTTTTAGGACACCAAGCATAGGATACATTCACGATATTCACGCCTCCCTGTGGTTCGACACCCACACTCGTAAACACTGTATTGCACGATCCGTACGCTTGCGGGTCTTTTAAAACTTGCACTCGTAAGAAGACATCAATATACATATGTATATGTGTATACATATGTATATACATAGACATATGTATAATATACATATGTATATATAAGAATGTCAATAGGGACATCACATGATGTGTTGCCTGAGATACATAGGTCTAGTAGTAGAATATTGCATGCTCTTGGTAGACATAGACAATTTGGTGACATACCAATTGTAACTGCAAGACTGTCCACATCTGGACCTGTAGATGCACATAACGCACATGAATTGGAAATGCATTAAGAAGATACTATGCCACCTTTTAACATAGACCCAACATTTACATTATATATGTCAGAGTCTTATATCACTCCTCTTCAATCGACTAGAGCATATATGGAGCATTCCTCTAGTACACAGTATGCATCTCATTTGCCACATGTGTCCTTTGAGTTCCAAGATGAGGATCTAGATAATGAGGTGTTTAGAGTTGGCAATGTCGATATCATGCACAAGGAAGGGGTTGTTGCTAAGAATGTGCAACTTGACATTGAAGTGCCTATCAAAACGTTGAAAGTGTATCAAAGGCATCCCGAGCGCAAGAAAAAACTATGCTTACCGCTTCCAGAACACACGAAAAAGCCAACGAGATGTGGTACTGGATCACATTTGCTGTAGATACTTTTGCTACTTTTAGTATTGAAACTTTAGAAGTGTTATAATATATTGTTAAACTTCTCTTTATGTGCTTCAACTCTTTATGTCATTTAAATATTGGTTTGTTATGTACATGTTTCTATATCATAGGTAAAATGTGAAGAATTAGGGGAGACTATGCCAAATTTTTAATAAACCATCCCATTATTTAGTAACTCAAAACACACTAATCATACAAATAACCAAAAGCAAAAAATAATAATAGAATTGTCAAAGTCTCCTCGTCTAATATGTATTCAACTAAATACCAATGCTTATGGCCTTGAGATGTCAAATATTTCGTTGAGATGTCAAATCACGTCATATTAAGTGGTTGATGACATTAAGCATCATGTCATGTAATAGATGATGTGGTCAATATATATAATATGAGGTGTCATTGATAAATTTAATAGCTCATCATCTATCTATTATGGACTGCTAGGGAATAACTCCTAAAGACTTTTTTATTTTAATGTTAAATATTTTATATTCTTAAAATATGAGTATATGTTACGGTATGTGTTAGCGTGGTGCATAAATAATAACAAAGACATCTTACTTTTTAAAATATGTGATAAAACTAAGTTATAAACTTTTTCTAATTATTCTTATGTTAAATTTTCTAATTTTTAGTTTCAATTTTTAAATTTTTAAAATTTTCAATTTCATTTTTTAAAAAATTTTAATCATTTCTATATTAAATTTTCTAATTTTTATTTTTCAATTTTTAGGTTTTTTACTTTTTAATAATTTCTATGTTAAATTATTTAATTTTTATTTTTATTTTTTAATTTTATTATTTAGTTCATATATTTTTTATTTTTTGATTAAAATTATTATTGAAATTATAAATTAATGAACTAAATAACCACTTTTTAAAATTTATATACCAAAATGACAACCTTTGGAAATTGATGAGTAAAATAACCAACTTCTCAGCTTAATGCCTTGAAGACACTAAGTTGAGATTAATTATGTTGACGTGGCACATTATTTCACATAGACTTAGTATCTTCAAGACACAAAGTTCAATTTAGTATCTTCAAGACACAAAGTTCAATTTAGTGTTTTCAAGACACAAAGTTGGGCATTATTATTTGTTTTATCATTTTAAATACTTTTTTATTTTATTTTTTTCTTTCTAATACTTTTTTTGTTTTAATTTTTTTGTCCTTTCTAAAAAAGGTTATTTCAATTTTTTTTTGAAAATGGAAAAAAGAATTTAAACAAAAAAACTGAAGGGACAATAACAATTGAGATTAATTTTTTTAAAAGGATAGAAAACTAAAATATGAAGTATTGCAAAAGGAAAAAAGTTGAAACAAAAAATATGAGGTAATACCAAATTTACAAATAAAACAAAGTTAAAAGAACAAAAATAGTGGAAATTTCCAAGTCAAGAGTAAAATGATTGGAGCAAAAAATAAAAAATAAAAAAGGAATTAATTTTGCTAGACTAAATAAAATTTTAAAGCTAAATAAAACCATTAACTTAAATAATAATAAAAAAAACTACATTTCTCAAAATATGAGTTAACACCAAATTTGTAAATACAATAAAAATAGAAGAAAAAAACAATATAAATGGCAAAAAAAAAATTGAAACAAAAAATATTGTAAAGAATAAAATAATTAAAACAAACTATAAAAAGAAAAAGAAAAAAATGTACTGTAGTATTGAAGCAAAAATATAGGAAAGAAAAAAGAAAAAAGCAACTTAGAAGTAAAACTTTGCGTGTTAGGGAAGTTAATTAACGACAAAAAGGTCAAAAAAAGACAACTATGTGTGCATTTGAATAATAAAAAAAAATCTTATTGTTTAAAATATGAGATAACATGAAATTATAAACTTTTAATTATTTCAATATTAAAGTTTCTAATTTTTAATTGTTTAAATTTCTAAAATTTTCATTTTTTAATGTTTTTTTTTAATTTTTATTTAAAATTTTTTAATTTCTTATTTTTTATTTTTTGATTAAAATTATTATTGAAATTCTAACATTAGTGTGTTAAGAAAAAAAATAAAAGACAACTTTGTATTTTGAATACATTAAATTAAACTTTGTGTCTTCAAACCACTAAAGATAAAAAAACTTATGTGGCAAAAATTGCCACATGTGTTATATCACATCAGTATTACTTATTTAAATTTTGTGTTTTCAAAACATAAAGTTATTTAAGTTGATCACTTAATTCATTTGTTTGAAAAATTAATCATTTTGATATAAATTTTATAAAATGTGATTAGAGTCATTATCCCGTCATTTTCGTGTAAAAGTTATAAAATATTGTTAGTTTGATCGTTATCCTGCAAATGGGGGAGTGCATTTCAGTTCGAACATCCTAACTCTTCATCTCCACTTCCCTCTAAGAATTCACTAAACAAGGGAAGAATTTCAAACCATGAAATCACCAACAACCCAAAATTCTTTCACCAACTCCTTAAACCAACTCATGTAAAAAACTATTGCAGATCATCACTTGATAATACGCTTGTTGTTTCCCACTTGTTTCACACCATCACTGCATTTTCTTCTTCTTCTTCTTCTTCTTCTTTCTTTCTTGTTTCACCTGAGAAAACCACAAAATTTGCATCCTGTGATGTGATCTCACCTCAGAAATCCCATAAAGAAGAAGATGACTGCATTAACAACGTACTCAGCACCAATATTTCATCTGAAAAACACCCAAAAACTCAATCCATTCATACCCTTTTGCTTAGTTCATCAAACAAATCGAAACCCATTTTCAGAAAGCACATTTTTGGCCCCAGGGCACAACAATTGCACCAAAAGAGGCTTTTTTCGGCTGAGACAGTTAATGTTAATGGCGCCGTGAGTCCACCATTTGAGAGTGAAGGCTCAAGCTCTTTGCCCATTGATGCAGGCTCTTCGATCCGAAAACCAATCAGTTTATGGCCAGGGATGTACCATTCACCTGTTACAAATGCATTATGGGAAGCAAGATCAAATCTTTTTGTGAAGCCTCTGAATAATGAGGCAGCTGATGCTCCTCCACAGAGTGAATTGATTACTAAGACACCATCGAAAAGCAGGACTTGTATTATGTACAAATTTTCGAGTGATTATGTACTCAGAGAGCAGTATAGGAATCCTTGGAATGAGATTAGGATGGGAAAGTTGCTTGAGGACCTTGATGCTTTGGCTGGAACCATTTCTTTTAAGGTACCTAAAAGTGTGTGTTATCTGTTAACGTACTTATGAGTATATTGCAAGAATATTCATTGAATCTGATTAATTGATTTGGTGCATTTTTTTCCTTTTTCTTTTGGGTATGAACACTTTAAAATCTGGATTTTTGGTGGGGATAAGAGGATTTTCTGCTGATTTCTTTTTCTTTTTTGGGTCAAAATTTCTGCTGATTGGGTTTATTGTTAAATTGTCGTCTTTGCATACTAAAAGTTCAATATCAGTTGAGTCTAAGTGTCATTGGCCTAACTTGTTAACATTTGAGGTTATGGTGTTTGATATATTTGATAAAACATTTTACATGTAATTTAGAGTTGCAATTCTGATCTAATAGACGACAAGATATCGATACAAAATATGGTTACATGTCATATCATCATGTGAAAATAGCAATTCAACAAGTAGGAAAGGTTAAAATGTGGACATCTCTAGAATTGTTATATGAAAGTTCAGACCTATGTGAAAGTAATACATGATAAAGTGACAGATAAAAATATGCCAACGCGTATTTTGGATATACTGATAATAGGAATATTCGAGGAAGGGAAAAAGGGCAGGAACATTGGTACCTTCCTAAGATAAGGAGCTCACCAGGAAAGAGAAACAAATTGATTATCAAATTCTTTGATCAACTCCTGAAGATTTATATAAATAAATGGAATCATCTGCAGGCTGGTGAAGTTCAATTTTAGTCTTTATGTATCAACTTACCTTCTTCCTACATGGGATGATAGTATGTGGAAATTAGTCAAATAACACCTATTCTCTGGATACTTCATATTTGATGAAGTTGGAGATTCACTCATGCGTAAGTTTAAATGGAACTTTTGAAAGCTAGAAACGTAACATAGAACATCTTCTTTCTTCTGAGACACGTCCAAACACCTATCTAGCCCTAGAAAATAATTTGGACATTTCTCCAATGTATGTGGCACATTTCTGCTTCTGTCATTTGTCAGGGTTTGTTACATTCTTTTGGCAGAAGTTCCCGTGCTTGTTCACTGGTAGAAGTATTGGCTTATTATCCCCTGCATATTTGCTCATGTTCTGTTCCGCTGTTTATTTAATTGAGAAATGTTCTTCAGCAATAACTTTTCATCCTTATCTCACTTATTCCAATTTTCGCTCAGCATTGTTCCCGCGATGATAGCAGTACCAGGCCTTTAATATTAGTCACTGCTTCAGTGGACAGGATGGTTTTAAGGAAACCAATTCGTGTCGATGCTGACCTGAAAATCACAGGGGCTGTGACTTGGGTTGGGAGATCATCCATGGAGATTCAGCTGGAAGTGTCTCAGTCCACGGAGGGTATCTGTTGGATATTATATTTTTCCATTCCCATTTTCATCATTAGAACTGCTTACTGTTTTTCTCTTTCTCAAGTAATCATTTTACCAATAAAAATAACCTCCTGCAATATGTTCTATTCCTTGAACAACTTTGTTCCGGAAGTACGCTCTGTTGTTTCTCTTGATATGTTACTAGGTACCCGAAGTAACTTTTTTGTCCTCCATTTATGTTCCATGTTCTCCTTTCCAAACTTTCCTCTTAAGAATAGGAGGGTATTAATGATGTTTATTAGTAGTATAATATACCAAGAGTTCATCTTTGTTTAGCAAATTGTGCTGTAAGCAGGCTATATTTGGTTGGTATTGTTAGGGTGGATGATGAAGACATTTATTTGAAATTACCTAAGATGTAATGTCCTTATCAGATTAACATTCAAATTATTGACCAATGTGAAGCACTTCAATTAGCATTTTGATGGTCCACATTCATTTTAGCTTCATGCATTTAAAGGTTTTGCTGCAAATAAATCTTGTTCATCTGGATTTTTGCTATGTTTGCTTGGATCTTATTATAAGACATTTATCTTATTTGACAACTTATGTGAAAAAGATTATTTGTTATCAGCTTATTATAAAGTACTTATAAAATACTTTTCATAAGATGTCTTATTTGTAGTTATGAAAAATAAGCTGGGTTTAGGGTACTTATATCTTATCTTATATCTTATTAGTTAGAAAATAATTAAAATTAAAAATTAAAAAATATAAAAATTTAAAATTAAAAATAAAGAAAATTAAAATAAAAATTTTAAAATTAAAAATAAAATACTAAATATTAAAAATAAAAAATTAAAATTAAAAATTAAAAAATAAAAAAATTTTAAAAATTTTAAAATAAAAGATAAAAATTAATTAATATTTATATTTTATAATTTATTATTTAATTATAAAATTAAAATACCATGAGTCAAAATTGATAATATTATTATCAAAGCAACTTATAATAGCATTTCAGCTAACAAACCAAGCAGTTATATTGCATCAGATACTTATTTCTTATAAGACACTTATCAGATAAGATGCTTATCAGATTTCATATTTCAAATAAGACTATTACAAACAGGCTATTTATTTGGATCCCGTGCTTGTTCTTTTTACAACTTATTTACTGGTTACTGGCTAGATTAGAAACATAAATATGACAAAAACAAATAGCTGAAATTTTCATGGAATACAACAGGAGCTGGGGCTGTCCTATACTTAGCTTCCCAAGTTTGAGATGATGAAACAATTAAAATATATTAGTATTGGAGTCTGAGCATCAATTCCGAATTCTTCTGAGTTTGGCAGGGTTGGCTGAAGCGTATCTAGTTCTTATATCTTATGCATATCCTGAGTCCATTTCTTATGCAGTTTTGTCTTAGTTCGCCATCGACTTCCCCAAATCTTTTGGTTTCTCCAGCTATAAGAATCAGGAGAATGATATAATTATTTTCTTTACAAAGATTAGACAATCTTCTTGAACAAATTTTGTTATGAGTATTTCCATTTTTACCCAGGAGTTTTTCTTTCCTTTTTTTTTTTTAATAAATGATTTTTTGTAGTGTGATATGACGCCAAAAAATGCTTCGTTTTACTTGGCCAAGTGTTTGTAGCCAGTATGGTATGTTGTTGCTATGTTTGTTAATATTCAATTGTTTTCTTGCAGAAGTGTCTGACATCTCAGTTGTATCCAGTATGGTATATGTTGGCTATGTTTGTTAATATTCAACTGTTTTCTTGCAGAGGCATCTGACACCTCAGACTCATTAGCGCTTACTGCAAACTTCACTTTTGTAGCTCGTGACTTCAAAACTGGAAAAGCTGCACCAATTAATCAGATCTTGCCTGAAACTGCAAAGGAAAAATTGCTTTGGGAAGAAGCAGAAGAAAGGAATAAAATTAAACGAAAGAAGAGAGTTGAACAGAAAAGGGATGTGGAGGGTGAGAAAGAAAAGAGGATTAAACAATTGCTGGCTGAGGGCCGAATTTTCTGTGATATGCCTGCTTTGGCCGACAGGGATAGCATTCTTATAAGAGATACTTGCCTTCAGAACTCCTTGATTTGTCAGCCACAGCAAAGGAACATCCATGGTAGAATTTTTGGAGGTTTTTTAATGCGAAGAGCTTTCGAACTGGCTTATGCAACAGCTTATGCTTTTGCTGGCAGCGCGCCTTGCTTCCTGGAAGTTGATCATGTAGATTTCTTAAAACCTGTGAGTTGCACTTCCTTACCTTTCTTGCATGTGATGGACTAATTCAATGCAGAACTATGCATGCACCGATAACTAACAATTCTTGGCAATCATTGAATGTGAAGTCATTCTGCATATGTTGCATCTCCTCTTGACTTACCAAGAAAACAGAAAAGAAAATGACAAGGAAAACCAGGTTTCCTTTTCTATGTTGGACTTAAACCCATATGGACATCATAGGTTGAAATAAATCCATTTGGATATTGTGGGTTGAAACAAATTCAGGGTCTAGGTTGTTCATTTTTTTAAGTAGTATTAGCCATACAAATAATTAGTAAACAAATACAGTATATATCATGCAGAAGAGCCTTTCTTTTCCCCTTGATGCATTTGGATTACTGTTCCATCCCTCCTATGGTACTATTATCCAACTCAATGGAAAAGTTGGTTGTGGCCTGTGAAAATGAGCTGTTCACAACGGCTGGGAGTTTGCTCAGTAAAGGCTTGTTAAGAGTCATTTGATAATGAAGCAGGCCATGCATGAGCAGGAAATGGCTTATGTAATAGACAAGCCAAGTACTAGCATGGATGTGTTCATAATATTATTATTTTTATTTATTAGAATATTTATTTTAAAAAGGCAAATCTGTAATTTCTCTTGAAGGTCATCATGAACATGAACAGGGCAAATACACTAGCTATGTCTATTTCAACAGTATTGTTACTTGAGTTGGGCTTCACGTGACCCCTAATCAACAGATATATGTTTCAAGTTGATTAAAAATTGAGTTCTACCTTTGTACAAATAACAAATGCAAGTTTGAACGAGCAAATGGAAATGAAATAAATGCATGATTCTTATATACCTTGGAGATAAGCTTTTACAGATATTGATCGAAAACTTTTCATCCTTAAAACAACTATACTTTTTAATTCAGTGTTGATCACCGGAAACTGAAAGAGTGCGTATCATTATGCATGAGCCGGACTACTATTTGTTCTTTCAGTTTATTCTTTTAGTGACCACTAGATCTGTTGTGGTTAAACACTGGAATATGATCTCGAGCCCTTCAGACCTCAGATTTCACAGTTTCACTACACCAGCTGACCTTTTAAATATACTTACAAGTGGAAATTTTACTACCTAAGTATCATGATTGTGATCCTATCAGTTTACAAAATCCATTGATTTATGGGACTTGGGCTCGATAAAGGACAAATAAAAGAGCTGGGAAGGACAGAGAGGATATTTAGATGGAGCAAACTCTCTGTCACTTTATTTCCCTTCATTGAATTCTTAAATAGAGAAAAAGCATCGCCACTGAATTAAATTTTAGGAAAATAAAATCTGGAAAATAGCAACAAACTCAGTGGATATAGAAACACACAATTCTAAAATTGAAATTGAAAAACAAAATTAGTATTACTGTATCTTAAAGACCTCTCACTCCATATCTTCATGATTTCCATCCTAGTCATGTGCTTGACTTGGATCCTGATCTCCATCACAAGAGGGCTAGCGCAGAATCCAGTAAGTTTGGGATCCACTGGATGGTCAATTTCTCATTCCTTTTCCTTTTCTTCTTTGTTTTCTCTCTCTTCACATATTATCTGTTTACATTTTGAAGGCACATTGCAAACTATTTAAGTTTCATGTGCCTAAAAATCGTCTGTAGGTCCTGTGCAAATATCTTTGTGACTCTTATTGAGGATACTTTGTGAAAGAATTTACTTGGTAAAGGAGTTGCAAAAATTTGCAATTCAGCAGTTCACAAGTAATTGCTCTCAGCAAGGCAGAACTTCATAATTAACTGAAACCACAGATTTCGTTGTAATCAAAAATTGCAAAAGCCTTAAGATCTTAAGAGGGGTTTTAACCTTATGGTGCTAGTAAGAATTAACCACAGCATACATGGAAGGAGTATCTTTTTGGTGTTAATTTACTGCTTTGGTTTTCAAATTTTAGATATAGACATAAAGTGTTCATTTATGAGTAATAATTTTAATATGATGATGTAGGTTGATGTTGGAAACTTTCTTCGTCTCAAATCCTGCATTTTGTACACGGAGCTCGAAAACCCAGAACAACCTCTTATTAATGTGGAAGTTGTGGCTCATGTTATGCGGCCTGAACTCAGATCTAGTGAGGTGCGCTCTCTGTAAAGTGGAAGAATGTTATCATTATAGTAAAAATTTCACAAATGGTAGTGATAGTTTCATCCTTATTGTTTCAAGAATTACCCACTTGCTCTGTATTGTTTGCAAAACTGTCAAATTAGTCGCTATTGTTTCAAGAGTGTCCCATTTGGTCCCTAATGCTTGGAAAAGGTGTCATTTTCACAGTTAGTGGATCATCACGTGCTGGTCACATGACCATCTTCTGAGTGCAAAATGGGGATCGAATTCACAATTTTTGTAAACATTGGGGACTAAGTGGGTCACTTTTAAAACAATGGGACCAAATTGTTTCAGTCAAGAAAAGTTGGGGACCAAGTATATAGATTTTAAAACAATGGGAATGAGAGTGACACTTTTTATAAACATCAAGGACCATTTACGGAATTTGCCTGATCATTATACTTATGATAATTCATTAAGCATGCATATAAACTAGGTTATTTATTTCGTAAGTAGTATTAGCCATATACATAGTACAGAAGTATGGCACATGTGATACAGAAGAAACATTCCTTTTGCCTTGATGCATTTATGTTACTGTTCCATCCCCTCTATGGCATGAATATCCAACTCAATTGAAAAAAATTTGCTGCAGCTGTTCATGATGACTGTGTTTGGCTCAGTAAACACTAGTTTAGATTGATTATGAAGCAGGCCATGCATGAGCATGAAATGGCTCATGTAATAGACAAGACAAGCACTAGCACGAATGCATTTATGAACATATATAACATAATATTTTTATTTATCAAATATTTACTTAAAAAAGTCAAATTTATATGTTCTCTTGAAATTTGACCAGATCAGTAGAGGACACTTGAATTTATGGGCATTTACCATTCATTGGCATGTGTTAGAAGTAGCATTTACATGTAGCAACTTTTCATGATGTTTATAAACCGATTCATGCTCATATGAGCTGAGAATGAACCCTTTTTTAAGCTTATCATGATCATGACCCAAGCACATACACTAGCTAAATGACGAGAATGGACGCCTTTGTGTTTGGTTCAACTTGATTCATTTGCAGCCTAGAAAAAATTAGTAGGTTTCTTCTCTTTTCTCCATTTTAAAGTACCTTTCTGTTCCCCTTTAGCCATACCCCCCTGACACCCCCACCCCCTCTTATAGATGGGGTTTGGGTTCGTACTAGGGTGGAGGGAGTTGAAATTAATTTAAGATTAGAAACTGTCTCTCCTACATATTTATTACGCATAGACTGTTTTCCTTTTGAAATAGTCCTTATTTTATCACCTCTGCGTAAACATTGCCTGCACTAGAAACTATTTCGTGCCTTTCTTTCTTTTCCAGTACAAGAATTGCACTTGGTATTCTATATGTATAGGCAAGTCATAAGCTATAATATTAAGTAAATGATCTGGTTTTGCTTATTTTCTCCTATCAGTAGATTTATCTGAAACTGAATTACACAACCCCATGGTTATGTTTCTCCACATGTAGCTTGGGCGATTCAAATCATTCCTTTCCTACCTTGTATTGAACTGTCAAGTGAATTATTCAAAAGGAATTTTTTCCAATATATGAACCTTTGAAGGTTACAAGTCCAAGTGATTTGGCAGACTACTAGTAGAAGTACTGCAAACTTGGGTCAGTAAACTTGAGACACAGAACTGCATAAGTAAAACAAGTACCAAGTCTACACCTATTCTGGTGCCAGCTACATCTTATTTAGGTCAGCTTTGATCTGAGTTTAAAACCGAGTGTCAGATTGCGTTTGTAAAAGTGGATTTGGATCTGACTTTGGAGTCAGAATTCCAACATTGTTGAATTGCAAGCTTTTGATTGGACATTTCTGAATTTGAGAATCTGTTATTTGGATGATGAAAAGATTTAGTTGAGTATTTAAGTCCATCAGTTTAAGATGTCATGCAAATAATTAGCATGGATACATAGAGTACATAAAATCCTCAATAATGCAAATCATCTCATTGACTATGATAGGTTTGAATGGGGATTTGTGTTTGAAGTCCTTTAGTTTCTATTTTTCCTCTATGCTTTAGGAGCCATCTACAATTAAACTTGGGTTGATATGAAAAGAAGAGGACCAAATTTGCACAAGCTCTTTTGGGTGCATACTTTTTCCCTTCTTTTCTCAAGGGCCTATGTTTTCTTTGACGTTGTATATATGTAGAAAAATAATCAGGTTTAAGGAAAGTGTTGATTGGAATGGTTGTTAATTTTCTCCTGTAGGTGAATTTGTTTATGAAAACTGAGACATGTTTAGTTTTTGTTTGTTAATTCTTTTTTCAAAAATGGAGAATTAAGCCTCTCTTATTAAACTAGCCTCTTGCTGCAATTTGTGAGATTGTTACTCGATAGTTTTTGTATACTCCATTTCTTACCAGGTCTCCAACAATTTCTACTTCACATTCACTGTTCGGCAAGAGGCTGTTAGAAACAGTCCAAGAATTCGCAATGTTGTTCCTGCCACGGAGGAGGAGGCGCAGCGTGTGATAGAACGGATGGATGCTGAAAGAGCGTTACTGTGAGATGCTGGGATTCCTGGGGCAGAAGAAATGCATGGCAATGGCAAGTTTTACGTAATTCTTGGAATGTGGTAATTTGGAAAGCGTGATTGACCAAATTGTAACTTAGAATATGCTGTTGTTGAGAATAAAATAGTACTTAGGAGTATAGTGGTATTTGTCCCACATCAAAAAGTGTGGTCTATTATTTATTGTATTGAACCCTATATAAAAGTGTTGAACGTATTATTACAGTACAGTAATATGACATATTATTCCCATTATGTCTCTTTTTTACTCTTAACATGGTATCTAGAGCCAGAAGAGACATTAAATCCAAACCTTAGCCTTCCTCACAAATGTTAATCCCTTTTGTTTTTCCTTTTTTCCCCCCTCTTTTACAAACACAAGCATATATATCATACATATACATGCACACTACCAAATCTAGATACTACCACCACAGCCGCACGCGACCACCACCAAAATACCCCCACACCACTACGACCTCAGTCGTACCCTCTTCGTCACTGTCAGACGATGGCAGATCACCGGTACACCAAAACCCTAGAGTTCACCTTCAATAAGCTTCTCTATAGGTTTTTGAACCAAAAAAAGTGCCCTAATCAGCATGCTTAGAAGTTCAGCATGACCCCATATATTTGGTAGTCATCAAGTGCCGTTAGCCGCCACAACCGCCGCCCCTTGAAGTGCGTGGATTTCACTCGCCGCCAAGCATGCTCACCGAACTACACTAGCGTGTTCACCCTTCTCAGTTCTTTTCATTCTCTTTATTTCCTTGCCCTGACATTCTCTTTGTTTTCTTGCACTGTTAAGTAGTTTCTCGTCGTAACATGGCTTCAACTAAAGAGAATGTCCTCAATGACAATGCTTGAAAAGATAGTGTTTCCAAGAGTGATATTTCTTAGATCTCGAAAAAGCTTTTTGATATGACGGATGTTGTTTCGACCTTCACACTCTTGTTATCACTACGACCAAACTCAATGGTCATAATTATACGCAATGGTCCTTTGCTTTTAAATTGTGGCTTCCAGGGCAAGGTTTAGTCTAATGCTTGATCCCTCAAAATTGTCAGAGGAAAAAACCCAACTACGGGATCAGGTTGATGCTCAGCTCACAAGTTTGCTATTCCAATCGATTGAACCAGAATTGCGCATTGTCTTTTCATGATGCCAAACTAACAAGAAGCTTTGGAGTTAGCTAATCGCATGCACACTGGCAATGTCAATCATATCTATGATGTCATCAATGATCTTTTATGTATCCAGCTTGATGAGAGAGGTCTTACCATGTACTTTGGCTGTTTTCAACAAGCTATGAAGGAATACAATGAGATTTTCCTTACTGACACTAAAATTGCTCAACAACAGAAAGAGCAACTCTTTGTAGTTCTTATGCTTCAAGGTCTCCCTGCCCAGTATGATTATGTTCGGTCACAAATTTTGTCAGGCACTAGTTTTGCCCACCATTCCTGATGTTTTCTCTTGATTGGACAGAGCATGTATCGAGCATTCTTCCAATGGACATGATCAAAATTCTATTTTTTTGACCCAACCAATTGGACGTAATGATAATGCTTCTCGAGGAAGCCGTGGTACAGGACGAGGGTCTAACAGAGGAAGAGGTCGGGGGTGTTCAGAATTCTAGCCACAGTGTACTCATTGCCATAAATAGGGGCATGCTCGTGACACTTGTTGGATGTTGCATGGTCGACCATCTAGCGTTACTAATATTATTCATGTTGTCTTTTCTAAAACATGCTCCACAGTCACTGCACCATAGCAAGACAACTCACAACAAAATACTACTTCATGTACTTTTACCCTTTCTGAGTCTGAGTATACATTTTCTTCAGCTTTAGGCTTCTCAGTAGGCCACTCAGTCTTCTATCACCCTAGTTTCACATGCCATTACTTCTACTATGTATCTTTCTCAGTCATCTTCTCGTTCTAGTAAGTGGTTCTTTGATTCTGGTGCCTCCAATCACATGAGTGGTAATCTCTCCTTACTTTCTAATGTTACCCTTGCTGCTAATGGATCTTCTACATCTGTCTTTGAGGTTGGGACTGCTCGTGTTACTCCTTCCCTAACTCTTTCTTCTCCCAGAGTTTCCTGCAACTTGTTATCTATTAGCAAATTAAGCAAATTGCTTAATCGTTCTGTCTTGTTTACGTCTAACCGTGTGATTATCCTGGATCAGAGAACTAGCGAGCAGATTGGCACAGGGCATGAGTCAAATGGCCTTTACTACTTCAGTGACCAACCCTCAGTTACTTGCATTGTTGCCTCTTCTCCTGCACTCATCTACAGTCGTCTAGGCCATCCTTTTCTTTCAAGCTTGAAGAAAATGGTTCCTTCCTTAGATAGTGTTAGTGAATTTTTATGTGATTCGTGTTAGTTAGGTAAACATTTTCACAGTTCTTTTGCAATTGCATCAATAAACGGGCCAATGCTTCTTTTGAGTTAGTTCATTATGATATCTAAGGACTTGGTCGTTAATGTATCAAAGTTTGGTTATAAGTATTTTGTCACCTTTATTGACGATTTTTCATGCATGACTTGGTTATATTTGTTGAAAGATCGTGATCATTCATTAGTCTTCTTGTGCTTACATTCTGTAACAAACTGAAGTTGCTAAGCGTAAGAATCGACATCTTATTGAGATAGCTCGGACGCTTCTTCTACATATGAATATTACCATTCGGTTCCAGGATGATGTTGTTCTCACTACATGTGATCTCATTAATAGGATGCCATCTTCTATACTCAATGATAGGCTTCCTTTCTCAGTCTTGTGACCTCATGACCCTATTTATCACATTCCTCCCAAAGTGTTTGGTTGTGTTTATTTGTGTGCAATTTCAGTTTAAGGTCCAATAAGTTAAGTCCTCGGTCTATTAAATGTGTCTTCCTAGGCTACAGTTACAATCAAAAGGGATACTGTTGTTATTCTCCTTAGTTATATAGATTGTTTTTCAGTGTTGCTGTCACATTCTTTGAGTCTCAACCATACTTTGCTCCCTCACCAGATCCACCCCGCATAATAATTGATGATTTGCCTTTCCCAGTTCCATTATTCAGTCCACCTCATGTTCCACATCGCTCTTCTGCTGAAGACCTCCCATCTTCTCCTGACTTATCTTGTTTGTATTGGCCTAACTTGAAGACATATCAACGACATAGTCGTCAACCATCATTCCCTAAGGCTCTTATGCCAACTATCTCACCATCCTCCAATCCTAGGTTCACATCTCAGTCTCACGATTTAGATCTCCCCATTGCTCTATGAAAAGGTACTCATACTCGCACTACTAAACATCCTCTTTCTCAGTTTGTCTCTTACCATGCAATATCTCCATCATATTTCTCTTTCGTCGCTACCCTTTCCTCCGTCTCTGTTCTTAATACTATCTCAGAAGCACTTGTACATCTAAGGTGGCATGAGATGATGAAGAAAGAAATGTCCGCCTTACAATCTAATGGTACTTTAGGATTAATTGACTTTCCTGTGGGCAAATATATGGTAGGATGCTGTTAAGTCTTTTCTATGCTCTCCAGATGGTAAGGTTGATCTGATAGAAACCTGCTTAGCTGCAAAAGGGTATACTCAGGTTTATGACATTGACTATGATGATACTTTTTCTCCTGTTGCTAAGATGCCCTTTATTTGTATTTTTCTTGCTCTTATAGCTATCTTTCAATGGCCCATTTACCAGTTTGATGTTAAGAATGCCTTTCTTAAAGGTACCCTTGAGGATGAGGTTTATTTGGAGCAACCACCAGGGTTTCTTGCTCAGGGGGAGACCCACAAGGTATGTCATTTGAATAAATCTTTGTATGGGCTGAAGCAATCGCCCAGGGCATGGTTTGGCCATTTTAGTGAAACCATACTTGAGTTTGGATAGACAAGATATGGAATTGATCATTCTGTGTTTTACCAACGTTCTCCGTTTGGTAAATGCCTTTTGTTGATTGTATTGTCGCTAGAGATGACATGACAGATATAGTGGACTTGAAGGCCTTTCTCCATCATCAGTTTCAAACTAAAGATTTAGGGAGTTGCACTATTTCTGGGCATTAAAGTTGCGTGTTCTAAAGATGGCATCTTTATTTCTCAATGGAAATATGTTTTGGAGATGCTTGATGAGGCTGGGATGCTTAGTTGGAGACTATGTGACTCACCAATAGATCCAAATGTCAAGTTGGAACCTAATGAGGGAGAGCCACTAGAAGACCCAAGGAGATATAGGAGATTAATAGGCAAGCTAAACTATTTCACAGTGACTCACCCAGACATTTTCTTTGCCGTGAGTGTAGTTAGCCAATTTTTAAACTCACCATGACAAAGCCATCGGGATGCAGTTATCCACATTCTTGCACCAGGCAAAGGAATAATACTATACAAGAATTGGGGTCACATTGATGTGGTTGGATATTCTCATGCAAATTGGGTAGGATGTCCAATTGATAGACGATCCACTTTCAGTTATTGTATTTTTGTCAGAGGTAATCTTGTGTCATGGAAAAGTAAGAAGCAGACAGTTGTAGCTCGTGCCAATGTCGAATCTGAAATCAGAACTATAAGGTTAGCCACCTGTGAGTTGATATGAGTAAAATATTTGCTAGAGGAGATTAGGATAGATTGCTCATAGCCAATAAAGTTAGTTTGTGATAATCAGGCAGCTATATACATTGCTTCAAGTCCGGTCATCCGTGAATGCAAGAAACACATTGAGATCGACTGTCATTTCGTAAGAAGCAAAGTACTAGTAAAAAAATTGTTACTTCACACGTTAGTTCGAATGATTAGTTGGTCGACCTTTTCACCAAGTCCTTGAAGGTCCTTGAGTGGAATATATTTGTAACAAGCTGAGAGTATATGGTATACATGCTCTAGCTTGAGGAAAAGTGTTGAGAATAAACTAATAGTTAGGAGTATCATACTATTTGTCCCACATCAGAAAGTGTAGTTTATTATTTACTGTATTGAACCCCATATAAAGGGGTTGAACATATTATTACAACACAGTAACATGACATTATTCCCTTGATGTCTCTTTTCTACTCTTAACAGTAGTCAAATCCTTCGTTAGTATTGGTATCTGGATAAGCAACAAACATATCAAGACTATTGATCAGTGCTTAACGTTTACCAACCATTTTAGAGGAAGGCAAAGATAAAATGAAGCCGGCGCTCCACTTATTCCTGCATTTTACGTGGCCTTTCTTTTGCTGCTTCTAGAGCACTACTGGTTTCTGGAGCAAAAATATAAGATGAGATGCCACAAGCCGCGTTGCAAATGAAGCGTTTCCAATTGATTTACATTTTACAAGCAGCCTCTAGCAGCTCAGTACAATATTATATCCTCAACTGACACGATTACCTTCTGCTTAAAATTGAAAATAAATATCTTACAAGATCTTATACACGCATATACAGAAACAGAATAGATAGACGGGGAAAGAGATTCAACTTCTGCACCGGGAGCAACCTGTAAATACTCAGGAGCCCGAGGAGGAAGAACTTTCATCATCAGACGAGCTGTGTTCCTGCCTCCCATTGACACCAGGAAACACTTGCAGGAGGCTGGGATTAACTGAAACTGGAATTTGACGGCCTGAGCTGACTATCGTTCGCTCATTTATTTTACCAACATCCTTGCATACCTGATCAAGGATGGAAAGAAAGTCTCTAACAACCATGAATATCCTGAATCGATGAGCTTCTTCTTTAGATGAGTCACCATGGAAATACTCGGTTATCTCTTTCACCATGGACAGAGCTACGCCCTCCTGGGCTTGTATCTTTGTAATCTCGTCCTTTGCCTTCCTCAAGAATTCGTTCATCGACTCAGAAAATCTTTTATTACTGTCCTTCAGTGCAAGCTCTTCATTCAATTTCAAGACTTCAATAATCTTATTTATTCCTGTGGCCAGTTCTGCCACCTCACTGGTAAGCACATCAGAGTCCATGGCAGCAGCTTTTTTAACATTGGAAAGCTCCCCACTCAGGCCAGAAACAACTTGAAGGCCAATCTTTCTAAATTCAACTTCATCCCGCAGATCAGATTGCTGATTTTTCAAGGCATTGGGATTCTGATCTGCACCAGAAAGGCGAGAACCTTCCGCTCTGATGATCTCATGAACAACAAAATGCAAAAGTGTGGTTTTCTTGTCAGTGCCCTTTACATCTACAAGTTTTAGAAGAGTGTCAAGCTTGAAGGCATGAGCATCTCCTCGATTGGTCCCAACATTCATGCGGTTCCCAGTTTTAAGCACAGCTTCTAGCAGCTTCAGAAACATCCTGCTGTTTTTCAGTTCTTTACAAGCTGCCTGCAATGTAGGAAGTCTAAGCAACGTGACAGCAGCAGCAGGAGAAGATGTAGAATGTGAAAAAGCTACCAAAAGGTCACTAAGAGCCTTTGAGAATATCTTACTAGGGCAATCTGTAGAATTAGACTTCACAAGTTCCATCCCATCTTTGTCATGTTCGTAGATTAAGTTAAGCTTTTTTGGGACATACTGCTTAAGACATTCTAGATCAGCAATTGTCTCAGTGTCAACTTAAAAGTGCAGAGTTAGATATTAGTTGCTAAGTATGTGAGACAGATACTTGATTAGAGACTGGATTTGGCCCCAGTGATTTTTCAGCCCTCATGGAGGGCATTTGGCTTTGCTTATTAGCAGTAAATAGTAAAACGTGTGTGAGAGGGTGCTTTTCTCTAGGTGCTTATAAGCAACTAAAATAATCAAAGCCAAACACCCTCATAGATTTGTTCATTACTGTGCATGGAAATTTTGTGTTGCTGGAACTATACATGGAAATCATGAGTTAGTGAACAAGCTAATTCTTCTTGAGGCTGCAAGAGAAAGTGCAAGTTTTGCCCCTTACTTTGAAGAGCAATATATTTATACTTATTGCTAAGATATAAAAAGGTGTTGGATTTTGAAGCCATTCCAAAGAAAACAATGACACAGGAGACAAACCATAATCTGGATTGCACATTTCAGTTTGCATGACCACTAGGACTAAAGAACAATAGACATGAGATATCTTATCCAAGGCCAGAAGAATTATTAAAAAGCAGGAAACTAGAGAGGGAGAGAGAGAGAGACAGAGAGAGAATGGAAAAAGGCACTGAGAAACAAACATCACCGAAATAATAATGACTATCTCTAGTGTGTCAAATGACCTCTTAAGGTACTCAACCTCCCAGTCAAAATTGCTAACATAAAGCATTGCATCAACCCTCTTAAACCCGGGGGGGGGGGGGGGAGGGAGAGCAATGACAAAATGCACTGAGAAACAAAGATCACCAAACTAATAATGATTACCTCTAGTGTGTCAAATGACCTCTTAAGGTATTCAACCTCTGAGTCAAAATTGCTGACATAAAGCATTGCATCAACCCTCTTAAAGGCAAAAGGTATGTCAAGCACTGCCTTCAGAAATTTCTCGGCAGGGCCCAATTTAAGGGGTGATTCATCTTTAAACTCTACCAGCTTCTGCTCTTCCTCTTTCGTGGGAGACATCTTTATCAAACTCTCAAGAAGCTCTGTTCCCAATGTATCAGCATTTCCTGAATGGTAAAAAAGGAGAAATGAAACTTTGACCCCATACAAAGTCCATGGTTTATTGAACCCCAAGATGTAGTTGAAGCAGGAGAAAAGAAAGAGAAATTGTTTTGGGGGGAAGGGATGCCAACCCCATTAACCTTTTTCCTTTAGATATAAGCATACATTTTTGTAACCAAAAGCCTAGCACTCACAGTGAGAACACCTGTAGCTATATCAATAGATGTGACAAGAAAAAATAATAAATTGAAAACAAATAGCAAATTCAATAATAGTGGAAGACTATCATAAAGTTGAGGCCAATTCCAGAATGAATTTGCAGTAGATATCTATCAGAAGCTCCCAATACTGCCAGGCGAGAATACTGACCTCTATAATTTTGAATTATTAACACTCCAAAAAAAGACCACCTAGACTTTGCAATCAATAGAGTAAAAAGTACCCAGAGATTATTGCAATCTAAATTCACTAAAAGTTAATATCTGCATTCTCATTTCTGCAGCCACCAAACAAGTAATTGACCACAACATTCCTTGTTGCAGTCAACCCCACACACACAGTCATAGACAGAGACACACAAGAACACCAAATCAAAAGAGGAGAAAGAAGAAGCACAGGAGAAAGCATAATGCACAAGGTATTCTGTAAGTGAAAAATATCTAAGAAGCATTGTGGATAAGAAGGAAATAGAGTAAAAGATGCAGATGGAAGAAGAAAACTCAAATGCCAGGTAAAGGAACACAAGTGTAGTTAACAACTGAAAAGTCAAATAAAGGCACAAATGTGTCGTCAAAGACTTTGCTAAACAGAAACTGCTACTGGTGATCGTTCTTGGCCAACATGATATTTAAAAATTACAGCACCATTTGACAATATCAAACTTAAATAGGTCGTTTTATTATCTGCTATATGAAAGAAATCATTTTTTTTTTAAACCACAATGTAATTTGAGACAAACATAAACAGAGAACTTCAATACATGTCCATGCAAGAACTTGGGTACCAATTACGGAGAGATTAACAGCCAGCTTACAACGCAATATACATCAGGAAGCATCAGAGTTTACCTTCGAGAAGTGCTTCACAGACTTCCTCTGTTGTCACATTAAGTGCCCTCAACAATATAGCAATGTTCTGAGACTTCTTTGGATCAAGCACCCGGGTTTCTTGATTCAATCCTGGGATGCTAGGCCGCCGACTGCCATCTTTTGGATTCAGATTCAAAGAGTTCGCCGTAAATAAAGTCTCTATCATTTCCTCATTCACCCTACAACAAAATCCATATACCATAAACTCAGAAATAGAAAATTATAACATAATCCACACATAAAGACAAGTCAATACTAATGGCTGAATCAAATTTATTCCCAGAAAAGAATATACTATATCATAATGACTAAGCACTTTAAGCATTAAAACAAGAAAAAAATACTAAAATGATACTCGTCCATGAGGCTTCCGCTATTTCCTGGTCCAGGAAGATGGGGGGGCTAGGTAGATTAAGAACATAGACAACAAACAAAAAAGTAAAAGCTAAGTGCAGCAAAATCTTACTGAAACGAGCTAGATTTCAATTGATCCCAAACCATTGCTCTATCCGAGCTGGCTCTAACTTTATCCCAATGCAAAGGTTTCAACTTAGGCCTCATACTCTCATCAGCTTTCCTCTCCCCACTCACAGGCCGCGATGGCGCCACAAGCTCTGGCGGGCCAGCACCCGGCCCTTGACCACCTGCTGTCACCCTCGCCTCCCAATACCTTGCTGGAGGCGGTGGAGGAGGCGGTGGGGGAGCCAACTTCACACTACCATAACGGCCTAAAGCGCCAGGTTTTCCCACAGGAGACTCCGGGTTCCTCCCGGAAAAGTCCGAAGCTCGAGAGGGGGAATTGTGGGTATCCCCGGAAGAAGGCGGAGATGGCGACAATGCCCTCCGCTCACGAGGCATCGGAGTTGGAATGTACCGTGGCGGTGCAGGAAAATTCAGCAACGAGTCCGGAGACTTGGTTGTTAAGCTAGTGGGACTCATATTTAAGACCACTGATGGACTACTAGCTGAAGAATGCGTTGGGGAATTATAATTCGTGAAAAAATGCGAATCAGTGGTTTTGTTTCGGAGCTTTTCAGGTTCCAAGTCGTCGAAAGCATTCTTCTGAGAGCATGATTCTGGATGGTAAGGACTATCTTTATCACCAGAGGAGCCTCTTGGTGAAAAGAATTCTTCATCATCATCGGAACCACCCACGTGGGTGTTCTTCTTGTTGAAATGATGACGTGGCAAAGGCGGAAGAGGACGGAGCTCCGGCGAGTCAAGCCTCTGATAAGAAGCATTGTTGTTTACATCGTTACTGTTATTGTTGGTGACGTTAACATGCTCGTGCTCGTTTACTTCTCTTGAGCTCACTAGTGTGCCAAGGTAAAGGAACTCCGAGCTGGTGGAGGTGGCAGAGTGGTGGCGGAGCGGAGGAGCCGGTGGTGGCGGTGGCTTCTTGGAGACGGTGGTGACAGTGACTGTAGCGTTGGCGTCGGAGGGGGTGGTGTCCGGTGGGAAGAGGCGGAGGCTGTCGGTTCTCGTGTGGTATTCTTTACGGTGGTGGTTCTTCTGCTTGTGGTGGAGGAGGAAGGCGGCGAGGGCGGCAATGAGGGCGGCGGAGACGAGGGAGACGGAGACAATAACGGCGACGAGCTTGCGGGAAATGGGCTTGGAAGAGGAGGAAGGGGACTGGGGGAGGATGAGGGAGGAGATATTGGCGGGAAAAGTAGTCAAGCTGGCGGAGGAAGGCGACGGAGGAGGAGGCGGTGGGGAGGGGTAAAGAGGGAAGAATGGGTTCTGGGTTTGGGTGGTTACGGTGGTGGTGGGTGGCGACTGAGAGGAGAATGGGTATTTAGGCTGCTGCTGCTGCTGTTGAGTTTGAGGTTGTGGTGAAGGTGATGGAAATGGAGGTTCAAGGAGTGGTGTTGGAGGAAGCGACTGATCAAGTGGGAAGAGTGGCTGGTGGAGGATCCGCCGGTGGTGGTGGCTCTTCGCGGCGGCGTCGAGTGGTGGTGCTGCTACCAGGAACACAATCGTTACTATGAACAAGAACAATGTGGTGGGCATTTTGTGTGTGAGCGTGTGTGTGTGTGTGTCAGCTCAGCTCTCAGCTCTTCTCTTCAGCTGCTGCCACAAGTAAGGAGGAGATTCTTGAGTTGTGGCTGTCGGGGGTGGGGTGCGGGGGGGGGGGGGGCCGTTTTTCGGGGGTCTACTCACCACTGCCTTTTTGTGAAAATTGGAGTCTGTTGGAGGCAAATCAACAGTGTCGAAAATAGTGAAGAGGGTGACCGAGGAGGGACTTTCCTTTTTGTCGCAAGAAAAATTCATATAACGGAGTTTTATCATTTGTACACGTTAATTTGTAAATTTTGGATATATATTACGTTTCTTATATTATACACTAATTAAATTAAAAAATTCAATTCACTGCAAAGGATTGAATTTGAAAATTGATTATGATCAGTGTTCGTCTCTAATTATTACCTACTACCACAACTCTAAAAGACCAATTTAAATAATTGATGCAAGATGCAAAATTTGTGTATGGCCAAGAAGGGACTTGTCCACGAGGAGATTCGGCGTCGACGAATTTATTTTAATATATCATTATGGTGAAGTAGTTTTTAATTGTTAAATGTTTCTTATACTGCATTCGAATTTAAGGATGGGATTTTTTGTTAATTATTAAAATATAATTTTATAATCAAAAAAGTAATTTTAGTTTGTTGAATGCTAGTCGTAGCGTTGTTGACTCTTACTGTATAATAACGTGTGTTTTCTCTGTGTATTAAAACAACTTTACTTTACCTGGTTGGATCGGAAAGGAAGGAAGAAAGAAAAACTTTGCATTTCGCAGTCAAAAGTTTCGAAAAGTAATGAGACTTCTTAATTTGAAATAACTTTCGTTGTTATTGTAAAAACAAAAAAAATATATGCACAATTATGATGACAGGTACTCCAAAAAAGTCAAAATAATGCCTACCAAAACTATCAAACTGTGGAGCATGGAGTACTAAAAAATGAACAGTTAAATATGTTAATCATCCGTTTGCTCTCATAGTTAGGTTGTAATTTCCTTCCTTTACTTGTGGTTAATTAAACATTTCCTTCCTTTAATTATGGTTAATTAAACAAGATCTCTTATATGGAATGGACATATTGTCTCATTATTTTTTCCTCACTCTAGTTAGATCAAGTTTTAACCTCTTATTTTGTTTTTATTATGTGACTTTTGTAGTAAGTTTGAACAAAATGCACCCATAACAAATATATTATTTATTTTTATTTTTTTGTGTTAGAAATTCAAGTTGGGTTACCCAATGTGGACTAATCCAATCCAACCCATTTATTAATGGATAAAGTAAAAAAATAAAAAAATAAAAGAGTTATGGAAAGCCAAGAGACATCCAGAAGTGGAAAGTTAAATAACCCTCCATTATCACAGTATGTGAAAATTTTTATCTCCATATAAAGACATGTTTTTTATAAGAAAACAAAAAAAAAAGATAAGATTTCCCTTTGTCAATCAAAAATTTCACTCCACAAAAACATCACTCAGAAAAGGACATTAAGTTATGATCGATAGTCTCAACTAGTTGTGTCTGTGACTCTAATCTCTGTATTAAATAAAATGACGAATATTATGAATTTGGATAATTCAAGTGAGTATTCATTTTTAAACTATAAACACATTTATTCTTACATTTTAAAATAACAAATACATATATATATATATATATACACAGTATGAAAAAGTAAACTGTGAAGGTCAAAAATGTAATGCGATGCTGTACGTAAAACAATCAATGATTCAAAAGCAGAATTTTGAAGTAATGGTGTGATGATGTGAAAACAGATATTGAACAGGGTTAAAAAAAGATGAAAAAAATCAACAAAGAGGATTTTTTGTCGCATTGGGATTTTCAACTTTTCTTATCTGCACCTCACACTTGCAGAATTATTATCAAGTCACAGGTTGTGTAGCTGTAAACACAAACACACAAACACACACACTGAGAGAGAGAGAGAGTGTGTGTGTGTGTTTGTGTGTTTGTGTGTTTAGCCTGTGACTGTGAACTTGTTGTACTGAGAGAAAAGAACGAGGACAAAAGGCTTTTTCACGCTCCGCATTGTGTTTGAAAAAGCAGGACTCTGATTTTTGGGTTTTGTCGTAAGAACTGACAAATGACACGAGACTTTGGTTGGTTTACAGCAAACAAATTACTCGGTAGGAATTTGAGGGGACCTAAGGATTTTTATATTGACGCTCCTTTTTGTTTGCATAAAAATATTTTTTCGGAGATTTTTTTCTTATTTTTGGTGTTTAATATTATCAAAAAATAAGTTAATTAGAAAATATTTTTAGTTAATAAACAATTTTAATTATAAATGAAAGAGAATATTTTCTTGGTGATCAAGCTCCTTTTCTTTTTCTTCCACTAAGCTTACCCTCCTCTCACCCTTCACCCCTAACCCTACTCCTTTAAAGAAATTAAAAATTAAAAAATTAAAAAATTAAAAATTTAGAAAATTAAAAATAAAAAATTTTAAATCAACAATTAAAAAATTAGAAACTTAGAAAAATAATTTTTTCTAATAGTAAAATAAATTTTCTTTATAAAAATTTCTTATTGAAAATATTTTCCAGGTATCGCAACAAACGCTAGAAATTATTTTCTAGTGTAACAACCAAATACCAAGAAAATTTTGTTTTCCGACAAAAATTTTTTTTTAAGGAAAACATTGTTTCCCAACAAAATTATTTTTCAAACAAACAAAGCCTAAATAAGGGAGAGTAACGTTAAGTTAAGCAGTTACCATAAACATATTAAAATTCTTATCTAAATTTGGTGAAATTAGATTAAAGCATTTAAATGACAATTTTTTTTTAATATTTGGAACTAATAAATGAATAGTTCTGACACAAAATAGTAGTGGGTCAAACTTTATTCAATTGATCTACTCTTGTCTCTGCTTTTTCTGTACAGGGCATTAACACGAGTAAGTAGTTTCTCTTGAATTTATACGATGGGTTCTATTTAATGAGATAAGATTTAGAATTTGTTTGGATTGATATTTTTTTTTAAAAAAAAGTATTTTTTTTAATAAAAAAAATATGATCTTTTGATAATAACTGGTTGGTTTGACTTTTAAAAAAGTTAAAATTTTAAAAAAAATGCTCAAATATTTTTTTTTTAAATTCAGAATTTTTAATTTCTCAAAAGAAACACTGTGATAAAAAATTGTTGAAAAAAAACATATATTTTTTTTTAAAAAAAAAAAAGAAATATCAATATAGACAAGCACGGCAAATGCACGTTTTGCCTTTGTAGTTTGCGTAATTCTCTGCTTATTCCCTGTCTTTATAACTTTCAAAGGTGATACACTCGTACCTTTTTTATTACTATTTTTCACTCCATTAACAAAATCGTCAAGAAAGACCACATTGCAGGGCTAAGCAGCTAATTTTTTTTTTTTTTTTTAAAAGATGGGAGTTAACTAGTTAATGTATTTATAAACATAGGCGATTTTGTCTATATTTATAATAATTTTCTAAATTAATACCATATTCGCACATAAAGTGAGGATGTTCCCAGTTAGCTAGGATACAAAGAGATTATTAGATAAATTATTGTACCACTTTTAAAAATTCCAAAAGAAAAAATTTGTTGGATAAATTTTTAAAGATAAACAATTAAGTAATTAATTCGAAAAATCATGAGAAAGAAGTTGCAATTGAACCCTTAATTTCACTTGTAAAAGATTAGAGGGAGCTAATACGTAACGCCCTTTTGGTGCGCGTGTGGCTTTTGAGGTGGTCTGCAGATTGTACGAACTTTGTGCATTATTGCATGGAAGAGAATCCTAGTTGGTCGCATTCCAATTGGGCTTTCTGCTCTCACGCTCCTGGAGAATGTGTTGGTGGGCAACGACCACCTTTCCGAGCATAAAAATTCAAACGTGAAGAGAAAGAACATAAATTCGAACCCTAAAAAACGCACTTGTTGAAAAAAAATTTTATCTGTTTCGACCTGATAGAAATTTTAAAAATACTTTAACTCCAAAAAAAAAATAAAAAATACATAACAGATTCTTGTAATCTTCATGGTACGCTTTTCAATTATGCCATTAAGAATGAGAATGCAATCATCAGACTCACTTTTAAGATTAAAGCACTTTTGGCTCATTTGTCAATCAACACAGAGTGCTATATTATTGGCGTGCTTTAAGGAATGTAGGTA
Source organism: Cordia subcordata (assembly GCA_028554755.1). NCBI lineage: Eukaryota > Viridiplantae > Streptophyta > Magnoliopsida > Boraginales > Cordiaceae > Cordia > Cordia subcordata. Next base: position 14,141,495 of record JAPTOF010000010.1, on the reverse strand, counting down.
AGCTTTGCTCTTTCTTGTTTCTCCCCTCTATACAATATTACATGTCCCACAAATATGAAATTGTTTGAACTTTTTTCTCCACTACCCCATCTGATATTTAAAAAGTGAAAGAGGGAACAGACTTTTTGACTTCTCCGAACTTTCATTACGTAGTGAACGAATTTTAATAGTTAAATGTTAGTCATGTTATTTTAATATAATTTATATTATTTGTTCCTTAATTATTAAAAACTAGCCTAAATTCCTTGCAATCCACGGGTGTCGCGCCGATATAATATATTTTTTATTTTATATTTTTATGAATTAAAGGTCAGTCAATTTTATTAAAAAATTATATTTCTTTTGATCTAAACATTCATGTACATTACTATTTAGTTTCAATCTACCAAGTCAGAATAGCAGTCACATATCAAAAACGGGAAAAAAAAAACTGATTGTAACAACAAAAGAAAATCAAATTTAAAATTGAGAAAGCAATAACTGCATGCTACATCTCAAGAATTACAATTTATGTAACTAATATTACTTTTCAGGATAAAATGTACTAGATCCTCTTGTGATATAACACCCTCTGTGGTATCAAAAGTAGCACAACAACCTCTTGTGATGAGTAAAAATTTCATGCGCACCCTAACATTTATATTACTCTAACTGTGTTAAAAATTTGAAATAAAAATAAATAAATAACCTTATTCGCTCATTCAATTACATCATGCATGCATCATTAATACATACATGACTAAGTTGAATTGGCATGTGAAATGAAAATTAATTTTAACTATATATATACACACGTACTTACACATATAATACCTTAATTTTACGGTTTGACAATTATGATATAATCCACAAGGCCACACTAAACCTGTTTTCATTATCACTTCATGTGACAAATATACATCACTTACATTCTCCTGGCTGCAATGTCAGTTTTTCTTTTCTTTTCTTTCTTTTTTAAAGTGTTAGCTGGTGCATGCTTGCCATTCATATAAAATAGAGGGGTTTGTCATTAAGTGTTTTGAGAATTTGGGTTTTTATTGATTGTTAAGTACGTGTTTGATTAAAGAAAAAATTAAATGAGTTGGTAACGTTATTAATGTTCTTTTTGTCATAAATTTTTAACATTGTTAAAGAAATGTATATGGTAAGGAGTGGACGTGTAACTTTTACTCACCACAAGAGCTTGTTATGGGACTTTTGACATCACAGAGGATGTTATGCACTTATGATAAATCATAAGAGGGTAAGATACATTTTACCCTATTTTTTATTGTTAACATCACTTATCTTTAATTTATTACAATAAATATAATAAAAACTAAAATTGAATGAGTTGAGCAGTGTCACATGACACCGTAACTCAACAATTTGATATTTATATAGATTTATGTATCGTATACTTTAGATAATATCAATTAGCTTTATTGAAAAAATAATCCATCTGTTTATTGAGGATATATTTTTTTTTCAATCTAAACATTCATGGATTATTATTATTTATGGCATGTTTGGAATAGTCTTATATGAAATCTGAAATTTCATAAGTATCTTATAAGAAACAAGTGTATGATGTAATAAGACTATTTGGTCTAAAAGTCTTATTAACTTAATCTAAAATACTAAAATAATTTGAGTTGACCAAAATACCCTAAAATATCTAATAATAGAATTGATTGATCTACAAGTATTCTAAATTTAATCTAAAATTATTAATATAACCTATTTTGACAAAAAAAAAATCTTCTTGTGTCATCATATATGTTACTATAATGTCACTAATTATAAAATTAAAATTCAAAGAACTATTAAATAAATTAAAAAAAACTACATAAGTGACAACAAATATGTTAATACAAAATTATAAAAGTTTACAAAGCACTTCTCTGCCTTGCCAAACATTATAATAAATACAGTGATCCATTTACAATACAATTTCCCTCCTTTGCCAAATGTCATAGCAAATGTTATCACGAATTTGATCCATCTCCCCCTAGTTCATATTACTACTAGCACTTGTGATGTTTGTATTTTCTCAATGAACGATGTTATTACTTTGAGCCACCGCTTCTTCAAGAAAGCTTTTTACTCTTAGTCGACACTCTTTGACTCCACGTAGGACTAATGAACTTCATCTCCCTTTTATAATTAGCATAAGGCAGTGAAAAAGCACAAAATGCGCTGAAAATTGTCTTATTCCAGTAGACATGGCAAGAAGTCTTGAAAAAATTTTTCTTCCTCCCCAGAGAAGCAGCAAATAGTTTTAACTATCTTGAAGCATAAGAACTCTGCCTCTAAAACAATTTTCTCCTCACTTGATAACCCATAAACCCACTTTTCTCTATTCTTTTTAATTTTCTCTTCCACTAGCCATAACCCATAAACCCAAAAGAAAGCAACCCCCCCTCCCCAGACACACATAGTTTAGTAGAGAAAAAAGGAGAAGAGGAAAAAAAAATAATACATATCAGACAAAAGCAACAGACCCATTTTCCTTTCCTTCTTCCCCTTTCTCATCAACCCCAAATTTTTCAAAATGTGCATTAGGAAAAAATAAAAGTACTCTCTCTTGGTGCCTAATATTAGATCGAAAGAAAGCTCACCCCAAACGAAATGATCTAGTAAGTAAAGGCATTTTTTTTTCATATTTCACAACATAAGAAAAAGAAGTGTAAGAAGATTTTGGGGAAAAAAAAAACTGGTCGCATGGCGATTAGAAGACGACACAACACTGCAACAGTGAGCTTGATCCCTTCTTCTTCTTCTTCTTCTTCTTCTTTAAGCTTGGTTGTAGTAGTTCGATGAGAGTGCTGTGTTTGACTAGGGATTTTTTTAATGGTTGGAGTCTTGAGAACATCAGATGCAGATGGAGGGCAACATTGGTATTAATGTAAAAACATGAGGGTACTGATGGAAAGAAAAGTTTCATTAAACATTTCAAAAATTTCAAGCGTGTCCCAAATAAGATATAAGATGCATGGGCCTTGTTTAAATTTTTATACTACAAATAAGTTGTCTTAAAATAAGTATCTTATCATAAGCCCAAAACAAACATGCTTTTTGATATAAGATATGAAATAAGATGCTTATGATAAGCTGTAAACAAACACAATACTAGTCTCAATTTTCATCAAGTTGTAACACTATTCATTAAAAATTAAAAAAATAATGTTAACGGTAAAAAATAAAGGAAAAAAATTACTTATGGGTCTCACATTTCAATGTAATATATGTTGTTAATATTGATTTTTTTTATTTGTGTAGTTGGTGCTTACTTTATTGTAATATATAATACACAACTAATTTTGAATATTCTATTTTATCACTGTAAAAAATGGCATATTAAGAACTCTTAGAAGCATAACTTCTTGGAGGGAAAATAAAACTAAGTTCCCATTATTGTAAGAAAAATTGATTAGAATTTTTTACCAACATTTAGTTATGACAAATAACAATAAAAATGAATTAACCATTAATCTTTCTTCTAACATAATCCATACTCCCTAGCAAAACACATGATATAGATAACTAAAAAATATTCAAAATATACAAGAATATCAAATGATGATTGGAATCTTCTAGTTCTATGTAAACTTGCAAATATTTTCAGGGAGAGCTTTTATTTTGGGGTTTAGAAGATTCTTAAAGAAAAAAAGAGAAACAGTTCTATCTTTGAATAACTAATATATCTTTTTTTTTTGTTATCATAATTTAAATGATATATCTAATATATGATGATCAGAAACTTCAAATCTATATAAACTTGCACATATTTACAAGAAGAAAAACTTCTTTTTTGGGTTAAAAGATTTTCAAAGAGGAAAATAGTAAGAAAATAGAGCTATATTTTTTACACTCAACAAATTACAAGTACATCAGTATTTATCATACAGGACTAGTGTTTGCATACAACGTGACTTCTTGATCAGCTCTATCAAAAACTTTATCAGATAAAGAGCAATCTAATATGTCATTAATCAGACTTGTGACTTATCGTTATTGCAAATCCTCCTTGTGCATTATCATGCCTCTGCAAGATAGGCGGACTAACCAGGATGCCTAGCTTGATTTTAGGAGTGTGAAATTGAGCAGCTACAAGAGGTTTCATAAGGGAATCTACTAACTGATTAGCTGAATGGACATGCGAGACTTTATTGGTCTTGTTGGCTACTAGCTTTCGAACAAAATGAAAATCAATAGTAATGTGTTTCATCTTTGAGTGGAACACTAGATTTGCACATAAATAAGTTGTGCCAACATTATCACAATAAATAATAAGTGTTTCAGTAATTGGTAGCTTCAATTCACAAATTAAAATTTGCAACTAATTTACCTCTGCAACTACACGGTATTCTACCTCCGTTGAAGACCTTGCCACTGTTTGTTGTTTCTTGGTTGACTAGCTGATTAGATTCTCTCCAAGAAAAATTGCATATGTTGATGTAGAGGACCTATCATCAATATTCCCACGCCAATCAGCATCTGAAAAAGCACCAAGTTTTAATTTTGATGTGGGACGTAGTAACAGACCATGACATATAGTTGACTTCAAATATTTCAATACTCTTTTCATAGCAATCCAATGATTTATTGTTGGTTGATGTATAAATTGCGATAATTTATTCACTGCAGAAGAGATTTCTAGTCTCGTGAAGGACAAATATTACAAAGCCCCAATCACACTGCAATATTGCTTTTGATCAGTTGGAGGTAAGTCATCAATCAATTTGAGATTGTAAGATGTTGACAGTGGTGTTTTAACTTCTTTGGTATCTTGCATTTTTGAAGATGCTAAAAGGTTTGCAAAGTGTTTTCTTGTGAAAGAAAAATTCCACTTTTTGTTATGCTGACATTAATGCCAAGAAAAAAAGTGTGGGTGCAAATATCTTAAGGGGGGGGGGTGAATTAAGATATCTATTAATTTTTGTATTTAAAAATTCACCACATAAATTATAAAGTATCTCTTAGGCAATATATCAAACACAATAATATCAAAGCAAGCAAGAACTATAAATGTAGATTAAAGAAGTAGGAAGACAAATGCTTTTTTAGGTGATTCAGCCTTGCCTACGTCCATCGCCCAAGGATGCTCCCCTTAAGACTTCAACAATCTTCACTAAAATGCTTCTTCAACTCTTGGTGAAGTATAAACCAAGTTTTACAACTCTTTGAAACCATTTCTCAAGGAACCCAAGCGATTCTTTCTTTAGGATTTTTTCATACTTTTTGAAAGCTTAACAAATATTCTCACAAGATTGTTCAAGCTATTTGAATGTGTAAACAATCAGAAAGATTGAGAAATATGTGAAAGATAGATTGGTTCTTCTTACAAGAAGATATAGCTAATAAAGCTCTTGAAAGCTAAAAAATTTCATAAGTATAGCTCAAAGATTTCAGCAATTGAATGATGATTTTAGAGTTACAAGCTTGGATTGATGATTTTGAATGAGTTTTAATGGGTATTTGAAGAGAGTTTTTGTGTTAGGGTTTGGTAGGTGAGAAAACAAATGAAAATGGGCATGAACGGTAATAAAACGGCTAGTACATTTAATGCAGAACCCGCTTAGCCGATCGACTGGCTAGGTCAACTAGCTTGCCTCTTTGCTTTACTGGTTAAGCCGGACCCCTTGGCCGGTTGACTGGCCAGGGGGTCCGGCTTTTCCCCTGTATTTCTGTTTTGGCCAGGTGACTTCCCTAGTTAGTCGGTCAATCGGCTTAGGGAGTCCGACCACTCCAGAAAAACTGAAGCAAAGCCAAACAAGCCTAAAACACATATTAAGCCATTTTTAACCAACTTTCATAACACCAAATCAACTTAAAGCACTTTGTAGACAATTTTTCGAAGCTTGGGATTATTTCAAAACATATGTTTATGCTATGTATGCATTCAAAATCATTTTTGCATTTTATGAAAGACAATGTTCATGAGATATAAATTGTTTGTATCATGAAAAGTAGAAGTTTAAGCTAACACTTGCAATTCTAAAGTGTTTCATAATAGAGCAATGTATCCGATACCCTTTATGACGCTTCTTCTTTGCCTTATAACTTCTCATCATCTTATTATTCAAATTTTGAGCTCTTTGATAGATAATGTTCTTCATGGCTCATTTTCTTCTAGCTTCCAAGCATCTATCTTTATTTTTCACATTTGACAATTCACAAGATGCTTTTAGTAAAATGATCATAATAATGCATATTTGGTAGAATTTTGATAATAATTTTTCATCATTAAAATCAATAATGAATATTTAGTCAATAAAAAGTTAAATCACCAAGGTCCTTTAATGAAAACCTATTCCCCAAAGAGTCAATAATTTTTTGAAACTGCCCTAGAGTCATTGCTAGTAACGATAATATCTTCAATGTATACCAAGAGATACACAATAATAGAGCCATGGTGTAAAATAAATAATGATGCATCTATTGGATCTAATGGCTATTACTATATGCAAGATTAAGTTCCAAATTTTCAAATTTTAAACTCATAATCAAGATATGGTAGCAAAAATAGCACAAAAACATGATATAAACATGGGAATCAATATAACCATGTAAAGATAAACGAGTATAGATGAAGATATCATTACCCTCGTCGCGTGAATCAATTGCAAATGGACTCTTTGCATTAAATCTTTCTCGAAATAGCCTTCTAGTGGTTCGTCCACTATATCGTTCACTCTATGACTTAGATACACTTTGCTATACAGTGGGCAAGCTCGATAATAGGCTAAATTGAGGATATTTGATTTAGTGTGTGTTTTAATGTTATTCTGTGAAAATTCTTGCACATACAGCAAGAAGTGAAAATATTTAAAGAGGCTCAAGAATTGGGTCTTGCTTATCTTGTATTATATTTAGTACTAAGCAACCCTAAAAAAGATAAGGTTTAAAGAATATCATAGATTGCCTATAATACCCTTCTTTAAACTTTTTAGATAAGGAATATTCCTTTGGGATAAGGACATCCAAATATTCCATATCATGCACACACTAAATATCTCCCATGTGGTCTCTGCTTATCCAATTAAGATATCTATAAGTTATATTAAAAAGACCCAGATAAAAATCCCTTCTTAATATCTAAACTCAAATCTTAATTAAACAATCCACATATATTAATTTTCTCAATTATGTATCCAATAGAGTAATGGCTATTAGAGCAACCAAAAAATATAATTACCCTTGGCTCTTAAAATGGCCAAAATACACTCGCCACCACTTTGGCGACATCGTAGCCATTTTGACTCCAATCTACTCCACCAAAAGACCAAAGCCGCACTCCAAGGATAATTACTAGCTAGGAAGGAGTTTGTTACATGAAGCAACCTCTGTCTTTGACCAATCGAGTGAAATGACCAAAATGCCCCTTTATATATACTCGTAGTCAAGGCCAATCCAAACACACACTATCACCTCCAAGACTATACTTGGAAACTTGGAATCTCTAGTCCAAAATAGTGATCACCCGCTGGTCATAGATCTCTTGATGTAGGGAATGACCCCCAAGCCAAATTATTGATATACCCTTGAAATGTGATATCACTAAATCTAGATTTATGATGACCAAGGGGACAAATCTAATAGGGCACATCGACTCTACTGTTGCATATATGTGCTAATTGATTAGAACACAATGCCCAAAGTAGGAGGCAAACAATCTTATCATACAAGATCTCTCCTCATGGTATATCAAAGCGCTGCACCCAACTTTATTAGTTTATCTACACATGCTCAAGATTAAGAGCATTGGTCACTCGGAAATGGTGAGCATGTTGCCCTCTATATGTGATGCCACGGTTTTAGAAGACATATTTATGGTGTTTTGTCCAATTTTTGATACATGCATTAGAAGCGAAGTCCAGAAAGACCTTCCAATGATCTAGGTAGATCACCCCTATCGAGAGACTTGCTTACATAGCTTTATCCCAGTGGAGTGCCCAACCCTACCATCTAGCTATGGACATTTTTTATAAGATACCCAAAGCTAGACATGGACCTATTATGCATCCAGCCTCACTGTGTACCCAAGCCATTGGTATCATTAGACCTTTACGCAATGTATTATATATAATGATTAAATATGCAGTCCAATATCTATGTACAAGTGGTCTTTAGGGCATACCATCCCAACAATCTCCCACTTTTACTAAAGATCACTTCTTATGAACCTAACACCCATAGACTCTACATGTGTGGCAAACACTTTCTCTAGAAGAGTCTTCGTGAATGGGTTTACTAAGTTCTCAACTGAAGTGATCTTCTCTACCACTATGTCACCATTCTGAATGAACTCCCAGATCAAGTGGTACTTTCTTTTAATGTGCTTACCGCTACTGTGATTCCTATGCTCTTTGCATTAAGCAATAGCACTTGTATTGTCACAATACAAGACAACGGGCTTCTGTACAATTGGGACAACCTTTAGGTCAATGAGGAATTTTTTCAACATATGGCCTCCTTTGCAGCCTCAGGCACTCTACATACTCTGAATTCATGGTCAAGTCCACGATGTATTTCTGCTTCACACTTTCCATGAAATTACACATTTTAACGAGGTGAAAACAAAGCCAAAAGTAAACCTCCTAGAATCTCTGTCTGACTGGAAGTTTGAGTCCGTATATGTCAATGGAACTAGATTATCTGCGCAGTATTCTAGCATATATTCCTTCGTTCTCTGAAGAAATTTGAATATTTGCTTGACCGTAGTCCAGTAATCTGGTTCAGGGTTTGACTAATATCTGCTAACCATGCCAACAACATAACAGATATCTAGCCTAGTATACAACATGGCATATATGAGGCTTCCCACTGCCCAAGCATAAAGGACCTTCTTCATCTTCTCTACCTCCTTAGATGTTCGTGGACATTGGTCCCAAGATAGAGTAACTCCATGTCTAGAAACTTGGAGTTCGCCATATTGTACCTGACCAATGTCTTCTCTATGTAGGAAGCTTAGGATAACACAAGCTTCCTATTCTTTTAGTCTTAGAAAATCTTGATCCTAAGAACATAGCTTGCTTCTCTAATATCTTTCATATGGAACTAATAAGGTAACCAAACCTTTATGGATGATAACATTCCCACATCATTACCAATCAACAAGATGTCATTCATTTACAAAACCAGGAAAGCCACAGTGTTTGCATTGCACCTTTTATACACACATGGTTCATCAATGTTTTGGTCAAAGCCAAAAGACTTGACTGCATGATCAAGCTTGATATTCTACGCTTTAAATGCTTGCTTAATTCCATAAATGGACTTCTTAAGCTTACAAACCATATGTTCCTAGCCTGTTGCATTGTATCCATCTGGCTGGGTTATATAAATGGTCTTGTCAAACTCTCTATTAAGAAAACCTTTCTTGTTGTCTATTTATAATATCTCGTAGTCATAATGACAAGCAATGGCAAGGAGTATCCTGATGGATTTTAGCATGGCTACCAGTGAGAAAGTTTCCTCGTAATTGATTTTTTGGGTACTACCCTTGGCCACCAATCTAGCTTTAAAGGTTTCAACCTTTCCATCAACTCCTCTCTTCCTTTTTTAGACCCACTTGCACCTTACAAGTTTCACCCCTTCAGGTGCTTCTACAAGCTCCCAGACAACGTTAGAGTACACAGACTTCAACTTAAAATCCATTTCCTTAAGTCACTGGTTAGCTTCTTTTTTGGACACTGATTCAACATAACTGGTAGGATCCTTAAATTGATCCACATAGTATCTATTAGGCTACCTGAGAATCCTCCCATTATGATAAGGCTCCAGTGTACTAGTAACAACTGGCTGTTTTTCCGTTTTCATATTAGCAGATGCTTTTAGAGACTTATCATAAATCTTCTCAAGAGTAACTCCTGATTATAGTGTTTTCTGAATCACCATATCATCCTCTAAGTATCTAGAATAAGTGCCAATAAGCACTTTCTGCTCCTTGGGATTATAGAAGATCCCATATCTAGTTTCCTTGGGATACCCAATGAAATAGCATAATTCCGACCTAGGTTCTAACTTTGTAGCGGAGCTACTTAGTACGTAAGCTGGACAACTCCAAATACGTAAACAACTCAAGTTAGGTTTATGCCCCGTCCATATTTCCTGAGATGCCTTAGGTACTAACTTTGTTGATACCAAATTCAGAATAAATGCCGCTGTTTCTAGGGCATACCCCCAAAAAGATAAAGTCAACGATGCTTGACTCATCATCGATCTTACCATTTCCAAGAGGGTATGATTCCTCCTTTCTGTCATACCATTCTACTGGGAAGTGCTTGATGCAGTCGACTACGCCATAATCCCTTACTGCGTGAGATAATCCCTGAACTCACCTAAGAGTTATTTGCCACCACAATTAGACCGAATAGCTTTAATATCTTTATCTAATTTTTGCTTTGGCTCAACATTAAATTCCTTGAATTTTTCAAAAGATTTAGACTTGCATTGCATCAGATAAACATAATCATATCTAGAGTAATCATTCATGAACGTAATGAAATACTCACAACCTTTACGAGCTGCTGTGCTTATAGGACCATATACATCAGTATGCACAAATTACAATACCTCTTTGGCCTCATGTCTCCTAGAAGAGAATAGACGCTTAGTTATCTTCCCTTTTAGACAAGGTATACATAAGGTAGATCCCCGAGATCTAATAAACCAAGAGGCCTATCCTCGACTAACCTCTAAATGCATTTTTGAATGATATGTCCCAAACACAAATGCCAAAGATAGGTATCAATGGTTTGAGGAACCTTCTTTTTAAGAGACTTTACTCTTTCAGTGTTGTGTATTACAACATTAGTAAGGTATAAATAGAATAAACTATTATGTAATCTACCAGAACATATAGAATTCCCATCTTTACTGATATGAACATTAGAATGAAAACAAACTGAAAAACCATCCATTTATAACTAAGAAATGGAAATTAGGTTTTTCTAAGTGTTTGAAACATAATAAACATTGTGATATGTTGGTTTTGTGTGTATATATTTGCATTGTATTACTATACTTATTTTGAGGTGATTAGTGTTCATAGTTGAGCTTATAGAGAAAATAATACACTAAGTGCTTATTTTGTGTGCTTTCGATAAGAATTGAAGCAAGGCTTGGAGTATGATTAAAGGTGTAGATGGAGTGGACCAAGCTTACAAAGGGTTTTGGGGATGAAAAGAGAGAAGAGAATGAGTTTAAACGCTTGCAGACAAGACCCAAAGCAAACGAGGAAGACCAAAGCAAATCAGCAGAACTTGGAGCTATACTGCAGGAATAACTGGCTACCCTTTTACCGTCTGCCAATCAACCAGTTAGGGTAACCAATAAAGGTAGAGAATACACTATTGGACCGGTCACCCCTCCCATTTTACCAGTTGACCAGTCGGGCCTTTTGGCAGTGCTTGCATATCTATTTAAGCTCATTTGGGGCTATTCTTTAAAACCTTTGAACGTCCTTCATACGTACTTCCTAAAACCCTAATTCCACTCTCACCTATCTCACACACACTTTTCCACATTCATTAACACTTGGAATCAAGCATCTTTGGTTGATCAAACACAAGGATTTGAGACTTTTGCTCATGGATTGTAAGGAAATGGCTAAGGATAAAAGGGTGTATTCTTTATCTCTCTTTTATCCTAGTTCAATTTATGTTTAATTAGAGCATGTAGAGTGATTTACAATGTATTATGGGTTGATTACTACTTTATTATACTGGGTACTTGATGGATTTATGTATATATGCTTTGGTCTTAGGGTTTCCATGGCTATTTTTTATACATGTCTTAAGTGTTTGATAAAATGCCTCAATAAAGTAGCATATAGATGTTAAGCCTATTTTGCTATTACCCATTTCTAAATCATTGTGTGACTATGTCTATGTGTTTGTGTGATAATTCCATGGAGTGGGTTGTGTATTCATTCATGTCTATATGCGTGTTTGCATGCTAATAGCAAGATTAGCATAGATTGCATACATGTCGGGTGCTATAGCTTAAATTGGTGTAATTTAAGCATGTATATGTGTTTAATAGTTGGATGTGTCGATATATTCATGAATGTCATGCCCTAAATGTGTTTGCTCTTACGTTTAAATGATAAACCCTCTAATGTAATGGACAATGGGTGGTGCTTAATTAACGGCTAGCCTAGATTGAGTCTTCTTTGGCTTTAAACCCAGCCAATAGGATTTAGGTTAGGATTAGTCAACCCTGGATGGACTAGGTCTTGGCTTTAAACCCAACCAATGGTTTAGATACTAGGGTAAAGTCGATCTAAGTCACCTAGAACCCATATGTCATTATCCCTAGAACCCTAGGTCATAAAGACCATACTGTACTCTAGGAGTTGACACCTAAGGACGGACTCGCACTGAGGCCTAAAGGATAATAAGGTGGTACCTAGCAGTCTACACGAGAGCAACCTAGATAACCCATCAAAGTAGCCCTAACAAGAACATAGTAAACACCCATAGCAAGTTGTAGTCACCCTAGTCTCCATTTTCAATGTTAAACTCCCCTTAGATCACTTAATTCCTCCATTTCAGACATACACTTTACTTTTCTTGTCCTTAGGTTGGATTTACTTTTTTCGAGCTCCCTTTAAAGCAAAAACCCCCCAAAAATATCATAGGTTAAGTCTCGACATATATCTCTTTAGGACTCGTATAGCTTAGGACACCATGCATGTTTGGCCTTCCCGTGGATTCGACCTTGAGCTCACACGTTATACCACATACGACCTATGCACTTGCAAGCTATTTTAGGCTTGTGCACTAAAATTGCATCACATTGTTCAAAACTAAAACCCTACTACAAGAGAACAACAAATGAACTCGACCAACTGTAACAGTCCAAACTTTTCCTCCTGTGCCAACTTTAAGAGTGAACTCCCTTATACTCAGCTTCTACATTACCTGAAACCTATACAAAGAATTGCAAATCTAATTAGTGACTCCTAAATCCACAATCCATGAATCAGTTGAATTCACCATTAAATTGGTTTCAGCGTAGAGCATGAGGGATGTACCTTCCTGCCCAGCGGCTCGGTACTTAAGACAGTCCTTCTTCTAGTGGCCATTCTTACCACACTTAAAGCATTTCTCTTTGGGCCTACTCCCTGCTTTGGCCCAAGGGCCTTCTTCTTCTTTTTCTTCTTCTGCTCATGCTACTGCTTTCCCTTCATCTAGGCTTCTTCTTCCCTTTTGGGTGATGCCTAAAAATGGAAGCCTAAGATAGATGTGTATGATTTGTAGGCTTCATGATAGCCTCCGCTGCCTAGAGCTCCTTCATCAACTCCATCAGGTTCATGTTCAACTTGCCCATGTTATAGTTGAACTTGAATTGATTGAACGACGGTGGAAGGGTCTCTAAGATCATTCTATCTATGAATGCTTATCAATGTTTGCCCCTATGATCTCAGTAGTACTAATGCACATGATGTGTGTGGTTTATGTTTGCTTTTATATATTGTTTGCATACACTTAGGATAATAAAGTGTATTGATGTGGTATTTGTGCACAAATTGGTGATATTTGCACATAAGTAGTCAAAATGCTTAGATACCTTATTCAGTGCCTTATTTCATGTTTTAGGTGATTTTTAGGAGAAGGAATTGAGCTTAATCGAAGATGTTGAGGGAATGCATATAGCTTGAAGATATTCATAGGGATGAAAAGATGAAGAAAAATTGCTTTGGAGGCTTCCAAAAAAGGTGCAAAGGCTAAAGAGCAAAGACCGGACGAGGAACGAAGACTTCGGGTAGTTTGCAAATTCTGCCAGTTACCCCTGCCGGCTGACTAGAAAAGGTAACTGATAGCACTAGAGAGCAGAGAAAATCTGTAGTCCTTGCTGGTTGATCCGTTAAGGCGACCAGCAGAGCCTGATAACAACTATTTAATGCCCTTTTTAGCTCATTTTTAAGGAGGAACTTCATTTTTCTTTAACCCCATTTCAACCTAACCGTAATCCCATTTAATAAACATCCCAAAACCACCATCCCATACCCAACCAAGCTAGGATTGAAGCTTGTAACAAAGGATTGAAGAGATTTACTTTAGATTTGAGAAAGGGTTTAAACGGGAGTTTCTTATTGCTTTTCTTATTCTTGTAAATATGCTTTGTAATTGAGTTCAATTTAGGATTGATTGATGTTGTATATAGATTAGGGTTATGAATAAAGGATTTGTGTGTATCTATGGCTCTTAATAGATACTTGCTTACATTGATTAATGGCATGATTCAATATGTCTATGTATTGAAAATTGGATATGTCTATATGTTCGATAAAATGCCTAAGTGAAGATATATGTGCTCTTTTGTGCTTAAATGATATCGATAGTGGTCTCACCTTAGCCTTAATCCATGCTAACGGCATAAGCCTTATTTACAACTAAAGTGTGTTAATTAATATGCTTAACAAATATATGCTTAACAAATGACTTAGTGTGGTAAGAGTATACCTCTAGTCTGAAACATTACTAAAAAGGTATCCACTAGCACTAATTAATGTTTTAGGCATCTAATCTCTAGTTTGAAACAATACTAATAGGTTAGTTTCTTGAGTAAGACGTTAACCAACACCAAAGAGGCCCTAACTAACTAAGCCTAAAAACCCTAGGTCATAAGGACGACACTATACTCTAGAGAGATCTACCTAGGGATAGATCTGCACTGAGTCCTAGAGAATAATAAGGTTAGTTAGCTAAGGTCTCCAAGAGAGCAAATCTAAGCCATAGATAGACCGAATCATTGTCATAGTCTGAACCTAGTTGCAATTCAATCACTCTAGATCCTCTTCTACCTTGTTAGGCTTCTTTTCCTTAGCTTGGCATCTTTAGTTCCTCTATAGCTTAGGTTTTATTTTCATTGTCACGAGCTCCCTTCTACCTCAAAGAGACCAAAAATACTTCAACACACATACATAGCTAGTTTTAGGCACCCAAGCACATCGAGACAAACTAAGAAGCCTCTTTGTGGAAACGATATCCGCATTCGTATATGCTATACAACGAACGATCTGTACGCTTGTGGGTTAAAACACATCAAGCACTCCATCATCTTGAGCGCATGCTCTCTGACTGGTGCTTCTTCTACCATCCTAGTGGTTATAAGCTCTCTCAGAGTAGCTTGCCTGGCAAGCCTGCTTTGGTTAGTAAACATAAGAGATAGTGAAGTCATGATCATTGCCATGTTTTGATGCTTGTTTTGCAAAACATCTGACATAGAGGCCAACATATAACACTTGGCCATACTATTGGCCTTCTGCCATTTCTGCTCAGCATCGTGCAAGGTGATGTGTTTTAGATTGCATAAGAGTTTGGTGGCTTGTTGCATGCATTTTGATAAGAAATTAGGGTTTCTTAAGTGTTTTTGTGTGTCATTTAGTGCATGGAATGAAGATTTGAGTGTTTGAAGAGTTCTTGTGCATGAGTGCTTATCTAGTGCTTATTTGTGCACTTGTAAATATGTTGAAATGTAGCTTTGAGCATTATGAGTAAATATGAGGATTGCATGCTCAAGGGTGTTCGAGTGAAATTGCATGGTTAAGCTTGTGTTATGCATGGCTTTTGTATATGGTTCAAGTTCATTTTATGATAAGTATTAGTAGTCTAGCATCTCTCTCTCTCTCTCTCTCTCTCTCTCTCTCTATATATATATATATATATATTAGTAATATATGTAGTAGTTGTAAAAATGCTCTATTAGTAGCTATTAGAGTATTAGGTCATAGAATTACAGTATTATTTATCTAAGTTACCAGTATTAGCGTATTAGTAATTATACATATAGTAACACATTATAGTAAGAAGTTTAACTTAGGTTTTCTTTTAGGATTAAAGTAGTATAGTAATATCTTAATAGTATGGAGTTAGTAATTAGTTTTAGTACTTGTATTAGTAGTTATATATATTAGTATATTAGTAGCATTATAGTATTTTAGGTATTAAAGTATATTATATAACATTATATTATATCTCTAGGATTCAGTCTGCTTTAGATTAAGTTTTCTAGTATATTATTAGCATACATATATGTATTAGATTAGGAATTTTTCTTCCATACATTTTTATATTGTTAGATTTCTATATCTATACTATATTATATAGAAGAACCTTTTGTAATATAATAATAACAAGTGTCGCACAAATAGCATTCTTAAAATCCTTTTGCCACGTGGTTCTCTTACATTACAATGATATTAACCGCTATATTTTGTGAGTAAATGATTTTGTTTTATTTTAGTGAGATTTACATTGATTTACTAATTTATTTTAATATTTACATATTACATCTGATAATTATGACATCCATTCTGGATTGATTGCAGATATTTATAACTCTCTAATTTGGTTGTTATCAAATCGTTACCTATTTTAATTGTTTTCTATTACTATAATCGGAAATTATTGCAATTTACTTAATATATCATTATCGTATAATGCTATTTATGGTAATTTGAGTTTTGGTTAATATTGGTAAATTGCCTTTTTTATTCATATGTTTTTTTATATTAAGATCTTATATTCTATATTATGTGTTTTTTTTGTGAAACTTTCACCCACATACGCCATTACACATGGTAAATCTTTCATTTTTTTAATTTTATTTTATCCCTTCGATTAGTTGTCTTCTTTTGAAACTTCAGTATCGTATCTATCCTTTCTTTTAAAACGATATTTTTTTTGTAAAATTGGTAGCAAGTATTCCTTGATTCCTAGATAACTTGATATCTAAGTACTCATTTTGATCCCTAACGTTCAAGCAGTGAACGGCCAATGTAGTCGGCAATCCGGTCATCTGTTCGAATATTTTTTCTTGTGAAATATATGTGGTAATTAAATAGGATACTTAAATTTAGAAAGTAAAACAAGGAAAATGAAGGTTTTCGTTTGGAAAAAGAAAAGACGATCTACATTTATTTAAATTTTAACTCAATTATAGAGGTAAAACTATTATTGAATTAGGATAGTTAGTATTAAAGACAAACATAAATTCTATTTTCCATATGAACCCATGTTTATTTAATTCTTAAAATATAATTTAATAGCAATGTGTAGATTAACATAAAAAAACTCTATCTTTTAGAAAAATCAAATATATATTTTGCAACCTGTGCATGGCACAGGTGTTACACTAGTATACATACACACACACATATATATATATATATGTATGTATATTATTGTATTAGCTTAGTATTATTAGATTTCTTTTGTGCACTACTAGTATTTTATTTCTTTTCCTTTGACCATAATTTTTTTTCATATATATATATATGTATGTATGTATATTATTGTATTAGCTTAATATTATTAGATTTCTTTTGTGCACTACTAGTATTTTATTTCTTTTCCTTTGACCATAATTTTTTTTCTTTCTTTTCGTTAGCTCACAT
Source organism: Cordia subcordata (assembly GCA_028554755.1). Taxonomy (NCBI): domain Eukaryota; kingdom Viridiplantae; phylum Streptophyta; class Magnoliopsida; order Boraginales; family Cordiaceae; genus Cordia; species Cordia subcordata. The sequence continues at coordinate 14,124,103 of JAPTOF010000010.1, read as the reverse complement.
CAAACACATGCACATCATCTCCTACTTGAACCCACTCGGCCATACAACACACACACCCTAGCACAACACGCACCACACAAAATTAAGCAAAGGCCGAGCAGCAAGCATTAGGAAAAGGAAAATCATCACAGCCTCATCGAAGAACCCGTGACCCTCCCAAATTTTGGCTAAAACCAATCAGCATCACCCCTTTTTATTTTTCCTTTCTCTTCTCAAACAATCAGCACACGACACACACAATTGGGAAGCAGCAGCAGGCGAACAAGAAAAAAAAAAAAAAAGAAAGAAAGAAAGAAAGCAGCCATTTTTGCATTTGATTTTCAGCCTCAACCCGTGGACCCCATTCCCTTAAACCCTCGCACGCACACACCAATCAGATATAGAGCTCACTATATTAAATATTTAGGCAGCACATAGGAAAAGAGGGAAGAGCAGCTAAAGAAAGAAAAAGAAAAGGAGCAGCGAGCTGCTAAAAAAAGTTCAGGACTTCAAACACAAAACCCCCCTTTTCCCTTCGTCCCTTTGCAGCACGTTTCACGCACCTATCTCATGATTCTAGCTGATATACATTATCTATACAGAAAAGTCTTGCAATATAATCTCACATAATTAGCGGTGTGAAAAGGTTGATTGTATAAGCTATACAGAAGGAAAGTAATTGCCACATATCTTTCCTTTCCTTTCTTGTAAAGTCAGACCCATAATCTTAGGCTAGAGATTACAGTTCGTTTGAAGACCAGTTGTATATATATATATGTTGTAAATTTCTCTCTGGAAAGGAATGAATTTCTCTATATTATTTACAAAAACAATGATACAATTTTATACAAGTATTGCAACGGCTAGTGCTAAACTAGGGACTAAGATTATGAGCTGTGATTGTGTATCGACTTTACTTTCATAATTTTTAGCTTCCTTGATTAGCAGATTCTTCTATTCTTGACACCCCTCGCAAGTTCATGGTGTTTGAAGCACTTGAAGCTTGTCTCACAAAAAAGTAAATCGTGCTCAAAGTAAAGATTTGGTAAAGATATTAGCCAACTGTTTAGAAGTGGAGAGATATTATAGTTGAAACAAGCTCTCATGAACTTTATTTCTTATGAAGTGAATGTCAATCTCAATGCGTTTGCTCCTTTTATGGACGACAAGATTTGTGGCCACGTACATGCCGCTAATGTTATCACAAAAGACAATTAATTTGGTTGATCTGGCAATGTGAAGAAAATCCATAATGTGGATGAACCAAATTAGTTCAAAAGCAAAGGCAACGAGTGCTCTATAGTCAGCCTCAAAATTAGATTCGGAGACAATTTGTTGCTTCTTGGAGACCCATGCTCAAAGTGATGGCGAATCCAGTAGTTGAGCGTCACGCATCGGGGCAACCAGTCCAGTCAGCATCAATATAGCCATATAAAGAGAACTTAATGCAAGGATGTAAGAAGAAACCATAGTCCAGAGTGCCTTTCACATAAAGAAGGATCTATTTGCCAGCTTCTAAATGAGTTGTGTGTGGGGCATGCATATACTGACAAATAGAATTAATGGCATAGGAGATGTTGGGTCAAGTCATTATGAGGTATTGTAAGTAGCCAACAAGTTTTCAGAATTCAGTTGCATCTTGGAGTAGGTCACTATCTGTAGAGTTTAACTTTGAAGAGGAGATGGATGTGGAAATAGGTTTTGCTCCTTCCATGCCAAATTGAGTTAGTACCTGTAGTGTATACTTCATCTGTGCGAAAAACAAGCTATCACCATATTTAGTAACTTCCATACCTAGGAAATGATGTAAGAGGCCTAAGTCTTTCATTGCGAATTCAAGTGAGAGTGTGTGAATAAATTTGGTGACATGATTAAAGGAACCTCCAGTGATGATTATATCGTCAACATATATGAGCAGGACAAAAGTATGATCAGATGAGTGCCACACGAATAAACTTGCATCATGATGGGAATTTAAAAAATCACATTTTAGTAAAAAATTGCTAAAACGTTGAAACCATACTCTTGGGGCTTGGTTGAGACCATATAAAGATTTTTGTAGGCGATAGACATGATTAGGATATTGTTTATCTACAAAGCTGGGAGGTTGTTGCATATAGACAATTTTAGATAATTTGCCATGTGAAAAAAGCATTTTTAACATCTAATTGGCATAAAGGCCATTTGTGAGAGATTGATAGTGAAAAGGGTAATCAAATTGTGCCAGGATGGACTTCAGGGCTAAAGGTTTCACTAAAGTCATGTCTAGGTTGTTGATTATATCCTTTTGCAACTAATCAAGCTTTATAGTGCTCTATCGAACCATTAGGTTTTTGTTTAATACGATAAACCCATTTAAATCCTATGATGTTCATGGGTACTAATGTCCATGTTTGTTTTTGAATAAGAGATTAAATTCTTTAGCCATTGTAGAACACCAGTTAGGATTAGATTTGGCATACGTATAATAAGTGGGTTCGATAGGTAAGGAGTGACTAGCAAAAATAAGACATTTTGGCAAGGGATATTTAGTAAAGAAAATTTTTTTTGGCTTGTGGGTGCCATCCATAGATCAAGTAACCATGTGGTGAATACGCGTGCCATTTTCCTTGCAAGATGGTTGATGTATCGTCATATTTTGTAATAAATTCCACTATTTTGCATGTGATTACATAGACCAAGGTGATTAAGTGATTCATTTTATAAATTATTTGATCCAGTCTCGTTCAATAGAAGAAAAGATTTTTTGGAGGCCTACAAGAGCAATTTACAGAAGATTCTAAGCAATTGAAGTTCAAGATGAGTCATAATTTGAGTTGGGCTAATTTAATGGAGAAGTATTGGGCTCAAATATATGGATCAAGGATCAATTTCTCATAGAAAACAAGGAACTTTGGCCTTTCTTGCAAATAAAGTCGTTGGTGAATAAATATGACAAGTGACCTTGGTGTTAATTTTTGGAAAGTTTTTCCTGTTAGACCAGTTTTGATATTTTGCTCATAACTCCAACTATAGAGGTCAAAATCACATGATTCTTGGGCCATTGGACTCCTAAAGGCAAGGCTACAATTCTTATGAAGACCATCTTTCCAAATTCAAGGGGGATCAAGGTGAAAAATCAGTCACAACACGTTTGAAAAATTCCCGTCACTTGCTGGACACATTTCGGTATTCTGGACATAACTTGGACTACAGAGGTCCAAATAAGGTGATTCTTATGGTTATGGAAAGCTAATTCATACAGATACAAGTTTTCTATTTTGAGCTCAGCCTAGATCTGCCTTAAAGATGGTAAAAAATGTTGGTTAAAGGAGAGCATAAAAACTGGTAGTGATTTCCTAGTCCAAGTGGGATTTGAAAAGGAATTTGATACCATTGTAAATACCCACAATACACACCAGAAAAACAGGGCTCCAGCCTTAGAATTTGCAGAGGATTAAATTAGAGAAAAGGTTGGGGAGCAGCTCTTGAAGAGAATTAGAGGCAAAGAACTTCATCAACTTATTTGTCTAGGAATAATACGATGAGTTTTTCCGTTTTCAATTTCTTTTCAAGTTTTGCTTTGAAATTAATTATGAACTAAATTCCCATGATTCGGGGTGATAATTAATGATTATTTTTATTCATGTTTTGGATTCTTTGAGATTTATTAGATTATTTGTATTTGTGCTTTATTGCTATTAAATTCTTGGTTAATCATTATTATGCTTGAAGCTAATTTTCATTAGTCAATAATTTATACCTTTTGCCATATAGGAATCTTGTAGGATCTTGTGGGTACGAATATAGATCAATTAACAGAACTAGATTTAATTAGTTGTATCAAGATTGAGATAGGTTACGCCACTGAGATAGCCTATGCCTTTGTAGTCTCAATTAATTTTTTAGGATATGTGAGAATAATTAATTAAAGAAAAGTGAGAGATAATTTATGCCATTGAGATAAATTATGCCTCAATAGCTTTAGTTAATTAATCTAAGATGAATTAGAGCTTGTAGCCTGATCCCTTGTGCTTAATTGGAAATCTTGAAGTTGACGAACATGAATAAAATAATTTTCTGGTTATCAGCCTAAATCATGTTGTTCCATAAGTTTAATTCTCGCAATTTTTGGGGTTGAATTCCATGATTTTCTTTTAATTATTTTATTTTATTAATTTTCTCTTTGATTTATTATGATTTAAAAATTGTCACTCTCGTAGGGTTTAGTTTAGTCATTTTAAATTCTTAGTTTTTAGTTTTAGGTTTTTAGTTTTTTTTTTCCTTTTCAATTCCTAACAGCAATTTCGATTCCCCTTTGCTAGACCCTCTAGTCGCGTTAGCGTGATAAAGAGGAAAATTTTTATATTTTGTCGTTGACCATTTCAATTAATTTTATTTGGCCATACAATGACATGGTCAAAATTTTTGGCGCCGTTGCCGGGGAATTAGCGTCTAGTTGTTAGGAATTTTTTTTTTATTTTCAGTTTTTGCATTTTTTAGTTTTTCTTATTTTATTTAAAAAATTTCAAAAAAATTGTTAGTGATTTTTAGTTTATTTTCATAAATTAATTTATTTTATTTTGTCTTTTGTTTGTGTCATTTAGTTGCTAGTTGGTTTTTTGTATTATTATTATTATTATAATTTTTATTGTTGTTGTTGTTTTTATTCTTGTCATTTTTTTAGTTTTTATTTTGGTCTAATTCGTTAGTTGTGGAATTTAATTAGCTTACTTATATTGTTTGCACATGGCTAATAATCAACCCCGAGCTATTAGGGACTTCTTTATTCCTGGGGATTGTGATGCCATTGAGATAGCCCATGCCTTTGTAGTCTTAATTAATTTTCTAAGATCTGTGAGAATAATTAATTAAAGAAAAATGAGGGATAATTTATGCCATTGAGATAGATTATGCCTCAATAGCTTTAGTTAATTATTCTAGGTGAATTAGAGCTTATAGTCTAATCCCTTGTGCTTAATTGGAAATCCTGAAGTTGACGAACATGAATAATTCTGGTTATCCCCCTGAATCGCACTGTTCCATAAGTTTAATTCTCGCAATTTTTGGGGTTGAGTTCCATGATTTTCTTTTAATTATTTTATTTTATTAATTTTCTCTCTGATTTATTTTGATTTAAAAATTGTCACTCTCGTAGGTATAGTTTAGTCATTTTAAATTCTTAGTTTTTAGTTTTCGGTTTTTTGGCTTTTTTTCCCTTTTCAATTCCTGACAGCATTCCCGATTCCCCGTGGTTTGACCCTTTAGTCGCGTTAGCGTGATAAAGAAGAAAATTTTTATATTTTGTCGTTGACTATTTCAATTAATTTTATTTGGCCATACAATGACGTGGTCAGTAGTACTAGGTAAATTGTCATTGAAAGCAGCTGAGTTATCAGATCATACCTCGCGAGCTGTTTGTTGAGAATCAGAACTTACCATTTTGCTGGGTTGAGGGCCGATAGATGCAGCATGCTCATAAGGTTCATTGCTATTGAATGGAGATGTACATAAATTATCATGATTCATGGGTGGGGGCCTGGTCGTGGAAGGGGTATGTGAATGAGGAGGAGTGCATGTGGGGGTTATATAAGGAGAACATGTAGGAGGTGCAGATGCATTTGTGTGCTTGATATCGCAAAAAATATCAACTGGGAAGTTTTTGAAAGAGAATGATGGTGATTTTGGAAAGTTTTTTTGCTGAGAGGAAAAATTATAAAATTCATTTTTGCTAAAAACTACATGCCTTGACACAAATATTTTTCCAATGCGTAGATTGAAGCACTTAAAACCTTTATAATAAGAACTATATCCTAAGAAAATACATTGACAGCTTTTAAAATCGAGTTTGGTGCAGCCAAAAGGAGTCATACAGAGATAACAAATAGCGCCAAAAACGTGTAAGTCTTAAGAATTAAGCTTAATGCCAAAATATTTCTCATAAGGGGAGATATTATGTAAGGTCACAGAAGGCAATCGATTAATATACAACTATAGAAAAAGCATAAGGCCAAAATTGTGCAGGTAATCCACTATATGCAAGAAGTGTCAAACCAGATTCTACAATGTGCCTGTGTCTTTTTTCAGCAATTTCATTTTGTTCCAGGGTGCTTGGGCAAGACATTTGATAAATGATACCATATTGTTGGATGAGAATTTGGTTTTGATGATTAACAAATTCTCCTTCTCCAATAGATTGAAAATACTTAATAGTGGAACCACATTGGTTATGAACCATATCAATAAAAATGGGTAAAATAGCAGATGCATCAGATTTACGAGTTAAAGGATAAAACCAACAAAAATGACTGAATTCATCAATTAACACCAAATAATAATAATAAAAAAAAATCATTGGAGGATGGCACCGGTGATGGGCCCCAAACATTACAATGAATTGTATGTAATAAAAAAGGTGCATGAGAAGTTCTAGAAGGAAAGGGTAAACTATGGTTTTTGCCATATTGACAACTATGACAGGTATTATTATTATTAAGGGAAGAAATAGAAACACCAAGTTCTTTATGTAGAAGCATGCCATAAAACACCTTATTTACGACATAGGCTTGCTTAGGAGTTGGAGAGAGCCGTTGTAGCCCGTCTTCAATGGTCTCATGGTGGAGAATTTGTCCTGCCTTCATGTCCTTAATGAAAAACCAGTTGCAGTGAAAATAAAATAGCAATCAAAATCTTTTGTGAATTGAACCACATATAATAGTTTCTTAGCCAAAGTTGGAACCATTACCATAGGATATTGAATAATAGATCTATGATTTAAAGAGATGGGTGAGTATCTAGATATATGTGATAAATAGATTATCACCATTGCCTACTATGATTTTATCAGTTCCAAAGTAAAAGTGTTTAACAGTAACGGGGGTAGTAGCAGGGACACTGTTGTAAGTTGCATCAAAGTCAACATACCAGGACGGGTCCGAGAGATCAGTGATATTCATAGCAGTGAAAGGCTTTGTCGCAGATTTAACAATATTGTCAGAAGCTTAACAAGTGTTTGCTTTGTGGTAGGAATGACCATAACGGTAGCAAATAACATTAGCTTCGGCGAGACCACGTCCTCCATTAGAGCACCCACCGTGGCCACGTCAACCGCCAGCATGATTTTTCCTTGGAGATTGATTAGAAATAGGGGTAGAAGAAGACTGACCTATAGGAGATTGTGGGTGAAAACCAGGAAAACCTAGGTGCTTGTTATGCGAGTTTGGTGAATAAGTTTGAGAAGCTTGAGCTTAGGCAGTGAATGCCACTTGTTTTTCTAGATAGGCGTTAGCTTGGATTCACAATTCATAATCCAAGAGAAGCCCATAGACAGCAGTAAAAGTAGGAGAGATCGACCGAGAGTTGACGGCAGCAATAATTGGATCAAAATCTGCCCCGAGACCACGAAGAGTCCACAGGATGAGATCGTTGTCATCAATAGCTTTGCCAACATTGGAAAGACCAAGAGAGAGAGACTTGACTTGCTGGAGGTATGAGTGGATCGATTGACTGCCCTTTTGAATTGATTGGAGTTCCATCTTAAGACGTTGAATTCGTGCACGTGATTGAGCACCATATAGAGTCTCCAATGTAAGCCAAACATCTAACGAGGAGTTTTTCTCCATCACTTGTGATAAGGAAAAATTAGAAAGTGACGTGAGAAGCCATCCAAGTAGCATCTGGTCAAGTTTTATCCAATGTAGCATGGTTGGGAGAGGAAGCAGCGGGGCGAGGGATGGTGCCATCAAGAATTCCAAGAAGGCGATAGCATGTGAGAATAGGGAGTACTTGTGTTTTCCACAAGAGAAAGTTCTCACTGTTGAGTTTTAAAGAAACTTCTTGATGAAAAAAATCAATCTGGGAAGAGATTCATCAAGAGATGAGGAGTTTGATCGTGTGGGAGAGGTTGGAGTGGACGGAGCTATTGTGTTGTCTGTGGTGTTGGTCGAGGCTGCCATGAGAATAGATTACAGAGAGAAGAATGGCAGAAGCTGTGTTTGGAGGATTTAGCCTAGGCTACAATAATATCATGAAAGGAATGAATTTCTCTATATTGTTTACAAAAACAATGATCCAATTTTATGCAAGTATTGCAACAACTAGTGCTAAAGTAAGGCCTAACATTATGAGCTGTGAGTGTGTGTTGACTTTACAAAGATGGAAAGATAATATTTAGCTTCCTTGATTAGTAGATTCTTCTACTCTTGGCATCACCTTATTAAATATTTAGGTAGCGCATAAGAAAAGGAGAAAGGAGTAGCTAAAGAGAGAAAAGAAAAGGAGCAATGAGATGCCAAAAAGAGCTCAGGACTTCACACACAAACCCCCCCCCCCCCCTCTTTTTCTTTGTCTCTTTGCAGCATGTTTCACGCACAAACCCATACACATTCACGTACACCAGCATACATACACATACATGAAAAGAGGAGAAAGGGAAGTTAGGGCTGTTTTGGGGATATTTTTTGGGGCTTTTTGAGCTAACATTCAATAAGAAAAGTGTTGGATCTACTACGCTATTACCATATTTAAGATTAGGTACTGGATTTTAATTTTAATTTATAATCTATACATGGTAGCCGAAAATAGCATCATCATACAAAGGAATCAACACAAAATATGTAAATACAAACAAGGATGGGTGAAGATTTCATTACCCTTGATGCGTGAATCGAAGATTAGTGACCTCTTTGCACCAAATCTTTCTTGAAATACCCGCCTTGTGGTTTTCTCCACTATGACCACTCTTCTAAAATTAGGATACATAGCTATATAGTGAGCAAGCTAAAATAGAGGCTAAATGGGAAAGATGATACTAGTATGTGGGAAAAATATTGCACACGCACACCAAGAAAGAAAAATATCAAAAAGGCTCTCCTAAGTCATTCTTATCTTGTACTATTATAGTACTAAGCTTAACCTAAAAGGATAAGATTTAGGGAATGTAAAAATTCCCTCAATACCTTTCATTAAACTTTTTAGGTAAGGAATATTCCCTTGAGATAAAAGGACATCCAAATATTCTATGTCACACATTAAATATCTCTTATATGATCCCCGCTCATCTAATTAAGATATTAATAAGTTATATTAAGAAGACCCAGATATTTAAATTCCTTCTTAACCTCTAAACTCAAATCTTAATTAAGCAACCCACATAATAAATTCCTCAATTTTGTATCCAATCGAGAAATGGCTAATGGAGAAACTAAAAGACATAATTACCCTTGGCTCCTAAAATGACCAAAATGCCTTTGCCACCACTTTGGCAACATCGTGACCATTTTGACTTTGGTCTACTCCACCAAAAGACCAAAAGCTACACCCTAAGAATAATTAGTGGCTAAGCAGAAGCTTGTTACATGTAGTAACTTCTGTCTTTGACCATTTGAGTGAAATGACCGATATACCTCTTTTTATATACCCGTAGTCAAGGTCGGACACCATCAGCTCCAAGCTGACATTTGAATCCTTGGAATTTCTAGTCTAATGAATGATCACCACCAAGTCATGTATCTCTTGATTTAGAGAGTGACCCAGAAGCCAAATAACTGATATACCCTTGAATGGTAATATCACTAGATTTAGATTTATAATGACCAATAAGACAAATCTAAGAGGGCACATAGACTCTGTTATTACACGTGCATATCTTGATTGATTAGAACATAACTTCCAGCATATGAGGCAAATAATCTTATCATTCAAGACCTCTCCTTATGGTACATCAAAGTGCTACACCCTAACTTTACCAGTTTATCCACACATCCTCAAGATTAAGAGCATCAGTCACTCGAAATCAGTAAGTTTCTTATCCTCTATATATGATGGTACAGTTCCAAAAGACACATACACAGTGGTTCTGTCAAATACGTGACACACGTACTAGAAGCGAAGTCTGAAAAGACCCTTTAATAACCTAGGTAGATTACCTCTATCGGGAGACTCGCCCATTATAGCCTTATCCTGGTATAGTGCCTAATACTACCATCCAGCTATGGACATCTTTATGATATATCCAAAACTAGACTTGGACTTACTGTGTGTCTGGCCTCACTACACATCCAAGTCATTGGATTACATCATTGACCCTTTCATAATGTATGACATATATATACCAGAGATAATATATGTAAGAAGTGCACAAATATAATGAATGATCAAATATCTAAGTCAATATCTATGTGTAAGTGGTTTTTAGGGCATACAATCCCAACAATCTCCTGTTTGCACTAAAGATCACTGCTTATGAACCTAATACCCATGGACTCTATATGTGTGCCAAACACTTTCTCTAGAAGAGTCTTCATGCATAGGTCTGCTAAGTTGTTAGCCGAAGCAATCTTCGTTATCACTATGTCACCTCTCTGGATGATCTCCTATATCAATTTTTATTCCTCTTAATATGATTGCCCTTGCACAGTTGTATTATCACAGTACAAAACAATAGGTCTCTATATAGTTGAGAGAGCCTCTAGGTCAGTGAGGAACTTTTTCAACTACACGGCTTGCTTCGCAGCCTTAGACGTTGCTATGTACTATATTTTCGTAGTTGAGTCTGTGATGCATTTCTACTTCACACTCTTCTTTGTTACTACATCTCATAACAAAATAAAAACAAATCCAGAAGTGGACCTCTTGAAATCTCTCTCTGACTAGAAGTCTGAGTCTGTATAAGCCAATGGTACTAGATCATCTGCTCGGTATTCTAGCACATATTCCTTATTTGCTTTACTGCAGTCTAGTGACTTGGTCCAGGGTTTGACTGATATTTGCTAACCATGCTAACAACATAACAGATATCCAGCCTGGTACATATCATGGCATATATGAGGCTTATAACTGTCGAAGCGTAAAGAACCTTTTTCATCTTCTCTATCCCCTCAGGTCTCCTAGGACATTGGTCCTAAGATAGAATAACTTCATGTTTAGAAGGTAAGAGATCTTTATTGGAGTTTTCCATGTTGTATCTCACCAATATCTTCTCTATGTAGAAAGCTTGGGATAACGCAAGCCTTTTGTTCCTCTGGTCTCGTATAATCTTGATCTCAAGAACATAGCTTGCTTCTCCCACATCCTTCATATGGAACTAACAAGATAACCCAACCTTCATAGACAAAAGCATCCCCATATCATTCCCAATCAACAAGATGTTATCAACATACAAAACTAAGAAAGCGAATGAGTTTTTGTTGTGCCTTTTATACACACATGGTTCATCAATGTTTTGCTCAAACCCAAAGGACTTGACCTTATGATCAAACTTGATGTTCCATGCCCTAGATGCTTACTTAAGTCCATAAATAGACTTCTTAAGTTTGCATACCATATGTTCCTGGCCTACTACAATGTATCCATGTGGTTGGGTTATATAAATGGTTTCGTCAAGCTCTTCACTAAGAAAAGCTGTAAACTTGATGTCTATTTGTCATATCTCATAGTCATAATGATAAGCGATGGCAAGAAGTAACCTGATGGACTTAAGCATGGCTACCAGTGAGAAGGTTTCCTCGTAATCGATTCCTTCTTTTTGAGTATAACCTTTGGCTATCAATCTAGCTTTGAAGATTTCAACCTTTCCATCAGCTCTTCTCTTTCTTTTGTAGAAACACTTGCACTCTTTGGGTTTTACCCCTTCAGGTGCTTTTACAAGGTCCCAGACATTGTTAGAGTACATAAACTCCAACCCAGAATCTATTGCCTTGCACTACTGGTTAGCATTTATGTCAACAATTACTTCATCGTAACTAGTGAGCATCAATGTTGAAAATTGCTTCATCGTAACTAGTGGGATCCTCAACCTAATCCTCTTTGGAAGTCTCAAAGTACTCCCTATAGTATCTATCATGCTATCGCGAATCCTCTCATTAGGATGAGGCTCTGGTGTACTAGTGGCAATTCGCTGCTTTTCCTTTTCCACATTTGTAGGTGCCTCTGGAGACTTATTAGAAATCTCCTCAAGAGTAACTCTAGATTCTGGTGTTTTCTGGATCACCATATCATCTTCCAAGTATCTAGCATGTGTACTAATAAGGACTTTCTACTCCTTGGGATTCTAGAAAATCCCATCTCTAGTTCTTAGGATACCCAATGAAATAGCATAGTTCCGACCTAGGTTCCAACTTTGTAGCAAAACTACTCAGCACATAACCTGGACATTCCCAAATGCACAAATGATTTAAACTGGGCTTACGCCTCGTCAACATCTCCTGCGGTGTGCTAGGTACTGATTTAGATGGTACTAAGTTCAGAATAAATGCCGTCGTCTCTAAGGCACACCCCCAAAAGGATATAGGTAATGATATATGACATACCATCGACCTTACCATCTCTAAGAGGGTACGGTTCCTTCTTTCTACCATACCACTCTGCTAGGGAGTGCTTGGTGTAGTTAACTGCGCCAAAATCCCTTGCTGTGTGAGATAATCCCTGAATTTATCCGAGAGGTATTCGCCACCATGATTAGGTCAAATGGCTTTGATATGTTTATCTAATTTTCACTCTACCTTAGCCTTAAACTCCTTAAATTTCTCAAAAGATTCAGACTTACGTCGTATCAGATAAATATAACCATATCTAGAATAATTATCCATAAACGTAATCAAATACTCATAACCTCTATGAGCTGGTATACTCATAAGACCACATACATTAGTATGTACCAATTTCAATACCTCTTTAGCCATCTATCCACTAGAAGAGAATGATCTTTTAGTCATCTTACCCTTAAGACAAGAAATACATTGAGGTTGATCTTTGAGATCTAAAGAGCCAAGAGGCCCATTCTCGACTAATCTATGAATGCATTTTTGACTAATATCCTAAACGCAAATGCCAAAGATAAGTATCATTGGTTTCAGGAACCTTCCTTTTAAGGGACTTTACTCTTTCAGTGTTATGTGGTGCAGCACAAGTAAGGTATAAATAGAACAAACTAGTATGTATCTACCAGAACATATAAAACTTCCATTTCTACTAATGTCAACATCAGAATGGAAACATATTGAAAAACCATCTATCAATAACTATGAAACAGAAACCAGGTTTTTGTGAATATATGGAACATAATAACATTGTTCAAAACTAAAACCCTACTACAAGAGAACAACAAATGAACTCGACTAACTGCAGGAGCCTATACTTTTACTCCTATGACTCTAAGAGCGAACTCCCCTCTACTCAATTGTCGCATGACTTGAAACCCATGTAAAGAATTGCAAATATGATTTGTGTCTCCTGAATCTACAATCCAAGAATTAGTAGAATCAACTACTAAACTAGTTTTAGCATAGAGCATAAGGGATATACCTTCCTGCCCAGCAGCTTGGTACTTGGAATAGTTTTTCTTCCAGTGGCCCTTCTCACCATACTTAAAGCACTTCTTTTTGGGATTTCTAACACCTGCTCCCTACTTTAGCCTAAGGGTCCTCTTCTTCTTCTTCTAGTCACGATGCTGCTTTTTTTTCACCTTGGGCTTCTTCTTCACTTTTGAGTGATGCCCAAAAGTGGAAGCCTAAGAGACATGTGCATGACCTTAAGGCTTCATGGTAGCCTTTGCTACCTGGAGCTCCTTCATCAACTCCATTAGATTCATTTCAACTTGACCATGTTATAATTGAGCTTGAACTGATTAAACAACAGTGAAAGGGTCTCTAAGATCATATCCACCTGCGACTGCTCATTAATGAAAGGATCTCGGTAGTACGGAGACATTCCATCATCTTGAGTACATACTCTCTGACATGTGTACCATCTGCCATCCTAGTGGTCATAAGCTCTCTCATAATAGCTTGCCTAACAAGCCTGCTCTAATTAGTAAGCATAAGAGACAGCAAAGTCATGATCTCTCTGGCAATCGCCTTGTTTTGATGCTTATTTTGCGGAACATTCAACATAGAGGCCAATATATAGCACTTGGCCATACTATTGGCCTTCTACTATTTCTGCTTAGCATTGTGCATGGCATCAGAAGAGTTTGTCCTTATAACTGGACAAGGAGTAGTCAGGACATACTTGTACTCCTAGGCGGTGAGTACTATGTCCAGATTTCTTTTCTAATCCACAAAATTCGGATCGGTGAGCTTATACTCCCTCAAAATTGTAGCTAATTGATTGAAAGAAGTCATACTAGATATTGAACAGTAGATCATAATCAATAATCGAGCATCATAAACTGGATACACATGTGATATGTATATAAAAGCAAAAAAAACAACATACATCGCACTTTCTACATCGTTTGCCATTTTTGTAGTTTAACCCTTGAACTACAGCAATATAACAGCATCTCAACCTTATCATACGAACTCCATTGATAGGATGACCAAAGTATGGATAGTTGAGTTAGGCCTAGCCTATTTGGATAACGTTAATCTAGATAGACACTATCTAACAGAATCCAATAACTATTTGTTTGACTTCTCAAATCTCCTAGGGGCCTTCACTGATGGGGGGCTAAGCCCATGAATCGAGTTAAGTATAGCTAACCACCTCCTTAGTGTCTCATTGCCTGTCATGTATCTAGAATTGAGCCTTTTGATAGGGTAGCAACTCTTATCTCCATGCCACGAAATAGTCTATGATGATGAACTCCATCAATTGGATGGCTGAACGTCACCAATGTCCTTATGAATGTCCACGTTAAGTCCACCTCGTCAAATCTAGGTACTTGTGGCACCCTCCGATAGGGAGGTCAATGCCACTTACCCCTGACGTGAATCGGGCGTGAAAGGTTATAGGGCTTTTCATTCCTCTTTCCCACTCAATATTTTAACTTTAAGGGTTTTATTTATTCTCCATTTATCTCGGTATTTCCTTTAGCTCTTAGCACCCTTAGGAATCATCACATTCCATCTTGTGTTACTAATATACGTTTAATACCATAAATGGATTGGACCTATTTTTAGATTGAAATCCATAGGTAGGCATGCTTTTGAATTATCTTGATAAGTCCATTAATTAGTGAGAGAAAAATAGGTAAATAGCCAATTACATGCATTGCTTCTTTAGGATCTCTAATTATCAAAATAATTAGCCTAAGCAATCTTGATGGACTTATCAAACTCAAGCCAAAACAAGATCCAGGGGTTAACTAATTTTAAACCCTATTTGGGTGGACATATTACTATGTTATAGATCACAATAACCATATACACAATCAAACATGTGTATAAATATTGCAAAATAAACATCCATAGCACAATTAAACGGTCTTTAATCGATGGCATAATTAAGGACCGTTTAATTGTGCTTAGGCACAAAGCCCAAAGTAATCAGAATGCCAAAAACACTTCAAACTACTGCAATCTGCTTCTACCGGTAGACTGTTGCCTCTTACCGGTCGACCAGCTAGGTCGACCAATTCTTCCAGAGAGCTTCTCGTCTTGTCGATCAATCGGCTACTCCAGAACACTTGGAACAACAAACTGTGCCGCTTTTCGACTCCCAATCGATGCATTACATGGATTTACATAGAAAAACAACTTATACAAGCTTCATCTATGACAATAAACATAAATGTTGGCCACAAAATACAATTCATTTTCCCATTCCTATGCTTCTTTCAAATTGAAGCTACAGTAGCTTTCTATGAAAGAAAATAAATCCATACATTTGAATCATCGATTAGGACCAAAATAACACACAAGCTGCAACCCCAAAGGTTAGCCCATAACAAATACACCATAGAAACACATTAATCTTGCCACCCACAAGATTATTACACAATCTATTGGTTTATTGCGTAATCTAAGGCCGTCACTATGTGTATAATGGAACCTATGCTCTAATACCAATTGTTGGATCCACTATGTTATTACCATATTCAAATTTTGGTACCAAATTTTAATTTTAATCCATAATCTGTACATGGCAGTAGAAAATAGCATAATCACATGTTATACACACAGGAATCAAGGCAATATACGTAAATATAAACAAGAATGGGTGTATATTTCTTTAACCCTGGTGTGTGATTCGAAGATCGGTAGCCTCTTTGCATCAAATCTTCCTCAAAGTAGCCGCCTTGTGGCTTTCTCCACTATGACCACTTTTATAGAACTATGATACTTAGCTATGTAGTGGGCAAGCTAAAATAGAGTCTAACAATGAGAAAAATGATACGAGTGTGTGTTCTTGGTGTTAGTCTGTGAAAAATATTACATAACTCTTGGGTCATGTTTATCTTCTACTATTTATAGTACTAAGCTTACTTTAAAAGGACGAGGTCTAGAGAATGTAGAAATTTTCTCAATATCCTTCACTAAACTTTGGGATAAAAGGACACCCAAATATTCCATCTCATACACTAAATATCTCTTATGTGGTCCCTGCTCAGTTAATTAAGATATCCATGAGTTATATTAAAAAGACTCGGATAATTAA
Organism: Cordia subcordata; assembly: GCA_028554755.1. NCBI lineage: Eukaryota > Viridiplantae > Streptophyta > Magnoliopsida > Boraginales > Cordiaceae > Cordia > Cordia subcordata. The sequence goes on along the minus strand of JAPTOF010000010.1, from coordinate 14,107,768 downwards.
ATTTCTTCTTAACTTCTAAACTCAAATCTTAATTAAACAACCCACATAATAAATTCCTCAATTTTGTGTCCAATAAAGAAATGGCTAGTAGAGGAACCAAAAGACATAATTACTCTTGGCTCCCAAAATGGCCAAAATGCCTTTGCCACCACTTTGGCGACATATGGCCATTTTGACTTTGGTCTACTCCACCAAAAGACCTAATGTTGCACCCTAAGAATAATAAGTGGCTAAGCAAGAGCTTGTTACATGTAGTAATCTCTGTCTTTGACCAACCATGTGAAATAACCGAAATACCCCTCTATATATACTCGTAGTCAAGGTCGGTCAAACGGCACCATTACCTCAAAGACTACATCTGGAACCTTAGAATTTCTAGTCTAATGAATGATCACCACCTGGTCATTGATCTCTTGACCTAGGGAGCGACCCACAAGCCAAATGACTAATATACTCGTGAAGGGTAATATCACTAGATTTAGATTTATAATGACTAATAAGACAAATCCAAGAAGGCATATAGACTCTGCTGTTACACGTGCATGTCTTGATTGATTAGAACACAACACCCAATGTATGAGGTAAATAATCTTATCACTCAAGACCTATCCTCATGGTACAACAAAGTGCTACACCCTAACTTCACCAGTTCATCCACACATGCTCAAGATTAAAAGACTCAGTCACTCGAAAGCAGTAGGTATCTTATCCTCTATATATAATGGTACGATTCCAAAAGACATACTCACGGTGATTCTGTCCAACACATGAGACACGTGCTAGAATCAAAGTTCGAAAAGGCCCTCCAATGACGTAGGTAGATCACCCCTGTCGGGAGACTCGTTCACTATAGCCTTATCCCAGTGGGGAGAAGAAAAGCCTCTTATTTTTCCTTTCTTTTAATCTTCCTTTACCTTTTTTCATCTAAGTTTAGTAGCTAAATTGGGTTAGTTTTTTGCAGGATTTTGAGCTAAATTGGAGCTAGAAACAAAGGGTTTAAAGCTGAAAATTGCAAAGAGTGAGCTAGGTGTTCGCACGAAGCAAAAAGGAAGAAGCATTGAATTAGGAATTTGAGTTCTTGAACTTTAAATTCAATGTCTATGAAGTTAAATTTCAGATTTGAGCTTTATTTTACATGTTGAGCTAGCTATTTTAACACCTTGGTATTTGGTGTTGGAGCTTTTGTTGATTACATGGTATTATCTCTTTGCTTTATCTACATGATTAATGCTTCTTATTATTAATTACCCATTTGGATTTGCTAACTTGTTGTTAATATGAATTGGGAATGCTTTGAAATCTTGTATTTGAACTTGCTAGTGAGTTTGATAGATCTTGAAACTCCATGAAGTTAAGGGTGTACCTTGACTTCTACATTTGCATGGTCTCAATTGGTTATTTGATTGATTAACATAAAACTTGTGATTATGGACCATAGCTACTCCCAGCCTTGCTAGAATACTAGGCTAGAAATATACCCTCAATCAAAGTTAATTTCGATAGTTAATTAGGCTAAGCAATGGGACTAACACACTTGATTAATTAATGTGTTGACCTAGTTGTTGGACAATACTACACCTAAGGGTTAGCATTACACCTAAACCCTAGGAGATCACACCATTAGTCAGTTAAGTAGTGTAGAACACCTGTTACCCACTTGATTGAGTGCTATGAAAGCTTAGATTGTATAGGAAAGCCTACACTCAACCATAGAGATAGGGTTTCACTTGCAACCTAGGGTAATGTATCAGTAGTTTATTAGGCTAGGTAATTGGGTACCAATTGAGTGAGCAAAGAGGATAAGCACCATCGTAGGACCAAAAACCCTCACCTGGTGCAAAGTTCGAACCCTAGAAGCTTTCCTAGCCTCGAAAAACCCCAAATCCCTTTCTTGAAGCTTTCTTTGGTCATTCCCATTTGCTATCATTCCCTTTATTTTACCTTTCTTCTGGTCTAGTTTGTGTACTTTAGTTTCATTTACTTTCTTGCACTTTAGATTTGATAGTTAAACACCAAACTCCCTTTGATCCACTCTAGTTTAGGATTTACTTCACGTAGCTTTTCTGTTACACACAAACACACTAGATTGAGCTTGAGAGCCTCCTTGTGGAGATGATCCTGCATACACACACACTGTACTGGACATGATTCATACGCTTGTGGGTATTTAACTTGAAGCGATTTGATCTTAATTCTTCTGTACCACTGAGTTTACATAACACGGCGTCAAAATAGTTTGCCCTTACAACAGGACAAGGAGTAGTTAGGACATATTTGTATTCCTCAGCAGTGAGTACTATGTCTAGATTCCTTTTCCAATCCATAAAATTCAGACCAATGAGCTTATGCTCCCTCAAAATTATAGGTTGTGGACTGAAAGAAGTCAAACTGGATATCGAAAAATAGAGCATAATTAATATAATGAGCGATAAAACAAAATACATGTGTAATATGTATGTAACAGCGAAAAAACAACATACATTTGTAGTTTAACTCTCAAACTATAGTGATGTAACAATGTCTCAACCCTATCACCTAAACTCCATCGATGGGATGGCCGAACTGTGAATAGTTAAGTTAGGCATGGCCTATCTGAATAACATTTATCTAGATAGACATTATCTAAAAATATCCAACCACTATTTTGTTTGACCTCTCAAATCTCCTAAGGACCTCTACCGATAGGTGGTCGAACCCATGAATCAAGTCAAGTGTGTCTAATCATTCTGTAGTGTTTTATTGCCCGTCATGTAGACTTGAGCTCGCCGATAGGGTAATTACTCTCATTTACATGCTGTGAGATGATCCATAACGATGAACTCTATTGGTGAGATGGTTGAACCTCATCCATGTCCTTGTAAATGTACACGTTAAGTCCATCTCGTCATATCTAGGTACTTGTGACACCTTTCGACGAGGAAGTACCACTTACTCTTGACAAGAACTAGATATAGAAAGTCATGAGGTTTTCCATTCCCCTCTCCCACTCAATACTTTAACTTTAAGGGTTTTTCTTATCCTTCATTTATCTTGGTATCTTGTTTTAGATCTTTACACTCTTAGGAATCACCGCATTGCATCTTGTGTTACTAAAACACACTTGACATCATAAACAGATTGGACCTATATCTGAATTAAATCCATAGGTAGGCATGCTTTAAGTTATCTTGATAAGTCTGTTGGTTAATTACTAAGGATCTTAACCAATTACATGCATTACTTCTTTAGGATCTCTAATTATCAAAATTAGCCTAAGCAATATCAAAGGACTTGTCAAACTCAAGCCGTAACAAGATCCAAGGGCTAGTCAATGTTACATGGGTAGACATGTTGCTATGTGATCATTTACAATAATCATAAATACAATTAAACATGCATATAAAGATCACAAAATAAACATCTAATCGATGGCTTCCTATAATAATACCCTAGGCGCAAAGCCCAAAGCAATCAGATTTGCCAAAACTTCAAAACAATTGCAAACTGCCTCTACTAGTCGACCCCTGCACTTTTATCGATCGATTAGCTAGGTCGACCGGTACTTCCGTAATGTTGGCTTCTCCTACCGGTCGAGCAAAGGCCTCCTAAATGGTATACCGGTTCTCCTAGAAAGCTCCATAGCACTATCAGTTGAGCCTAGGACTCTTACCGATCGACCGGTACATCTAGTAACTAATATATTTCAAAGAATTACATAGAAAATCAATCTATACAAGCTTTATCTATGAAAAGAAACATAAATTTGGCCACTAAATACAAGCCATTTCCACCCCTATTCTTCTCTCAAATTGAAGTTACATTAACTTTCTATACAAGCAAATAAAACCATACATTCGAACAATTGATGAAGACCAAAAATAGCACACAAGCTGCAACCACAAAGGTTAGCCCATAACAGATACACCATAGAAACACATAAATCTTGTCACCCACGAGATTATTACACTCTCTATTGATTTATTATGTGATCTAAGGCCATAACCATGTGTCTAACAGTACTTAAGCCATGATACCACTTGTTGGATCTAATGGCTATTACCACATGCAAGATTAAATTATGAATTTTCAATTTTAAAACCCATAATCAAGATATGGTAGCGAAAAATAGCACAAAAACATGTTATATACAGAGGAATCGATATTTAACCACGTAAAGATAAACGAGTATAGATGAAGATATTGTTACCCTCATAGCATGAATCAATTGCAAATGGCCTCTTTGCACTAAATCTTCCTTAAAATGGCCTTCTAGTGGTTTTCTCCACTATATCCTTCACTTTATGTCTTGGATAATAGTGGGCAAGCTAGAAAATAGGCTAAATTGAGGACATTTGATTTAGTATGTGTTCTTAGTGTTAGTGTGCGAAATTTCCTGCACACACAGCAAGAAGAGAACATATTCAAAGAGGCTCAAGAATTGGGTCTTGCTCATCTTGTACTATATATAGTACTAAGCAACCCTAAAAAGAATAAGGTTCAAGGAATATCAAAGATTGCTTACAATACCCTACCTTAAACTTTCCAAGATAAGGAATATTCCTTTAGGATAAGGATAGCCAAATATTCTATATCATGTACACACTAAATATCTGCCATGTGGTCCCTACTTGTCCAATTTAGATATCTATGAGTGATATTAAAATAACCCAGACAAAAATCCCTTCTTGATATCTAAACTCAAATCTTAATTAAGTAATCTACATATATTAAATTTCCTTAATTATGTATCCAATAGAGTAATGGCTAGTGAAGAAACCAAAAGACATAACTACCCTTGGCTTCTAAAATGACCAAAATGCCCTTACTACCACTTTGGAAACACTGTGGCCATTTTGACTCCAGGCTACTTCACCAAAAGACCAAAGCTGCATTCCAAGAATAATTACTGGCTAGGTGGGAGCTTGTTACACGAAGTAACCTCAGTTTTTTACCAACTAAGCAAAATTACCAAAACACCCCTCTGTATATACCCGTAGTCAAGGTCGGTCCAAATATGTATACTATCACTTCCAAGACTAAGAATCTCTAGTCCAAAATAGTGATTACCAACTAGTCATAGATTTGTTGATCTAGGAAGTGACCTATAAGACAAATGACCGGTGTACCCCTGAAAGGTGATATCACTAAATCTAGATTTATGATGACTAAAGGGACAAATCCAAGGAGGCACATAGACTCTGCTATTGCATATACATGTCATGATTGATTAGAACACAACACCCAATGTATGAGGCAAACAATCTTATCATACGAGAACTCTCTTCATGGTACATCAAAGTGTTGCACCCCAACTTCATTAGTTCATCCGCACATGCTTAAGATGAAGAGCATTGGTCACTTGGAAGCAGTGAGCATCTTGTCTTCTATATGTGGTGGCACGATTCTAGAAGACATACTCACAGTAGTTCTATCCAATGCGTGGCATATGCACTAGGAGTGAAGTTCAGAGAAACCCTCCAATGATCTAAATAAATCACCTTTATCGGGAGACTTGCCCACGTTTGCCTTATCCTAGTAGAGTGCCCAACCATACCATCCAGGTATGGACACTTTTTATGATATATCCAAAGCTAGACTTGGACCTACTGTGCATCCAATCTTTTATATCATTAGACCTTTACATAATGTATCCCATATGTACACAAGAGATAATGCGTCTAAAGATGCTCATAAATATATACAATGATCAAATATCTAGTCCAATATCCATGTACAAGTGGTCTTTAAGGCATACAATCCCAATGATATCACTTTGTGAATTAAGAAAAACAAGTGATAGTAAAAAAATGTCATAATTCTATGTACCATGCTCTTGGGTCTTGCTTGAGGCCATATATAGCTTTCTTAAAGCCGCACATATGATTAGGATATGTAAGATTAACAAATCCCTATGGTTGACTTGTATGGACATCATCCTCCAAAGTACCCTGCAAAAATGAATTGTTAATATCTAATTGCCTTATAACCCAGGCAAAAGTGGCCGCTACTGTTAAGATTAGTTGAACTATGGTTGGTTTAACCACTGGACTGAAAGTTGGTTTGAAATCAATTCCTAGGCATTGATAAAAACCCTTGTCCACAAGCCGAGCTTTAAATCTGTCGACACTGCCATCTTGTTTTCTTTTTACTCTCTAGACCTATTTATTACCAATCACATTTTGTGTTGGAGAAGATGGAACTAGTTACCAGGTATTAATCTAAAGAATTGCATCAAATTCATCACTCATGGCCTTCCTACATTCTGAATGCTTGCTAACTTGATTGTAAGTCATCGGTTTAACTAGAATAGGTATAGAAGCTGCAAGGCATAATTTGTTAATAGGCTTGGTAATATTATTTTTTGACCTGGTCAACCTATTGGATTAGATGACCATGTTACGGGAACCTCAAACTCCAGTCAATACACTGGTACTCCTGTGAGCCTACAACGCCATACCCAAAGATTTGTTCAAGATAAGGATGCCAAAAAACATGAGATGACATGTCTGCCCAAACATAAGGATAGAATCTCTATACACGTGGTGTTGTTCAAGCTGGGGTTTAGGTTGCCCTTCCTTAAGTTTATACTGGATATTCTAAAGCACTTCTTCTTAGCTTCTAGTTAGGACATGCCCAATAGTTAGCCCAAACCATTATTTTTTTTTATAGGCTCAACTCTGAAGGTTACACCAACTTTTGGGCTATTCCAAGGAGCCTTTAGTCACAACTCAGAAGTCAATTGGTTTCACTTATAATGTGAGAAAAAGTTAATTGGGGGATTTAAGTCCTTTAATAAGGGATGGGACTATAAATATTTTTCTGTAAGGCCCAAACTAAGAGTGTGGAATGTCCCCAAAATATAGATACAAAATGATAAAGTGAGATAACCAATCCACTTGATCTAGCTCTAGAAGAATTGACAAATGTAAGAAGATCTTGGACTTGGATATTGATGATTATAACCATTTTATAGCTGAGGGTCGTATCTACATCTCTTGACATGCTCAAATGGTGGTCAGGCTTTTATCTCAGGATTTTTTTCCTTATCATCAATTCTTTCATCATATCTGATCTTAGAAAAGATGAGATAGAGTAGTCAACGACCTTCTTCTCTGGCAAAGTTGCTTTAGCGTAGATAACTCAGGTGACGAAGAACCTACAAGGGAAAGCTACACGCCGGTGGGAGTTTAGTGTTAGCCACTCCAGTGGTCAAGTCAATAAGTATTACTAAAAGTATATATTAAAGAGAGAGAGAGAGAGAGCAAGAGAGAGAGATAGAAGAGAAAGAGAGAGAGAGATAGAAGAGAAAGAGAGAGAGAGAGAGAGAGAGAGAGAGAGAGAGAGAGAGAAAAGAGAGGGCTTCTATCTTTTAAGCCTCCTTTGTAGATAGAATGGCTTACCCATCTTTATTATTCTTTGAGGCTATTTATAGCATGTTCTTTGGGACAAGTAGAGATATCTTTATAGTTGACGTGTGGAAAGAGCTCATCGGGAGAGAGTTCATCAAGCCTTAGGTGCCGGGATGATGCCCAGTGGTCGAGATGACCCCTCATGGTTGAGAAGCCACCTCGTGGTTGAGAAGCTACCTCATGGTCGAGTAGACACCTCATGATCAAGATACGAAACCCTCCAATGGTCAAGATGCGACGTTCTCCAGTGATCGGGATGCGACGCCCTCCCGTGATTAGGATGCGACGCCTTCCTGATCGGGATGCGATGCCCTCTTGATTAAGATGATGCTTCTTGATCAAGATGATGCTTGGGACATTGAGATGACATTTAGGGCCAGGACGAGTTAGATCGGACTGGGGTAGGGCGTAGCTTGATCCCTTTCAATAGCCCCTTTAGTTACGGTCATACATATAGCTTAGCTAGGTCAGGTGTGACTAACCCACTTTGTTTGATTGCCTAATCTCTTGCATAGTCATCCTCTTCAGTTTTAATCTTGATAGGTAAGTGGTCAGTTTGTCTTTCTAGTAATGATTACCAGTTAGGACCTTGTTTGAATTTGCTCTACTTCATAACTTTAAGCCTTTGTCTCTTGCAGTTTATTTCACAAATTATGATCGTGTCGAGAATGGGATCGGACTAGAAATCTTCGAAATGATCCAATCAGGAGTTCTTGATTTATGTAGACAGATGTCCTTATCATGATACATTTATATTTAGAACTCTTAGGTTTGGTTCAAGCGGCTGCTTTTACCAGCTATGGATATTGAATTCAACTTTGACTATCTTGGGCTATGTAGTTTAGATTCTATTATCTGAATTGGTTTATGCTTTCTTTAGGTAGAACATTCTTAGCAAAATATAAACATGTTCAAGCTTACCAAGTCAGCAGCCTCTTTAGTTCGAATCGAACCATGTAGTGGATCTAGTGGAACTAACCTTAGATATAGTTTTATGATCATTTTTACCTTTTACTTGTTTAGGGATTGAGCCCCTTCCTTCCTTTATCTCGTAGTTATATTTTCTTTGTTTGCCAAGTTTGAGCTACGTGCCTGTAGCCTGGCCTCTTGGCTTGACTCATCATTTCTGGAGTTTGATGCTCATTAGCGAATGTCGAGTCATATCTTTGCTTTTTTTCTTTCTCTCCATTATTTCTTTGTACCTTAATTAACCAAGACTTTGGCTTAATCATGCCATAAAATTGTCGATCCGCAACTTTTTTTAGGCTTGTAACTTCTAAACGATTGGAACTGTAGCTCATCAAGGCTCTTGGTCTTCAAACGATTCAAGTTGCAGCTTGTTGAGACTTATAGGCTTAGATTAGTTTGAGCCGTAGCTCTCTCCGAGGCTTGTGGCCTTTGATGTTTTTGAGTTTTAACTCTTTGAAGGCTCATCGTCTTTTGATATTTTTGAGCTTTTAGCACTTTGGACGCTCATCACCTGTCAATATTTTTAAGCTTTCAACTATTTGGAGGCTCATTGCCATTAGATATTTTTGAGCTTTTAGCTCTTTGGTGGCTTTTCACCTTTTGATATTTTTGAGCTTTTAGCTCTTTGGAGGCTTTTCGCTTTATGATATATAACTAGTGGTTAGAGGCTAAGATGGCATGACCGGATTGTTATCAAGTCCGTGGTCAGAGGCAAAGGTGGTATGACTGGATTGTCGTCGAGTCCGCGGTCAAAGGCTAAGGTAGCATGACTGGATTGTCATCGAGTTCGCAGTCAGAGGCTACGGTGGCATGATCGGATTGTCATCAAGTTCACGAACAGAGGTTAAGATGGCATGACCGGATTGTTGTCGTTTGAGATTTTAACCTGTAACATATTCACACACAATTGATAGAAACTGTTAGAGTTTAATTGCTTCAAAGTTTACTTGAAGCCAGCACAATTTCTCTAGTTGTGTTTTGAGATGTGCGGCATGTTTATGCTTCTCAACCTTGTGTCTCGGGTCTCTATAAACTCCGTTGGATCTTGTTCGGTTATGTTCAATTGCTCGGTATAGACTCTCTCGATAGCCCATAGTCTCATCGAGACTAAATTTGAAATCCCTTCTCTGGTCATTTGGAGAGTTGTTGCTCCCAGCATGTAAGCTTGATTTGTATTAACCGATCTGCAGCATGGAAATGCATAGGCCCCGATAGCGATCTCCAATGTAAAGGGAAGGGACCGATTTGTCTTATTATGGAAAATGAGAATAGCCATGATAAAACGTGAATAGCATCCAGTTATCGTCACGTTGAGAAGATTTATACTAGCTTTGTTAACATTGAGTAGTCCTGAGATATTTTTCTTCGAGCAGCCCATCTCGATTAGTTTTGTTGATAAGCCCGATCCGCCTAGTAAGAGTTCAGATGAAGCCCAATAGTGTTGATGCAGGCAGCATCTCATCTTCTTCTCACAGTTTCGGTATTAGTGGCTCTAGCAAGGCTTTGTTCTCTGAGCTTTTACATTGTTTTCTGACCTTCGGGAAATGATAAATTTATTCGTCAAGGCACCACCTGAGACCAACAATATATGCAGCACCTAATGGTGGTCAAGAACACCTCAAAGATAAACATTCAAGCATGGAGCCATGCGGTGTTACCGATACCACCAAGATACTGGATGATCGCCCTTTGTTCAGGCTTCAACTGCAAAGACACCCTCATGCTCAGATAACCACATGCATGAATTAAGCAGTAACATTGTCTTAAGGTGTTGCATCATTGGACTTGTGTGGGAGTATAACTTCGTCTCGCTTAATGCTCTAAGCCCATATACGCATGGAGCAGGTAATATTAGGACCTTGATACTGTAGCAAGGAGCAACAATTGAATAGTCTCATAACATCAAGACAACTGACACGACAACAATCGTCAGTGCCTGGACAATCCTCTTACGGCCATGCTCCAACTGCAAAAATTAGTTCATCATACAACAATTCTAGTTGCAATGACATGAGAAATATATCTGCACATAATAAATAATATCCAAACACGTCCAAAATTGCCTGCAGAGGCCACGCTTTAACTCTTCTGTATGTTAGTACTCTATATTCTGACTCATAGTATCCATCAAATGATATAGGTTGTTTACATATGCTTCATTTTGATCCTCCATATGTACGTGAATTTGGTAGCCCTAACAAAAATAATAGATTCACAAAAGAGGATCCCATGAGCTTTCAAATATCCCAATAGCTTGATTAAACGTGAGATCAATCGTATATTCCCATCGTATAACACTTTATTGATGAAGAAGTGTATGCGTATATCTTTGTTCCTCTTCATGGAAACTTGCCATATATATAGAGAATACATAAAACCACAATGTCAAGACATGAGCAATGCGACAACGTGATGATCGGGTTACCGGGTTCTAACAAGATTGGTTGATCTGGGAGATAGTTTGGTTAAGGAGAGCTGCAGACATCATCAAGACATACATGACCCCCATCATCAACACCCTTGTACCGTAGAATATGTTTTGAATGTTTTTAGTTCATTATATCAAACGAAGCCCACCGGATCCGAGGACCTACCGGAGGGAGATTTTCTTGAGAGGCGTCCCTTTACGTCGGCTCGATCACGAAGTCGGGCAAACTCCAGTCCCTATCTAGAAGCCTTTCGTCGAGCATATAGTGGTGTCTTTCTTGCCATTGTTAAATATGGTTGAAGTGTGCAGTGGTATGGTTCACAGGATAGGAGTTTGACTTTTTGATAGTGTCAAGCCGATGGGAAAGTTTGAGCCGAAGATAAAACTTTGATAATGAAAACCATCGGCTTCGGCAAGGCTGCGAGTATTGCCACCTACCATCGGCCGCTCGATAATGCTTTAGGCATCCCTGCCTTGCCAAATCGATATTTCACAAGCAGATTGGTAAGGTCATGATCAAAATGTCTTCTCGAAGAATCACCATGTTCACCTCCATCATGCTTATCGACCATTTACGCCCCTCTTCTCGAGAATGGCATATCCCTCGGTGATCTTGTCAAGTGCGATATACCGTGGTTCTTCTGGTGGGGCTTGGTCCATCAAGAGGGCTCTGACGATGACAGTTTTGCAGAATCCTCTCACCAAGTGCTGAGATTATTTTCTGTTCCACATGCGTACAACTTTGGGCTGATAGGGCAGTTATCATCAGATCACAAAAGGATAATGCATATCAACATAATCTATAGATACTCATTCAAACATATTTTGATGAGATTGTTTTCCTAGCTCTGTCATATAAGACTAGATAACATTATGAGAATATACTCTTAAAAATGGATTCTACAAATTTTGAACATTTTCAGAAAAAATGGAAGAGCTGATATAATAGTTAAGGATTTTGCTTATAGCAAAATTTTAATTAAAAGCACAATAAATGCTGAAGAATGGGGGTTAATTACCCATAAATTTAAGATTATAATTCTCTCGGTTCAAGAACTCCAATTCAATTTTCATATTGGGATTATGTTGACGAATTTACGAAGGTTTTCTATTTTGGGAATGAACAAAGAAAACATACATAGCTTATAAAAATCTCGTCAGATGTTCTCAAGAGAGAAATACCATCATGGTTCCTAATATGGTGGAATTTTTTTGGTCCAAGTCCAACAATATTACCGGAACCATTCAAGGGGTTATATGCTAAATGGTTAAATTGCTCTCCAAGGGTCATCAACCTTGGGGACTATCAACAATATGTTGAGTGAACAACATCTATGTATTTTTCTTGGAATTTTCAATTCCATGGATAGTCAGATGGACTCCAGATGTTGGATATACCCAACAACATATTCCTTGTTTAAAAAGGACATTTTTTTATGAAATTTTGGCAAAAAAAAGGTCCAGAAAGATTCACTCATAGGAGAATTTCACTCCCAAGAACAGATCAAGCAAATTGAGCAAGCTATTCTCCATTATAAAGGAGAAAGTAAAGGGAAAAAGGTTCTTGCTACAATTCAATCTCCCTTTGAATAATTTGTTTCACGGATGTTGAAGAATAATCCAAAAATATCTCAAAAAGATATTATGGTGGCGTATATGGGTCAAACTAAAAAAGATATGATCCAATTCATCAAGAAAGAAGAATCTACTTCAACATCAGATATGTCTATTGATAGCCAGCAACAAGGGAATAGATATTTTTGCTTAGTAGGGGAGTCACAGGACCTAGGGGATAAGACCACAAACAAGAGCAGTCCGCAGACATTAATGAGTCCTTAAGCTTAAGCTATGCTTTAACCAATCCAAACGAGCTAATGGGAAGGTTTTATCCAGAATATGTAGCTCAAATTCTTATTAAACCCAAGTCAATACGCATAGTCCACGAAAACGCCAAAACAACAACAAACTGGCAACAAATGGACCAAAGTACGACTTACGAGTTTAATGAGAACTTGGCAATATATTTAGAACCATTGCTTCAGGCGGTTTAAAAGCATATCACTAATTTCAAGATACCATTAATATCATTGAAGTATTTGAGGGTTATCTCCAAGGTCTAAAATGGCCTAAGACATAATAATAATGTAGAGTTATTACAATCCATCAAGGATTTAGCTTCCATTAGGCTAATCCAAACACAAAAAATAAAAATGAAATTCAGAAATTAAAAGATCAAAGTTAGTAGAGTACCTCAGATATGAATATTCACAAAACTTTATTCCACGAAATAAGATTTATAAAGTTTTTTAAACTTATAAAACTAAAAATTGAAAACTAAAAAAAACTCTCTGTCCCTTGACAATTTGAACCTTTTTTATAGATACTTCAGACTTGAGGTTCCTGGATTTGAAAACAAAATAAAATACAATATTTTCACGAACTTCAATCCATTTTGAATTCGGGAGACATAATTACAAACACTATTTATAATAGCACAAATTTGAAATGACAAAAGTGAGCTTTGTTGCTCTAACTTTATTTCCTATCACTCTTGTCCTCATCTTTTTTAAGTAAAACAGAATCTTCCTGTTCTTGCTTTATTTGCAAAGGTCTTTTTAACGCGTCTTCAATTGATTCAAACACGTCCTCAAGCGTATATCCTTCATGTGGGTCCTGTGATTTCCTTGCTAAGCAAAAATATCTATTTTCATGTTGCTAACTATCAACAGACATATCTGATGTTGAAGTAGATTCTTCTTTCTTGATGAATTGGATCATATCTTTTTTAATTTGACCCATATATGCCACCATAATATCTTTTTTAGATATTTTTGGATTATTCTTCAGCTTCTATGAAACAAATTGTTCAAAGGGAGATTGAATTATAGCAAGAACCTTTTTCCCCTAACTTTCTCCTTTATATTGGAGAATAGCTTGCTCAATTTGCTTGATCTGTTCTTGGGAGTGATATTCTCCTATGAGTGAATCTTTCTAGACCATTTGTTGCCAAAATTTCATAAAACATGTCCTTTTTTAAAAAAGGAATATGCTGTTGGGTATGTCCAACCTCTGGAGTCCATCTGACTTTCCATGGAATTGAAAATTCCAAGAAAAAATACATAGATGATATTCCCTCAACATATTGTTGATTGTCCCCAAGGTTGATGACCCTTGGAGAGCAATTTAACCATTCAACATCTAACCCCTTGAATGGTTCCGGTAATATTGTTGGACTTGGACCAAAAAAAATTCACCATATTTGGAACCATGATGGTATTTCTCTCTTGAGAACAGACGAGATTTTTATAAACCATGAATGTTTTCTTTGTTCATTCTCAAAATAGAAAACCTTCGTGAATGCGTCAACATAATCCCAATGTGAAAATTGAATTGGAGTTCTTGAACTGGGAGAATTATAATCCCTAAGTTTATGGGTACTTAACCCCCATTCTTCAGCATTTATTATGATTTTAATTAAAATTTTGCTATAAGCAAAATCCTTAGTTGTTATGTCAGCTCGTCCATTTTTTCAAAAATGTTCAAAATCTGCACAATCCATTTTTATGAGTATATTCTCATAATATTGTCTAGTCTTATATGACAGAGCTGGGAAAGCAACCTCTTCAAGATATTTTTGCATGAGTATCCATGGATCATGTTGATATGAAAGATCCTTCTGTGATAAATACAGGATTATTTCCTGTTGTAATCTTTGTAAATATAACACGGAATCATCTTGCTCTGTATTGAGAGCATTAGCAAAAGAAGTTTTATTCTTCTCTGTGATTTCCTTCTCCTGTTCATCAATTAGTTTGATTACTTTATCATATACAAGGGAATTGGGTGAATGTAATCAAATATCCAATTTTTGTGCTCGACGTATATTTCTTCGATGCTCTGCTTCTTCCACAGCCAATGTAACTGCTTTATTAGCATAATGGTAGTTTGAGACATATTTTCCCCTACCTTTGCCTCTTCCTTTTCCCCTATCAAGGGGTTGCATCCTGCAAATATTCATGAGTAAGGAAATCAGGGAAAGTATTATTTTCCCCCTTTATATATTTGATTTCAAAGTCAAATAGGGCTAAATGTGCCTACCATCTTGCAAACATTTGCTTTGACACATCAGGCTTGAAATCTTTATTAAATATAAATTTTGCAGCTTGACAATCAGTTTTTATTAAAAACTTTTGATTAAGTAAATCATCTTGAAATTTTAAAACACATTTTACAATTGCTAAAATTTCCTTTGCAATTGTAGCATAATTTTTCTGGCCATTATTCCAATTTCCTGAGTGAAATTTAACAAGATATTCTTGTTTAGATATAGAATGAACCTATTTAAGGATACCACCAAATTCAAAATTTGAAGCATCTGTTTTGATAATTTTATTCCATGTAGGATTAGCAATCATTAAACAAGATAATTTTGCTACCTTCTTTTTATTATCTTAACTGCTTCAGTATGATTCTTAGTTTAAGGAACTAGAGATTTTTTCAGTCTATCATATAATATGGCTATATCTGAAGCAAGATGTTTATAATATGGAGAAATATAATTTAAACTTTCTCAAAATCTTTGCAATTGAGTTTTATCCAAAATTATATCTGGAAATTTAGAAGCAAATTCAATATTCTTATCAATAGGGATTATTTTCCCATCTTCAATGTTATGACCCAAAAATCTAATTTTGGTTTGAAAAATTTGCATTTTTGGTTTTGAAACTGCAAGTCCATTTTGAATTATTAACCTTTTAAATATGTCAAGGTGTTTAAAATGAGTTTCTATGTCCTTAGAGAATACTAGAACATCATCAATATAGACAATTATAAATTCACTATAAGGAATGAATATATCATTCATAATATTCTTAAATTCAGAAGACGCATTTTTTTAATCCAAATGGCATTACATTCCATTTGTAATGTCCTATTGGAACTATAAAAGTTGCCTTATATCTATCTTCTTCTATTACCTGTATTTGGTAATATCCTGATTTCATATCAAATTTTGAAAATATAATAGCATCATGAACTCTATCTAAAAGATCCTTCTTATTAGGAATAGGGTATCTAATCCATTTTAATACTTTATTTAGAGGTTTATAGTTGATAACTAGTCTAGGAGTTCCTCTTTCCTGTTCTGCATGTTTATTTACATAAAAACCTGTACAACTCCATCGAGAATGGGATTTTTTTTATTAGTCCTTTCTCAAGCAAAGATGAAATTTCTTTTTACATAATTCCAGATAATTTTTATTCATCTGGCAAGGTCTAGCCTTGGTAGGAATATTCTTTTCATCAAAACCTTCCTCATATGGTAAGGATACAATATATTTCTTTCTTTAATATGCAGGAAAATGAAATAGAAGAGTTAAAGAATCAAATAAAAAATAAAAAAGAAATTGAAGATAAAAATAATGTAAATATTTTGGCAACACCAATCCAACCTCCATCTGAGGTGACGGGTTTCATTATGGAACCAATAAGTGAAATAAGTAAACTTTTGAATAATAAATTCAAAAAATTAAACATTAATGTAATAACAGAAGAAGTAGTTCATGATATAATGAACCAAGAAAAGCATAATGAAATAATAGAAAATGAAATACATAAATTACAATCTTACAATAGTAGGTTTGCTTCTAAGCCTCTAAATCAAAGATTTTATTATCCTAGGCCTAGTCCCTAGGATTTATTAATAGAAGAACCATCTATGGATCAATTCTGTTATGATGGGAAAACCATATATGAATGGAATATTGATGGAATGACTGATTACCAAATTTATAATACGATGCATCAAATCTTGATGTATTTTACTATCTATAAACATAATGGTAATAATGATAAAACCATTGCCCTTATGATAATAGTGGGGTTTATTGGTCAGTTGAAAGGATGGTGGGAAAATTACTTAAATGAGACAGGAAGAACCACTGTTTTAAATGCAATAAAACAAGAGAATGGTCAGGCCAAAGCTAATGCCGTTTATACTCTAACAGTGAATATTTGTCAACATTTTACTAGTAGGTTTACAAGTAATGTTGAAAATATTAGAACACTTTTGCAAAATCATAAGTGTCCAACTTTTACTTCATTTAGATGGTAAAAGGATGTATTTCTTAGCAGAGTTATGGAATTACCAAAGGCAAGTTAGCCCCATTGAAAGTCTAAATTTATAGATAGGCTTCCCTAATTTTTTGTAGAAAGAGTCAAGAGAACTCTTAGATCCGGTACATCTCAGATAGACTATAATAGTCTTAGTTATGGAACAATAATAGGGAGATGTATTCAGGAAGGTTTAGCTTTATGTAATGAAATTAGGCTAAACCAACAAATTAAAAAACAAAATCTAACAGAAAAAAGACAATTAGGTCATTTTTGTGATCAATTTGGGAAAGATATGCCCCTATCTAGTAAAGGACATAAATCCTTACCTAGAACAGAAGTTTACAAGTAATGTTGAAAATATTAGAACACTTTTGCAAAATCTTAAGTGTCCAACTTTTATTTCATTTAGATGGTAAAAGGATGTACCCCTTAGCAGAGTTATGGAATTACCAAAGGCAAGTTAGCCCCATTGGAAGTCTAAATTTATAGATGGGCTTCCCCAATTTTTTGTAGAAAGAGTCAAGAGAACTCTTAGATCCGGTACATCTCAGATAGACTGTAATAGTCTTAGTTATGGAACAATAATAGGGAGATGTATTCAGGAAGGTTTAGCTTTATGTAATGAAATTAGGCTAAACCAACAAATTAAAAAATAAAATCTAACAGAAAAAAGACAATTAGGTCATTTTTGTGATCAATTTGGGAAAGATATACCTCCATCTAGTAAAGGACATAAATCCTTACCTAGAACAGAAAATTTTAGATCTCCAAGTTATCAGAAGAGGATAGCCAAGAGGAAAGAAAAAAGGCAAAAAAGAAAAGAGAAAAGGAAAAAGAGTGGTAAATGGAAACCACCAGTTTGTTATAAATGTGGAAAAATAGGTTATTACCCTAATAGATGTAAAGTGAAAAAGAAAATTAATGAATTAATGAATTAAATATAGATGAACACCTCTATATGCCTTTACTCGTCCATCATTCGGTATGATGAATAAAATCATACGACCGCACGGTTTTTAATGGGATTAGAACTTTTTGGTTCTCATAGATGGTGCCAATCTGATCCTGTGAAAAATCAGATAGAGTGGTAAACGATCTTTTTCTCTGGTGAAGTTGCTCTAGCGTAGATGGCTCAGGTGATGAAGAACCTACAAGGGAAGGCTATATGCTAGTAGAAGTTCAGTGTTAGCCCCTTCGATGGTCAAAAGTATTTATTGAAAATATATATTAAAGAAAGAGAAGGAGAAGAGGGCTTCTATCTTTTGAACCTCCTTTGCAGATAGAATGGCTTACCTTTTTATTGTACTCTAGGGCTATTTATAGCATGTTCTTTTAGACAAGTAGAGAAATCTTTATAGCTGGCACGCGGAGAAAGCTCATCGGGTCTCGGGTGCGGTAATGATGCCCAGTGGTCGGGATGACGCCTTATGGTCAGGAAGCCACCTCATGGTCAGGAAGCTACCTCACGGTCGAGTGGACACCTCATGATTGGTATGCAATGTCATCCAGTGATCAGGATGCCCTCCTATGATCAGGATGTGACCTCCTCCTGTGATCGGGATGCAACGTGATGTGTTGGTTTTGTGTGTGTATTTTCATTATATATTTATACTTATTTTGAGGTGTTTTGAGCTTAATTGATAGCCTTAGTGTAGTGTTTATATGATATTTGTACATAAGTGTTGATAATTGTATATAGTTGAGTTTCAAAGTCAAATGCTACATTAAATTCTTATTTTGTGCCGTAGGTGAATTACAGGGTGAAAATAGAGCTTGCACAATGATGGGTGATGAAGAATTAAAGTGCATAGGTTGTGGGATGGGAGACCGAAAGCAAAAAGATGCAAAATGGAGACAATTTGAAGAATCCATCAACCTAAAAGAGGTGTTGGCGAGCCGGTAGGGTCGGTCGGTAGATCCAGAGAAGGCAACTAAAGCCGATCGAGTGTCCCGACTATCTGGTAGGGTTAGCCGGTTGATCCAAAGCACAAAGGTTTTTACTGGTCGACCCCCTTCAAGAAATAGTCGACTAGTAAGATCGACTGATAGCGTCACAAAGCTACTTATAAAAGCCCACTTTTCAGCACTTTTGAGGAACCCTGGGAAGACTTCTCACATACTCTCTCACACACCCACCTTCCAAACCTTAATTCTATCACTCACTTACCTCACACACTCAATCCTATATTTGAACATCAAATAAAAATTTGGAGGGTTTTAGAGTAAGATTTGTGAAGAGCAACCAAGGATAATGAGGGAGCTTTTCATTCTTCTCTTTATTCTTGTTTATACTCTGTTAGATTAGCTCTAAATTAGGGATGCTTGCTAGTTTTGTAATGGATTAAGGTTCTAAATACTTGTTTTGAGATATTGATAGTTATATACATGCTTTGTTCTTATATTTCTATGGCTTGAAATTAGACATGTCAATGTTTTTTGTGAAATACCTCTATAAGTTTGCATGTGTAATTTGTGCTTAGATGCTAATAATAGTGGCCTCACCTTAGCCTTAATCCATGCCAATGGCAAGAGCCCTAGTTGTAACTACATTTGTGTTGATTAATTGAGCTCTTAGTGCCTTTAGTTAAGTAGATAATCACCTTTAGCATGAAACATGGCTAAAAGGGTACTACTATCACTTATTTGACCTAAGGGACTTAATTTCAAGTTTGAAACAAAACTAAAAGGTTAGACACTCTATTAGGAAATTAATCAACACCTAAAGGACTTAGATACTAGACCTGAAGGCCCTAGCTAGTTAGGACAAACCTATATTTCTAATTAGACCCAGTTAGGGATAGGGTTGCACTGATAGCTAGAAGTAGTAATACTAGTAAACTAAGTCTGCAATTAAAGTAAACAAGCCACCAATAGCCTCAAAACAAGGATAGGAACTTAAATCCATTCCAAAAGAGCAATCACCCCAAATTCCCCCCAAATCTTGTAGATTCCCTTTTCCATAGCTTGTTTATGTCTCCATTCCCTTTAGTTAGGTACTTTCCTTTTAGTTTAGGTTTAAATTCGAGCTCCACTCAATCCAAAACTCCTAAAAAGAATAGGTAGGACTATACGTAGCTAGTGTAAGATGCACTTTCACTTAGAACCACACACATTCTAGCCTCTCCATGGACATAACTCTGCACTCGCGCTAGCTATACTACCGCGACTCGTGCGGTTGTGGGTAATACTTTTAAAGCTTACATCACAATGCCTTCCAAATCAAAATGATGCTTCTTAATCAAGATAATACCTGGGAGATCAAGATGACATCTAAGGCCAGGACGACTTCACAGGAAATTGTAGTTGGTTAATTCCAGTCAAGTCAGATCAGGCTGGGGTAGGGCATAGCCCGATCCTTATCAATATCACTAAGTATTTGCTCGTCCATGCAAGTATGAGGAAAAGTACTATTGTCGTGCCATGGCCAATCATGCCATTGAATGCCTCTGCCAGAAGCAAAAGACTATTAAGGCACTATTCTTAATAATCTCCCAGTTGGATTAAAGCTAATTGGATCCATATCCTATATGCATTTCTCGATGTTCTATTGAAAAATTGTGTTTTTGAAATATGAAAATCATAATTCTTGATGTCAAGGCATGTAACAAAAAGAATATTTTTCGTCAATCTATGCAAAAGAGTTATTGCGAAATTTGTTTAGGGTATAATAAAGTTATGTTAATTTATGTCTTGCAGTTGATAGAAATTAGCCTTGAGATATTGTGTATTTTCAGAAGTATAAGGAAGAACATTAAGGTTCTCTTCCCTATAGTAAAAACCTCCTTACATAGAAATAAAGTTTGGATATCTAATAGTCATACTTTTGGTAAATAGGCACATTTAACGATGAATAGATGCAAACTTTGAGTGAATAGGCACCTTTTTAGATGAATAGGTGCCGAAAACCACTATTCATAAATATTTTTTTAAAAAAAAATGTTTTAACAATCCCCTACCATTTTTTAAAATAAAGATTAATAGGTTTGTCACATTTCTATAAACAACATGCCTAAATAGAGGTATCTTATGATTTGAACCTATGTTTAGTTAAGTTCATTCCAACAAATCTAAATAATAATGGTAGATAAACTTCGAAGCATACATTCATTCACTCGAAGAGTTGTACAAACAAACATACATATTAATTAAATATTTGTAATCTCTTTATTAGGATTTATATGCCCAAAAGATGACTAGAGCACAATATTTTTGGTATTAGACATTGTAATGACTTGTATCATTAATATTATTTGAATACTTGTTTATATATTGCCTTAAATGAATGTGATGTGATACATATGTAAAGACCCAATTTCAATAACTAATGCTTGGGTGTGCACTAAGCTTGGACGCACAATTAATCTAAGTCTAGTTTTAGTGTTGTCATAAATAAGTCCATAGTCAAATGATAGTGCTGGGCACTCTACTAAGATAAGACTAGAATGAGTAAATCTCCTTATTAAGGTGACATACCTAGGTCATTGGAGGTCTTTGCAGACTTATCTCTTTAGTTCGTGTGTCATTGAACAGGACTACTGTGAAATTGTTTTCTACTAATCGTACTATCAAAGATAGAAAACATGATGCTTACTACTACTAAGTGGCCAAGGCTCTTAATCTTGAGAATATGTGGATGACTGACCAAGTCAAAGTTTAGCACTTTGATACACTATGGATGAGATCTTGCTTTGCTAGGGTCAACAACTTTGTGCATTAGGTGTTAACTTTTGATTAATTAGGACATGCACGTGCAATAATAGGATTTATGTACCCCCTTGGTTATTATCTATTTAGTCATCGGAACATGGGCATAGTGACATATCCCTGTAAGGTTATATCTTTTATTTTCCTTATTGGTCGCTCCCTAGACCAAATGTATTATGATTTGTAAGTGACTATCCTATTGGACTAGAGATATCAAGGTTCAGATGTAGTCCAATAGGTGATAGTACATCTAGAGGATCAACCTTAATTATGAGTATGCATAAAGGGGTATTTTGGTCATTTTGCTTAGTAGGGCAAGTATAAAGGTTACTATTGTGTGTGACGAGCTTCTTGCAACTTGGGAGTACAGCTTCAATCTTTTCGTGTAATAGACTAAGGTCAAAATGGTTATAGTATCACCTAAGATGAGGTAAGAGCATTTGGGTCATTTTGGGAACCAAAGGTAATTATGTCTTTGGGTCCCTTCTTTAGTCGATAGTTGTCTTTGAGCAAGCTATTCTTGCCTTGGTGATGTGTGTGTTTTTGGAGGATAAATTGCATAATTTAGAGTGTGTTTGAGTGCGTGTTTTGGTGCTAATTTTGTTTATTTCGAGCTTATGAGTGATTATTGGGTCTTATTGAGTGTTTATGTGTGATATATCATTTTTTTTATCTTTTTATGTGTTTTCTATTCTATTTTCATTTTTTATAGTAATTTTGATTAATTAGGAATTAGGAAATTAAATTCATAAGTTAGCTAAGTTAGATTAGAATTAAGATATCAAATAATTAGAATTAGGATTCTAGGAATTTTAGTTAGTTAAATTATAGTTCACTAAATTAGTTTAGGACATAATTAATTAAGCTCTAGGGTTTTAGGACATAGTTAGAATATTATATGTTATGTATTATATATATGTATGTACATAATACGTAAGCCAATAGATAATCTATTATATATTATATTAACTAATGACTTGAACCCTACTATTCCTTTTCTTTTCTTTTCTTTCTTTAGGGCACACAAACACAGCACCCATATATCTATCAACTCATCAACAAGCTTTTGGGAAGGAGAAGAAGAAGAGCAGCCAAGAACGAAAAAATCAGCACCAAACCAGCCCTTATTTTTCCTATTATTTATCCTTCTTTTCCACATAAAAACACCCATCTTCTCACATACATACTCTCACACATTCACACACAAAAGGGGAATTTTTGGGGCTTATTTGGGGGTTTGAAAAGGCAAATTCTAGCAAGCTTTTCTGTAGCAAAAAATGCAGAAATTAGTTCGAAAAGCTGTAGAAACAAGATATTTTTCTTGTTCTTTTCTTTGAGTTTATTTTCTACTAATTAGGGCTTTATAAATACACTATTTGTGAAATTAGTCCGAATGCGCATAAACTATAGAAAGCTCAACTCTAGGACTAGAAAAGATCACTTCCCATTACCCTTCCTTGACCAAATTTTGGATAGAATAGCTGGGCACAGTTATTACTGCTTTTTAGATAGGTATTGGGGATACAATCAAATCCCCATGTTTATACTACTTTTTATTTATGGATACTACTTTTTAGATGGTTATTACTGCTTTTTATTTGTGGAAGTTCATTTTATTTTTCATTTTTTGACATAAAGGGTAGATTTGCATGGTTTTGCTTAAATGGTGAAATTTTGTTTTATTTTTTGTGCATATAGAGTCGTTTATGTTACGACTTTCAAGTGCAAGCTCTAAAAGACCCGCAAGCATACGGATCGTGCAATATAGTGTATACAAGTGCGGGTGTCGAACCATAGGGAGGCGTGAATAATGTGGGAGAATTCTATGCTTGGTGTTCTAGAAAGTGCCAAAAAGAAAGATCTAAACTAGGCATATTTTTGGGGTTTTGGATTATCGGGAGCTCTAGGTAAAGAAAATAAAACTAAACTATGAATATGAAAAATGGGAGCACAAGTTGGTCAAGAGGGAACTAACAATTGAGAAGGGGTTAAGGTGACTTCGACTTATGAATGGGTAATTCTATACTCAAATGCTATGCGATTAAGGGATGATGGCTAACTATCATGAGTGCTCTTAACTAGGTTGCTAGTTAGTGTCCTAATTTCCTCCTAGGACTCGGTGCGGGTCCGTCCCTAGGCGGCGCCTCCTAGAGCTACGGCTTGGTCCTTATGACCTAGGGCCTCAAGAGTGACTAACTAACTTCCTAGGTGACTTAGAATGAGCCTACCTTAGTACCTAAACCTTTGGCTGGATTTAAAGCCAAGACCTAGTGTTGCTAAGGTCGACTAAACCTATCCGGAAACCTATTGGCTGGATTTAAAGCCAAAGGAGACTCAGTCTAGACTAGCCCTAAATTACACTTCGTCATTCTAAGGTTACTACAACAGGATTTGACTTGCTAGTGCATTCATACATGTTCAAGACCAAGGTGCTCGTGAATAATGGAACCTATTCAACTACCAAACATCGTCATGTTCAGTTCACACCATTAGAAATAATTAACAACCAACACGTATGCGTTATTGAAGTTATGCTCATTACTAGGCATGCAAATATACATATAGACATGAATAAAAGCATTACCCACTTCATAGCATCCACTTATAAACACATAGACATGATTATAACACGAATTAGATGTGTTTAGTAACAAACAAACTTCAATTTATACACATGTTACTCATCTAGGCATTTTATCAAACACTTAGACATGAATGAGAAAATACCCATTTGAACAAGAAAATTCGAAACATGTATATATATTCAGCCATCATATCCCATATCATAAGAGTATATGGTTAACCCATTACATAAGTTAAATCACCCTACACAAGTCTACTCAATCATAATAGGAAATAGAATGAAAGAGAGATAATGAAACTTCCCTTTCATCCTAGCTAATCTTGTACAAAGCTTTTAAGCAAACTTGATTCCAAAATATTTGAACCCTCCAAATCAAGCTTGGTTCTTAGTGAGAAATGTGTGAAAAGTGTGCGTGAGGTGGGTGGAATCTAGGGTTAAGTGTGTGAGAATTTTAGGTGTGAAGTGTGTGTTATTCTTCTAAAAGTCCTCTTCTTCTTCTGCAGAATCGAGCCCTATTTATATGTTCTCAGCATATTGACGGTCGACCGGCCTCTGGACCTAGCTCGACTGGCTTTTTAATGATGCTCTCTGGAGTGGCCGATCGACTTAGTCGGTCGACCGGCTCTTTTTCCTTGGTCACCCAGCGGACTTTCTTCCTCCATTCTTTGTCTTTTCGGCCTCTGGTCTTCTCTCTTAGACCTGTGCATTTCCCATCTTCATCACCTTTCATCATCCAATCTTGATCTTAATCCAAAGTTCACCTAAATCATTGAAAACAAGCAATTAGTGTAGCAATTTGTCTCTTAAACTCGATATGTACATTTGTTTACGCTTAAGCCTATTCTTATCAAAAGCACTACACTAATGCATCATTATGAGCACTCAACACCTCTAAAATATAGGTAAATGACAATGCAAACACACATAAAATCACAACACATCAACACCCCCCAAACCTTCTCCTTGCTTGTCCTCAAGCAAACCCAATCTTAAATTTTATCTCTAAAGCCGATACAATGGATTGCCTAAAGGATTGACTCTCTATCAAAGTTAGTCTAAGAAGCATAAAGGGGGCATTCCTATTGTGGAGAGATCCCCAAATCTCTTTGGATCCTCCCTCTACTCATAAGGGGTCTCGTTTCTCGTTGGAATTTCCCGAGTAGCCAATCCACCACAAGCCTAGGATTCTAATTCACGCACTTGGGATGTTGATATTTCGTGCTTCCTCAACTAACTTGGCCTCCCCAACATGCACCAAGCCTCAAAGACAAGAAGAGAGAATATACAAACACAATGGCTTATAAAAAGCCTTATTCACATATCTACAAAGATGATAACTTGTGTTAAGTTGACATTGTGTCACTTATGCACTTATTCACTAACTTTTTGGTGCCTTTGGCTTTTCCTCTTTTTCACTTCATTTTATATATATATATATATATTTGCACCTTTTTGCCTTTTTCATTTTTTTTTGAACTTTTAATGCTTTGTATTGTATTCACAAAAAGAAAGAAAAAGAAAGGCTTAGGCACATCAATAAGAACCAATCAAGAAAGGGGCACTCATATCAACAACCCTTTTCCAACACTCTTTCCTACCAAGCTATGGGGTGGCTACAAGGGTTATTCTTTCAAGGTTCTCACTCCCCACAACTTTGAAGGGCATCCCCTCCAAGACTTAGTTTTCAAACCACTCTATTCATTTCCCCACAATGCCTCTCATCTTCATAAATCAATAGAGTCAATCACAAAAGCCAACACAATGATCAACAAAGAAATAAATGACTCAATATGCATCAAAACTGAAAACTTTTCACCATTTTTAAATGCATAATGCAATCTACCCTAAACAAGATATATAACGAGAAAACCAAACTCCCACACCCCCAAACCTAAATTTTGCTTGTCCTCAAGCAAAAAGATCAAAACACAAAACCAAGCAAATTGTCATAACAAAACAAGTAAGGGTGGTGGGGATAGGGTGTAAACATGGGGAACAAGAGGAGAAAGGATAGATACAACCTTGCATTTTCTTCAAAGCTTTCCATGCCAATGATAAATCACCATACTACTAATCTTATGACTCACAATTCATAAACACTCACAAAGAAAGCAAGATTAATAGCATTGCCTATGCATACTTGATTGGCATGTGCAATAATGAGCAATGGCGTATCTTATGGGACAAAGGATTGGGATTCAACACTTTGGTTTGGGTGCAAGAAAGATAAAAGAAAGAAAATAAAAAGAAAGGAAAGTGAAACAACTGCAAAATTGCAAAATTGAACCTAGGTTGCCTCCTAGTAGCGTTAACCACCATGCCATCAGCCAAGCAAACACCAACTCATCTTCAACTTCCATAGATGGGATCTTGAAGCATTAAAACCTCCACACGAGCCATGCTCGAATCATATGCGTGCTTCAGGCGTTGCCTATTCACCGTCAACTCTCGGTCATCCTTCAAGTCTTTAATCTTGACTGCTCCGGAAGGATAGGCAACCATCACCTCATATGGACCATCCCATCTTGCCTTAAGCTTACCTGGAAAGAGTTTCAATCGTGAGTTAAACAACCAAACTTTATCAAAATGAGAGAATGATTTCTTAATAATGTGTTTATCATGAATTCTCTTCATCCTATCCTTAAAAAGTTTAGCGTTCTCATATGCCTCGAATCTAAGCTCTTCCAATTCCGCTAGGTCTAGCTTCCTTTTCTCACCCGCTCTTGCCAAGTCAAAATTTAGGGCTTTGATTGCCCAATAAGCTCTATGCTCTAGTTCTACCGACAAGTGACAAGTTTTACCATAAACCAATCTATACCGAGACATACCAATGGGAGTCTTAAAGGCAGTACGGTAGGCCCACAAAGCATCATTTAGCCTAATAGACCAATCTCTTCTATTGGGCCTAATTGTTTTCTCTAAAATGTGCTTGATCTTTCTATTGGACACCTCTACTTGTCCACTAGTTTGCGGGTGATAAAGAGTGGCTACCTTATGGGTGACCGAATATCTTCTCAATAAGGCCTTTAAAGTCCTATGGCGAAAATGCAAACCCCCATCACTAATTAAGACCCTAAGGACTCCAAATCTAGAGAAAATGTTTTCTTTAATAAACTTAACCACTACCCTATGGTCATTAATGCGTGTAGGAATAGCCTCAACCCATTTGGACACATAATCAACGGCCACTAAAATGTATTGATACCCAAAGGAAGGTGGAAATGGACCCATGACGTCTATACCTCAAACATCAAACAACTCACAAGGAAGAATAGGGGATAAAGGCATCATGTTTCTCCTAGAGATGGACCCGGATTGTTGACATTTAAAACACTTCTTGCAAAATTCTTGGGCATCCTTAAAGAGAGAAGGCCAAAACAGTCCACTTTGTAAGACCTTCGCGGAGGTCTTCTTCCCACTAAAATGACCTCCACACCCCTCATCATGACACATACTCAAAACATTCTCAAACTCATCCTCAGGCACACACCGACAAATCATTTGATCCGCACACACTTTGAAAAGATAGGGATCCTCCCAAAAGAAATGCCTAACTTGTGCTAGGAACCTATCTTTTTCTCTTTTCTCCTAATGGGAAGGAAAACGCCCTGTGGCAAGATAATTGACATTATGAGCAAACCAAGGTGTGTGATAAGAGACGGCAAATAATTGCTCATCG
Source organism: Cordia subcordata (assembly GCA_028554755.1). Classification (NCBI taxonomy): domain Eukaryota; kingdom Viridiplantae; phylum Streptophyta; class Magnoliopsida; order Boraginales; family Cordiaceae; genus Cordia; species Cordia subcordata. The sequence continues at coordinate 14,079,902 of JAPTOF010000010.1, read as the reverse complement.
GGGAATGAATCATGAAAAGGAGATGGATCACTAGAAGACTCGCTAATAAGACGGGAAAGATGATCCGCAACTAAATTTTGTCTACCCTTCTTATCCCGGATTTCTATGTCAAACTCTTGAAAGAGGAGCAACCACCTAATCAAGTGGGGTTTAGATTCTTTCTTAGACAACAAATACTTCAATGCCGCATGATCGGTGTAGGCAATCACTTTGGACCCTAGGATGTATGACCTAAACTTGTCAAGGGAGAAAACTATTGCTAGAAGCTCTTTTTCCGTAGTGGTATAATTCTTTTGTGCTTCATCAAGAGTCTTGCTAGCATAGTACACAACATGGGGCAACTTATCCTTCCTTTGACCTAAAACAGCTCCTATTGCATAATCGGATGCATCACACATAACCTCAAATGGGAGACTGTAGTTAGGTGGCTGGATAATTGGGGATGTACACAATAAGGATTTAAGTCTATTGAAAGCTCTAACACATTCATCATTAAAGTCAAAAGGGACATCTTATGCTAGGAGCCTAGACAAGGGGCGTGCAATGTGACTAAAATCCTTAATGAATCTACGGTAAAATCCTGCATGCCCTAGAAAAGATCTAACATCCTTGACATACTTAGGGACAGGAACTTTTCAATTAATTCTTCCTTAGCTAGGTCAACTTGAATTCCACTAGATTATACAACATGACCCAACACTATCCCTCGTTGTACAATGAAGTGGGATTTCTCCCAACTTAACACTAGATTCTTCTTTACACATCGGTCTAAGACTAAAGAGAGATGACTCAAGCACTCATCAAAGCTATCTCCAAAGGCTGAGAAATCATCCATGAAAATCTCTAAATACCTCTCAATCATGCCACTAAAAATGGCCATCATACATCTCTGAAAAGTCGCTGGGGCATTACAAAGACCGAAGGGCGTTCTCCTATAAGCAAAAGTGCCATAGGGACAAGTAAAGATGGTCTTCTCCTAGTCCTCGGGAAACACAGGGATCTGGTTATAACCCGAATAGCCATCTAGAAAACAATAGTAGCTATGCCCAGCTACTTTATCTAAGATCTGGTCTAGAAAAAGCAATGGGAAATGATTCTTCCTAGTTTTGAGTTGAGCTTCCTATAGTCAATACAAACTCTCCATCCCGTGGGAGTACGTGTAGGGATAAGCTTTCCTCTCTCATTCTCAACAACCGTGATCCCGGACTTCTTAGGGACAACTTGGATCGGGCTAACCCACTCACCATCAGAGATCGAATAAATAATGCTTGCATCTAAAAGCTTAATGATCTCTTTCTTAACTACTTCGCTCATGTGTGAGTTTAGCCTCCTTTGCATTTCCCTAGAAGGAATGGCTCCATCCTCAAGGTAAATATGATGCATGCAAATCGAAGGGTCTATACCTCTTAAATCATCAATTTTCCACCCTATAGCCTTCCTATGTTTCCTAAGGACCTCTAAGAGATGCTCCTCATGCTCACTAGAAAGATCGGAAGCTATGATGACCGGAAGGGTCTCACTAGAGCCTAGAAATGCATATTTTAAATGATCAGGAAGAGGTTTGAGCTCTAAAGAAGGGCTAGGCTCAACTAAGGAGGACTTAACCTCAACATCATCAATGGGGACATCACTAGAAATGAGACTAGAAGGATTAACCTCAAGTGACTTATTAGTCAAATGGCTCTCAATCAGGGAAGTAGAAGCTACACATTTCCTCTCTACGGACTCCAAATCAAAACTAGACATCAATTCCTGAAATTTTCTCAATTCTTCTCCATCGGTCATAGTCTTCTCTATAAGATCCTCAACGCAAGAATCAATCACATCCACCCTAAAGCACTCTTCTGCATCCTCTCCTCCTATACTAGCCCTATTCACCGCCTCTGCAACCTTCATAATGGATCTCAAATTCCCAAATTTCATCTCCAATACCCCCGACTTACAATGGATAATGGCATCTGCGGTGGCAAGGAAGGGGCGACCTAGAAGAATGGGTGTAAAATGTCTAAAGTCATGTCCCGAATCCATATCTAACACTATAAAGTCAACAAGGTACACAAACTCACCTACCTGGACCATAATGTCCTCTATTAGACCCTTAGGTCTACGCTCGGACCTATCAGCTAGTTGAAGAGTAACATGTGTAGGAGACAACTCACCTAGACCTAGCTGCTGATAGACAGAGTAGGGAATGAGATTCACACTAGATCCTAAATCTAACAAGGCGTGATCAATCTGGGTCTCACGGATCCTACAAGGAATGGTGAAGACTTCGGGGTCATTCATCTTGGGCGGAAGGCCCAAAGTACAAATACTACTCACCTTCTCTGTAAGCCTCACCTTCTTAGGAATGTTCGATGACCTACGGTTTCTTGTACAAAGATCTTTAAAGAACTTATAATAAGAGGGGATGGAAATGTCGCATCTATCAAAGGAAGATTGACCTTAAGGTCCTTAAGATGCTCTAAAACCTTGAAAAACCTAGAATCCTCACTAGGTGTAGGCCTCTCTAAGGCGGATGGAAAGGGAACTGTAGGCTCTACACTTCTAGATACATGGGAGTCATCAATAGGCTCTTTTCCCTCCCGATGTGGGCAGGAAGTACTACTCTCTCCATGATCTCTAATGGGCTCATCTCTCTCAACAGGGCCTTCTCTAAAATTTCCCTCAACAGGGCTACAATATGGTAATCTAGACTCGGAAGGACCACTAGGTGCAAGCACTGCAAAGTCAACTCCTACCCTATTATCCACTACCCGACCACTTCTAAGAGTAGTGACGGCCTTAGCCTGGGCCTGAGGGAGATAAGTGGTATCGGTGGAGGAACAGGACTGGACTCTAGGGTTCACCTCCGGCTGAGAAGGCAATTTCCCGGGGTCTCTAGCACTCAACTGACTAGCAATCTGTCCTAACTGTGCCTCAAACCTCACCATTTACTACCTATTTTCTGCCAATTCTTATTGTTGGTTCTGAATGAACTGCATTATCTTCATCATGTCATTACTAAGAGGTTGGCTACTAGAGGGAATAGGCAAAGTCTGAGGTTGAGGAGCACTAGTGAGACGGGGTTGATTAACATGATAAAAACCTGGGGGGTATTGAGGACGAGGTTGCTGCTGGGGTGGAACCTGAGGAGGTAAACTAGACTCATGTTGGCCTTCTCTCCAAGAAAATTTTGGGTTGTCCCTCCAACCCGGATTGTATGTGTTCGAGTATGGATTATACTCACGAGAATAACCTTGTGTGGTGCACACTTGCTCTTTCATGAATTCAGTAAATTGGGATGCTAAAGGGCAAGCTATGGTCTCATGAGATGACTCGGAGCACAATGCACAAACTTCAACAACTAAGGAGGCAGAGAAAGAACCTAAAGAACTAGTCCTATGACCTTGGGATGAAATGGACAAAGAAATGAATTGATCTAGCTTATTCGTCAAAGCCTCAACCTTAGCGGGTAAGTCTAAAGAAACTCCAACCTCATTAACACTTCTTTTGTTGCCTCCCCGACTAGACCTTTCCATTGCAAAATTTTGAAAAGAATTTTCAGCCATCATTTCTATTTTCTCCCATGCCTCGGTCGATCTCGAAAGATAGAAGCCACCACTGAAGGCAACATTGACCATCATCCTATTTTGTTCATTTAAGCATCGAAAGAAGTATTGCATTAGGTCATGATTGCCATACCCGTGGTGTGGACATTGTCTGAGAAGATCCTTGAACCTCTCCCAAGCCTCATGAAAAGATTCTAGGTCATGTTGGAAAAAAGTCATAATAGCAGTCCTAAGGTCGACCGTCTTGGCCATGGGATAAAATTTTTTGGAAGAACTTAGATTGAAGCTCAGCCCATGTAGTAATCCAACCATAGGGTAAGGAATGCAACCAAGTCCTAGCCTTGTCCTTAAGAGAGAAAGGAAACAATCTTAGACGTATGACCTCTTGGGGACATTGGGGACATGAAGAGTGGAACTCATCTCAACAAAATCAGTGATATGATCTAGAGGACTCTCATTGCTTTTCCCATAGAAGGAGGGAAGCATAGCCAACATATTAGGCTTAATCTCAAAGTTCATCTCTCTCAAACCCAGAATTTAAATAGCCAAATTGGGCTCAAAGGCTTCGGGGAGAAAGAATTGCCTAAGAGTGGGTTCCTCATCTATGGGTGGATCCAGTCTACGGGGCTTTCGTCTAAAATAAGCTTGGGCTTGATGCCCAATGTGATCATGAGGTGGAATGGGATTCATTGGGGGATTCGGAGGATTCAGAGGATGATTGGGATCAGCCATCTCCTCAAGAAGATCTCTTAAATTCCTAAAATGTCTAGCAATTCTATCAAGTTCGAGATTAAGAGGAACTAGGGGATTTCTAAGGGATCTCCTACCAAGCATGCACAATCTATCCTAACTATGGCCACTTCAACCCCCGAAAACTTCAATATTCCAATAACTACAGCAAATAAACCACAATCCTAAAAAATCTACTAAAAATAAAAACAAAAGCTGAAATAGATAAGCAAGGATCAAAGCAAGATAATATGAACAATAAACAAGATAAGCAAAAACTAAACAAACTATAAAGGAAAAGCAAGAAAAGAAAATAAAGCAACTACCAAAACACACAAGCAAAGAATGCAAATCACCGTGCCTCCCTGGCAACGGCACCAAGAACTTGTTGCGTCTTTCAAGTGCAAGCTCTAAAAGACCCACAAGCGTACAGATCGTGCAATATAGTGTATACAAGTGTGGGTGTCGAACCACAGGGAGGTGTGAATAATGTAGGAGAATTCTATGCTTGGTGTTCTAGAAAGTGCCAAAAAGAAAGATCTAAACTAGGCATATTTTTGGGGTTTTGGATTATCGGGAGCTCTAGGTAAAGAAAATAAAACTAAACTATGAATATGAAAAATGGGAGCACAAGTTGGTCAAGAGGGAACTAACAATTGAGAATTGGTTAGGGTGACTTCGACTTATGAATGGGTAATTCTATACTCAAATGCTATGGGATTAAAGAATGATGGCTAACTATCATGAGTGCTCTTAACTACGTTGCTAGTTAGTGTCCTAATTTCCCCCTAGGACTCGGTGCAGGTCCGTCCCTAGACGGCGCCTCCTAGAGCTACGGTGTGATCCTTATGACCTAGGTTCTCACGAGTGACTAACTAACTTCCTAGGTGACTTAGAATGAACCTACCTTAGTACCTAAACCTTTGGCTGGATTTAAAGGCAAGACCTAGTGTTGCTAAGGTCGACTAAACCTATCTGGAAACCTATTGGCTGGATTTAAAGCCAAAGGAGACTCGGTCTAGACTAGCCCTAAATTACACTTCGTCATTCTAAGGTCACTACAGCAGGATTTGACTTGCTAGTGCATTCATACATGTTCAAGGTCAAGGTGCTCGTAAATAATGGAACCTATTCAACTACCAAACATCGTCATGTTTAGTTCACACCATTAGAAATAATTAACAACCAACACGTATGCGTTATTGAAGTTATGCTCATTACTAGGCATGCAAATATACATATAGACATGAATAAAAGCATTACCCACTTCATAGCATCCACTTATAAACACATAGACATAATTATAACATGGATTAGATGTGTTTAGTAACAAACAAACTTCAATTTATACACATGTTACTCATCTAGGCATTTTATCAAACACTTAGACATGAATGAGAAAATACCCATTTGAACAAGAAAATTTGAAACATGTATATATATTCAGCCATCATATCCCATATCATAAGAGTATATGGTTAACCCATTACATAAGTTAAATCACCCTACACAAGTCTACTCAATCATAATAGGTATGTTGAATAAGTGTCAAAGGACACAATGTCAATTTGATACATGTTTAGTTCTCTTTCTTTGGTTTTCCATTTGAAGTGGTTGGTGAAACCCGAGTTAGTATGCCCGAGGGGGGTTTCTTCCTCTAATATCCTAAGCCTTAGGTGGCTGGGATGTGCTAGTTGAAAGTTGGCCACACGAGGGCCCCAATCACCAAGAACGTCATTTCGTTGTATCGTGAATAAAGCTCTTATGCCAATTGCAAGCCATTGTGATGTAATTCTCCCTTTTCCTTGTATCTTTGGGCTAAGTGCATGTTGAGAGGCCATGTTAGTTGATGGGGGCACGAAATATCAACATCTCAGGTGTGTGAGTTGGAATCCTAAGTTTGTGGTGGTTATAGCTACTTGGTAAGTTCTCCAGAGGTGCAAAAACCTTTGTGATTGAGAAGAGGATAAAAAAAAGGCTTGGAGATCCCTTTTTGATAAGAAATGACCCCTTCATGCTCCTTAGATTCGTTGAGACAGCAAGTCAATACTTTTGGCAATCCTTTGAGCATCATGATATAAGCTTATGAGTAGTCTTACTTGGGGATAAGCAAAGAGAAGGTTTGGGAGTGTTGATATATCTATTTTTGGAGCATAAATTGCATGATTTGGAATGTGTTTGAGTGCGTGTTTTGGTACTAATTTTGTTTATTTCAAGCTTCTAAGTAATTATTGGGTCTCATTGAGTGTTTATGTGTGGTGTGTCATTCTTTTATCGTTTTATGTGTTTTCTATTCTATTTTTATTTTTTATAGTAATTTTGATTAATTAGGAATTAAGAAATTAAATTCATAAGTTAGCTAGGTTAGATTAGAATTAAGATATTAAATAACTAGAATTAGGGTTCTAAAAATTTTAGTTAGTTAAATTAGAGTTACTAAATTATTAATTAAGCTCTAGGGTTTTAGGACATAGTTAGAATATTATATATTTTGTATTTTATATATATATATATATATGTACATAATACGTAAGCCAATAGATAGTATATTATATATTATATTAACTAATGACTTGAACCTGACTATTCCTTTTATTCTCTTTTCTTTCTTTAGGGCACACAAACACAACACCCATATATATATCAACTCATCAACAAGCTTTTGGGAAGGAGGAGAAGGAGAGCAGCTAGGAACAAAAAAAAGCAACACTAAACCAGCCCTTATTTTTCCTATTATTTATCCTTGTTTTTCACATAAAAATACCCATCTTCTCACATACATACTCTCACACATTCACACAAAAGGGGAATTTTTGGGGTTGATTTGGGGGTTTAAAAAGGCAAATTCTAGCAAGCTTTTCTGTAGCAAAAAGTGCATAAATTAGTCCGAAAAGCTGCAGAAACAAGAGATTTTGCTTGTTCATTTCTTTGAGTGTACTTTCTACTAATTAGGGCTTTATAAATACATTATTTGTGTGCTTATTTCTGCGGGTTTTAAAATTGTTTTAGGCCTAAAAAGAGAGCTAAATTGGTGCAGAATTCTGTAGAATGTTATCAAGTTAGGATTCATTGCTGAAAATTGCGTTTCGAAGTTGAATTTGAGCGAAATTGAAGCGGGAAGATGTTCTAAGCTTGGGATTTAATTTCTTGGACATGGAATTGATTTTTTTATATTAAATTTCAGTTTTGCCCTCTCTTTTAGCATGTTGAACTAATTGTTTTAGGCTAAGGTTGGATTATGGATTATGTTATGGCTTAGTGTTAGATTTTGACTTTTTATGGATTTTGTTAGGCATGATGGTTGCATAACTTGTGGAGAATTGTTGATGACTTTAATATAACATGTCTATGTATTTGTTGAAAGTCCCAAAAGAGTTTATGCATGCTTGTTTTGTAATTATTTATGATTATTGGTCTTGTGCTTAGCATGAAACATTGTTAATGTGTGAGCCATGACCTATCACTTGCTAGATTGCTAATTGTGCTTGAATAGGTTTAAGATTAATTGGTTTCATCCTTAGTTTGAAACACAATTAATGGGTGTGCCTTAATCAACTTAGATTAGTCAATCACTTAGGTTGTTGGTGCAGTTGCAAAGTCTTAATTAGTAGGACAAACCTATACTCTAGAAAGGGCCCACTTAGGGATATGAGTGCACCTTTAATTAAGGGTAATTAGGCTAGCTAATAAATTAAGGCATTAGAGCTATTGATTGCCTGCGGTCCATAGTTAGTCATTCCAATCACTAGCCGAACATAGGAAGTAATCCGACCCTAGGCCGTTTCCCATCATCAAATTCCCCTAGTCGTTTCCAATTGCTTTCTTCTCACTATTTTCCATTTACTTTTAGTTTAATTTATGCACTTTAGTTTCAATAAGATAGTTTAGAGTTCCCTTCAATTCAATATTCGAAAAAATCTCAAAAAAAAATTTGTTATTACAGGTAGCTAATCTAGGACACATAGGACTTAGAAACCTTAGTTAGAGGCCTCCTCCCGTACTCTTGTACACACAACACTACTTTCGATCCGTGCACTTGCGGGTTTTTAAAACAACATCACTTGGTAACTTCTACTTTTGGTTGCTTTCTAAATTGGGATTGTTTGACTTGCATTAATACTTTTAATCATAGGAAATTGATTTATTGTATTTCCTATTGGTTCAAAATTAATGCATGGTCAATTATTGTTTTGTTTAATTTCGTCTCTAATGCCTAGGCTTGTGGACTTGTAAAATTGGACTTTATTGTCCTTCAAGTCTTTCAATTAAGTTATGGACTAGAATTTATAACTAGAATTTATATTTATTAGATAATTCAATTGGCTAAAATTCCAAGTTTCCATAATTGGGGGTTCAACCCAAGGAGCTTTAATTTGTAATTGAGATGCCTAGGCTAGTCTTGGAGAGAGCTAGGGACGTTTGGCTTATCTTGGTCAAACAAGACAATTTTGAAATACAAAGGAAATTGGAAAGAAGAGATATTATGGAAATGTTGTGAGACTATGTTTCGATAGTCCTCTCTCTCTCTCTCTCTCTCTCTCTCTCTCTCTCTCTATCTCTCCTCTAAGATTTTCTTAGGGTCATGCACTCATTCAAATTTGATTAGACTTATTAATTGGCATGTCATAATTTCATCTCGTAATAAGTAAAATAAGCTAATCTATTCTCCCTTAGGCTAGCCCACATACATATACACACGCCTCTCTCTCTTAGTCGAGCAAAAAGAAGAAAAAAGAAGCACTTTTCTTTCTTTTTGGCCATAAAAGAAGATAGGCTTTTTGCAATTGATTTCTTCCACTATGAATTCATTTGTGCTCATAGAAAGACATTTTCAAACATAATAGAGAATACTAGAAAGAACTAGGATAGCTTTTCCACTTATCTATGCTCGTTTTATAGGTCTAAAAGTTTGTGAATTCATGGCTTAAAAGGTTAGGATTAAATAAGTGGCCGCTAAATCCTAAGAAACAATAGGACTTAACTAGACTAACTTTGGCAAGCCTACCTAATGGATTTCATAGTCCAAGAATTAAGTCCAATTCTACTTATAATACAAAATGTTTTAGTAATGCAAAGTGGATTTCAAGTCCAAAGGGTGTTAAGGTCTAAAATAAGTAACAGACCTATTGCAAAGGCCTTCTCATAGCTGCAAACTTCGTTGCCAATAGTGTTCTAGCAGGCTCATCGTTGGGGGGGGGGGTCAGAATCCTCATTTTATAACCCCAGCAAAGGGTGCAGCAGGCCTCGAGATACTTTTCCACCCGTTTTGGCATCTTGCATCAGTGCCTCAGGGCAGCAAAGTTGAGGTTATCAAAAAGGCAGACTTCGGAGGGTTTGAAAGCCTCGACCTATTATTGTAGTTGATCAACCTCTCGGCTGTCTTCACTTTTAGAGCCCATTTCCCTTGAGCTCAAGGTATCGACTTCATCATTTGCGTAGTCACGAATGCTTTTGTTTTGGGAATTGGACCCCTAAGACATTTTGGTTGGACAACTAAAAGGAAAGAGAGTAGGGGTGCTACTTAAAAGGGAAAACTCAGAGCTAAGACAGAAAGAAGTGAAACCAGGAAATAGTACGAATGTAGGACTCGATTTGGGGCTCTCTCGTGGTTGTGGAGACAAATGAGGTGAAGGCACTGATTTATAAGATGTGAAGCAACATATGACACCCTGACGCATTGTATCCTGGGACATCTAAACGTTACGTCATTTAAGACTTGGCGTGATCTGGGCACTACAAAATAACCAATCCAGGCCTACCATGTGTCATAAGGAACCTCACAAAGCAGCGTTTTCAAGGCTCGTTCGTAGTCTACTATTATTAACTTGAGATAACCTTTAACTCGACCAAAGTTAATGGGGCTTTTGATACTAATATGACCCACCTGACCCGAAGACTCCGAGTCAAACTCAATTTGACCCAAAGATGCTCCCGAACAATTCGGGCACAAGGACTCACCCCATGCAGCTCCGAGATATTTGGGGTCAGGGCCACAGGAACCTGGATAAGCCCTTGCCAGCCAAGAAGTTGGATGAGAAGCAAACATCTTATCCAATTGGGATTTTATTACCTCATCTACATGTGATCACCAGCTTAGGAGTTTCATGCCTATCCAAACTCCACCAGGTGCAACCTATAAATAACCAGCTCTTGATGAACCTAAAGTTTGCAGCAACACATAGCTAAAACACATATATTCTCAGCCTCTCTATTCGGGCACCTGATATGCACTAACTTAGGCATAAGAGGTCTCTTTTACTAACACCACATCGATGTCCTCCTGACCAACCCGATTAGTCGTTCTTTTCTTATTTTGTAGGGCCCTAAATTGAGAAGCTCTTATTGATAATCAAGGCATTATCAACACCCAAAAAAAAAGTTGGGGGAGTGGTGCTTTGTTTTTTGTTGTTCATAAGCCAACTTTATCTACTTATAAGCATAATTTGCCAAATAGGTAGATTTTATTTTTCTGCTTAGAAGCAGGTTTGACCAACTTATAAGTATGTTTGACCTACTTACAGGCACTCCCAAACACCTTTTAAATATAAATCTCATAAAAAAACCAATGTAAGATGTGTCTTGCACTAACTTAAAAGAAATTCAATTACCTGCCTACATGACAATAATTACCACGCGTGTTATTACCACATCAACGTTACTAATTTGAACCTTGGGCTTGTTCGATATATGCTTATCTTAAATCTGAAATTTGATAAGTATTATATTTGATAAATGTCTTATAAGAAATAAGTGTATGATATAATATGACTTTTTGGTTTGTAACTATTGCTAACCTGATTTGAAATGCTATCGTAAGTTAATTTTAGTATTTGACAATAGTACCTTTAATTTTAAGTAACGATATTCCAATTTATAGTTAAATAAATAAATTATAAATTATAATAATTTTTTATTTTTGATTTTTTGCATTTATAATTTTTTATTTTCTAATATATTAATCATTTAATTTTTAATTTTTATTTTAAATTTCTTATTTTTAAATAAAGTCAAATTTTCAATTTTAAGTTTTTTAATTTTTAAGACTCAATTTTTTATTTTTACATTTTTAAATTTTAACTCTTTCATTTTTAATTTTTATATTTTATTTTTAAATTTTTAAACTTTTTAATTTTTATATAATTTTAAATTTTTATATTTTAATTTTGTTATTAAATATATTACTGGGAGTACAAATGTTATATATATTTTTAAAATGCATAACATGTAATAAGTATCAAGTATAATTTATTAGATATAAGTTCCATAAAGTCAATTTTTTTATACCTACAAATAAAATATCTTATAAAAAATATTTTGAAAGTCCGTTGATAACAAATAATACTTTTCACATAAATTATGAGATAAGACAAGTCTAAGCTGGTCATTAACTTTTTTGTTTGAAAAAATTGGTCATTTTGATATAGAACTTATAAAGCCAACTTATTTTGGTCATTCAATCTTGAGTTTGCTCATCCGAGAAAACCCCCAACCTCAACCACCAATCCACCACCCACAAGGGTATCCATGGACTGCTATTCAATTTGAGGTTAGGGTATTCTTTTATGAAACTAAATCTATATAAATAGAAAATCAAAATTTGTTGTAGTAATTGTGCTTATCAAAATTCATAGCAATCTATTGTATATGGTGTCTAATTTTGTGTTTTTGCTTATTCATCTCATATTCTTCTTTTACTATTGAGGTGAATAAACGATTTGGTAATTATGGAGCTTAACAATAGAAGTGTATTATGTTCAAGACCTTTTGCCATGAAAGAAGATAGACTTTTTGCAATTGATTTCTTCTACTGTGAATTCATTGGTGCTCATATAAAGACCTTTTTGAACATAATAGAGAAGACTCGAAAGAACCAGGACAGCTTTTCCACTTATCTATGCTCGTTTTGTAGGCCTAAAAGTTAGCTCTAAGCGTGTGTAGTGTAACCAAAAGCCTCACGCATCAAAGGTATACATTATTGAACCAACTATCCCAGTTAATTGCTTTCTATTACAAGTGTAGTAGCTTGAAATGCATGATTTTGTTTCCACTAAACCTTAGGTTTTATATATGGCACAAAACTAATAGACCTAGGTTAGATTTCATGCACCTGTATTGGTCTTTTCAAGTGGTATCAGAGCCAAGTTACCACTATATATGCATAGGAATTAACTAGAATATGCGCTAGAAAAAGGCTCATTTGTGGCGAGTTTAGGTGCTTTCTCTGAAATGTTTGGTTGTAGTTTTTACCCTTGAACATGTAGGTTTTTAATGTTCCCATGATGGTTCGCATGTATGCTTAATTACCATTCCTATATGGTCAATTTTTAGGACCATACACGATTGTTGGCTTGTAAGTTTATGTGCAGTTTTCTAAAATTTCAACTGCTTCTTTTTAGTTTTAAGAGGTTCTAGGCTTAGGTTATGTTCTAGTACCACTTACATGTAATTACATAGACTAAGGAGGATGGAGTTTGGTATGCATAGACCAAGGAGGATGGAGTTTAAGTCTTGGGGGTGCCAAGAGAAGCCCACAATCCAAAAGGGCTGATTTGGGCGAAGGATTCAAGGAGTTTCATGAAGGCCTTATCTTGTTTTTGAGGCTTTGGGCCATTTAAGCCCAAAGTATAAAATAGGGACCAATCATGAGAAACACACATGTGAGTGTTTATTTTATCTCATGGATGTTTATATTTTGCCATTGAATGTTTAATTGTATGCTCAAACATCACATAGATAATTAGTCCATCAAGTAGGGTTAAAAGTACAGACAAACCCTAGAATTGGCTTAATTGAAAAAGTTTGGTTAAGTCCTTAAGATCTAATTTGCTTGGACAAGTTAATTGAGCAACAATTAAATCTAAAGATGCAAACTAAAATAAATAACCTTAAATTCTTAATTGATACATCACAATAGCTTGCTACTTATGGTGCAACAAATGAATTCTTCAAAAAGTGCCATTCTCACATGGTTAGAATTAAATAAGTGGACACTAAATCCTAAGAAACAATAGGACTTAACTAGACTAAGTTTGGCAAGCCTACCTAATGGATTGCATAGTCCAAGAATTAGGTCCAATTCTGCTTATGATACAAAATGTTTTAGTAATACAAAGTGAATTTCAAGTCCAAAGGGTGTTAAGGTCTAAAATAAGTCAGAGATCCATTGCAAAGGCCTTCTCATAGATGCAAACTTCAATGCCAATGGTGTTCTAGCAGGCTCGTTTCTGGGGGGCTGGAATCCTCATTTTGTAATCCTGGAAAAGGTGCTACAGGCCTCGAGGTACTCCTCCACCCGTTTTAGCATCTTGCATCAACGCCTTAGGGCAGCAAAGTCGAGGCTATTGGAAAGGCTGACTTCAATGAGTTAGAAGGCCTTGATCTATTATTGTAGTTGATCAACCTCTCGGCTGTCTTCACTTTTAAAGCCTATCTCCCTTAAGCTCAAGGTCTTTACTTCATCGTCTGCATAGTCGCGAATGCTTATGTTTTGGGAATTGAACCCCTCAGACATTTTGGCCAGACAACTAAAAGGAAAGAGAGAAGGGGTGCTACCTAAAAGGGAAAACTTAAAGCTGAGACAGAGAAGAAGTGAAAGCAGAAGAAAGTATGAACGTAGGGTTTGATCTGGGGCCCTCTCATGGTTATGGAGACAAATGAGGTGAAGGCCATTTTTTATAAGAAAGAAAAGGGGATGTGAAGTGACGTATAACACCCTGATGCGCTGTATCCCGAGAAGTCCAAATGTCACGACATTTACGACTTGGCGTGATCCAAGCACAACAAAAGAACCAATCCAGACCTACCATATGTCATAAGGAACCTGACAAAGTAGCATTTCTAAGTAGGGATGACGACGGGACAGGTACTTTGCCCATGAAAGAATCCCAAACCGGTTATCCAAATAGCATCCCAATTCTCATTTCCATCCCAAACCCAGATAAAAATTAAACCTTAATTCCATTCCCGAAACATCCCAAACCCACGGGTACCCGGAACATTCAAAACCCTATTAAAATTTTTTTAATTTAAATAAAAATTTATACAAGAAATGTCTTAAACCCAAATTTAGGAAATAATCTCAACCCAAAAATCAAATTAAATCACTAAATTTTAGAAAAACTAACCATTTAAATAAATTTTCCCAAAAAATCTAAACAATATCCCTAAAATACATTAAAATAATAAAATTTTAAACAGTAAAAGGTTAAGGGGGTTCAAACCTTACTACTAGTAGAAAGAAAAATCTTCTCTTAATTTTTAGTATATAATATGTACTTATGTACTTTCTATAACAAATTATAAATATAAAACACCTACACACACACATATATACACACATATATATGTGTATATATAATCGGGTTCAACAATGCGGGTACCAGATGGGTCAATCCCAGTTCTGTCACAAACCTTAACAGGTATTTTTAATCACTCCGGATTCATTTCGAGTTCTTAACGGGACGGATTTTATCGAATTTTAATCGGGTCAGTCGATGTCGGGTACCTTAAGTCACTCGTCTTATTGTCATTCCTACTTCCAAAGCTCATGTCATAGTCTACCATTGTTAACTTAACCTGGGATAACCTTTAACTCGACCAAAGTTAAAGGGGCTCTTGATACTAGTACGACCCACGTGACCTGAACGACTCCGAGTCAAACCCAATTTGACCCAAAGAGGGTCCCGAACCATTCGAGCACGGGGACTCACCCCTCACAACTCCAAGATATTCGAGGTCAGGGCCATAGGAATTGGGATAAGCCTTAACCAGCCAAGAAGTTGGATAAGAAGCGGACATCCTATCCAGTTTGGATTTTAACTCATCTACATCTGATCACCAACTTAGGAGCTTCGTGCCCATCCAAACTCCACCAAGTGCAATCTATAAATAACCAGCTCTTGATAAACCTAAAGTATGCAACAACACACAACTAAAACACATATATTCTTAGCCTCTCTATTCGGGCACCCGATGTGCGCCGACTTAGGCATTAGAGGTCTCTTTCACTCACACCACACCAGTGTCCCCCCAGCCGACTTGATTAGTCGTTCTTTCCTTATTCCGCCCTTCCCCCTCGCTCTCCCCCCCCCCCGAATCGAGAAGCTCTTATTGATAATCAAAGCATTATCAACACCTAAAAGGAAAAAGTTGGGGAAGTGGGGCTTTATTTTTTGTTCCTCATAGGCTAACTTTACCTGCTTACAAGCATAATTTGTCAAATAAATAGAAATTATTTTTCTGCTTATAAGCAAGTTTGACCAACTTATAAGTGAGTTTGACCTGCTTATAAGCACTCCTAAACACCTTTTAAATACAAATCTCATAAAAAACTGATGTGAGATATGTCTTGCACTAACTTTAAAGAAATTTAATTATCTACCCACATGACAATAATTACCACGCGTGTTATTATCACATCAACATTACTAATTTGAACTTTGGGCTTGTTTGCAATAGACTTATCTTAAATCTGAAATTTGATAAGTATCATATCTGATAAATGTCTTATAAAAAATAAGTGTACGATATAGTATGACTTTTTGGTTTGTAACTAATGCTAACCTGATTTGAAATGCTATCATAAGTTAATTTTAGTATTTGACAATAGTACCTTCAATTCTAAGTAATGATATTCCAATTTATAATTAAATATATAAATTATAAATTAGAAAATAATTTTTAATTTTTGATCTTTTGCATTTTTAATTTTTAATTCTCTAATATATTGATCATTTAATTTTTTATTTTTTATTTTTAAATTTCTTAATTTTAAATAAAGTTAATTATATCGATTTTAAGTTTTTTTTAATTTTTAAGATTCAATTTTTTATTTTTAAATTTTTATGTTTAAACTTTTTAATTTTTATAAAATTTTAATTTATAAATTTCCAATTTTTATATTTTAATTTTGTTATTAAATATATCATTAGGAGTACAAATGTTATATATATTTTTAAAATTCGTAACATGTATTAAGTGTCAAGCATAATTTATAAGATACAAACCATAAAGTTAATTTTTTTATAGCTACAAATAAAATATCTTATAAAAAAGTATTTTGTGAGAACTTATCTTAAATTAATAACAAATAACACTTTTTCGCGTAAATTACTGGATAAGAGAAGTCTAAGCTGGTATTTAGCCTTTTTGTTTGAAAAAAAACTGTCATTTTGATATAAAAACTTATAAAACCAACTTATTTTGGTCATTCAATCTCGATTCTCCTCATCCGAGAAAACCCCCAACCTCAACCTCCAGTCCACCACGCACAAGGGTATCCGTGGACTGCTATTCAATTTGAGGTTAGGGTATTCTTTCATGAAACTATATCTGTATAAATAGAAAATAAAAATTTGCTGTAGTCAAAATTTTGGGCTTATCGAAATTCATAGTAATCTGTTGCATATAGTGTCTAATTTTGTGTTTTTTGCTGAATTATCTCATGTTCTTCTTTTACTATTTAGGTGAATAAAAGATTTGGTAATTGTGGAGTTTTAACAATAGAAATGTCTTCTGCTCAAGACCCTTTTTACATTGTGAAGGAGGAGATTCAAGATTCCGTAAGTATTTCTCTTTTGTTCAACTACTTATACGTGTTTGACAAGTATATATGAAAATGGGCATTTTGATGCACAAAGCTCTCGTTATACACGGCGTAGAAGTGGGTTAGTGGAATAGGAGAGTATGTTTTTGCGTGTATGTTGATGGGTGTTTGTCAAACTTCATAAAATACGAAGAACTATTCGATAGAGTATACAGTGATGTTGACAAGTTATAAACTGCTGGGATTGTTAGGTTTCGATGGGCAACATGATGAAATCAAAGCTGTAATGAGTTCTCTGATAGAGCATTTCTAGGCTACTAACCAATTGAAATTAAGAAGACGAAGAGGAAGGGAATTTCACGTGCCCCTTCTGGGGTCAAGATTATGTGAAAGGAATATATGGGAGTGATTCTCGGAAACTTTGAAATGAGAAATTGTCAATGTAGTACATAGCACCATATATTGTGCATTAGTGAAAATGTTTCAGCCCTTAGCACTTCTGCGAGCAGTCAACTTAGTTAGATACACGATATGGGTGGAGCAGGCAACAGGGTACTAACAGCAGATGATTGACTCATACCCAAATCATCCAATTCTCTGAGATATCCCAGAGGACTCAGAAATGAAAGTGTGTGTGGAGATACTGAAGATATTGTTAAAGATAAGAAAAGGTTGAGCTTTCCATTAGTGAAGAGCGATGTTATTAATTTGCTGATCAAAATTGCTAGGAAATTCAGGATTAGATCTCTGCCCTACAATTGGTTTAACTTCCTTGTGCTTGCTGTTATGGCAGAAAAGATGCTGACCATGGGAGTGTAGGTTGACAGTTGCTACATCTCGTTTATCTTCCTTGATCAAATGATAACTATTTCCATTAGAACCACAAAAAAAAAAGACAAGGAAAAAAAGAAAAAAGAGAGAGAAGAAAAGAAAAAGAAGGGGATGTTTGCTTAGTTTCAAACAAAATTGCTTATCGGTGCATATATAAGTTCAACATGCTTAATTGATAAGTGAAACATTATTGTAATGTTGTGATCAAACTGACTTAAACGTAGGTGTTTACACACATTGTTACAAATAAGCAGGGGAGAGGTGTTGAGATAAGCACAAAAAATGATTACAAGAACCTAAAAGATAGCAGATTTTTTTCCTGTTAGCAAACATTGCTTATAAGCACTTTGGATGCTAATAAACACATTTTAACATCTTATAAGTCAAGCCAAATATTATCTAAGATATTATCTAAGTATCGTCTCTCTACCTGCAAAATGTACTGGTTGTGATCTTGCCTGTTAACTTTACTGATGCCCATACTGGCATTGCAATACCAGTTGGCTACCTCGAGAATTCATTCCTGAAACATTGCAAATAGCTCATTTGTTAAGGAATTTGGTTTAACACAAGATTTACCTATTAAATTAGATTGACAAGTTGCTGCTTGCCTTGCACCAATGGGAGCGCATTCCTCCAGACAACGGGGAGAAAGTACATCTGACAAGGGAACTTCTTGCTGGCTGTGAGAGCATTGACTGGCAGGTATATCTGAATGTTATCACTGAATCCTGTGGTTCACCAATGACACTCTAATGAGTCTAGGTCTAGTTGCTTAGTCTTATAGAATCAGAGGGCGTTTGGCTTGGCTTATTTTGGTGCTTATAAGCATCTAGAAAAAAGCACCCTCTCACATACTTTTTCCTATTTGGTGCTTATAAGCCACAAATAAGCGAAGCCAAACAGCTCTCAATTGCTTATGTCATGTGGTTTCTGTGCTTTCAACTTATCTATGTGCCACTTCTTACTGCTAAGAAAATTGTTTTAACTTGCTTTTCCCAAAGAGTACATTGCTGGTCTTTACTGGTGATACTTTTTTCTTCTCTTTCTCTTGGGGTAAGTAATTGTCAGATTTTTATTGCACGAAGGCTTCTATAAATCTTGCAGCAGCTTTTGGCCATTAACCATCTTGAATCTACCTTTTCAATACTGAAAAGCTGACTTTTTGATAGGAAGGTGGATGAACTATATAAAGCAATTGCTGTAGCCTCCAGAGATCCTTCTCGATATGGTATTGATGAAGTGGAGATTGAAAAACGAAGAAGATGGACCAGCAATGCTCGGACCCAGGTATCAAATTACATTTAAGAGAAGCATTTTACATGGATCGCTATCAGTTATATCTAATAAAAGCCTTTATGGTGGATCAATATAGGGCAAGATATTTGTTAAATATGATATTGTAATGATTTAAGCCTGCTGCTTGACTATGATTGTTTTGGAACTACATAGCGTGGGCTGCAGAATGGTTGTTTCATTGGCCATTTGCTTCTTTGGTTTTAATTACCTAAGTGATTGAATTTCTAGGTAAATAATGTGAAGAAAACAGTAGCTGCTGGAAAGGAATCAAATGGCACAACCACATCTAGTATTAGTGGGGCACGACGAGAACTGATGAGGCTACCAGATTCACATCAGACGGAGAGATCCAACCAATATACTGCCCAAGATGATGATTTCATACAGTCAGAATCAGACAGACAATTACTTCTAATAAGGTAACATTTCATCCCAGTATCTTTGCCTTCTATATATTTGCAATCTTGACCTGTGTCCTGCCTAAGAATCACAGTGAATATCTGGATCATGTGGGTAATATTCCAAATGAATTATATAGAGACAGTCAACTTATTAAGAAGAAAAGAAACACTATATACAGAAAGTTCAATGCTGTTTGTAGTTATTTTAGGCACTGATGCTGCAAAAATAACAGTTTTAAAAAGTTATTGCAGAGTATTGGACTAACTTGGGAATACGCTGGCAGTTGTCATCCTGCCTTTTCTCCATCAGAAATTATTGACATGTGACAATTGAACTTTCTTTTTGTGACATGTTGAAAAACAGTACTATTGGCGAAGTCTTTGCAGAAAGCTTGAAATATAAATCTTACTCTCAATAAGACTGTTGGTTCACTGACACTAGATTAAATAGCAGAAGAAATCCTTTCGTGGATACTATAGTTGTGATAATTGTTGGGTTTTTGGCCCAAGGTCAAAGCCTAAGCTCTTGGTAAAGAAAAGCTGAAGTCTATGTCAGGGTAGAGATAGGGATCCAATCTTTTTCTATAAATAGGACTTTCCAACTTGCATTTAGTTGTTACACACCATGGAATGGGTGTGAGTCTGAAAGTTAAGGGTTTATCTATACTATTGTAATCATGTGAGGAAAGTTTTTTCATACCTTTTTCTAGGAATAGCTGATTAAGCGAGAGGTTAAATTTTGCTGTTTATAAATCCATGTGAAAGAGGGCTTAGATTTTCTTCCATACATAAATTCAGTTTTTGTTATAACTGTTATGGAAGGATATTAAATTTATCCTGGAGGTGACATCATGGACACAATTAAAGCGTGAAAGCACAATAAATATATTGTCGTTCCATTCCTTGAATGTGTTGTGTGCATCCTCAATCCAAATGAGATTCCATGTCGAGCTAGGATGACATGAAAAGGACATGCAGATATCTTATTTATGTGAAGTTACACGCACCATTGCTACTCTAAATGACATGCTTATTGGGAGAAAATGACCATTAGTGATGTAAATGATGCTTCACCATACAATAAATCAAGTGAGCTTGGGGTGAAGAGATCTATCACTGATCGAAAGAGGCACATCTATCTCTTAACAAGGAGAAGAATGCCACTAAATCGTGGTTGTTGCAAGAAGAAGCTAATAAACCTAGGGAGTGAGAAGCTGATACTTGAGGTCATTCCACGTGGCATGATTAGTGCCATTGTTGAAAACAAAGAGGCTACGACTAGAGAATGCCTCTCTAGAAGAGGAAAATTTTGTGGCTACTGCCATTTGTCAGAGGAGATGGGCGGGAAAATGAGAGCCACAAGGCCAAAGAGGATGTCAATATCAGAGAGTACTTCTGTTGCGAGACTCCACTGGAAATTTGAGGAAAGTGGCTATGATTGCTAAAATAATGGTCAAGAGTTACAATTGACAACTAATTTGAGGAGACCATCAAAGAGTCACTGCCTACTGAGGAGTGATTGGACACTGATCAATCCACGATCCAATGCTCAGATTTCAAGATATAAGTAGTTTGAGTTCGTAGGTCAAATTGGATCCATATTAATATTATAATGTTCAGTAATCTAGTTGAACATTAGTATTTGATTGAGGGTGAAATATAATTTAAAAAGGTTAGGATATAATTCTTCATGGCACAGATGATTGTAGGCTAGAGTTAACCAAAGCTTTGACCGTGTCGATCTAGTGTTGACTGAGCACTGCTTGCGTTGGCTGAAGGTGTTGGTGGGGTTTCAGAACATTGAGTTTGATTTGATAAATTATTGGTTGTCTTGAAGAGTCTTGGACTTGGTTGTAGACTATGGCATTGAGAGACGTCGAACTGAAATGTTGAGGCATGTTTCGTTGACTACATCAAAAGTAGTTGTAGGAGGTTTGGATAAGGGAGGATTCGTATGAAGAGGGTTTGCGGGTCAAAAGATTGAGTTCGTCATTCCAGAAAACGTGAGAGAGGGAGTGATATTGTTGTGGAATCAAAACCATATCCACTGAGATGCCTAAAGTTGAGAGGAGGAATGAAGAGCCTCAGCGAGTGGAGGGTAAAAGGCATGAATTGGGATAATGGTGATGACTTGGTGAATCTTGTGCTGAGATGGGGATGTATTTAGAGCTATTTAGCAAGGACACTAGAGCATTTTGTTGATCAGTATTGAGCTCTCGTTTTGTATGATGAAAATTGAGAAGGTTCACAACTGTTGTGAAGACGCTTGACAGTTCTTGAGGGAGAAGTTGCTGAGTTTTTGGCTCAAAGTCCAAGCCCGTGCTAAAGCCAAGTTGATTCCATATAACGAAGAGATAAGAATCTTAAATCATTTCAAGTAAGTAGGACCTTACTTGTAACTAGTTGTTATAGGTCACAGGGTAGGCGTGAGTCTGAAAAAGTGAAGGTTTTCCTACACTGTTTTGTAAGCCCAAAAATATATGATTAGGAGAGCTTTTTGTCCTGTTGCAAAAAGTAGGTCGTGGGAAGGTTTAGATTTTTCTATGTATAAAGTCATATGAGAGAACGCTTAGACTTTCTCTGTATGTAAACTCACTTGTAATTATGATTCAGGAATAATAATTAGTCCACAGGTGGGATCAGAGGTGTCGCCTGTTTGGGTTTGCTTATTTTAATATGCATATAAGCAATTGATGCTTATAAGCAACTTTTGATGCTTATTTAGTAAAAAAGTGTTTGGATAAAATGCTTATAAGTTATTGACTTGTTTGGTAAATATATACCTATAAGTAGTAGTGTACATAAAAATGACTGAAAAGGACATTTTATTGATAAATGTTGTACTTTTCTTATGTTTTTAAGAGTTGGGGAAGTTTTTTACTTGGCAAAGACTTAGTTGCTTATAAGCATATAGAAAAAGTAGGGACTGCTGCTTTTTTTCCCTTCCTTATAAGCCACTTTTTACTTGTACATAGAAGTTATCAAACGTGTAACTTCATTTTTTTGTTTATTTATAAACTAGTTTGACAAGCTTATAAGCAAAGCCAAACACCCTCTAAGTATAGGGGTTGAACCACATTAAAAAGATGTGTTTCTGCTGCTCGAATGTGTGGGTGTGTTCTCGTTCCCATTGATGGTGTGGGAAAGTGACTGTTCTTTCTTGGTTTAGACCTATGCTTGTTTTTTGGTATTCTCTATTTCTCTTACGTGGAACGAACTGGCTGTTGCAGGCAACAGGATGAAGAGCTAGATGAGCTTAGTGCTAGTGTTGTAAGAATTGGAGATGTTGGGCTTACTATACACGAAGAACTTCAAGGACAGGTAACAAGTATTCTGAAACTTGTTAATATTACTTTTTATTGTCTGTAACTTGTATATGGTTTGGAACTCCCTCCTTTATGGCCTTCTAGGATCCTCCAGATATCCATTCCAAATATTGATTTGATGATGTGACAGGAGAGAATTATTGATGAATTGGGTACGGACATGGACAGTACATCAAACCGTCTCGACTTTGTTCAGGTCATCTTTTTTTTTTCTTTTTTTTTTATGTCTAATCATACTTTCGAGTTTTTTGGAAGATAGAAATGCTAATCTGTTACTTAAATTCCAGTAGCTTTGCTGCTGTTTAGATCAAAATTGGTTGATCAATGTCTATTATTAATGACAAGTTTGTCTGCAGAAAAAAGTTGCCATGGTAATGAAGAAAGCTGGTGCAAAGGGCCAGCTTATGATGATTTTGTTTTTGGTAGCGTTGTTCATGGTTCTCTTTGTGCTGGTTTTCTTCACCTGACCAGGTTAATGAGTTTTTTTCTTGGTTGGTATAGAATGATGAAGAGAGAGGAAGAGTGGTGGTGTGGTGTAAATTGAATTAGTTGTTGATGGGAATTTGTGAACAATTACTACTTCAGAGAGTTTGCTTAGTGTTTCAACTTTTTAGATGAGTTGTATAGGATTTGTTCATTTTCTAATAATCTCAATTGTGTGCATAAGGAAATCTCCTTCGGCTTTGCTTATTTTATTTTCTTTTAATCATACATACAGACACACACACTAAGGCCGTAGAAATGAAACTACGGCTGGGCATGTCAAGGAAAGCCTTACACTTGGAAATCTATTACTTTTGCCCAATAATAGTGCTGCTCTGCACAGGTTCTTTTTTCATATATATATATATATATATTATACGATAAATTCATTTAGGTTTGTTTATTTTTAATCACAAATGATGAATTTATTTATAAATATTTTGTACTCTACACGATTTTTTAAATAGTAGATATAAAGTTTATTACTTGGGTTCAATTTTTTTAATAGTAAATGTTAAGTATACTCGAGTTTAATATTTTGCAATTCATAACATTAATAGATTTAAAATAAATATTATACTATTGAATATTTGTGAATCTTTTGGGTATTCACCAATGAATATTATTTTAAGTATTAATTTGGGCAATTATATTTTTGTATTAAAATGAATAATATATATTTATAATAAACAAAAAAATGGATCTTTTGGAATTCACAAAATGAGTCTTATTTTAGGCATCAATTGATTGACCTTAGCTTTTCATTTAAAATTAATAATATATACTCATAAAGGATAAGAAATAATAAAAAATAAAATAAATAATAAATTATTATATAATGCATTGGGTAGATGCCAAATATAATGTACAAATCTGACTTTATCTGAAATACAGAATATACGATGTTGTGTTCAATTCTTAGATAGAGATATCGCGTTATTTATCAATGTGAACATCATAATGATGAAAGTATTATCTAATAACAAAATATAGTTTTGAAAAGAATATAAAATGTTGACAAAATCATGTTAGAGTTGTAAAAAGAAATCTGGATGCACTTTTCAAATTCTGGAGTGCGTTGTCTTTTGTTTTAATTTATTATTTATTAATAACTTTTAATTGACATATGTTGAAAATGAGTCGTTATAATAATTTTTTAATATTAGTTGAAAATGAAATATAATAAAATTTCGAATCAATTATAATTAGAATCCATACTTGGCATGGGCATGGTTGCTACCACACCCCTAATCTTGGAGAGAGGAGCAACGGCACATTTTGCAAAGTTAAGCCATCACATAAGTTACCTCTCTCATCCCTTCTACTCTTTTGAGTGTGGCATCAATATAGTATTAATGGAAAAGAAAGTGCAACATCAAGAGCTTCTCGATTCTATAAAGATCCCAATTACAACGTTAAGAGACGTACCACTAATACAAGAAGAGATGATTTTTGAGAAAATGTATGTATTCTCTGCCAATAGATTCAAAAAGCCAGTCTCAGCCGGACAACCGGCCGCATCACGTCAGAGCCTGACGTCTTGCAACACCGGATTGAAGTACTTCCCCAAAGAAAGTTCTGATAGTTGGGAACAAAAAATTGTCAATTATCTCATAGAAAAACTTGGGGCTTGGACACACTTGCATTCACACAAAATTCTACAACCATGGAGGCATTGTTTCTCGTTGTATATGCTATTACATCAATGAATCAATAAAACCATAACACGAAATACAAGCAAAGAATATTATGAATTTCTCAATGTACAAAACAAATTACCTCCGATATTATCACACAGCTGAAAGGCTAGCCCACTTCCCGAGTTCGTATGGATCAGCATAGTAGTACAACTTAATTCTATTTGACAAACCTAATCCAGTTGGCAATGAACGAGCTCTAAAGTCTGAATCATCCTCCTCGGATGGGTCATCTGCAAATGTAGCTATATCACCAAGAAGCCGAAATGTGATCCAGCGTGTGCTTATCTGTCTAGGGAAATCGAAGTACATGGCTGTTCCACTCCTTACTTCTGGTAGTCTATATTCCCCAATAGTGATCATACTGTGAGGTTCCTGTAAGAAATGTTGAAAAGAATTATCAATTTAATCAGTAAAATTCACATAATATAAATCTGCAAGGCTATCTATATCATTGCGAATATCCACGAATTCAGGGGCAGGGCACGTTAAACTAATAGACCACAGAACTGGAACTGGGGTAACCAAGCACCTACAACGAGCATATTTTAAATTTGATAAACTAGTGTTATCACTATTCGCATTTTTCTTATTCTTTAAATTACCACTATTACGTTAATACTCTTTTCTTGGGACAAAGAGATGCCCAGAACGATAATTGTCAAGGGATAGGAGACAAGGAAGTTGGTATTGCTAATCCGTTAAGTGGAGGCAAATGTGAATCTTCTTATGCTTTACTGGAAAATATTAAAAGGCCTTTTGGCTGGAAATTCTCTCTCATGGACATGATTCGGTCATGCATCAGAAAAGGTGTGGTGTGCAATTAGTGTTTAAGGAGCTCAGGTGCAAAACTGAGGAAAAAATAAGGACTCTTCCTTCACATTTGATAATGCAGGTACATTGGGCAGAGCAAGCATAAAGGTCCTTTGAAGACAAGTGTCCTTTTGTACGTCCTAACCTAGACTTGGATTTCTATTCTTGGAGTAAAAAGAAAAGGTTTCAAGAGCATCCAAATTTGTCAGTTTGAACAAAGAAACGAGGCAGGACTGAGCTCAGCAAGCAGATCAAGTGCCAATTTAGTCAGAACAGACTGCTCAAGATGATACTTCTAAAGATCTTGTCAAGGTTAAGGTAAGTCTAAAATAACAAGGAAAATTCCATCATGCTTAAGACCCCCAATGCTGAAACGCTACCTCTTTCCGTGAAGCTGTATAGGATAAGGAAGAAGGCATGGAGAAGGGAAAATGAGGTTCAGGTAGTTTTTCTTCACCTCCAAAGATAGCAACTTGTGAAAAGGTTTAACTACAAAGTGTTCAATAATATGAGCTTGATTCCTTAGATCTACATCTTAAAGGTGAAAGCTCTAAATAATTAGTAACAATGCATTGTATAATTGAGCTAATAACATGGATACACTTTGATTGTAAGCACATTATTGGAAAGAAGCTTCAGTAGTGAATTCTTGGGGCACTTTTCCTACTTCACTGATCATTTCCATTGACTACTAAGATCTGGTGATAGGTCTACCAGACAATATAAATACGGAACAATGAGTTCATAATTTTTCTTCTTCTTTTTCTTTTCCTTTTGTTGGCGGTGGTGGGGCTCCTAGGTAATAGTTTTTAATGTTGTCTATACTAATCAAAAGAATGACAAATATACAAACAGGCTACTATCTATGCAATTAACAATTCAAGTAGACAATACCATCCTTAAATTCATATGAAACAGATCAAGCGAAAGAACTTCAAGCTGCAGTTGTTAAAGCACATCATTAGACATATAAGAGAATTTCTGAAAAGAAATTAGATTTTAGTTGAAACCAAAATAACGCACTCCATACTTACCACTAAACAGCTTCTAAGCTGATCAGTTAGGCAACAAATACATGAGGAAAAACAACATGAATTCATACTTTATGTTTTAACCGAAGATGATATTCTTAACTATGAGGCAAACCAGGAAAGAAGCAATAAAATAAGGCAGTTCTTGCTTAAATCACCCCTAAAAAATTGTCAAATAAATATCAAGGAAAAGAATGGAAATTATATTCTAGTGTTCGAAATGGAATTTCTTTTACCTACTTAATTAATTAAAATATCTGCACACTTAAAGGACCATCGACAAGTTTCATATTTCCCAAAATATGCCTTGGTCTAATCAGGAAAATGACACCATTACAAAGACAAATCAAGAACAGATGCTTCAACCCTGGTAAAGTAGGCTCAGACGAAGTAATTTTCTTCCCCGATATTTTTACAGCAAGATTCACATGGTAGCAAGCTCAACTGCTAGGATCTTAAAAGAAATCAATTGCCATGGTCAAAATATATTTCAGCTAATTAGCCACTGCAGTTGGGTTAGCAACACCTCAAAAACCAAAAACAAAAAAACAACAAAGAAAAGGAAACCAAAAACAAAAAATCAACCAAAAAAAAAAAAAGGAAACCAAACACAAAAGACAAAAAAACAAAAAACAATAAAGAAAAAGAGCAATAGGGAAAACATTATTAGATGATGTTAAGCAGTATAGAAACTACGCTTAAACAGTACCTGGAGAGCAGATACTTGAATGTACAGTACAGCTGGTGACATATATCTCTCATCTAGAATACATGAGGATCCATCCCATAAGCCTTCATCTGGAGAAGGTGAATGGGTTGCTCGAGGTTTTATAGCACTGAAACCATCTAGACGAAATCCAGCCAGCATAGGTGAAGCTGGGGAGAGATACTGCTCAAGGATAAGATCGTTATCTACTAACTTCTCAGCCTCAATTGGAATCTGAAATACAAGATAGGACCTTATACTTTGTAACAGATGTATAAGTTTTAAAGGTAAAAGAAATGTTCAAGGACAATGTGAGAAGTCCCAGTGGCACCTTGAATCTCTGCAGTTGTGGAGGTTTATCCAACCAGTTTTTTATATTTATCTGTTGAGAACCTCGAGCAGATGCCTCTACATCTTTTCTCACTGGGGTTCCAACTACGATAAGTCTCTTGGCATGTAGGCATGGTTCACTTTCAACTGGACCCCCAACAGATGCACGCCGACCAAGTGCAAAGGGGTTTTCATCTAGGGACAGAAGGTTAAAGTCACTATCGAAATTAACTGAACTTGAACCAGGTCTTTGGAGACGTAGTGTTATCCATATGACACGGCACCGAACAGGATTCCTGAAAGCAAATTTTACATGTCTGGGAATTTTATCCTGTTTCAAAGATTTTTCTGGCCCATAAAGCTCAGAGGAAGAGGTGACCAGAGAACGCACATCCCATTTTCCTACGCATGATCTTTCATCCTTCTCTATTTTATTGCTAGCCCAGATTTGCACCTGGAGATGTGTTAGAGCAGGTTATATCACAGAAACAACAATTTCCTAGTTAAGCCACAAGTCAGTAGAGATCGACAGAAGGATCAGTTGGTTTGCATGAACAAGGTCCGGTATAGTCTTTCAACATGATTTTAGAAGTACCGTAATACATTATTAAGCAACAGTAGATATTAAGTGAAATGAAGATTAACTAGAAATTTTCTTATATAATCTCCACAACTACCTATTTAGGCCACAAGACTATAACAAGTATAATATTGCAATGATGAAGTAATAGCATCATCTAAATTGCACCCCAATTTTGAATATCTAACAAACTTTTTCTACTGCCTCAAATACAATCACTTGATCAAAAAAGATAAGAAACGAAGGAAAGAATAATATGTCCATAGCTAAGTGATGAAGTTTGAAGCTGATTATAGACTACTTTGGAACTAGAAAATCCTGTATCCGAAGAGAATACAGTACGAATCACACGTCTACTGAACTCTTCTTTGACCATCCTATGTTTGTCTTAAATGCAACGAGATTTCTTCTAAATCATTTGCATAATTTTTGTTCAAATTTGAGGTAGTCAACGATCTCAGTCCTTCCTCTTTCTTCTCTTTCGTTTCTTTTTAAAATTTTTAAAAAGTAAAAAGAATAAAGGGAGAAAAAAGGAAGGGACAGAGACTAGGCACTAAGACAAAATCTAGCGTTGGGTTATTCGTGAAACATACTATAAGAAAGAAGAGTGTCCATTGCCAAGAAGAAATGATCAACAAAATCATTGCTAAGTTAGCCACTACTTCATTCAATATCTGGAAAGTGAAAACAACAATATCAATTTTCTTTTGCCAAGAAAAATCCAGTGAAAAGCTGTAACCTCAGGAAGTTGAAGGATGAAGACTTATCAAATTAAGATGAAAATAAATGTATCATATAGTGTTTTGTAGTTGAAAAGTGTATAGCATTACTCAATTTCCACTTTAAGAATAACTAAGCAGAAAGGGCACTTACAGTAGGCGCATCAGACATTGAATAACCACAGGGGCTGACCAGTAGGACAACTCCTGATACATCAGATGTATTACTAAGAACTATGACAAATTCAACTGATGAGACACTAGGTGGAGCTTTCCAATATGAATCTTGTGATCCAGAATCAACTGGTGCAAGCAATGACAGGAATGGTGCTGAACCTGCTGCAGTTTCAACCTACATTGAACACAGAGACAACAATCTCATCCATGTTACTTTGATGACCGAGTGCACAAATTGGCATCAAAATAGATAATATACAAGTTACACATAGTTCTTAGATTGCAATTGTTTCTCCAAGGGCACAAAAGATAACATAAAATTTGTTAATATATAGCAGAAATCATCAATTGACACCACCTATATATTTTTGGAGAACCTAGCAAAAATATGTGAACTCACTATCTAAGACAGCTTACAATTGCTCCGTGTTAAAATAACTTTCACAACACCAATCTTTGCAGCCTCTTTGTCCTTCATGGGTTTCTGGTTGAATAGACTGAAGGGCAGGCTTCAATTACTAATCCTTAAGCATTGAAATACCCCCATGTGAAGACAAAGGTCATATTATGCACAAATGAACACTATCTCAGCCACTGTTTGAAGGGCTCTCTCCTCTCCATGAGAAGCATTTATTAATTGGATGTTCAAGTTGATCAACAATGATTCTCTTTCTCATTATATAAGAGAAGGCAAATATAACTCAGAAAGTCAAACAGTTATAAGAGAGTGTCACCCACACTCTCTCTTAATAAGCAACACAAACAAGTTGCGAAGTGAGCTTTCAAGAAAAAATAGTGACTTCTTCATTTATGTTAACCACAATAAATAAACCAATATCCTTTCTACAAGCTTAAACTTTTAAATGAGGTGGTAACTCAAGATGGTATCAGAGCTTGGAAGCCAAACGGCACAAGTTAAATCCTTACCGCCACCTATTTAAACAAAAATTAAATTGTCCACGTACAAACTCTAAACAAATCACGCTGCACGTGAGGGGGCGTGTTAACCACAATAAATAAACCAATATCCTCTCTACAAGCTTAAACTTTTAGATGAGGTGGTAACTCAAGAATGTTTGAGTATTTCCCCCCACATGGAAAAATGTCAAGAATTAAGATCACCATATGAAGGTCCTGAGCCACTTCTCGTATTGACCAATTGGTTTTAAGGATGGAACCCCAAGATTCTTCATAATTTACAACAACGATTGTGACCATCTAGATGAGGTAAGCCTCAGAAGCAGACAAACATAACCCTTTTACAGAAATGATTGTACTTAAACATTATGCATTATGATTTATTTGATGTTTTAGATATGTACTCAAGACTAGCGAGTTATGTAAACATTCTCAAATGTTCTCTGGCACCAAACACAAAGGATGCAACTCATGAAATGTAACCCTCAATAGCTAGACATTGAAGCATACAAATAAGCAAAGCATATGTCAATTATTAAATGCATGTACATAGTAAACATCAAACTGTGCAAATTTTTTAACTTACAGGATGCAGGAAGCTGGAGAACGGAAATTCCGCCAGGGATTCTTCTCCATTTAGTAATTGCCTCAAGACTTTAACAGCCTCTGTAGCATCAGAAGATTGTTTGCTTACAGGAAGACAAGCCTTCGAGGAAAATCCAATCACATGGTTTATGGCCCTTTGCGCAGCATTATCTGCACGAGCTCTTCTTCTTTTGCTAATCAAGACCCTGACATAATCCAGGATCAACGCATCCAGCACAACATCATGGCAGCACTGCTTACAAATAACCCCATCTAGACTTGCTGATCGATTTGAAGATACATCAGCTTGGTAACCGTGGTTCGATCCTCCCTGGCTTGTTAGACCATTGTAGTTTGAGAACTTTGAGTTAAAATTCGCAAGCAACAGAGCTCCTCTTCCTGCACAACAAACTTTACAAACCTTCCTCTCACATTCAGAACACAAGAACATAGACTGTGAGTTTGCAGCATATGATGATATAGATGACTCATTAGGAGCTGCTCCTGCCAATGCACGGACCTGACATTTGCTACCCAAACAGCTTTCTCCTATCCTATTAATATTCCAGAAGTCAATAGCAATTTCTTCAGTAGGTTCAAGACCAATTACAGCAGTAATTTTGTCTTCAAGTGAAACCTGCCCAAGCAATGCGAGGGAATTGGCTACCCTGCATAACCTTCCGATGTAAGAATCATCAAGCAACAAATTCGGGTTTATACTGGCAGGATCAACACCAATTGATAATAAAGCTCGGTCCCTTTCAGCAGCCGAAAGATTAAGGCAAAGCCGCTCAATTTCAAGTTTCATAGCTTCCATAAAGCCTAATTTTTTCTCCTGCAGAATATGAAGATAGGAAGATGCAATATTTACAATTTTTGAATTACTGCTCTACCATATTATTTCTATATTAGAAAGTCAAAAAACCATATTAATTATCCATTTCTACTGTTACATCTAGAACTATAAAACAGCTGATGAAAAAAAAAAAAAAGAAAAGGGTCTTCTCCCAGTTTTGCAACTATGCTAGTACTCAGACATCTTATAAGATGATATAAATTTGATACAAAATATAAGCATCTAGAGAATTATAGGAATGGGAGATGCTTTCCTTATGATTTCAGTTATAGTTGATCAGCTATATATAGCTGTCGAATGTACATCAGAGTTAGTGTACAGCTCATCTATTCAGTTCACATCCAGTACAATGCCAGCTTCACAAATCCTTCAAATAATAGGGCAAATAATTCTATCAAATAAGATTCTTAGACGATTAATGTACCTCATGTGCTCCTGCAAGGAGTTTGAAACAGTGGATGTATTGATCAGTGCCCTTATCTGGAGGTCCTTGTAATGAAACAACCTCTGCAGTACTGTTTCCACCACCGGGATATTGGGTAACAGCATCATCCAAGAAGTCAAGTAAGTCACTTTCCTGATGCATGGCAGATTCGATGGCCGGTTGAGAGATGGAATCTGAATGTTTGTCTTCTCCTGTCAAAAGGTCTACCCACAAGCTTGAAGATGTATCAGCTTGGACAGGTGGCAAAACTTCATCCTTAGATAAACCACCAGCAAAAGGATTAGTGTCTGCTCCTGATAGAAAAGGGTTTGCATCCACTTGATAAACACTAGCCTGTTCACATAATCTTGCACCAGGGCCTTCGCCATTGAATATAAACCTCCATGGAAGAGTCACACCAAGTATCTCTATCTGCATGTTACCAGTTCCTACTCATGAAGTGTAACTAGAAAACAGCAGCAGGAGAGGAATAGACCTAAGAATCTATCCAGGTGAAATCATTTTCTTTAATTCTTTTTACTAAGGTGATAGCAATGTTCTCAACCAATGAAGTGGGGAGAAATAGATTATCAAAATAACAAAAACAAAAAATAAAAATAAAAATAAAATAAAATAACAGAGGAGGCAACAATATCAGATAGAATCATGACTTGATGGTAATCTGGATTGCAGGCAGATTCCATAGTGTATTTTCTTGAATGCAGAGACAGAGAAATTGCAGACAGATGCATTAAAAATAACCTTCTAAAGTATCAGTGAAGAACGAAGTCCTAAGTTTCAAGGATGGTTGTGTCAAAAAATAAGAACTATAGCTAATATTTTTCAGAATAAGTTGGAATCATTAGTCACTAAAAGAATGGAAGATGCCCTGATGAATATATGGCTGTCCTATCTACTTCAAGACCTGCAGATTCATATCCTTACTCTTGTCTTGCATTGTGACAGTGTTCCTACTACAGCTCTTGCTGCCAATCCAATTTTCATGATAGGACCAGCACATAAAAATAGGTTATCACATTGTTTGAGAGAGAGATATCTCTAAAATGATTCAACTATCCTATTTCTCCTCTAACAAAACAAGTCCTTCTCACTAAACCTCTTCCACAACAGAAATTAACCTCTCTAAGACCCAAGCTGCCCCTAGCACCTGCACCAGGCTCAGCTTGAGAGAGAACTGATAAGATAGCATCAGTACTTATCCAAAAAGAAAGACGGGGGGGGGGGAGGGGAAAGAAAGACAGCATCAGCAGTAGGTTAAGAGTTAGCTTAGCTATAGCTAATTCTGTTTTTGTACCGCTGTCATAAGAGGTAATATCTTTTCTCTTCATTTAGCAAAGATAATGGCTTTGGCACAACAGAAAAACTACCTTTCACGACCTGCCAGGTCATAATCCCAGAAAAGATTTCCTCATTAACAAACTAAATAACTAAGAATGTGTGCCAGTTCTCTAAAGAAAAGACGTGAAGCCATCCCATAATGCAACAGCACAGATGTTATGCTGAAACAACAAAAATTCCCTTAAAGAAACGAAAGGATGCCAAGAATATAATATTTCTGCTATTCCTTAGTACCTCACCAAGAGTAACTGGGGTTTTTCCAGTCACAGCAGGATAAAATGTAAGCGCAACAACTCGAGTAAGAAAGTCCAACTCTCCTTCCAATTCTTCAAAGTCATATAATAATGAAAGGCTTGAAGAATCTTGGGCATGTAAGCGTGCACCTGCCCCAGTGACAGCCATATCCTCAGCACTAATTGGTCCTGGAAGGGGTATTAAAAGGTTTGTCCCAGCTGCACATTGTGGAACGGAAGCTCCCTGTAGAAAAGATCTATTGTCAGATAGAAGCTTCTGGAGGTAGTTGTCCACCGTATACAAAAACTAAGACAAATCTTCAAACTTCTGCTGTATATAGTAAGCCACACCATGCACCCCACTCCGCCATTGTGGGAGGTGAAGTGAAAAGAATAAATAACCAACCTAAAAGAGACAAACTTTTAGAGAAAGCCCACAGCACAGAAAGACATGAATATGAAGAGCGGCATAGCTAAAGGTAATTTTACAAGATCCATGATAAGAGGAGATACTCGAGAATCATATCACACAAACACGGATATCATGTTATACGTCTCTGGCTCTACTCCCACCCTAAGACAAAATGGAAGAGAAAATATTTGTTCATGTGCAAACATCACAAGTGCCAAATGTGGAAAGTGGTTTAGGAGTCCCCCACATTTGGCCAATAAAGACATGCATGAAGCCAGTAACTTCACCTGCCTACAACAAATTCCAGTTGGAACTCAAATCCTAATCATAGTGCATTGATTTGTTCAGAGTTAGCTGCTGAGCAAGACTTTTCCATTTCATTTGTTCAGAGTCAGCCAACTGTCAGTCAGCTGGTTGGAAGTCAGGATATACAAGTCAATGACACAAAGCTATAATTTTGGAAATTGAAGAACCAATTTCTATTTTGAAAGTAAAGTAGAAGACCCAGCATATGACAAGTATGGTAGTTGAAGCACATACAGGACAGCATAGATATGAATTTAGAATATCAATGTCTGGAAAAGACAGAGCGGACCTCAACAACAAGCTTTAGTCCATCTAGAAAGCGTCCTGTCCTCACATCAACAGTGGATGGAAAAGTGGAATCATCAGCACCATGTGATACAGTGAGGAGCAGCTGACAAACATGACAAGGCTCGCCAAGGTAGATAAAGACTTCAACCACATCTGCTGCCTGCGGACAAACCTGTTGGATGATATGTAAAAGTCATTATGAGTAAGTTAGACTACAGGAACTGACCTGGGTTTCCACAACATAAATAAAAAAATGATAGAAGTTTGCAGGTAAAATCAGTTCTAACTGCAACAAAAAGTGATCATAATCTAAGGATACTATATAAATGCAGATACATTGATAACTGTGTTTTAAGAAGACTTGTAAGTACCCATATTAGGTCTTTCTGTTTGAAGCTAAGAAGACTGGCCGCACCATAAGAACTTTGAAGCATGCTGGGTACTGGCTTAAGGAAGCACCCAGAGGGGCGAGACAGTACCTGTCAAGATTAGCATGAACCATCAGATAGTT
Source organism: Cordia subcordata (assembly GCA_028554755.1). Lineage (NCBI taxonomy): Eukaryota > Viridiplantae > Streptophyta > Magnoliopsida > Boraginales > Cordiaceae > Cordia > Cordia subcordata. The sequence continues at coordinate 14,044,793 of JAPTOF010000010.1, read as the reverse complement.
CTTTATGGAAGCATGATAGAGGAAATGGCAAAAATCTCTTTTACCAATATTTTATGAGACAGGTTAGTATGACTATAATTTCTCCTTTCCACAAGTGGTACAGATAGTCTTTTTCTTCACAATAGCAGCCAAATATAGTTTTAGGAAAAGAATTTTCCTTGCATTAAAAACAATAGCTCATAACAATCACTATAAAGGACAGTGAAGATGCCTGATTCTGCACATGCTACATGATACTTTGTCATTCAGGACCTTGCATGCTGATATATGAGAACCCTATCCCATTAATTCCAAGAATATATTTTAAAGTCCTAACCTGGAAACAGGCAAAACATAGAAATCTTTTAATTTTGCACTTATTTGAAGTCCTAACCTGCAGAGGGGCGAAACCAAAAAGTCTTTAAAGTTCATTTTGTCTAAGTTTCCTGGTCAGAATAGTTTAGCTCTTAAGTTTAGCTCCCACATTTCACGTTCTGAAAATCATTCTAAAAGTTAGCACCATATATCCAGAAAGTATAAAGACATGAACTGTTCAAAATTGCATGAAGAGCTGCTCATCGCGAACACCTTGTCAAATCATGTCATAAAGAAGCAAAGTGCTAAGCAACTCTTGACCACGCATTTGGCAAATTCAGTGTTCAACCGTGAAGACCAGATATGGAGATTATGACATATCTTTATGTAACCTAGAAGACACCATTTCCAGGGAAACTAAATATCAACTATAGAAACTACGGGCCCTCTTGGATTAGCCTTTTTCATGAAAAAGCACTTTTTTTTCCTAAGAAAGTATATTTGTTTTGAAATAAGTTCTTCGATTGGTTATCAAGAAAAGTTGAACTCTAAAAGAAATAAAAATAAAGATAAAAATAAAAAACTCAATTTTAGCTTTTCTCAGAAGCCAGCAATTTGAGCTTCTCAAGGAAAACACTTTGACCAAAAGTTTATATATATATAAAGCACTTTTGAAAAGAGCCAATTCAGACAAGCCTTAGAACTGTTCAAGAGAGCAATCATGACAGTGTGTCTTATAGACTTGACTGTAAACACCACCACAACATGGAAGGTTGTCAGCATAAAATGAGAATCAAAATTTTAGGGTTCACCATATCCAAAATACATTGCACATCCTTCCATCGAAAAGATATGGTTACAGAAAGTTTAAATTTGGTCTAAATCTACTCCTCTACAATCCCTCGCCCCACCCCCACCCCCCGGCCACAACTCCAGGAGGGAAGAAGTAGGAAGAATGCTACAATCTGCAAATTGAAACACATTTAAATAACTGATACAGATTTCTGTATTCCAAATCTTTCTTCTTCCTGACACATCCATTTTGAACTGTTCTCAGAGACAGAGACGCATGATTTCCAGGACAGTTATGGGACGAAATTCAGCAAAGATGCAAATAAATCTATATCCAGCTTAAAACACTCGTATTTTGCTTATCAGCCAGAAGTCATGTTTTATACTTCCACATATGGATCCCATCACCCATTGAACAAATATTAAAATTTTATACAGAAAATTTATGGTAATCAGCTGGTTTGGAAAAGAAATCATGCCGCTAAAAGGAAAACTCAGAGGGAAATATTAAAATCAGAAATCACATCATCATGTTGTAGCGGGCCACAACTCTGATTAAGTTGTGCATTTCTTAGTAGTCAATGTTGATTTAAGATTTGGTATAAATCTAAACCATTTGTCGGAAGACGCCACAGTTAAGTAAAAATTGTGAAATGCAGGAATTAGCTAGATAGTGAGTGTTAATGTTGTTATCACTTGAGTACTCATCCAAAATAGCATGATATACAAACAAAATCTAAACTATTATGCTACGATAGCATAGATCATCTTAACACAGCAATTTGATATGCAAGCAAAAGCTAAACTACTGCACTATGATGTCATAGATCATCTAAACAAGGTATGCTACGATAGCATAGATCATCTTAACACGGCAATTTGATATGCAAGCAAAAGCTAAACTACTGCATTATGATGTCATAGATCATCTAAACAAGGTATTTGTTTGCTTGAACCAAATTAATCAATCGCCTCAAATTACCAGGAAAAAATGCCACAACAATTCATGATAATGTAGAATTAAAAGGATTTCTAAGTTTTAGTGTCCTTGACAGTTGGATATGATGATCCAAAGTAGAAACACGATTTCTTGCAACCGAAAGCTCTAATCCTGCTGCACATCCACAGTAGACTAATAGATTGAGAATGATGCCAAAACACAACCAGAGAAATGAGACAAACCTGTATGCAACATAATATATACCTAAGCTCACCTAATGTGAATGGAATACTGACACTAAGAGAACACAAGTTCAGGTCGTACATATATTCAGGTTCCAAGTTACCTATTTAACTCTTATGTGCAAATTTAAGATGTATTAGAGGAGAAAGAAAGAAGAGATTCAGAAGAATAAAGCAGACAAAAAAATTAAACAAGATACTAAAGTCAACTACCTAACAGATAAACTTCAAAATCACATACATTTAAGGGTTCAATTGCAACTGAAGGAAAATGCTTGAAGAGCCGTAGTCCAAGAAAAATTTCCAGCTGCTTTTGACGAGAGCTATCTACCACTGCATTTTTATACCTTCTCTGCAGAGTGATTTTCATATTCTGTGCAGCAGAAAACTGTTTAAACTTTCCTCCTTCCTCATTAAATATGTTAAGGATTTGGCTATGCATGGCTTTAGAACCTGTATACAATGTGGCGTGGATATCACCGGCAACCAGGAAAAGCTCAGCCAGTTGAGATATAGGAGATAAAATAGTAGATCTCTTAAATTCCTCAAATGTCATGTCAAATCTCTTCCAAGGTTTATCTGGACATGGATGATTCCAGGTGGTTGTTCTAGTGTTATGGTCAATATAATATGTTTTTCCAGTAACAGCATCAGTTCGTTTCTCCCAGCCAGGTGGTAGTGGAGCAGTATATCCACTAAAATTATTGGTCAATTGATAACCATATGCAAAATCACTATCAAGTGATATACCTAACCGTCTACATTGCTCTACAAAAATCTGAAGAGCACCAAAGAAACTAGCAGCATTTGTCCTATCCAAAGAATCAGCACAATTGAAACGTATAACTCCATTCTGGTGTGATCTCAGGCAGAAGGCACCAACAAAATCATCATTGTATATAATTTCGCCTTTGCAATCTTTAATTCGCTGACGAGAGGGCAAATAATCCCCTTCTGAAATGCCTATAAAAAGTGTAGGACCTTTCAAAAGGTACCAAAGTCCTTCAATTGTGCGTTGTTCCCCTTTCAATTTTATGCTCGCATGCCAATCATAGTTTATCAAATGAAGACGTGTATATGGAAGTTTTCCTGTTGACCGGATATAATTCAATGATTCCTCAAAATGCTGCACTAAAATGGATTCTGATTTCCCTTCTCCATTCCTAAGCAAGTTAACACAATAAATTGGAACCGAAGCATTTTTTTCCTGATTTACACCAGCAGCAAAGTCCAACTCTCGTGTATCATATCTCTTGGTTAACCTCTGATAGTACTGGGCACTTCCTTTATAAGGATCCCGATCTGAAACATATATCTCTGCTTCTGCCGCTGTAATTTTCAACTCTGCACCCCACCAGATAGGAATTGTACCTCTTCGCCAGATATATGTGTTGAAAGGAACACTCTGGCCAGTCTTTTTTGGAACCCAAACAAGTTGCTCACACTCGACTTCATTGCCTGCCCATTGAACAGTATAAATGCATGGAAAAATTAATATCATTACCTTTACGCTATTGAAAATCCTTAAGTAATAAATAAACTAACATGAAGCAATATATTCTCTACATAATGACCATTCTGCACCAGAAAGAGAGTTCATAGGGTGCAGGGTGGGGAGGGGAAGGGAAGGCGGGACTATCATAGCTCCAACACTACCTCCAAATTGCCATTTTTCTTTTCCTTTTCATTCTTCCCTAATAGCAAATTTCAACAAGTCCATAGGGATACAGGTAAACACAAAGGACTATAGCTTCTCTGGATATGCTTTCTACTGCTAACTTTGAATGTCATACATATGCTACCAATCAGAAAGTACAAGACCCAAACATAGTTGCTACCATCGGAAGCATAAGGTTAAATTTATACTAGAGAAACTTCAGGCTAGGTCTGATAGTTTCTTGTCAATTGCAGACTCTATGAAGAAACAGATATTTTGGAGGGAAGCCAATGACTTCTATTATTAGAATAGAGTAGTTACAACTAGTATTTATAGAGTGCTCACGTCTTAAGGTACAAGGAAATAACAAACCAACTAATCGAGCACATATCAAAATACATCTAACTAGCTAATAGTACAGCTGGCAACATGTGTTATTATAACCAGTATAGGTACTCTATTAGGAAGGAAAGATAGAACGGAAGAAGAGCTCAAGGATGAACCATGTAGAACAAAAACCTTAAATTTGAGAAAGGGAAGATAAGATGAGAAATTGGAGTAAAATATTTGGAGAACACTGTCGAGTGATGAGAGGAGAAGAATGGAGCTGGTTACACAAAAATTTGGACACAGGAGAGTGAAAAATCTAAGGATCAGCAATGGTGAAAACCTTAACTTGCGAAAGTGAGAAGAGAATTTCGAAGCTAGAAGATGGCTGTAAAAGGAGCCAAAAATGGGGTCAATGGACTCGCAATGGAGTGGGTAAGCAAGGAGAAGAGGAGAATGTCTGAGGTACATTCAAGACACTGATACAGCTATGGGTCTGAGGTTTGTTAAAGGACAATTCACTCTCATTGGCTATACTGACTCTGATTGGACATCAAATCTAGTGGACAGGAAATCTACATCTGGCTACTCTATTTTCCTAAGCCCTAATCTGATTTCTTGGTGCTCCAGAAAGCAACCAACTGTAGCTAGGAGTTCTTCTGAGGCAGAGTATAGAGGTATGGCTAATGCAGCTGCAGAATTAAAGTGGTTGACCTATCTACTTCAGGACCTGCATATTGCAGAGCCTACTCCCCTGCCTTATTGTGATAATCAATCAGCCATGGCCCTGGCCGACAATCCTGGCATTTTATGGCAGAACAAAACACATAAAGATTGACTACGACTTCACCAGGGAGTAACTCTCCACAAGGCCTTACAGCTTAACTATCTCTCTACCTCAGAACAAATAGCTGATCTGTTCACTAAACCTCTTACTCAGAAGCAGTTTTCTTACTTAAGGAGCAAGCTGCCCTTGGTTACTCACCAAGTTCATCTTGAGGGGGGCTAATAAAGTAGTTATACTGGTTATAATAACACATGTTGCCAGTTGTTCTATTAGTTAAATTTATTTTGACATGTGCTCAATTAGTTAGCTTGTTATTTCCTTGTACCTTAAGACTTGTGCACTCTATAAATATTGGTTGTACTACTCTATCCTAGTAATAGAAATCATTCCGTTCCCTCCAAAATATCTGTTTCTTCACTCTAGATCAATAACAATTACTCCACAACCATGCATCAGTGCAAAACTAATGATGAACTGGCCCTAAAAGTATGGCAATCAGATACTTCAAAAAAGTATAAGGAGAAACAAAACTCCAAAATAATAATTAAATTACTACACTACCTTCATAATCTGCAACAGTTATATATTCAGATGGCCAATTTTGTGACCAAACATTTGAAAAAAAGTTATTAAGTGACCTGTACTAGAACATGAGTTTAGACCCCTTGCCAAGTATCGTGTGCCAGGATGCAGCCTACTACGACGAGCAATGAGAGCAACAATCCCTTCTTGCTGACCTAAACTTCCAAAGCTTCGACAATCTGCAAATCCCTATAGTTGGTTTTGATTAAGTTAGCACTTCTAATATCTCAAGTACAAACTATTTACAAAGGTGAATGTACAGAAAGCCTGAGAATGGACCAAAAGTTTTAATAGTAAGATATGATATGCGAAGTCCATATCCCCTGACAAGAGAGTTCATCAAGGTAAGAATATATGCCAATTCTCCAATAAGGAAAACTAGATTTAAGTACTTCCAGTTTCAATTGGTATTCACAGTGAAACTTGAGACCACTTTATAACCCAGAAAATCATTAGCTATAATGTGCTTTAAACTACCTCCTAGAACATATTTCCAAGTAAATATTGGACATCCAGGACAGAGAGTGTACAACAATATTCCTAACACTATACAACTCACAACTTAAACCAACAAATGTACTCCCTAGATTAATTCAATAAGCACTCAGCTTTCTACCAATTTTAACATCTTTGCATGTATAATACTTTGATAAATGTGTTGCTTACTCTACAACAAACAGAAACAGAACACAAGACCTATGTGGCTACTTTACTAGGCAAATCAAGCAGCCACGTCCATTGCATGACATTTTTCAGTGAGGAGCGGAAGAGTACAGGTGTAGTTAGGACATATTGCCTAACAAGAATGTCCTAATAATTATAGTATAAGATTTTGCAATTGACATATCAAACACTGAAAACCCTTGATTTAACAAAAGCCTCTCAGAACTCACTATCTACAACATAAGCATGCACCTCACAATTCAACATCTATACCTTGTCTGTCTCAATAGGAGAAGCCACCCTACTAACATAAGTAAACACCAAAGAGGCAACTTATTTTAAAATACGTTGGGAATATATGCACATTAACATGCCATGGGACCATATATATCACATTTCTCTTTTCTATTTTATTAATTTCAACCCCCACCTCATAATGTATATATATAAATGTCTACCTGTCTAGAAGCTCTTAATTATTTCCAGAATTTACACGAGTTCTTCAAGGAAACTGTAACAATTAAAAAGAAAATTAATAAGAAATTTAAGATATCAAGGACAGGCTAAAACCTGCAGTAGAATGACACAGTGATGAGGAAGCCCAATGCTTCTGAAGGGCATTGAAAACCATTTATTCCAAACAAACTCTTCATCAGGTTCCCATAAGGGCATATGGCTAGGGAAAGGCCGAGTGATGTCCCTAGTTTCACAAAAGAAGTGCTTCCCATCAATTTCAAGTTCAGTGAATTCTTGAACATTCTTAATTTCTCCTTTGCCCTGGGGTTGAGGATATTGTAGTGAAGCTTTAATCCACTGGCTTTCAGTTACTGTATATACACAACCGCCACCAGGCAAAGTTGGAACGCTGGCAGACAACTTTGTTGCAACAAGTAGCAAGGCATAGCTCCCAAGTGCTGCATAGCCCAGTATTGCCCTCGCATAAATTATATTCTTACATAGCCATTTCGAACTATTTGTTAAATAATCTAAAGCTTCATTTTGGGATCTAAAAACATCATAACCCAACTTTGCAGTATAACGAAGTGCTCCAGTAGTTGGATCAACATAGATCACCTGACTGTCCGTCCTCGTAGACAAGCTGACAATTATATATACTTCAGAAGATTCCAAGGTGACGACAACAACAGATGTATCCCGTAGGTGACCAACTGAAGCATACAAAATGAAAAGCGTGAAGAAGCCATTAAGAACAGTAATAATAAAGTCAAACACTAAAAAGACAGATATGCAGAAAAGAGATAGATAAAAGGTCAACAACAAAATATTCCCATAATCAATCAAGCCCATTCAATCTAACCATCCTTATTTTTTGAGACAAAAGCCAAGAAAGATTCTGAGCATAACATGATTCCACTGAGAGCTCAAATATTTTGACTACTACCAGTTCCAATTAGTCTTAAAATCCTGTACAAGAATCTTCCTTTTTAGCTCTTCAGGAAACCAGGCCATCTCAAGGCCGTTCAGAACTGTTGGACAGCTATCCACATGCATAGCATCAGCTGTGAATAGTCAGCCAGTAGTAAATCCAGGTGCAAAACAAGAAATAACATGAAGAAGCTTCTGTAAGGAATACAGAGGAATCGGAGAACTTCATGGGATAGAAGAATAGCCGAGGGTTTCTTTAGTGAATGAAAAGGTGAACATAGTGAAAGGAGACGGATATTTTTTTCGTTGTCTCATAGAGTGAATCACAAGAGAGAGTTGAAAATAAATAATAGCTAAAGGTAGTTGACAATTGCAAGTAGGCCACAACTCACATTCTGAAACTTTGAACAATAGTTGCTGAATAAATTGCTCAAAAAAAAAAATTATATATATATATATACACATGGGATAATATTCTTAAAGTTATTAAGAATTCCAGTTTCAGAGTATAGGCACTCAGTTCAGGAGATCCCAGGAAGGAAATGTGGACAACCGGCATTCAATTTGAAAGAAAGGGAGTAGCAAGGGAACAAGGAGAACAAACAACTAGCACGAAAAATGGATACTATTTGCCTTTGGTGGAGTAGGAAACATGTTGCATATGATCACCATTAGGGATCTGCACCAAGATCGGCGTCAATTACATGTAATTCAACTGGAAGTAAGAAGCTTTTCTTTCTTTAAAACCTGAAAACTATTAATGCAGAGTCCTACAGGATCTACATTTCTCTCACCCAGGAGTCCATATATCAGAAAAAATAACAGCTCTCGAAATTTCACATTTTCGTTCTCGCTTTTTGCAGTTTAGCAACTTCACAATTGCACCATTTCTTTAAGCCATCAATAATAGCAACATACTTGAAAATCCAAAATGAATGATAGAGACAAAGGAAAAGAAACAAGACGAAGCTAAAGATTGCAAGAAACAATAGCAGGAAAAATGTGAATCATAATGATTGGAAGATACAACAGCATTATAATTACACCATTTATTTTGTCTTTTCTCAACTTGTAGAACAATTAATTATTTCTTCTTAGGACCACACTGAGGCTAATAACTATTGAACATCATGATGGCTAATTACTGATAAAGCCATTCAGTTCCACACATGATCTCTTTGTTGTTTCTAAAATCACGAGGATTGCACAAGTTGGTTATCGTAGATGCAAAATATATTTTCAATGAGCTACTTTGTTACATTTTAAATCAACAAAATGCCGACTTCCCATTCGACATGGTTCCCTAATAAGATCAAGTTAGCATATAATAAGCTGGAAGCCAAAATGCTGATGCTACATATAATATGACCTCCCTACTTTCATATACTTATAAACAAATAATAAGCAAGGGTATAAAATAAATATAACAGTCTTGATTCTCAGTGGCTCACCAGGTGATTCCATGATTTCTTGGTCAATTCCCTTGGTCACTCACTCTCAACAGCCTTAAGGCTCGTAAAATCTGATGGACAGACCCAACAATATAATCAGATGTGACTCACCCTTGAATTTCAAAATACAATTACAATATAGTAGCATAAGATAAATAGGCAAGTCTTAAACACAAACATGCCAGGCAACAAATAACAACAAAGAACAAGAATTACTCATTATTCGTCACAGTGAACCCATTTTTACATACACAATGCAAGACAAAATCTTAAAACAACTCAACTTCCAAAAACTTGACTAATAAAAACTCTTCTTCAGAATTAACTCTACTATCTAAAAATTCTCCTTTTCTCCAACAATTTCAAAGATTAGCCTGCAACACAGTCCAGCCACCTTTTGATAACTCTCAAAATGCCTGGTTAAGCACTTCAAATTTCCTAGTTGTCACCTTGTCGCTGTGTGCTCCAGAGCTGAGATGTGCAAGTCATAAGAACAGCCTCTAAATGCCCATCAAGTATAACAGACGTCACCCTTCTCCGGACCCCCCCCCCAACTCATAAACCAGGAGCTCGATCCAAGCTACTCTTTTTACTCCAAAGAGCATCAATATCTCAACCGAAAAATAACTCTTTACTACTTTTTTATACACTGTTTTCCATTAAATTTGATCCAAACGCGCTCAATAAAGAAAACGATAAATTATTCTTTAAATTACACAAATTCAATTGACCAAAGATTAGGGTATAATGTAGCAGTACCAAATTGTAAACTAAGCCTACAGATTCAGTCAACGTTCATAATCGAAGTAAAAGAATATTGCACGTATTTATCTATAAATACTAAAAAGTATTTGTATGGAAGACGATTTAATTCTATTTTACACAAAATTGATATATATATCGCTAGTCAATCAGAGCTGATAAGAAGCAGATCTAATACATTTCCATCAACAAAAGAAATAAGTAAATCAAAGAATTAAAAGCGTATATATATTCGTGTTCTGTGCGCATATATATATATATATATATATATATATGTATATGTATATACTGTATATATATACACATATATATATAGAGAGAGAAGCTCACCGGAAAGTTGCATCTGAGAGAGAGAAAGAAGACTCAGGTGAAACTTTTTGTGTGCCCTTTCGTGGCATTTTTTGCAGGGAGCGTGTTTAAATAAATATTTTTGACCAAAAAAAAAGAGTATTTAAATAAATATTTTGTCTACGCAAATATTATACCGGTCCAGTTTTCCTTAATTAAGTGAAAAAAAATTTTCTAATTTTGCATTGATTAAAATACAAATTAAAATCTTTTGAGATCATTTTATAAATTAGTATTATTGACCTGTGCAGAGTTATATGTTTTAATATTTTATGTTTTGCTGTAATTTAAATATCACAGATTAAATGTGAACAAATTTTATAATTTAAATAATTTAATAAATATTGGACTTATATTTTTTTAATTAGATATTCATAAATTAAGATTGAAAAATTAAAGCTGCAGAAATTAATTTACTTTTTAAAAATTGAGATCAATTATTTAAAAATATTTAAAAATTAAAGAAGTAACCACATGGTGCTATGTGACATTACACCCAAATATATACACACATTTATACATATATATATATATACACATATGTATATATGTATATGTGTATATTATAAAGTAGTGTTCTTGCCTTTTTAGTTTATGTCACATGTAATCATGTCATGCCTTCTTGTCCTTCCAAAAAGATTTTAGTCCATATTTGGTTAATAAAAATTATTTCTTAACTTAATTCTTTTGTAATTTACATTTATATATCTATACTATGTTATATAGAAGAACCATCTACAATATAATAATGATAAGTATCACACAAATATAATGATAAGTGTCGTACAAATATAATCAAATTAAATTTGATTTTTTTGAATATTTACATTTATCGTACTAATGAAAATTAAATTTGATTCTTATCGAGCACATGCGGACAAATCAAGTGGAAGATGATAATAGATTTTTTCGTGCATAAAATCATCACGACCACACAGGTAATGTTGCCCTATAACTGTGTTAATAACCCGTCTTCTCTCTACAAGCCTTCATAATAGAAGTGGTGCCCAATAATTTTCTTGCTACAAAATTTTTGTAATAGCTTTGGAAAACTTGAAATTTGATATTAATTTATTTCACTCATCACTAGCAGACAGGTATGCTTTTCAATGCGTTTATTATAATAAGCTTAAATTAATTTTCTTATTAATATATATATTCCATTTCGGTTCTTATATTTTTATTTTTTATATAATATCTTTTAAAGGTCTTTTAACTTCTTCAAATATATAAAATTTTCGTTGTCAATTTCAGTTTATTGTATATGGTTACTCACTAAATGGTATAAATGAGTAGTCCACGGGGTAAAAGCAAATATTCATTTTCATATTTTCCTATTGACCCAAAATGTTATTAAAGTGTCTCCTTGCAAATTACAACATGTTCATTAATTGGGCCCTGACCATATATTTGCTAAAAATCCTATATTCCATTTACTTTCTTATATTGCTAATTTTATATACTATCTTTTGAAGGTCTTTTAACTTCTTTGATAGTGTATCGTATAGGTGAACATAAAAATATAAATGTGTGCAGAGCACTAAATGAGGTTCAATTATTCTATTTGTAAGTTTTTATTATTTTTATTCGTAAGATAAATATTAAATTAAATATATTTATCCCTTTGGTTTGGCCGACTATTTTTTTTATGAGAAATCTTATGTGACGTCAATTTTTTTTAATTTGATGGTATCTTTCTTTCTCTTTTTCTTTTTATATTGTATTTTACGAGTGAAAGCGTATGAAATTTTTATAACATCAATCTTATAGGATTACCTTTTGTTTTGAATTTTAAATTTAATTTTAAATTATTTTAACTATATGAAAATGTTAATTCTTAGGAAACGTTTTCTATGGAACATTTTGATGAAAAAACGAAAGCACGTGCCTTTAGAAAAGATGTACTACAAATGAGACGAGATAAAGGTTTTTGACTTATACATGTTATTTTATTATCTATTTATTTTATTTGTATATCACTTTATTTGAAATTGTACTAACTTTGTTTATCTCAAATTTATCTAGGAAAATCAAAATTGCAAAACTTATATGGTTGTAATACTCCCAATACCAATGTTCATTCCTACCCATTTTCAAATTTAACTAATACTAAAATGAACTATCCATCCAATTTGAAAAAAGCGACATTAGAACTGACGCCCAAAACAATGTAAAATAATCCTCAAGTTAATTCAAATTTGTTTTTCCAATCTGATAACTTGGATATTCCTTTTGCATGTATGGATATTGAAAATGTCAATTGTGAATCTAATCCGTCACCTGTCCACAAACTTGCTCGATCTACAAGAAAGGACATTATGCATGCAATACGTGTAAGAGGTAATTGGTCTTATATTATTCCTGAAAAACATGCTTTTACATGAATTTTTTTTTAATTGCTGCACACATTTCTTACTACCATTTTTTTAATTCTCAGGATCAACATCTGACGTGGGAGGTTCTTTGAAATCTATATTACATAATCAGTCTAGAAAAAACAAACTGTTTGAGGAGAGTAACGTTTCAAGTTGTAGTGGTTCTACGCCAATTATTGGGTTGTTTAATTGTCAATTGTTAGACAAGGAAAATAACAATACTTCATTGGGTTCAAAAAGTGTTGTCAGAAAAGGAAGGCCTAAAAGGCCACGACTTGCTGATATATCTAATTGCGTAGTAAATCTTTCTAATAATTTTTCAAATTCTGATGAAAATGATGGTGTCATTAATTGCATGCAAAATTCAAAGCTAGATCCTTTGTCACGTGATTCAACATCAAATGGTAGTTTTGCAACCTACCAACAAAATGCAACTACCTTTCAACAATCCATTTGCCAGTTGAGTTCTATTATCAATGATTCAGATGATAATACCCATACTATAGAAGGAGGCATATTCAAAATTTTTAATTTTATAATTAAATGATTGATGATTGGTAATGATTATCATTTCTATATCAATTAATTGTTAATCTAAAATTTTTATATTTTTTTTAGAACGATTTGTTCAAAATGCATATCCTCCTGAAGTGAATGATAATAGTGTTGAAAGTGAAGATGACACTTACACAGGTATAATTGTATTCTTAAATTTCTTTTAATAATATACTAACCATTTTCAATGTAGATGTAAAAACTATGTTTCACACTTTTATCTAATCGTATATTTTTTTCTACCAGTTGTCATAGAGGAATTTGACACAGAAGTAATGGTTTGTGAACGTAAGTTATAAGTAATATGTTATTAACATCATTTTGTGAAATTATAACATACATTATAAATACACCTCTTATAAATTATAACTTTCTTTGTTAATTGTTTTGTTACATAGAATATGCTGACATAGGGGATCCTGTTTATCAATGTCAACATTGTGGCACCAACATGTGCTATAGTGAGAGGATTGGGAAAGATAAAAAACCCAAAAATCCAGAATTTTCCTTATGTTGTTCAAATGGAAAGGTTCAACTACCTTTTCTAAATAATCCACCAGAATTCTTGAAGTCCCTGCTAATCACAAAGGATCATCCATTGAGTAAACATTTTATAGAAAATATCCATGCTTACAATATGATGTTTTCATTCACTTCAGTGGGTGGTCGATTACCATCGAATAGGAAGTACCATCGAATAGGAAGTTTGCTTCCTTCTAATGGATCACCACCGAAGTTTGCTTAATTGTACATTCATGATACCAATAATGAAGTTTCAAATAGATTGAATGCAATGAGGTAAACATCTCAAGATTACAAACATTGATTAAATAATAAGTATATTTAACATAATGTTATTGATGGTCGTTACATCAATTCATAATGTTATTTTTAATTTTGCAGTCACACTAGGGTCAATGGATCATTTACCATGGAAATTGTTCAAAATCTGAAGACAATGTTTGATGAACATAACCCTATAGCACAGTCTTTTCGTATGGCACGAGATAGGTTCCAATTAGAACAAAATCAATCACTAAAGTTGAAGTTGATTGGGAAGCGTACTAAGGATGGCAGAACGTACAATCTTCCGACTGCCAATGAAGTGGCTGCATTAATTGTGGGTGATATTGGAGAATTGGACAAAAAAAGGGGTATTATTGTGGAGACATGTGCTGGGCATTTGAAGCGTATTAATGAGTTGCATCCTTTATACTTGCCAATGCAATATCCTATTTTGTTTCCTTATGGTGAATATGGTTACAATGTTGATGTATTACATAGGAATTGCAAACCAGACCCAAAAAAGAGGGTGAGACTCACTATTCGGGAGTTTTTGGCTTTTAGGCTTCAGATGCGGGATCGTGAATCACTAACCATTTTATTTGGCGAACGTTTATTGCAACAATTTAGTGTCGACGGCTACACAATGATGGAGAGTGAGCGTATGACTTTTTTTAGAACCCATCAGTCGCAGTTTAGAACCAAATGTTACAAAGGTTTAACAGATGCTATCACTCGAGGAGAAATGACCCCTGTTTCTATTGGAAAACGGGTTATTTTACCATCTTCATTTACTGGTGGAGCACGTTATATGGTGCAAAATTATCAAGATGCAGTGGCTATTTGTAAATGGGCTAGATATCCAGATTGGTTCATAACATTTACTTGCAACCCGAACTGGCCTGAAATCAAAAGAGTTGTTTCAAAGGTGGGACTGTAACCGGCGGATCGACCAAAAATTGTTTCTAGAGTATTCAAAGTAAAGGTTGACCAACTTCTGCATGACCTGACTAAAAATAAAATTCTCGGACCTGTTCAAGCAGGTTAGTCTGAATAATGTTATTTCACAATACATTATTCATATGTTTTTTAATTTAAATTTACGTTATTGATCAATTTCAATTTTTTTTATTCTAGTGGTGTATACTATAGAGTTTCAAAAGAGAGGTCTACCCTATGTTCATATTCTACTATTCATGGCCCCAAAAGCTAAATGTCTTTCAATAGAGTCAATTGACAACATCATATGTGTTAAGATACCAGACAAGGAAAAGAATCCAGAACTGTATGAAGCTGTCCAAAATTTTATGATTCATGGTCCATGTGGTGCTGCAAATATGAATTCTCCATGTATGGTTGACAAAAGGTGTTCAAAACATTATCCTAGAAGTTTTGTAGGAAAAACAATAATAGATGATCAAGGTTATCCAGTATATAGGAGAAGGAACGATGGTAGAACTGTAAAGAAGGATGATTTGTTGCTTGATAACCAATACGTCGTTCCATACAATGCAAGATTGTTGCTTAAATATCAAGCTCATATCAACATTGATTAGTGTACAAATCTCGATCCATCAAGTATTTGTTCAAGTACGTCAACAAAGGTCATGACTGTATCACAACAACATTGTTCTAGCAATCAACTGATGATAACGATGTTCAGGTTGACGAAATCAAAATGTACTATGATTGTAGGTACATTTCTCCATGTGAAGCAGTGTGGAGAATCTTTCAATTAGAAATTACTATGTAGGATCCAACGGTTGAAAGATTGAGTTTACATCTTAAAGATGAACGGCAAGTTATTTTTAGAGACAATGATTGTATTGATGCTGTTGTTAAGAAACCATCAGTTGCAGAATCAAAATTTAAACAATGAATGAAATGCAACCAGGTACATCATCATGCTAGATCATTAACTTATGCAGAATTTCCATCAAAGTTCGTGTGGAATAGAGATAACCGTATATGAAAGCCCAAGAAGCAAGGCTTTGCAATTGGGAGATTGATATACGCACACCTCAGCTTTGGGGAATTGTATTACATGCAAATTTTGTTAAACGTCATCAAAGGTTGTACATCTTTTGGTGATATTCGAACTGTTGATGGAGTTGTTTATCCCACTTACAAAGAAGCATGCTACGCACTTGGTCTGATAGATGATGACAAAGAATATATCGAAGCAATCATTGAAGCATCATTGTGGGGATCAGGAAATGAATTGTGAAATATGTTTTGCTCATTGTTAATTTCCAATTCACTATCTAGTCCAAAACGCATGTGGGCCAGTACTTGGAACATCTTAAGTGAAGACATGTTATACAAACAGCGCAGACTTCTGAAGTACGATGGTAATAAATTTGTAATTTATAATACCTTATGTATATTGATTATACCATTATCTGTTTCCTATTAGATCAATTATTTTTGTACATTTTCTTATAGTAGATATTTTATATAATAATTACTAAATTGGATGACACTTATTATGTAGATTTGCAATTTGATGATGATCAGTTGAAGAATCTCACTCTTTGTGAACTTGAAAAGATATTGAGAAATAATGGAAGAAGTTTAAAAGATTATCCTCCACTTCCATTTCCAACAGATATTAATGTGGTGCAATTGCAAAACAAATTGGTCCAAGATGAGCTTAGTTATGATAGAGCAGCTCTTGCAAAACAACATTCTGAATTGCTTGGTAGCTTAAATGCTGATCAGAAAAAATTTATGAAACTTTGTTGTATGCAATAATGAAGGGTGACGGAGATGTGTTCTTCATTTATGGCCATGGAAGGACTGGAAAAACCCACCTTTGGAAGACATTGACTTCGGCTTTGCGTTCACAAGGTGAGATTATTCTTATTGTTGCTT
Organism: Cordia subcordata; assembly: GCA_028554755.1. Lineage (NCBI taxonomy): Eukaryota > Viridiplantae > Streptophyta > Magnoliopsida > Boraginales > Cordiaceae > Cordia > Cordia subcordata. The sequence goes on along the minus strand of JAPTOF010000010.1, from coordinate 14,027,975 downwards.
CAAGTGGAATAGCTTCGTTATTGATACCTGGTGGTCGCATAATCCATTCGCGTTTTGCTATTCCATTATGTGTGAATAAGGATTCAACATGCAATATTAGGCAAGGGAGTGACTTGGTTGATCTGTTGGTAAAGGCAAAGGCTATTATTTGGGATGAAACACCTATGGTTAATCGACACTATTTTGAAGCCTTTGATAGAAGTCTTAAGGATGTACTTCGATTTTCAAAGCCTAACAATCGAAATCTTCCCTTTGGAGGAAAAGTTATCATTTTTGGAGGGGACTTTAGACAAATACTACTGGTCATACCAAGAGGAAGTAGAGCTGATATAGTAAATGCTTCTTTATGCTCATCTTATCTTTGGAAACATTGTCAAGTGCTGCGTCTTTCAAAAAACATGAGATTGCTATCATGCCCTTCTAATAAAGATGCCGCAGATTTGAAGCAGTTTTCATAATGGATATTGAGTGTTGGGGATGGCTCCACACCAGGTTATACTAATGATGATATGGCGATTGAAATTCCTGATGATCTTTTAATCAAAGATTTTACGAATCCTTTGTCTGCAATTGTTCAAAACACATACCCTGATCTGTTGGAGAAATACAAGGATGCAAAAAATCTTCAAGATCGAGCCATTCTAGCACCAACACTTGAAGTTGTTGAAAGGATCAATGATTTCATTCTTTCAATGATACCAGGAGAAGAACATATCTATTTGAGTTCTGATAGGGTCTGCAAAGCTAATGAAACTGCTGATAGTCATCAAGATTTGATTACTCTAGATTTCTTGAATAGCATCAAGTGCTCTAGCTTGCCAAATCACGTTTTAAAACTCAAAGTTGGTGTACCAGTTATGTTAGTAAGAAATGTAGATCAAAGTGGTGGTTTATGCAATGGCACAAGGTTGGTTATCACTCAATTGGGTAAGCATGTACTGGAGGCAGAAATTATGAATGGTTCTAAATCTGAAGAAAAAGTTTTCATTCCAAGAATGGTACTAACTCCATTAGATTCTAATTTGTCATTCAAGTTGCAGAGATGCCAATTCCCAGTAGTCGTATCTTATGCAACGACAAGCAACAAAAGTCAAGGACAATCACTGTCAAATGTTGGATTATACTTGCCCCGGCCCGTATTCACGCATGGACAATTTTATGTCACTATTTCAAGGGTTACAAACAAAAAATGTCTAAAAATTTTAATTCATGATGATGAAGGTGTCCCCTCAAACAAAACTAAAAATATTGTATTCCAAGAAAATTTTCAGAATTTGAATTAAATTTTGTTGTTTTCCTTCATTTACATTACTTCATTCTTTTTTATCATCTTTCAATAAATAGCACACTGTATTATTTGTTTCAAATATTTTAATGGTTAAAAAACTAAATGATTCTAATATATCTTATTACTTATGAAATATCTCGTGCAATCGCACGGGTGACATACTAGTATTATATAAAAGAACACTCTGCAATATAATAATGACAAGTGTCACACAAATATAATGACAAGTGTCGTACAAATATAACCCTCTGTTATTATATGTATAGATATAGCATAGATAAAATATACAAGTATATAACCTATCTTTTGTGCCTATGATTATCACGATGCATAAACCAATCCTCAATCCCTACTTTCATTTAAAACTTCTCCAACACCTCAAATCTCTAGTGCTGCTTACCAAAATAATTTCTCTATCGCAATCCCAAAATCCACCTTCAAATATGCTTCATACTTCATGCACAATATAGATTGGTAAAGTTTTATGGTAATTTCAATTCGTTTGTATGATAAATTTGTGCGTCTTATCCTCATATGGATAGGCTTACATATCTTCTGCCCATCTCAATTGAAGACATTTCTATGGCCAATACAAATCAAAGAATTTGTGGAATTCAAATCAATATACATTTCAGTATAGTTCGAGTCATAATTTTTTGTTTTTCTTCTTTTGTGGTACATAACGTTGTAGCTCGCTCCCTCTGCAGAATAATAATGACAAGTGTCACACAAATATAATGACAAGTGTCGTACAAATATAACCCTCTGTTATTATATCTATACTATATTATATAGAAAAACACTCTGTAATATAAAATGTTTACTTATTTCTTATTATATAGAAATAATTTTGTACTAATTATTGGTTTGCATAATTTTGGACTAATTATTTTTTTCTTCTTAGATGTTGTTGCTGAATTAGTTGGGTTTGGTGATGTCTGTGAGCATCCAAAAGATGGAATCACTACAAAAAAGCTTGATTTGGAGCTTTAAGATAATAAGTTAGCATACTATTAAAATTTTCTTCTTTTATCAAGTTTGTCTTATTTTCAATCATATAATTAATATATATTTTTGTTAAAAATATGATAAGTGAGTTAAGGCTTAGATGTACTGTCTGGGGGGCTTATGTTGATCAAGTAACTAATTATTTGAGGAATTCCACACGTGGTCCCGTCATTTTTGTTATGCTTATAGCTAACGTGAAGAAATATAATGGTATTATTTTCTTTTTTTTTACTTAATATGTTAATTAAATCATTGAAATGATATGATTGATTACTTATTGATTATCACCAGATTGTAGGACATGTTAATGCGTCTAATGCTTACAATGCTACTAAGTTTTTTTTCAATCCAGAGATCGAAGCTACTATATCTTTTAGAAATAGGTATAGATGTCCTCTTTCTTGAATTTTCAATGTGAAACATGCCATTACAGTCCTAATTACTATATATGCACTTTTATATGTATTTGAGTTTCAATAGCATATACAAATATGATGGAAGTGCTAATAACCATGACGATTTGATCACTTCGGATTTTTTGAACGGTATCAAGTGCTCAAGTATGCCGAATCATGTTCTTAAGCTCAAAGTTGGTGTACCTGTCATGCTAATAAGAAATGTAGATCAAAGTTGTGGCTTATGCAATGGCACAAGTTTGTTAATCACTCAATTGGGGAAACATGTTATTGAAGCTCAAATAATGAAGGGTGCAAAGTTTGGGAACAAAGTCTTTATTCCAAGAATGGTACTAACACCATCAGATTCAAAATTTCCTTTTAAGTTGCAAAGATGGCAATTTCCATTGGTTGTTTTGTATGTAACGATGATAAACAAAAGTTAAGGGCAATCACTGTCAACCGTTGGATTATGCCTGTCCGACCCGTACTCACTAATGGAAAATTGTACGTTACTGTTTTTAGATTTACAAGGAAAAAGGGATTGAAAATTTTAATTCATGATGAGAAAGGATGCCTTCCAACAAAGCTAAAAACGTTGTGTACAAGGAAATTTTTCAAAATTTGCCGTAGATAATTGTTTTGTTTCATTAATGTACTCTATTTACTTCTGTATTGTATATTTTACTTAATACAATGTGCCATTATTATAAATATTGGTATTCTTAATGTCTTAATTTCTATACGAATCCACATTTATTGAACTCTTAAAATATAATTTGATTGCAATATTTAGTAATATAAAATACTCTATTTTTAAAAAAATCAATCATATATTTCGCAACTCGTGCATGACACGGGTATTAGACTAGTTTATATATATATACACACACACACACACTATGTAATAAAGAAGAGTTTGTTGCTCAAAACTTATTCCCATTATGACAAATGTCATGCTCTGCTATTGCCACGTGGCTCTCTACAATTCAAGCTTCACTATTGAAAATTGCCATTTCACCTATATTTGTTTTAGCTGACCAAATTAGACAGAAAAATCTGTAAACTACCTTTTATGCCCCTCATGTTAATATACTTTTTAGACAATTGAAAATCCTAGTCTTCCATCAATCATCCTCCACTGCCTCTTACCAAATTAAGTTCTCAATCGTGATAAAAAATAATGCCTTCAAATCTACATCATATTTCCTGCTAATTAGAAATTAGTAAACTTTCATGGTCATTTCAATTCATGTTTACACTTATTTTCTGCATCATATGCTTAAATATCGACCATCAAATCTTCTGGGCAATTCAAATCAAGAAACTTTTATCAACGATGGCTGTTACGATTGTAATATATATCTATCATCAAATATTCTAGCCAATTCAAATCAAGATACTTTTAGGTAAAATTAGAAAAAGCTTCCCTAATTTTTTTCTGCTATATTGGTCGATCATAATCGATGATTAAAATGGTCAGATCCTCATTCCCAGCATGATTAATGGACGCGGTTTTTGTTCTTCCTTAACTACTTTTCTTATTATAAATATGGATTAATCTTAGTATCGATCGTCCTCACCAATCTATTTCATAGCTTTGATCCTCTGTTCACATTTATTTTTATTTTCTACTCAAAGGGTATTAATCTTCATTTCCCCTTCTATACAACTGTAAATATCTAATAGTAACTTTGATGGTCTATTGCTACAATTTGTTGTTTCTGATTTTGTATTTGTGTGCAATTTTTGTATGTTACTATAATCATTCATATTTTGTGACACTTTTTTAATAAGGTAGGATTTATATGTATGTTTGCCTTATTACAAGAGTCTTTGTAGTTTTATATAACATTTTCTTTTAATTTCTTTTAAGATACTACTGATTACACCTAATATTTATGTATCTATATTCTTTACTCTTTTAATACCAGATATGAAATTTATACCTACATGTTGTGATTCTATTTGTATGTTACTGCATTATATTGATTGTTTGGTGGATTGTTTACGGCCTTCGATGATGTAACCGACCTTTTTATACCTTCAGTGTTTGCATTTTCAAACAAGTTTTTCTATGTAACCATTATGTACTTGCTTTCTATCTATCGCTTGTGTTATTTGTAAGCTAATTTCATACATATTTGTTGGCTAAATACTAGCTATTAATTTTGATGATGAAAATTTGATATGCATTTATAATTATTTTACTAAAAAGCATCTTGTGAAGATAGGTGCTAAGATGAATAGATAGATGGTTCGAAGATGGAAGAAGATAAGCAAATAAGCATTATTTGAAGAAGAAGAAGATGTGAAGGCATAAGGAGGAGAAGAGGTGTCATAAGGGGTATCGAACGTTCTTGCACTTCTTGTGAAATGCCTAAGTATTGCAAGTGTTTGGCTCAAATCTTTATTTTTATAACTCAAACAATTTAAATCTCATGCATATTAGATTTCATAAAAGCATAAACGATTTTGATTGCACTCTTAGTGTAAATATATGTTTTAAAGTGTTTCTAATCATAAAAAGTATTTATAAAATACCTTAAGATGATTTGGAGTTATGAAAAGTTGATATAGTTGTACTCAAAAAAGTTCTCAGGCATAGTTTGGCTTTACTTTTTTCTCTGGAGTGGCTGAACCCCCTAGCCGGTCGACCAGCTGACCAGGGAGGGTCGCCCTGCCAAAATAGAGAAGGAAAGAAAAAGTCAGAGCCCCTAGCCAGTCGACCAGCTAAGACATCCGGCCTAGTCAGAGAGAGCTAAGAGGAGGCCAAACAATCCAGCTGGTCGACCGGCTAAGCGAGATGCTGTAATAAATGCACTAGCTGTTTATTACTGTTCTGGCCATTTTCTCCTCTTTTCTTCCACCTACCAAAGTCTTAACTCTCAAATCTCTCTAAATACATCTTCAAAACTCATTCAAATTATTAATTCAAGCTTGCAAAATCATATATCATCTTCGAATTAAGCTTTGAGCTATTCTTTCAATATCTTTGAGCTTTCAAGAGCACCATTCATTGCTATAATTCTCTTTTAAGAAGAAATCACAGATTCTTCATCATTTCTATTCTTCTAGATAATATACACACCTTGTGAAGTAAGAAATCTTGAGAGAGACACCCATTAGAGCTTATAAAAGTGTAGAGAAATCCTAAAGAGTGGGACTCTTGGGCTCTTTGAAATTTGGCTTCAAAGAGCTGTAAAAGTTGGTCTTTGCTTTACCAAGATTTGAAGAAGCACTTAATGAAGATTGTTGAAGTCCTAAGGGAAGCTTCCTTGGGCGGTGGATGTAGGCTTAGCTGAACCACCTTAAATCATTTGTCTTCTTTCTCTCTACACTTTATTTATCTCTATTTACTTTTATTGATTATAATGTGTTTGACATATTTCTTGATTGAAATAGTTGAATTTTTGTGATTTTTAAAAACGAAAATTAATATATATATATATATATATATATATCTTAATTCACCGCCCCTCTTAAGATATTTGCACCCACAATATTCCTTTGGGACGAAATTCATCTTTGTGGTCTTTTAATTCATTTACTTTTGGCATATTCAACTGAGAAGGTCATATTATGATTATTATATTACTTTTGGCATATTCATTTACGTGCTTGATAATACATTGCTGTCCTTGCAGTTGAAAATGCTTTGATATTGTGATTCTAAATTTATGTTTTTGAATTTTTTTTAAACTACTTTACCATGCTTTCCAAGATTTTCCAATTAGATGACACATGCTGTGAATTACCTTGTTGATCTTACACCATGAAGAGAAATGTACCATTAGGCTGTTTGAGTGTGGTTTATCACCAAAATCAAAGAGATCACTGGCATCGATTTGTTTTTGTTAGATGAACACGTAAGTACTTTACTTTTAGTTCTTTATATACACTTGCTATTTGGGGTATGTGTATCAAAGTATCTTATTGATATTTCCTTTCTTTATTATTCCTATATAGGATGATACAATTCAAGCTTCCATTCAAAAGACACTTCTTCCCAAGTTCCAAAACAAGATTCGTGATGATCTTTCTTATTTTTGCCCTCCTTTTCAAATTCCTATAAAAATACCATAATTTGAAAAGTGTTTTCAAAATTACACTTTTCAGTGTTTGAAATACGAAAATTTGAATTTTATTTTCAATTTTAAATTTGTTGCCACAAAAATATTTCAAAATTCGAATTTGGTTGTTCAAATACCAAAAACGATATTTGAAATACCGTTTCCACTGGCATGTTCTCTTGCCTCAACTGCACCATTAATGACCCCTTCTTTTTTTTTTTTCCCCTTAAGGCCATTAGTGACTGCTCGCTCCTTGCTGATGCTACATTGTCTTGTCCTAGAAACAACCATGTTGCTGCTTTTAATATTGACCTCCTTTTTTTCGTCAAGGTTATTAATGACCACCATGCTCGCTCCTTGCTGCTATAGCCTTTTGTTCTTCTTCGAAGATGACATCCCAAAAACAGCTATGTTGCCACCATCAATGACCACTTCTTTTTTTGGTCAAGGCCATTAGGGTAATGGAGGCCTCAAGGATATCTAATACCTAGAAGATCACCCATCTTAGCGTGGATATTAGTTTGGAATGATAAGCTTTACTTCCCATGCTTTCGGTTCCTCGACCAAAATTGAAAAATGTCTTCCATTAGGGTGAAGGAGAGGAAAAGTTGAAGTTTGCTGTGGTAGGGTTTTTATCAGGCTTTATATATGTGTGTAGATGGGCTTTTAGTATATCATTTATAACAAAATATAGAAATATGTAAAAAAAAATACATAATATGTATAGCGACGCGAGGTTAATAAACCCCGACCCCGGCCCACCTTAGTACTAGGGGAGAAGAAAAAAACCCCTCCGCGCCCCATATAAGAGTTTTCTTGCAAAAACCCTACCCCAACTCTGCCGACACCCCTGCGAGGCGGGATAATGCAGTGCCCTATTACTCCTTCTCTGGTAGACACCTAAAACTTCAGGCTTATCTCACCTCACACATGGGAGAACAAGCTCCTCTTGTCCAACGTGTAAAGCTGTTGTTGGAAATGGTAGGTATTTGAAATACTGTTTTTGGTATTTGTAAAATCGAATTTGACTTTCGAGGTATTTTTGTTGCAGCAAATTTAAAATTCAAAATAAAACTCAAATTTCAGTATTCAAAATACCGTTTTGGTATTTCAAACTCTAAAAAGGGTAATTTGAAACTACGGTATTTTTTATAGGAATCTGAAAAAGAAGGGGTAGAAATAAAAAAAATCCTCTACAAGAAAATTGTTATTTTGTTGTGTAATTTTGGACTTTATAATAATAATGGTAGCTTTAGAATTACACAATATCTTCAATGGATTTGTTTTAATAATTACATATCTGTGAAACTTGCTACTGCACCTACATTGCCATTAAGCTATTACAACTTTGTTTCAATTGAAGACATATTGCATGCTGGTGTCAATAATTGTTACAGTATAGGTTAGTTATGCTTTCATTTTTTTAATATATATTATCTTATTTGATTATTAACTTTTAGATTATCTCAGTATTAACTTTTATTTTATTCTTTGAGGATGTTGTTGGGGAATTGGTTAGAGTTGGAGATGTTGTTGAGTTGACTATAATGGAAGTCCTACAACAAAGATTGATTTGGAGCTACAAGATAACAAGTAATAACATTTGCTTATCATTTTTGAAAATTTTCTTGTAATCCACCTATTCATACTATTTTTCACTTTCTATGTTGAAACGATCGGTTTTCCTTATTATTCATGCAGGGAATTAAGGGTAAACTGTACTTTATGGGAACGGTATGCCAAACAAGTATATTCTTATTTGAGAAATCTTGAATCTGGCCCTATAATTATGGTTATTCTTATGGCAAAGTTGAAGATTTATCATGATTAGTGTTCTACTTTTTCTTGCTTTCGTATTAAACATTTATTGTTTATCCTACAACCTTTATATTGACACACTACTACTTGGGTTTGTATTGTAGGAAATGTTAATGTCACCAATGCTTTCAATACTTCTAAAATCTTTTTCAACCCTAATATTCAAGCTACTGTTGATTTTAAAAATAGGTATATATGCTCCTTTTATGAAATTGTTTCATTTATTTGATAAAATTGCATTTTTGATCATTGGTATTTGACATTCAGTTTGAAATTGAAAGAAAAGTTGTCGTCCCAGAGGATCAGCCATATGTCATCATCACATTCCATTACCTTTGATGATGTGTTTTTGTCCCCGAGCATGTTTAAGATTCTTGGTGAGTTAAGATCACTTAAGAAGGTAAAGTTTTCATTCTAAACTTATTATCCATGTTTAATCCTTCTTTTAGACATATGTAGTTCATTTGATTTGGTGTAAGAGGGCACTTACATCATTATGGTTGACGTCTTGACCATACAAACTGATAATGGCTGGTTGTACATTTCGTGCACGAGGTGCACGAAAAAGGTTTTACCCCAAAGTGGTAGGTTTTTGTGTGACAAATGTAAATTTGCCATTCAAGATGTAATGCTGAGGTATGACTTAGTTACATGTTAATCACATTGTGTACTACGCCCTCATAATAGTATCATTAGCTCTAATTTCATAACTGTTGATGAGTGTAGGTTTAGAGTTCAGTTATTGGTGTTGGATGACATAGGCAGTGCTCCTTTGATTCTTTTTGATAAATCCACTGTAAAGTTTATTAAGTATTCTGCTTCTCAACTTACGGATAAGTTAAGAAAAATTAGTTTAATTTATTCATATATAGATTTTGTAATGTTTAAACCCTTTTTGATATATGGTTTGCATTTTTTTAAAACAAATGTGCTCTTTCTGACTGATTAGGATTGTGATGAGGACTCCTTTCCCAATGAACTTGAAATATTTGTTGACAGAAAGATTTTGTTCCAAGTTCATGCTAGTGGATACAATATAGATCGTCATAACTCCACTTATACTGTTATCAATCTAACTGATAATGAACAGTTAATTGGGTCTTGCATTGATGGAACGATGAAGGTAATATGTCTTATGTTGTTCAATTATTATTATTTCCTATTCAATACCTATGTACGTATACTTATGTTCTTCCAACTTATAGTTGAATGGTGAAGTGGTTGATTTGTTGAAAAAGATAATGACTCAATGGATGGTTTAAGATCGGCTATAAACATGCTATTCAAACAGCTGTATATACATGGTTTTTTTTTTCTAAATTGCTTAAATGGTCTCCCATCGTGGATTTTTTAATAAATTTAATAATTTTTATTATTACAGGATTCACTTTCATTAACGGGTGGTAATGAAGTTGACTTTTGTTCATCAAACTGTTCGACACCAATGAAAAGGACTTTTTCAATGTCTATTTCCACAGCAGCAAATTGCTCCACCACGCTTTCTACAACTAAACGTACAAGGAAAAGTAAGAGTTTAAACCAGTCAAGCTGAAGGAGTCTTTGTCGGATAAATGAGCTTTAGAATTGAAGACAACGTTGCTTAGTTAAATATCTGCGTAGTTTTCCCATCATCTTATGCTTTTATGTATTGTTTATGAATTGCTTTTCTTGGTTTTGTTAGTTATTTGGAACTGACTATGTCGTGTTTGGTTTATTTCATGTTGACTTTATGATCTAATGGGCTCTGATGCGGGAAGAAAAGGAATTGGCTAATTCAGTTATCCCTCTGTTTAGTTAATGAAATTTCTAATTCTTTCGCCCAAAAAAAAAAATAAATTCTTCATCTAATTCTAACTGTTGATTTTATCACTATTATTGTAAATTTACTTTATTGATGATACTTGCAAACGAAATGTCATAATCTAATTTTTAATTTATAATATATTGTAGACATTGCCTATCCATCATTCGCAATTTTTTGATTTTATATGAACTGACCCAATTTATGGTAAATGTCAAATTTGATAGATTTTCGTAAAAACAAAAAGGAAATTAAACAATGAAATTTGGCAGATTGACAATCTAATTTTTAATTCCAAAATTAATCCTGAAAATTTATGAAAATTAATTGTCAATCAGGTAAAAAAGGAAAAATGCGTTCAATTGGTTTGTTTCTAGGGGTTACACCAAACAGGTCCCTCAATTGTTTTTTATTTTCTTCCTAGGTCCTTATAACATTTAAAATCAACAGAAAACTCAAATACCTTCATAATTTATCACATAGCCTTTAATAATGCAATTTACACCGTACCCAACATTTTTTTTTCCTTAATAGTTTTGATTGTTCATTCTCTAAATCTGGATAATATACATCTATCGTAAAATTATTTTATTATCAACATTTTTTTGAATTAATAAAAATAAATATTAACATAGAAATTAATCTGAGATAGATCGTTAACTTAATATCATAATTAGCTTTGGGCATATTTGTGTGAACAAAACATTCACTTCCATTTCTTATGGACAGTCCAACATATCCCCTTCAGTTATAAACCATTTATGGTCTGTAATCATTGGTTAAACCATAATCTTATAATATAAATTAAGAAAAATATTTTCATTAGTTTAATAGCATAATTGGGCTATAATCTTATTTGGGTTACCATTATTCACAAATCTTCACACTGCATTGCGTCCAGACTTGATTGATAAAGTATGCCGTAAACTTTGATTCATTATTCAAATACTTTCAGTATAAATAATACACTACGACCCATGAAGCCCATTTTACATTATTGAATATTAGCCCATAATGCCTAAAACATTTTTTTAGTTAAATTTTTTTTTTCCTTTGTATGGGCTGATATAAAATATACCATCTTGGGCCTAGTTTATGCTGCCCAATTCATATGCTTCCATGTTCAATCTAGCCAACATACAGGTAATGCCTAATATGCACAAACCTTAACTATTTCATCATAAAATCGCATGAGCTGCTTCTTTTTTTTTTTTTTTTTAAATTAATTTTGCTATATATTCATTACTAAGCTTCACAATTTATCTTAATTTGGCACATCAGGTGCCAACTTCCATCTTTTGTTTTTTTAACCTTAATTTTTGGTTAGTGTTGCTAATTTTTGATCTCGTGTCATGCTGTATATGTTTTTCTTACAATAAAATATATTTCATTTTTATGTTTCGATTCTGGGTTTTAGTATCCGAATGATATTCTTGATTTTATTTTTTTATTTCATTTCAATGCTTGGGTTCGTCCCAAGATTCGAATGCTGTGCACGTATCTTAACAACCTTATATTTGAATCAATTATGGGTTTTATCATCTACATAAATTTTTTTTGTTTCACATGAACCCAATCTGGGTTTTCACATCTGACAAATAAAAATTGTTTTCTATTTTACCTTTTCATTTAATATTGGATTTTATACTTTAATTGCATGAGAAAAGTTTCCCATCTATATATATATATATATATATATATATATATATATAAGTTAAATCCAAAAGAGCTCAAAGAAGGACGCTACATCAGCACCCATCTATTTGCCAAGCCATTATAAATTATATTTTTAATATTATTACGTTGTTGTAAATTTATATATTATAGTGTTTAATTACATTTATGCACCACTTTCTAACTTCATCGTTGTAATAGAGTTACAAGATATTTAGTTATATTTATGCACCACCTATATAGTTCTTTTTAATGAGTTTAAAGTGATAAAGTCCCAAAAAACTCATTAATTTAATTTATTTATGCATCATATCCTAATTAAAAATATAAAAATAAGAATAAAAAAGAGCTAAAATTAATTTTTATAGATATTTAGAAATAATAAAAAATGCACAAAAATTTAAAAACAATAAAAATCTATATTCTACTTAATTATGTCACGCTCCTAAATACACAACCAACACCAGGTGTGATACACCGCAGGCCTAAGCCTGCAAGGTAACCAAAGATACCTAAACACCAAAATGTATATAAACAAAGATAACTTAGAGCTCTATATATCATCAAGATGTTTATTTACAAGATATTAGGTTACTATTTACAGTTGCCATGGCAGAAAATTACATCAATCTAGTAAAAGTATCAGTGATATTACATTAGACATCCTAGGCAAAACTATGCAAGAGCCCAACAAAATGGAAGTGACATGAGTCCTATGACTTGTCCTCTCCTTGTTGTTTTGGCCCACCACTCTCCACAAGGTAAAATAAGGCATGAGCAAAGCAAGCTCAGTAAGAAGGAAACCCAGAGTTAGACTCAAGGTAGTCGTGGAATAAGGAAAAAAAAGACTAACCCCATACTACACACATAAATATATAGAAAGATAAAATTCGAATAGAGTACATAAGCCATAGCTTAAACCAACACCCACGTGCAAAGGACATCTCAAGTTCACAACCATTCATTCCAACACAGAATTCATGACCTTCACACAACTATATTTCACAATATCTCATAAAATATCCCCTGGAGTCATGATACATAAGGTGCTTCCACGTCATTCACAAACATGATAAGTATAGCCCCATGTTGGCCTCTTCTTCTCACGGTGAATTATCACTCTCTGACAAGGGTACACGATGGCCACCTGTGGCCTCACATCTCTTTATGGTGAATCATCTCCTACCTATGAGCACATGAATCATGTCTTGTTCTAAAAATACTAGGTAATCTCACCTACCAGATAGATGTCACAGTTCTAGGGATTTCCTCCACTTTACCTTTACATTCAGAATTGTACGATGTCACAATACCTAATTTTTTTATCTACAATGGCTACCGATTGCTTTGGATATGTCTAATTCTGCCTTACTGAAATCTGATCATACTATAAAACATGATTTGGGTCTTGGACATACTTTCTCAATTATAAGACATGAAATACATTATGGATCCCTGCTAAAACCAGAGGTAAGGCTACTTTATAAACGAATTCTCCAAGCTGTTCAAGGATCTCAAAACGGCCAATATATCTTGCACTTAATTTTCCTCAGCTTCCAAATTGGCTTACACTCTTTATGGTGGACACTGTAAAGAATGCATAATCTCCAACTTCAAATGCTACTTCTTTATGCCTAAGGCAAGCCCATCCTTTTTGCCTATCTTGTGCTCTCTTAAGCCTGGACCGTGTAAGTTTAACTTTCTCCTCAGTGTCTTCGAGAATTTGTGGCCTTATTATCTTCTTTTCACCTAAATCCCAATAGAGTCGAGTTCTACATTTTCTTCCATATAAAGATTCATAAGGGGCCATCTGGATACTAGATTGGTAGCTATTGTTATAAGCAAATTCAACCAGAGCCATACATGAATCCCAATTACCTCCTCAATCTGTAATACAGGCACGAAGTAAGCCTTCCAAAATTTGAATGCTTATCTTAGTTTGGCTATTTGTTTGAGGATGAAATGTTGTACTCAATTTTAATTTAGAACCCAAAGCTTATTACATGCTCTACTAGAATCTAGAAGTGAACCTGGGTTCCTTATTTGATACAATCTCCTTTGGTGCCCCATGTAAACACATTATTTCATTTAAGTAAAGCTCGACCAATTTTTCTTTATTATCATCTACTCAAATAGGTAGGAAATGAGTTGTCTTTGTTAGCGTATCGATGATCACCTAAATTGTGTTATTCCTACTCTTGGTCCTGGGCAATCCCATAACAAAATCCATCGACCCACTATCCTATTTCCATTCTAGAAACAGTAAAGATTGAAGCAATCCTAAGGGCTTCTAGTGTTTTGCTTCACCCTTTGACATGTTAAGCATTTTGCCACACTGTCCCCAATATCACATTTCATGTTATTCCACCAATAGTATTGCTGAATATCTTAATACATCTTTGTCCTACCTCGGTGTATTGTGAATGGGGATTCATGTGCCTCTAATAAGATTTCTTTCTTCAAATTAGCATCATTTGATACGCACACCCTATCCTTATATTAAACAATACCATCCTCCGGTACGCAAAATTCAGATTGCTTCCCTTTCTTTATCTCAACTCTAATTTTCTCATAGAAAGCATTATTTTTCTGCATCATCTTAATCTGTTCAAGTAATGTAGACTAGACAGTCAAGTGGGCCAAAGAACCCTTCCCACCAAAAGGAACTATCTCAATCTACAATCTTTCAAATTCTTTTATGAGCTTTACTTGTGCTGCTAATAAAGCTGCCATATTACTTGTGGCCTTCTATTTAATGCATCTACTATTACATTTGCTTTTCCAGGGTGAAAATGAATTTTCAAATCACAGTCCTTTAGAAGCTCTAGCCATCTTCTTTGTTTGAGATTAAGATCCTTCTAGGTGAAAATGTAATTTAATGATCCGTATATCCATCACAAGTGGCTCCATAAAGGTAGTGATGCTATATTTTGAGTGCAAATATAATGCTTGCCAACTCCAAATCATGGGTGGGATATTTTTTTCTCAAAATTTTTTAACTACTTGGAAGCATAAGCAATTACCTGCCTGTGTTGCATTAATACAAATCCTAAACCATTCATAGAGGCATCACTGTATATTGCAAAACTCTCTAAGCCAGAATGAAGAGCTAGTATCGACACTGATATCAATCTATTCTTCAATTCCTAGGAGCTTCTTTATGTGTTTGTACATTCAAACTTTACATTTTCGTGGGTAAGCTGCATCAGAGAAGAAGCTAGCCGTGTAAACCTTTCAACAAATTTTCTGTAATAGCCGGGTTTAAGAGGCTTCATACCTCAGCAACAGTAGTCAGTCTCGGCCAAGTTTTTACAGCTTCAATTTTATGCGGATCAACTAAGACACCATCTTTAGAAACAGCATGGCCTAAGAAAGCTACTTTGTCTAACTATAATTCACATTTGGATTTTGTAGATAGTTGCTGTTCTCTGAAAGTCTGCAAAACTATTCTCAAATGTTGCTCATGCTCTTCAAGACTTTTAAAATATATAAAGATGTCATCTATAAACCCCACCAGAAACTAATCAAGATAAGGCTTGAACACTCTATTCATCAAATCCATAAAGGCTGCTGGAGAATTCATCAATCTAAATGGCATCACAACATACTCAAACTATCATATCTGTGGGAAATGCTATTTTTGTAATATCTTTATTTCTTACTCTTAGTTGATGATAACAAGATCTCAAATCTACACAATTTGCAATAAGAAGAATATGAATCCCTATATACATGAAATGATGCATAATTATAGGGGTCATATCTAGCTCTACCTTAAGATGGGGGATTTGCATACAGATAACAAACGCCTTTATGCACTCAACTTCCACACAGGCGACAAGCACTGTGATCAAGTTCAGGTGATAAGAGGATACGAGTGGCCACTATGATGCATTAGGATCGTTTATGATTAATTGACACAAGCAAACCTCTTCTCAAATCACAATTTTTTTTAGTTTTTTCTTTTATTATTTAAAATAAAAAAAATGAAAAGATAAATAACACGTAACTAGCTAAGACACATAAAAAAGAGAAACCAAACAATTGTGCCTCCCTGGCAATGGCGCCTCCCTGGCAATGGCGCCAAGAACTTGATATGCTATTTGAGAACACAAGCCTAAATAGCCCGCAAGCGCACGGGTCGCGTGTAGTACGGTGTGTGAGAGTATGGGGTCGAATCCATAGGGAGGCCATGTGGTGTCTAAAGCTATGTGCGCCCTAAGAAACTACATGTTGGGACCCTAAACTACAATCTTTTTGGTTTTTA
The DNA here is from genome assembly GCA_028554755.1 of Cordia subcordata. NCBI lineage: Eukaryota > Viridiplantae > Streptophyta > Magnoliopsida > Boraginales > Cordiaceae > Cordia > Cordia subcordata. The sequence goes on along the minus strand of JAPTOF010000010.1, from coordinate 14,011,651 downwards.
GATACAAGGGAGCTCGAAAAAATAAATCTCACCTAAGGGTAAAAAATAAAAGGCGGTGTATGTGTGAAATAGGGGAATCAAGTGATCTAAGGGGATTCAAACGTTAAAATTTAGGAACTAGAGTGATTATGTCTTGAAAATTGGTGATTACTACTTCTCATTAGGGTTGCTTGATGGATTATACTTGGTTGCTCTCGTCTAGACTCTTAATTAACCTCCTAATTGGTACCTTAAGCCTGAGTGCATGTCTGTCCCTAGGCAACGACTCCAAAAGCTACGGCTTGGTCTTTATTACTTAGGAATTAGGGCTAGCTAGTCAGGATCGTAGGTGACTTAGATTGATCTAAGCCTAGCGTTTAGTCCACTAATTAGTTCCTTGATCTATCCCTAGGATTTGGTGTGGGTCTGTCGTTAGGCGTTGTCTACCTAGAGCCACAGTGTGGTCCTTATGTCCTAGGACCTTAGGATTAACTAACTAGCTTCCTAAGTGACTAAGGTCGACTAAACCTACTCGAAAACCTATTGGCTGGGTTTAAAGTCAAAGGAAACTCGACCTAGGCTAGCCATTAGTTATGCACCACTGATCATCATCACAATAGTGGGAATTAATGTTTCAGCACAAGGCATATGCATCTAGGGCATGGAATTCGAGAATATTCTGGTCTATTTTACTACTAAAAACATAGACATACTTAGATTACACCAATTTATATGATAGCACCTAATATGTTTGCAATAAAAGCTATTTATGCTATTAGACATGCAAGCACACATATAGACATGTATATAAGTATAACCCAATTCATGTAATCATCACACAAACACGTAGAAATGTCTATATAATGATTTAGAAATGGTTAATAGCATAATAGACTTCAATGTACATATGTAACTTCACTGAGGCATTTATACAAATACATAGACATGCATGTAAATAGCTAACAACCAAACTTTGTTAATAAGAGACAAAGATTTCCTAAGGATATGCCTATCATGCATTTTCTTCATTCTCTCTTTATAAAGCTTGGCTTTCTTGTACGCCTCATATCTCAACTCCTCCAGTTAGCTAAGTCAAACTTCTTTTTCTCCTCTGCAGCAAATAAATCAAAATTTAAATCCTTAATAGCCTAATATGCTCTATGCTTTAACTCGTCGACAGGTAGATAACAAGCCTTCCCATGCACTAACCTACATGGAGACATATCTATGGGGGTCTTGTACGTAGTACGGTAGGCCTGTAATGCACCACTCAATCTACAAGACCAATCTTTCTTATCAGGCCTAATCGTTTTCTCTAAAATGGACTTGACTTCCCTATTTGAGACTTCAACCTATCTATTCGTTTGAGGGTGATACGGGGTAGCAATCTTATAAGTGCCAAAATATTTTCTAAGTAAAGCCTTAATTGTCTTATGGTGAAAGTGCTGTCCTCCATCACTAATCAGGACTTGTGGCACCCCAAACCTAGAAAAGATGTGCTCTCCAATGAACTTGACCGCAACCTTGTGGTCATTGGTTTGGGTAGGGATTACCTTAACCCACTTGGACACATGGACAACAGCTCCTAAGATGTATTGATACCCAAAGGAAGATGGGAATAGACCCATGAAATCAGTTCCCCAAACATCAAAAAGTTTACACACAAGAATAGGGGAAAAGGACATCATATTTCTCCTGAAAATGGGCCCAGATTTTGAACATCTAACACATTTTTTACAAATTCTTGGGCATTTCTAAAGAGTGTGGGCCAAAAGAATCCACTTTGCAAGACTTTAACTATAGTTTTCTTTCCCCCCAAAGTGACTTCCACACGCCTCACTATGGCACATATTTAAAATATTTTCAAACTCGCTCTCCGAAACACACCTATGAATCACCTAACCCACACACACCTTAAAGAGATAAGGATCTTCCCAAAAGAAATGCTTAACCTATGAATAAAACCTATCTTTTTTTCTCTTCTCCCAATAAGGCGGCAACTGACTAGTGACAAGACAATTCACTATATGAGCATACCATGGCGTGATGTGAGACAACAAACAATTGTTCATCTAGAAAAGATTCATAGAAAGGAATAGACTCACTAGGGGACTCATAAATAAGACGGGACAAATGATTAGCAAAAGAATTCTCACTACCCTTCTTATCTCTAATTTCCATGTCAAATTCCTGCAAAAGAAGCATCTACCTAATCAAGCAGAGTTTAGATTCATGCTTAGACAAAAGATACTCAAAGCCGCATGATTGGTGTAAACTATGACTTTAAACCCAGGAATGTATAATCGAAACTTATCAAGGGAGAACGCTATTGCTAGATGCTCTTTCTTGATGGTGGTGTAATTTTTCTGGGCCTCATCTAGTGTCTTACTGGCATAGTAGATCAAACAGGGCAACCTATCCTTACATTGTCCTAATATAGCTTATACGGCAAAATCTGATGTATCACACATAATCTCAAAAGGAAGACTGTAATTAGGCGGTTGGATGATAGAGGAAGAGGAAAGCAAGGATTTAAGCCTATTAAAAACTTTAGCGCACTGCCTAGATAATGGATAGGCGATCTGACTAAAATCCTTAATGAACCTACGATAGAAACCTACATGGCTAAGGAACGATCTCATGTCTTTAATAGATTTACGAGCAGATGATTTCTCTATAAGCTCTACTTTGGTTGGGTCGACCTAGATACCATCAGAAGACACTACATGACGCAAAACTATTCCTCCCTGCACCATAAAATGTGATTTCTCCCAACTCAACATAAGATTGACAATCCAGAACTAAATGCATGTGACTAAGGCATTCATCAAATTCACACCAAAGACTGAGCAATCATCCATGAAAATCTCTAAGCGCCTCTCAATCATATCACTAAAGATAGCTATCATACACTTTTGAGAGATGGCAAGTGTGTTGCAAAGACCGATCGGCATTCTCCTATAAACAAAGGTATCATTAGGGCATGTGAAGGTAGTTTTCTCCTGATTCTGGGGAAATATGATGATTTGATTGTATCCCGAATGCCCATATAAAAAGCATTAATAACCATGACCAGTTACTCTATCCAAGATCTGATCAAGGAAGGGTAATGGGAAGTGATCTTTTCTAGTCCTAGAGTTGAGCTTCCTATAGTCTATGCACATTCTCCAACCTGTAGGGATACACGTAGAATCTAGCTCACCCTTATTATTCTCTACCACTGTGATCCCAGACTTTTTCAGTACTACCTAAATAGAACTAACCTACTCGCTATCAGAGATCGGATAAATGATACCTATATTTAAGAGCTTAATGGCCTCCTTTCTCATAACTTTACTCATATGTGGGTTAATTCATCTCTGTATCTCACGAGAAGGTACTACACCTTCTTTTAGATGAATCTTATGCATACAAACTAAAAGGTCTACACCTTTTAAATCACCAATCGTCCACCCTATGGCCTCTTTATGACTTCTAAGAACTTCTAGAAGAAGACACTCCTCATTCTCACTAGATAGATCAAAAGCTATAATCACAAGAATGGTTTTATTAGGTTCTAAGAATGTATACTTCAAGTGCTTAGGGAGGGGTTTGAGCTCCAAAGATGAGGGAGACTCAACCGCAGGGGGATCACTAGAAACTTCTAAAGAAAGAGACTTGGGTTGACTAACCTCAATCTTTGCTCTGGCCTAGAGTCAGCAGATATAGATATGGAAGCTACGTACTTTCTAACAAATGACTTAGAATCAAACTACTCCAAAGTGGCCTCGAGCGTAGCTAACTCCTCGACCAATAACATCTTACGAGCATGCTCATCTATACGTGGATCTATAACATCAATAGCAAAACACTCCTCCTCGTCATCCATACAGACACTTGCTCTATTCGCTACCTTCGCGACTCTCATAGTGGCTTTTAGATTCCCAAACTTAATCTTTAGTAACCCCGATTTACAGTGGATGACTACATCAGTTGTAGCTAAGAAGGGGCATCCTAAGAGAACATGTGTTGCCTAGTGTCATGGCCAGAATCCATATCTAAGACAATGAAATCAATTGGATACATAAACTCTCTAACCTAAACCATGATATTCTCTACTATACCTCGCGGTCTCTGCTCAAATTTATCAGCCAACTACAGAGTGATGTATGTGGGAGATAACTCTCCCAAACCTAGATGCTGGTAAACTAAGTAGGTAATCAGATTTATGCTAGACCCTAAATCTAAAAGAGCATGATCAATCGGGGTCTTCCTAATGCAACATGAAATAGTGAAAGCTCCTAGGTCTTCAACTTGGGTAGGATGCCCGAAGTGCAAATGCTACTCACCTTTTTACTGAGCTTTACTATTTTTGGCATATGGGAATTATTGCACTTTCGTGTGCACAGAACCTTGAAGAATTTTGTGTAAGCAGGAATGAACATAATAGCGTCAACTAGAGGAAGGTTCACCTTAAGATCTGTCAAGTGCTCTAAGATCTTACTCATCCTAGTGTCCTCAGCATATCTGGGCTTCTCTAGTACGGCTAGGAAAGGTGCTCAAGGGGGGACGACATCACTAGATTCTACGGATTACTCCTCTCTCCCTTCTATGTGAAAGGATACTACTTTCATCTTTCTCTCTAGTGGTCTTCTCTTTCTCATGGTCCCTAACCTCATTAGGCCCCATAGGAACACTAGGTGCAAACTCAACTAAATTTTCTTTCTCTTCTACCCCATTGTTAATGACTCTACAACTTCTAAGTGTAATAACTACTTTTGCTTGTGCATAAGTAGTGTAAGAGGGATTAGAGGAAGAACTGGATTGATCGCTCGGGTTTACCTCATGCTGGGCAGGTAACTTGCTTGCCTCTCTAACACTTAATTGACTAGCTAACTGTCCTAACTGGGTATCCATCTTTGCCATGTACTGTTGCTGTGATTGAAACATCTGCAATAGAAGATCAAACTTATCGTCTCTACCAGGTTGGTTAGAGAATGGTGTAAGAAGTGAGGGCATAGACTGAGTGGGAAGAGCGGGAACAAATGGGTGCTAGTCCTGTAGGGGACCAAGAAACTCAGATGGATTTACATGATAGAAACTAGGCAGATTCGACTGAGCAGGACGAGGTCGCTGCTGGAATGGGACCTGGGGCTAGGAGGACTCAAAGTGATTACTACCCTAAGAAAACTTAGGGTTATCCCTCTACCCTGGATTATATGTGTTCAAGGAGGGGTTATACTCTCATGAGTACCCTTGTGTAGCATGAACTTGCTCCTGAATGAATTCAAGAAACTGTGGTGCTAATGGGCAAGCTATAGTCTCGTGGGACAACTTGGAACACAATGCATACTCCTCAATGACAGCAGGAGAAGACGACGATACTAGTGAATTAGCTCTATGGCCAGGTGTAGGTGCTAGACCTAAAGAAATCAACTGGTCAAGCTTATGGGTCAGTACTTCTACCTTAGCAGAAAGATCATAGGATGTGCCTGTTTCATTCACTCATCTTCTAGGATTATTCTTACTCGACCTATCCAATGCTATATTCTGAAAAGAATCCTCAACAAAACGTTCTAAAATCCCCTAGGCGTTGTTAGGAATGGTGTCCTAAAATCAGTCGTTTATTGTAAATTTTGTACTAATTTGTACATAAATCGTCTTACTTTCGGTTTTACGTCATATCATACATCTTCTTATCAGTTATTGGATCATGACGTAGTCCTTAGGATGACCTAATAGGGCTATATGAATGAGGGATGACTCAGTTGTCCTCAAACCTAGTTCGTAACCAAATGATAGAATTGATACTAGGACATTAAGTTTATCGAGCATAGGTTATAGTACGTCGCATGAGTTGGTTATCCTCATGACCAATAGGTGTGGAGACACCGGTGTGACCAACGGTGAGGTATGGAGACATGCTCACTGAACGTGACTTTATTATGAGCATTCTATGGCATGTACACTACTGTCAAAGGGTTGCTTGTGGTGCACATGAATGTTGTATTCCCTCAGACCTAAGAATGTCATAGAGACTTCCGGATTACTTTCCATGCTTTGGTACCGGATTATCCGGATTTCTAATCTGGTGATGAGAGGCTGCTAGATATGGGCAAGTGCCACAAAGTCAATGTGTAGGTCAAGATGGGATTGACTGCTTCGGGTATTAAGAGAATGATATTTTATCTAGTCCTAATACATTAAAACTTTGGCCAAAGCTTCCTGCATGATGTGTCACGTGGTTACATCATGATGAGTCATGACGAGATTAGGACTTGACATGGAATAGCTGATTAGGGGTTTGACAATTTACCATGCCCTTAGGGTTATTTCGGAATATCGAAGGTCATCGGGATTTTATCATAGTGCCTAGGTTTGTTGAATATTGCCTTACAACTATTCAACTTGTTCGGATGTCAAGAATCGTTGCTAGATGGTACCATCGATTAGTACAAAGATAGTCCTTGTATTACCGGTTTAAGTTTGAACATACGGAGTCACGCATATGGTTAGGAATTAGTTGGAGGATTGACCATACTATAATAATGTTAGTCACATTTAATTATGAATTAAATGTGTTATTATTTAATTATGAATTAAATAATATTATAAGTAATTAATATTATAGATATTTAATTAAGAATTAAATATTATAATGTTTAATTACTTATTACGGGTCACAGAATTAATTTTGACTATGTTTAGCTAGCATTAAACATGTGGATCAAAAATTAATTTATGGGCTATTATTTATAAATTTAATATGAATTTAATTTAGGTGTTAATATGGATTTTAGAAATCCATAATTCTAAGCCCAAAGAATTGGGCTTATTGAGTTGTGGGAATGGGCTTTGTGGAAAGCCCAGATCTCCCTATATATATGAAGATTTCTCAATGTTTCTTAGATGTATGTTTTTGTGAAAACCTGATACAGAGAACTATCTCCCAAAACCCTAACAAAAAATTAGCCTCTTTCCACTAATGCTTGATTGCGTACAAAGAGGAGGGGTTCAACGCTTCTCCAAGGCAAAGCTTTTAACATAAGAATTAAGAGGTAATTCTAAATCTCTAAAAATTTTTAATTCTAGAGCTTGATCCTATGCGTGAAAATCCAGGGAAAGTTACCATGTTTTCCTACAGTTGTATCAAAGCCAAAGCTCTAATTCACGTTTGTCCATGATTTTATGGCCCAATTTTGAATTATTGATGGATAGTGATATTCATATATTACTTCAACATTGATTATGGTTGTAATGGTTGATTTGAATTCTGGAATCGTTGTGCGCAAAATTTTTTTTTTGTTTTCTATGTTTGCACTTATGGTCCTTTTTGCAATTTGATTGCATATCATTGCCTTAGCTCTTATACACCACCAGTACCATTAATGCTGTTAGATAGCATTAAGTTACCTAAAAACTTTTTTTTCCTTATTTGCTGCTATGGAGTTTAGAACTCATGACCTCTTAGTTTAAAATTAGGAGACTTTGCCATTAGGCTATTCCACTTGTAAACTTTAGATCTGTGAAGTTCCAAAAAAAAAAAAAAGAAAAAGGTCTTCCCGTAGAAGACGAACGACTAGTCTTCTCCAACACCAATTGCAACCCAATATTCCTTTCCTCTCACCCTCGTCCCTATTTTCTCCCCTTCCCTTTTCAATCCTTGTTGATTCTGGTGATAGACTGTATGATGGTTAACATAACTTACTGATAAAGGATGGAGGTTAGTTTATATGGTGGATGGTTGTGAGAAAAGGTTGAAGGAGGCTACTGTGCTTTAATGGTGAACGCCGCAAAGAAGGTCCATGTCGTGCGTGAAGGCTACAGTTAGTATGGCCATGGCTTAAGGAAGCTTCTCTAGCTAGTGGTGCAGCGAACGGAGGCCGAACGAGGCGCCGGCAAGGTGGTGTAGGTTGCTGTCGGCCATGGTGTGGAAATCGACTGGGTTAACTGCCATGGTGATGGCCACAAAGAGTCTTGGGGATTGACGGTGGCGGCAACGGTGGTTGTAGTTGTCTAGTGGTTTTGGCACGGTGAAAGAGGTAGGGCATCGAAGGTTCTGCGTGGGTCAGGTTTGACTTGATTGACTCATGCCCATATTCGAGTTGAACCCAAAATTGAGATGGATTATCCATAATTTTATTTTTCTGATGGATTGTTTTCAGTTTAACTTAAAAGGGGAATTAATTTTAGGCCAATATTTGATAAACAGACTTGTTTTGGACAAAATCTTAACATGGCTATATTTTATGGGCTTAATTGTTCTTTAGGAACTTAAAGAGTTTATTTTTATCGGGCTTAATATTTGAAATGTGTCTTTAGCTTAAGACTTAAAATGGAGTTTTTTAAAATTTGTTATAGATTTAATATATTGATATTATATTAAATCAAGTCAAATTGACTCTTTGCATATAAGTTATTTTGGATAGAAGAATTAATAAAATGTTTTTTAATTCTCACTTTCTTAATGAATTAATTAGTAATTTCATTAAGACTCCAATTTTTTTTTTCCAAAATCTTTAGCATCTATGATTTAAATTAAATGTAATTTAAATCAGAATTAGTAAAAAATGTTTATCGATCGCTTATTAAGTTATTTTTTCAAAAAAAGAAAAATTGACTTTATCTCATAAAATAAATATAAGATATTTATTTTGGAACTCATGTATTTAAAAAAAATTTGTTTTGAATCCCAATTTGTTTGAAATATGTTTTAATTAATTGGACATAGTCCAAAATTTTTGGAAAATGTGTTTTTCACTCCAATTATTTTATATGAGTTCAAATAATTAGACATATGCCCTTTGAGATGTCAAAAATTTGGTTTTTACCCTAATTAATTTTAAAATTATTTTAATTAATTGGGTAAGCCCTTAATTTGTCAAAAATTTGTTTTTGACCCTAATTAATAAGAAAGGAGTTCTTAATTAATTGAATAAAGTCCAAAATCTAGTAAAAATTAGATTTTGACTCCAATAAATTTAAAATGAGATTTTAATTAATTGGAAACCCCAATAATTAGTCAGAATGGAGATTTTGACCCCAATTAGTTTTAAAAGGAGTTTTAATTAATTGGAGGGATTGATTTAATACGGTTAAATTAATCTAGTGATTGTGCAATAAAATCATGAAATTGATTTTTGTTTCTTTACTATGATGTACAACATATTTTGGCATGGTTATGGGCTTGCATCTCATGCATGTTATTACTTGTTTACATATAAATTATTGTAATTATTTTTGGGATTAAATTGGGCCTGCGAGCCCAATCTTCTATCTAATTCTGGTTGTAATCCCCTCTCCCAAATGATATATCTCCTCCTTTTAGAAAGAGTTCTTCTTCTAGTTAATGTAATTAGTAGTTAAAGAACGATCAAGACAAAGAGATAAAGACCAAGAACTAGAAAGCCTGGCCCAATCCAAGTTTCCCAGCATTAACATGTAATAATCTTACTTGCATGATAGAGTGGCCCATGATAGCTCTAGTGGGCCACACTAGGAAAAGCCCAAAACTTCCTATATGTGCTTATATATGTTGATATATATATATATATATATATATATAGTTTTTATGCCAATTGTGATTAATTATTGGACTAATTAACGGATTTGGCTATTAAAACAAATGCGCGTGACATCTCTCCAAAATCCTCTAAATTATTAGGTCCACTAAGTTTGAACATGGAGATGCTCAAATCATTGCCTCTCGTTAAAATAAATAATAATGGGCCAATGTTCTAATAAACATTGGAGGCCCTCAGACGTAGCTTTTATTGGAACATTGGGATTATTATTCACTATACAAAGCCCTTGGAATCCTTTCAAATTGTGAGCAGGTGGGCCAACCTCAGTCAGACTTGTTTATTGGGCTTAAAGGAAGACCTTGGGATTTCATGTTAATGTTTTGACCTAACTGAGCTTTTCAATGGAAGACCTTAGTCCTGCTAAAGAGATGCTTGGGGCAGAATTAACTACTGAGAGTTGTTTGAAGAAGCAATTGATTATGAACCTACCAAGCAGTGTCCATAGGTGGGCCGACCTCAATCGGGCTTATGTATAACTGTTTTAGATCTCAGTACCCTCTAAATGGATTTAGGTTTCGGAAATCCCTTCAGATTGAAGATAGAGACTATTGGTCTGAATAAAATAGTGGGAGAATCGTTTAGACATTGGCCCATGTCTCCAGGAATGATGATTCATATACAATGGCTTGTTTACATTCTTTGTATTTGTTATTTGCTTTCATAAATCTCAATACAATATAGATATATCACTATCTGATAGTGATATAATTATTCATGATCATAAATGTATTCTGTATGTTCTAATCAAACTTTTTTTAAGTAAGATCAATTAGCTACAAAGTGTCGAGATGATCATTAATTAGTTGACGAGATATAAAGGTCCGCATTGAAAATTTGTTTCGTAGCAAATAATGCACATGCTAACTTATAGATCTACATTCAAAGGTTGGATAAGTCTTCCTATACATTTGATGGCATAGAGGGACACAAATATCTAATATACTATCTTTGACACTTACTTAAGGGATGGAATGTCTATGTATTGTACAAGACAGAAAAGATAAAGAAGCAAATATCATTTGATTACTTCCTTCAAGAAGATAATCAGGTATATTATTCTCACCCCTCAATGATCTCTTCCCTTCTTGAATTGGTTCAATACATGGCAAGTCAATTGTTGACTATAATGGACTTTTTGAGATGCTAGGGATCTTCTAGCAAGATAATCGGCTTTAAGAGAGAACATCATTTTAGTGGGAGGTGATTCATCCATTAATTACTAAATGAGGTTTATAACCCTACCAATATAGCAGTTGGTTCACACATAGTATGTCTCTAAATATCCTAACGCTAGAAGAAGAAGAGTCCTTAAGGTCTAGTGTCATTATATCCTGAGAGACTAAAAGTAGCAAGTGGTTGCTACATAAGGTGCGTTTATGATAACACCTCACAAATTTAGTTGATCCTAGCTCTGTCTAAGATACAAACGATCCTTATAACTTGTTATAGTGGAACTGTTGACTAGTAAAGATAAACGTGATACTAATATTTTTATGAATAATGTTATGCATTGTAAACTGAAATAAGCTCATCCTTCTAGCATGCCATATGTTAGCTAGGATGATATGATTCTATGATCTAGTCATAGAAACAAATATCCTTCAAGTAAGTCTCTCGTTTACCGAAAAGAGAATAAGAAACTTATATAATGGACTCCTACTAATTTACCATAATTGAATGGTTTGTTAGAAAGGAGAAATCAAACAATGTTGGATATAGTTTGATCTATTATATAACTTATGGTTTTGACCATATTCTTTGAATGTATATTTGAGACAAATGCTTAAATGTTGAGCTACCACATTTAGCAAGTCAGCAGAAAAGATACCATATAAGATATGGCGTGATAGTAAGCTATACACTTTTACCAAAGGGTTGAAGAAACGTCCAGCACACATCAAGCATCTTTGCATTAACAAGCTAAAATTGAAGTTTGTTAAGTATTTGAAAGATTTCTTAGAAAGTCTAGTGAATTCGAATTCTACAAAGGTGGTGAATAATTAGTATTAATTAACCTAAAAGAAATCTTTTCAAGAAAGAATTTTTTAAACAAGATTTCCTTGATAATTAGCTTTATGAAATTCCAAATAAAAGGATGGAAGACTAATAGCTGAACAGACATAACAAGATAAGGTTAGGAACCAAATCTTGGGCCTATTGATGAAGCATCACTTAAGTGATTTTGGTAAGGTATCACGTCCAAAGGGAAGGTGTTAAATTCTTGTCCAAAGCAGAATTCCATTGAACTACTAGCGAACAATGTGAATTTGGTCACTTGTGAAGATGCCGAATAGAGGCATAATGCTAAAAACTTGCTTACTTCGAGGCATTCCATTCAAAAATCCATAAATGTCAACAATATATAGTTGACTACATATCTGGTAAGACCCATAAAGTGAAAATGGTTCATGAGTGGTTTATAGTAGGTTAAGACCTATAATGCCCAACTTATTGTTAAGAGGCCTTGTGAATGTTGTAGTTTGACTATGATAAGACATTTCCACTGATGGTGATGCTCGAATTCATTTGCATTATTCATGTATGAGATGCAAGTATGTACTATGAAATCTAATCAGTAGGTGCCTAGATGGCTTTCCTTCAAGGTGAGCTAAAAGTGAATGTGTACAACACAACTGAATAGTTTACATCTATTGCTGAGATTATAGAGCATATGCCTATTTGGCTCATGAGTGGTTTTTTGCAAGTATTTCGGGTTAACACTTACATTTTGATAAAGCATCAAGACATATGCCTTTCCTAAGAACGAAGAGTGTTGTATTTTTGTTACTAAGCAAATTATTGTGTGGTTATTTATAGTACAATAATGTCGATGGCATTTTTTTATACTGTAAAATGAAAAAACTATATCTATTATCAGTGGTCTCCATAAATATTGTCGGAAAGATATCCTACGTGCTTGGGATAATAATTTATATGAATAGATTAGGAAGGTTAATGGATTGGTCTAGTACACGTACATTGACTTCATGTTAAAATAGTTCAGCATATTGAATTCTGGAAAAGGTTTTTGAGAATTCATTGTTCAAGAAAATTTGTTAGACAAATTTCTTTGAAAGGTATATATGAGTAGAATCCTAATTGCTTAGACAATAGGATATACTAAAGACATTGTGTCATGTACGAGGCCTCGTGAACCTTACTTTCCTTATATTACCAACAGGAATCATCATGATCACAAATATGGGCATTGGTTTTGAAAGGTATATATGAGTAGAATCCTAATTGCTTAGACAATAGGATATACTAAAGACATTGTGTCATGTACAAGGCCTCGTGAACCTTACTTTCCTTGTATTACCAACAGGAATCATCATGATCGCAAATATGGGCATTGGTAATTAGTGGAGACCATTCTTTGGCACATTAGGTGCCAGAATACCAGTGGCTCGTTTATAGAGAAGTGTGACTTGAAACTAGTTAGTTGGACTAATTTTAGATTCTTGTTAAACAAAGATGATAGTCAAAATATTTGGTAATATGTTGGCTAGAAGAGTTTTAAACATACGATTGGATGTTACTGCCTTCTTTAAGCTAAAGGTAATGACCCTTTGTAAATAACATATAGTAGAATGTTTTGCCAACCCCTTAGCTAAAGCCCTCGGGATCATGAAAAGATGGGTATAAGATACAGATCCGACTGACTTTAGTCCAAGTGGAAGATTATTAGGAATGGTCTACTAAAGTCAGTCGTCTATTGTAGATTTTGTACTAATTTGTACATAAATCATCTTACTTTCGGCCTTACGTCATATTGTACATCTTCTCCTCAGTTGTTAGATCATGACGCAGTCCTTAGGATAACCTAATAGGGCTATGTGAATAAGGGATAGCTCAGTCGTCCTTAAACCTAGTTCGTAACCAAACTATAGAATTGATACTAGGACATCAATTCTATCAAGCATAGGTTATAGTGCGTCATATGAGTTGGTTATCCTAATGACCAAGAGGTGTGGAGACACCGGTGTAACCCACGGTGAGGTGTGGAGACATGCTCACTGAACATGACTCTATTATAATCATTCTATGGTTTGTATTCCACTGTCAAATGATTGCTTGTGGTACACATGAATATCGTATTCCCTCAGACCTGAGATCGTTATAGAGACTTACGGATTACTCTCCACGCTTTGATACTAGACAATTCGGATTTCTAATCTGGTGATGAAAGACTGCTAGATATGGGCAAGTGCCACGAAGTCAATGTGTAAGTCAAGATGGGATTGACCGCTCTAGGTATTAGGAGAATGATATTTTGCCTAGTCCTAATACATTAAAACTTTGGCCAAAGCTTTCTACGTGATGTGTCACGTGGTTACGTCATGATGAGTCATGACGAGATTAGGACTTGATATGGAATTGCTGATTAGGAGTTTGATAGTTTACCATATCCCTACGGTTATTTCGGAATATCGAAGTTTATAGGGATTCCACCATAGTGCCTAGATTCGTTGAATATTGCTTTGCAACTATTCAGCTTGTCCGGATGTCGAGAACCATTGCTAGACGGTATCATCAATTAGTACAAGGATAGTCCTTGTATTACTGGTTTAAATTTGAACATAAAGAGTCACGCTTATGGTCAGGAATCAGTTGAAGGATTGACCCAACTATAATAATGTTAGTCACATTTGATTATGTATTAAATGTGTTATTATTTAATTATGAATTAAATAATATCACAAGTAATTAATATTATAGATATTTAATTAAGAATTAAATATTATAATGTTTAATTACTTATTACGAGTCACAGAATTAATTTTGACTATGTCTAACTAGCATTAGACATTAAATATGAATTTAATTTATGCATTAATATGGATTTTAGAAATCCATAATTCTAAGCCCAAAGAATTGGGCTTATTGGATTGTGGGAATGGGCTTTATAGAAAGCCCAGATCTCCCTATATATAAGGAGATTTTTCAATGTTTCTTAGACGTATGTTTTTGTGAAAACCTGATACAGAGAACTCTCTCCCAAAACCCTAACAAAAAATTAGCCTTTTCCCATTAGTTCTTGATCGTATACGAAAAGAAGGAGCTCAACGCTTCTACAAGGCAAAGCTTTTAGCACAAGAATTACGATGTAATTCGAAATCTCTAAAAAAATTTAATTCTAAAGTTTGATCCTGTGCGTGGAAATCCGAGGAAAGTCTCTACGTTTTCCTACAAGCGTCACTAAGTCTCAAATTATAGAATCCTCCACCTGACATGGCGTTCACTATCATGTGCTGGCACTCGGTAAAACCCTTAAAGAAGTACTGTAGAAGATCGTGGGTACCATACCCATGATGTGGACACTGATGCAACAAATCATTAAACCTCTCCTACATCTCATGGAAAGCTTCAAACTCGTGCTGACAGAAGGTCATGATCAAAGCTCGAAGGTCAGTAGTCTTAGCCATGGGGTAAAACCTCTGATAGAATCGAGATTAGAGCTCGTCCAAGATGTAATGGCTTTATCAGGAAAGAATTGAAGCCATTGCTTGGCTTTATCCTTGAGGGAGAAAGGGAAAAGTCTAAGACTAATATTCTCTTGAGACACATTTGGAAAATTGAAGGTAGAGCAAATATCCACAAAATCAGTGACATGTGCTAGGGACTCTCATTACTCCTACCATAGAAAGATGGGAGCATAGCTAATTCCCCATGCTTAATCTCAAAACTCGACTCCCCTAAACCTGGTGAATGGATGGCCATATTCGGCTCAAAGGCATGAGAAAGGAAGTATTGCCTAAGGGTCATGTCATTGACCACTTGGCATGGATTCAGAAGCCTAGGAAGCTCAACATTTTTATTACGTGGAACAATAGGAGAAGGAAGAGGAGGAGAAAGAGGATTATCATTTCCATTATTGGGAATAAGAGCAGGGAGATCATTCCTATTTTCTGCCATTTCACTTAGATTGCGTTCTAAGTTCCTAAGATGACAGTGAATTCTCTGTGGTTCAAGATTAAAGGGAGCTAAGTTAGGTCTAAGTGAACGTCTACCAAGAATGCACATAAAGAAACAAAATCTCCTTCCAACTCTTCAACCCCAAAAACTGCAATTTCAACCTAAAACTGCAGCACATAAACCACAAGTCCTTAAAAACTACAAAAGAAAATAACACTAAATAGAAATGCTAAATCAAACAAAACACAATACAGAAACAAAACATAAACTATCATGAAAATAAAAGAGAACAACGAAACTAAGATTACTACTAGAACAATAACAGAAATAACAAAGTATGTAATCAACTTAAAACACACAAATCAAAGAAATCAACCGTGCCTTCCTAGCAACGGCACCAAAAACTTGATGTTGTTTTAAAAACTCGCAAGCACACGGATCAGAAGTAGTGCAGTGTGTACAAGAGTATGGGTATTGTCTCCTTAGGAAGGCCTCTAACTATGGTTCTAAGTCCTATGTGTCCTAGATTAACTACGTGTAAAAACAAAATTATTTTTGAGAATTTTTTGAATTTTGAATTGACGAGAACTCTAAACTATCCTATTGAAAATAAAGTACACAAATTAAACTAAAAGTAAATGAAAAACAAATGAGAAGAAAGCAACTGATGAGGGGAATTTGGTGATGGAAAACAGCCTAGGATTGGATTACTTCTTATGTTTGGCTAGTGATTGAATTAACTAACTATGGACTGTGGGCAATCAATTATGCTCTAATGCCTTAGTTTATTAGCTAGCCTTATTACCCTTAATTAAAGGTGCACTCTTATCCCTAAGCGGACCCTTTTAGAGTATAGGTTTGTCCTTTTCACTAAGGCTTTACAGCTACACCAACAACCTAAGTGATTTGACTAATCCAAGCTGATTAAGGCACACCCATTAATTGTGTTTTAAACTAAGGATGGAACCAATTGATCTAAACCTATTCAAGCACAATTGGCAAATTTAGCAAGCAAGAGATCATTGGCTTCACACATTAACAATGCTTCATGCTAAGCACAAGACCGATAATCATAAACAATTACAAAACAAGCATGTATAAACTCTCTTGGGACTTTCAACAAACACATAGATATCTTATATTAAAGTCATCAACAATTCTCCACAAGTTATGCAATCAATATGTCTCACAAAATCTATAAAAAGTCAAAATCTAACACTAAGCTATAACATAATCCATAATCCAACCCTAGCCAAAAATAATTAGTTCAACATGCTAAAAGAGAATGCAAAACTGAAATTAAATATAAAAAACATCAATTCCATGTCCAAGAAATTAAATCCCAAGTTTAAAACCTCTTCTCCTTTTAATTTCGCTCAAATTCAACTACGTAATGCAAAATGACAGCAACTTTTCTGCAAAAATCTATACCAAAATCTCTTCCTTCTTGGCCCTAAAACACCCCCGAAACCTGCAAAAACAAGCACACAATCAATGTATTTATATAACACTAACTAGTAGAAAGTAAGCTCAAAGAAAGGAATAGGAAAAGTCTGTCATTTCTGCAGCATTTTAGATTGATTTCTTCACTTTTTGCTACAGAAAAGCTTGCTGGAAATTGCCCAAAAAATACCCTAAACAGCCCCTAAAAATTCCCTCTTTATGTATGTGCATGTGTAAGAGTGTAGTGAGATTATGTTTGTGTTTGGTGTTGAAAAAAGGGACAAAAATAGGGAAAAATATGGGCAGGTGCAATGCTTGCTCTCTTCTTCTCTTCTTTCTCGTTTGCTGGTGAGCTTTGCTTTTCATTTAAATTGTGTGTTTCAGTGTAGTTAGGTGAGAATTGGGTTGGCTAGGGGAAATTAGTGAGCACATGTGTGAGTGTTTTTTTTTTTTCTAGGGGTTTTATCATATATATATATATATATATATATATATTAAATATTAAATAATATATAATATTCTAACTATATCCTAAAACCCTAGAGTGAAATTAAATTAATGTCTTAAAACTAATCTAATAACCCTAATTCTGTTGTAAATAACTAATTAAATTAATTCATAATTCCTAATTAAACTAAGCCAGTAATTAACTTGATTAATTCTAATTAAATTAAAACTAAACTCCAATTAAACTAATACTAATTAAAACAATAAATAATTAAAAAAAGGCATAAAAGGATAAGAAAAAACGCATAATACACACAAACACTCATGTCACTTAATAAGCACTCAAAAGCTCAAAATAGACAAAACTAGCATCAAAACGAGCATTCAAACACACTCTAAATCATGCAAATCATGCTCCAAATATGCACACATCACTTTTAGATTAGATGTATCTTTTCCAAACTTCCTTTAAACCAAAAATCCCAAAAAGATCATAGGTTAGGTTCCAACACATAGCTCTTTGGGACACGCTTACTTAGGACACCTCACGCGTTAAGCCTCTCCGTGGATTTGACCCCGCACTCGCACACACCATACTACACACGACCTATACGCTTGAAGGCTATTTAGGCTTGTGCTCACCAAAAGCGATTAGAACCCAGTGACAAGCTAGACTGATGTTGTGCGACATACATGACACAGTCTAAAACTTTTTTAGAAGCATGAGTTTGGTCACACAAATGCGTGGCCATTGGATAAAGGAATTTTGTGGCAGTTGAAGGACAAGGTATATTGACATAGAATGATGAGAACGATCATTAGTTTGTAAATTATAGAAACTCAACGCATGTGGGGCTAAGAGAGATGCATCTCGTGACTCAAATAATACATCAAGCAAAGGATATAAGCACTACTAGAAAACTACTAATTAGTGACGGAAATTAGCAACGGATCTTCATTCATCACTAAATAAAGACGGCATAGAGACAGAAAACAACTGGTCGCTATATATAGATGGAAAAACTCCTTTGCTAAATAGAAATGACATAGAGACAAAAGAGAAATTGGTGTCTAAATTAGAGGCGACATAGAGATGAAATGTAAAATTTTTTTGTTATTAATTAATTTTTTTTAGTTAGAAACGGAAAATCTGTCTTCAATTAGAGATGGAAGTTCCATCTCTAAATTAGTGATGAAACTTCCATCTCAAATTTATAAAATTTAAAAAAAAATTAAACTAGTATTAATTTTAATTAAAAACACCTATCTTAAGTGATTAATTTCAGGACTTATTATATTTAGTTAGAATTGTTACAATGTTTTTGGTTGGTTTAAGTGTTATACTTGAAAATGAACTTTATAACTATTTAAAAATTTCAGTTTATCAAGGTTTTCCCAATTTTTTAATTATATTTTATTAATTTTTAATATTGGTAAATAAGAATAACGGTTGGAATTTATTTTGTTAAAGTATTTAACTTTTAATTAATTATTAATTTCTTGATTTTTATTTTTGGAAATTAAAGAAAAAAGTTAAAGTTATAATTAGTATTAAACTTTATTAATCAATAAAAATAGATTCTATTATTTTTAATTTTCTTTTAATTAGCAACAGAAGATTCCATCTCTAATTAGAGACAGAAAGCTCCGTCTCTAATTTAGCGACGATATTTACCATCTCTAATTAGAGACAGAAAACTCCATCTCTAAATTAGGGACAAGAGTTTTTTTCACTATTTTGAGACGGCAACTTTCTGCCTCTAATTAGTAACAGAATTTTCATCTCTAAATTTATAAAATTTAAGAAAAATTATATTAGCATTAATTTTAATTAAGAACAACTAATCTTAATATTGTTATGATGTTTTTGCTTAGTTAAAATTTTGTGTTTGTAAATGAACCTTATAATTATTGAAATTTTCATTTTGTTAAGGTTTTCTTAAATTTTTAATTATATTTTATTAATTATTAATTCTAGTAATTAAGTGAGATAAGAAGGTTTGAAATCATCTTGTCATGGTATTTATTTAAACTTTTCTTTATTTGTCATTTTCTTAATTTATATTGTTGGTAATTAAAGAAAAAATGTCAAAGTTATATAAGCATTAAACTCGATTAATCAACATACATAAATTTTATTACTTTTAATTCTTCACTTATTAGTGACAGACATCTCCGCCTCTATCTAAAGATGGAGCATTTCATCTCTAACTTAAAGACGGGTGCTTTTGTCGCTATTTAATGACATATATTTTCGTCTCTGATCATTTTGTGAAACATATATTATAGGAAGCAACCATGGCATTTAGATTTTTTAGGCAAATCCTCCGGCTGATCATTTTGTGAAACAATGCCATCATGCCAAGGTTTGGGACACTCTTGATTAATAGTGTGTTTGGAATGATCTTATTTTAAGATACTTATCTTATTGAAATTTGGAGATATTTTATAAGATTTAAGATATCTTATCATATACACCATGTATTCTATAGTTATAAAAAATAAGATAGGAATGATTGCTTATTTCTTATAAGATAAAAAGTATGATTTTGCTTTAAATTTTCATAGGATGCACGATAAGATTTCTTAAATCTTATAAGATTTACCCTTATTTCAATAGGATAAGTATCTTAAAATAAGACTATAACAAACAGAGCATAAATTTCTTGATTAATTTTACTCTTAGAATGTAGCAAACAAATCACCTAAGCCGCTTTTG
Organism: Cordia subcordata; assembly: GCA_028554755.1. NCBI lineage: Eukaryota > Viridiplantae > Streptophyta > Magnoliopsida > Boraginales > Cordiaceae > Cordia > Cordia subcordata. The sequence goes on along the minus strand of JAPTOF010000010.1, from coordinate 13,991,584 downwards.
TTGGTTTTCGAAAATTCTCTTTCTATGCTTTGGCCCTTTCATTTGCATATCTTGTCTATATGTTTTAAATGAAACTGCCTAATATCTTGAATATATGGCAGAGTTGGATCACTCTAAGCCTGCTGATAATCAATCATCAAGGATGTCACTTAATTTCAAAGTGGAGTAATGGTATTAAATCAAATTCCCATGATGGCAAAAGAAGGTATTAGTTGGGTAGCGTCTCCCTTTAAAGCTAACAACTATTTAGCAACTCGTGACCTCTATGCTTATGTACATGATGAATATAGAAAAGCATCAAGTATGATTCTTTACATGCTAAACGGGAGGTCTTCTTTTAGGTTTTCTTTTAGCTTCACTTGTTGTTATTAGGTTGATATGTCCAAATGATATTATAATGAAACCCATGAATTTAGGCTTACTTTGTGAGAGGCTTGAATAATGTGATATGACTTATTTGTGTTTAACTATGTTGTATTGAAAACGGAGAGCTAAAGAAGAACAATCCAGGAAAAGAAGAAAATAGAGAAAGCTATATTTTCATAAGGAATTCATTTTACTGGATTAGTTGATGCAACTTTTTTCTTTTTACTTGGAAAAAATGTGCATTTCTTTATATGTTGGACAAAATTAGGAAGGTTACTTGGGTAAAAGAAAGCACTATATGTTTAATTAAGTTATGGTGATGATTAGAGGAAACTTTAATTAAATAATATATATACTGTGGATAAGTGAATTTTTAAGATTTGTAGTAGATATCATCATAGAATTTTGGGTAACTCATGGTGTCTTGGCAGTCCTCAATTGATTATTAGTCTCACAGTATTTTTCTTTTTTGGATCTCAACTGGCGGTATATATTATAATTGAGTAGCCAAAGGTGGTGGTCAATAACATTGAAATTCTGAAGAATGCTCAGCTGATGGATGATTCTATGGTGTGTAGATATCATGATAGTTTGATTTGAAGAATAATAGTGTAGCGTGCAAAAGAGAGATGTTTTCTTGTTAAAATGGTTCTTCTCTGTTCTCATGTTAGCTGCTAAAAGGAAACTTGCACTATGTATATTTATTCAATTGAAAAAAATCAATTTACTTGGAAAATCTATTTTACCATGTATAATTATTTTTCGTTATATTAATATGCTAATTTGAAATCAGATGCAGTGTGTCTATTTATTCAATTGAGAATAATCAATTGATCTAAAAATTTGGTTTTACAATGCGTAATTGTTTTTCTATATTAATATGTTAATATGAAATCAGGATGCAAAACTATAGGCAATATATATATATATATAGAGAGAGAGAGAGAGAGAGATATATATATATATATATACATATATGTATGTATGTATATACATAGAGAAATAAATGTTTGGCCTTGGCTTTTTACTCCTAAAATTGAAAAGTAAACCGTTTGTTTTGATTTTTAATAATTGAAACCATGACGGATCGAAACATTCTAAAAACCATCAATTTATAGTCGATTCAATTCGGCTTAGGGCCGGAGCCAAAAATTAAGATTAAAGTACGCCGAAACTAATTAAGAAAATTAACGATATTAAATATTTTAACTATACCAAAGTTTAGAAAGATATTATTTAGCAAAAGAAAAAGTAAAATTATAAAATAGAAAGCTAACTGGTTTAGTTCATGAAGTTGGACTTGTCTAAATAGAAAATTCAATTATAGTACTTACATTAATACAATAGTATTTTTTTTATACAAAAAATCAAGGCACTTAATATCATGTTCAACCTTGAAAATTTTGTTCCAGGTTCTAAAGGGCCACTTGGATCTCTTACAAAAAAAGCACTTTTTATAATGTTTGAAGAAAGTGTTTTTTCTAAAAAGTTTTATCTTTTTAGAATCTTTTTCAAACTCTTATCAAAAAAATATTTTTCATCAAAAGTGATTTTTTATATAGAAAAAATCTGTCATTAATTAATAATTTTTATATCCAAAAATCATTCTATATAGGAACTCTCAAATCGCCTAACAAAGAAGATAAATTAATAAGCATTCCTGCAATTTTATTCTCTCAAATTGTATTTTCATTGCCAAAATTTGACCACTTATATACCATTTTGGAAAGCAATAAACTCACAAAAGAACCATGACAAGAACGCAAAGTTTCAAACTAAAAAATTAAAAGAAAATGATTACATCTGATATTTGATACAAATTATTCTTAGTCATTGCACTGGTATTGTTCTTAAATAAAATATTTTTTTTGAAAAAAAAAAAAAGGATTACATCAAATATTTGGTACAAATTACTATTCCCAGTTATCATACTTTAAAATGTTACCCAAAACTTAAGAAAAAAAAATTCTATATAAAATTATCGCACAAAAAGTTATAACAAAATGAACGTAATGTGATCTTTTTGATGTTGATTAATGTGTTAAGCTTTAGACACAAGATCAGACAAGCAAAAGAAAAAAAAAATTGGGAGGGCAAAATAATTTTTTTTATCCTTTATAAGAAAAATGCAACATTGATACATATATAAAAAGAAAAAGTTTTGGAGCTATGTGTTGCCGGGAATTTTTGTAGTTTTATATTCACCACTAATGCAATGACGCAATGATTAAGCATATAGTGGCAAAGACAACTTGCAGGGGCTAAACCGAGAGCCAGCGGGAGCCCGAGCGGCCCCCTCCCCCTAAAATTCGATAAGATATTAGTGTATGTAATTTTTTTAAAAAAAATTCTCATGGTCCCCCTCTTAAATTTTTTTTTTCTCGTTTTGTTTTGTTTGGAGTTCTTCTCATAATTGTTCCTTTAATACACTTTTTTTTTTTTCTATATAGATGATATTTCACTGATTAGGTTTTTATAATAAATAAATAATTTTAGAGTATAAATTTCAATGATGCATAATATATTTATTTTGTTGGTTAGATCTTACAAGAAAAATTTAAGAAAGTTAATAAATTTTGCATAGCTTTTCATAGAAAATTTATTTAGGGAGTTTCTCAATATATAATTTATTTATTTCACTGACTAAATAATTTATAAATGAGAGAAGAATTTAATTTCACCTTTTGAATCAATAAAATTTTTTACATAATCTTATATTATTTTGTTAAATAGCATTTTCTCTACTTGTTTATATTTTAAATATCTAGCATTATCCCACCTATGTTGTTATGATTATTACAAAAAAATGTATTGTGTTCCCCATCTCTTGAGAAAATAGAAAGACTTATTATATTATTTAATAATATCTCTAAAATAATTTATGTTGAAATATATAAATAGATTTTGGTCCCGCAGAAAAATTTCTGGTCTCACTCCTGTGTCAACTTGTATAAGTCTAAACTGAAAGTGAGCCCTTGAGAACCAACATCACTATGTAGAGGTTCTTACCATCACAAAATATTGGGGAAAACTTACGTGAGACAAGATTTTTATTTTTTTAACTTTAAACTTAAATAGTGAGAGTAAGTTATGTGAAATTATAAGAACGTGCAAAATTTTTCCAACGTTTACAGAACATTGCAAGCACCACATCCCTGTGAGCGAGCGTTCACCAATTTGTACTTATTTTATTAAAATTGCTATTTAAAGTGCCATTTATAATTTTATTTGGTTGATTTCAATATCATAGATTTTTTTAGTTTTTAAATTTTTTGTATTTTTATAATTTTATTTTAATTGTTAATTTTTTATTTTTTAACTTTTTTAATTTGTTTAAATAATAGGTTTAATCTTTAATCATAAATGAATATATATACATATATATATATGTATATGTGTATATATGTATATATATATGTGTATATATATATGTATATGTATATATATATATATATATGTATATGTGTATGTATATGTATATATGTATATGTGTATATATATACATATACATATATATATACATATACATATTTATATGTATATGTATATGTATATGTATATGTATATATATATATATATATGTATATATAAAAACTGATGCTCTGTAAAATGCAATATGAGGGAAAAACAGCATATAATGTTTTCTCAAAACTTTGTTTTAGGCTACTCGAAACTTAATTTTGTCCATAATCAAACACTTATGCACATGCATTTTGTCAAACCAGTTTTTTTGCTTTTCCTTTTTTCTTTCTAAACTTCAATCGCAATCAAATTCTTAAGGACTAAGGATTGCTAAAGAAAAGAAATTTTCCGAAAACACCGAAACGGAAAGGCTGAATAAACATGGCCTAAAGCTTGATGAACCACTCGCGAGGGCAACGTTGCTGCTATGCAGGACATCACAGTTTTGTCACATCTGAACCATTTCTCAAGAGTGAGAGATTCGACCCTGTTCGGCTCTGTTTATTTTAGAGCTTATAATTAAGCCCCAACAATAAAAAGATTATTTCACATACTTTTTACAGTTGGGGCTTATAAGCTCCATATTAAGCAGTGCCAAACAGGTTGGAAACATTTTAGATGCTTCACTGGGTTAAATAACATGAGTAGTTGCTCTTTTCACGTTAAATAGTTTGTGTATTCAAGGGCTACGGTATCAAAAACCTTAACATTATATGATGGCAAATAGAGGATAGAAGATGGGTCCTTCTTAAAACCTAACGGAAGGAGAAAATGCGGGAAGCATAGAACAGTGATCCTAGACTTCCATGGTGGAATTTCCAATACCATGAAAGATAGCACAAGTGCATTTTGTATATTGTATTTCAATAGCATACAAGTTCGTTTACCAACGTTACGCCAATGCTAACCAACTTCTATAATCGTTAGAAATACATTGAATCACAGTTTTTAGCAATTTAAAAGAACTCAAGTAGATAGATGCATTATAATTCAAAAAAAAAAAAAAAAGCGCTATCACACATCAACTATTCAAAGCTATTTCTGCAAGGAATAATAACTATCCCGAAAGAAAGACTAACTGTAAAATGTCCCTAGATTATTATTGCTAAAACTTCAAAAAAAATCGTTAGATCAAGTAGACTAAGGATCTGTTCGGCAAATTTAACTATTAGAATAGTTGATCGTTGTTTAAATAGCTGATAGTTGTTGTTTGAGTAGCTGATAGCTGTTGTATTTTAAATGTTAGCAAATAAATATTTAACTAGCTAATTGAACAAAATGTGTTCGATAAAACTTGCTATTAAAATAGCTGATGAATGTAAAATGACGTAAAAGAATATTGATATCATGCTATTATTATTGTTGTTATTATGATAATTGTAATTATTATTATTACTATAGGAATATGATAATATATTTCATAATTAAATATTTATTTTTATAATCATATTTTAATATTAAAGTATAACTAATTTTTTGATAAAACATTTGTATCAATATTACAAAAATTAATTTTAATAGATTCAAAATTATTTTTTTTAAAAAAAAATACTAATAAAATTTATGCTTTTAGTGATGTTGATTATATAGAAATCAGAATTCATTTTTATATTATTTCTTATTTATATTTGTGAAAGAAAAGGTAAAAATATAGAGAGATTGAAGAAATAATAGAAAATCAAAAAATACAGAAAAGGTAGAATTGTCAAAAAAAAAAAAGCTAAAAACTACTTAAAAGGCTAAAAGTTTTAGCTTTTCAGAAATGCTAGTTGAAACAATAAAAGCTAACCTACAAATCTACTTGAAACGCTAATTTATCAAACAGTAATAATTTAGTAAAATAGTAAATGCTACTTGAAAAGGTGTTACCGAACACACACTACATAATCAGAGAACCACTTGGTTTTAACATTGGAGTAAAGAAATACAAGAATCAAACCATCCTAATTACAATCCATTCCTGAGAAAACAAAATATGTCACCCTAAGGACTCGTTCCAAAAGGAACCCAAGATAAGCTCAAATGAATTTCATTTTTTGATGTTAATTTCTCTGTTCTTTTTCCTTCTGATTTTTCTTTATATCTCAGATGGTAGCTAAGGAACAAGGAATGACTGTTGACAGCCATCCTTAGAGTCGTAAATAGTTACCTTTGATTTTATCTTTCAATATATATGTGACTCAATATATTAATTCTCTCATTTAGGTAATGTCAAAAGTTCTTACGTAAAATTGACCTTAACCAATCAGCGACGATAGCGTCTCCTACCAGAAAAGTCGTTTGTCACCCATGAAAAACACACGTTATTGCACAAAGAAAATCGTGACACACAAAGAACGTGGGTCAAACGAGAAAGTCTTTGGTCAGTCTGGATTGACGTTAGTATTGCTCAAATAAAAGATTGATGTTAGTCTAGTCGAAACCAATAAGAATGTGACGTGGACAACAATGATGTTGAATATAAATTTATAGATGGAACACCTGAATTTGCCAACACTACAAAATTCAAGTACCACATTTACATATTAATTTTTAACATAATAGAGGATACATGAATAGTTAGTATAAATAACAATATCAATTTCACAAATATAAGGATCCTTCTATTGAATCCTGATATATATGTAGAGAGAGATAAATATGTAAAGCAATTCAACACTACCAAGTTCCTGAGTGCATATATCTATAAAACAATCATTACGAATTTATAATACCTTGCCAATCTGTAGATGAGTTATTTGAATCAGTAAAAAATGCATTGATATTTGTACTAAAAAAATTTGTCCATAGACAGATGAATTGGAGATAGTATTCAACTCAAAGAGGACTCCAGCGGAGCACTTATTACATCATGATTTCTAGAAAGAAAATAAAGACAATTAGATTAGCCTACTTGTTGATATCAAGAGAAGTTATTCATAAGCCCAAAGGACACTCTACAGTATTTATATACATTTCTGTATGATACATTATTGTTTGAGTTTGCTATATAAGCCAGCAAAATATTGTCAAGTACATTATAAAGAAGACAATTTATTTATCTCAAGGTCATAAAAAGCTGACCTCTGAGACAACATCTTTCTTCTTCACAAATCTTCCTGTCATACAACTGCAGATCGTCGAGAGGAGAATGGTCCCTGTGCATTCTTGGCTGCAATTACTTTGCTGACCAACAGTTTCCACATTGTCTCATCCTTCTTGGTCTGCTGCAGCATTTTCACCTTGAAATGCCTTCAAGCCATAAATGATAAAAAGAGAATTACTTAATGCTGCAGGACCACCGGACACATTGTAAAGACAATTCGAATAAAAAAGAAACACAATTATGGCAGCCAAATACAGGTGACAAAAATTCAGATGCGCTTAAGCCTCACTCAAGAAAATTTCAGAGGCAAGATGATGATCATGTAATATTCCTTAGATATCAATTGCACATTCAGAAAGAAAATAGCATCACCATGTGGTTTAGCAATTTCCTCTTTAACACATTAATAGTTATCTCCTGTTTCAATTACAATAAACCAAAGCAAACTGACTGTAATCCCACTACGCAAGTGAGCTATATGGAACTTGTGACACCACTTATTCTTGTGTGAAGGTGTAATACCAAATCTTTTCTTGGTACCAAGTAAGAAGGTTTACACTCACAGTACTACCTTTAGAGTAACATGCCATGTGAATCTGGTCTTTAGCACGCACTCAATATTGTCGAATTAAAATTCTAATAAACTAATGGAGTAAAAATAACCACTGATGACATTATACTACAAGAAGGATTAGTGAAAAAGTTGAATATCTTACTTTCACCTTTTCTAAATATGTCCCCTAACATATCTCCATGTATAATTTTCACTTACTCGGATAGGTACTTATCACTTTTGCCAGAAAGTCAAGAAGTTAGCATTTACTCTAGCCATATCGTACTATATGCTTACCCACAAAGGGGAACCTTGCACAAATCAGGCTCATTGCACATACGGGAGTGGAGTTCAAGTAGCTGCCACATGCGTTTACAGTGCACGCATCCACCAGGAACCCTCGTCTTGCAGCCAGAGAAATGACGAAGTAGAGACTCAAGCCCTTTGCAAGCTGGAAAACTACACACAATCTGACTTCCTTTCAGCGTCTTGTCACGAGGGCCTATTGTTCTGCAGCCATCCCTACATATATGAAGCAGAGCTTCCATTGCCTCATACAATTGCAAGTACACCATCCTTTCTTCAATTTTCTTCAACCTATCTTGTTTCCTCTGAGACAGAAGAGTTAAACTTAGAATGCTGTTTATAGTACTTCACTGAACAAAAAGTGAACAGATTCACCTACTGTAACACACATGAAGATGGAAAACAAAAAATGTATCTTGCAAGGTACTGAATTACAGATACAACAACGATAGGAGGCATATCAAGATACTGCGTTATAGATACAACAACAATGGGAGGCATATCTGACATGGAAAATGAAACTTGATATGTGCCTAACATGCAAAAGACCCTAAACCCATGAACTGATGAATTGGACTTGTGTTTCTCTTTCCATTTCTTCTGTCAATGTAGTGAAAATCTAATTGGCAAACTGGAAGAGCAAGACAGATGGTAGAGAACAAAGTTTAACAACTCCAGATATTTATGAAGACAGTACACTGGAAACCAAGGTGAATGTGAAAAGAGACAGCCAGGAAAAAACATATCCATGCAGTGGAGTAAAAGTATTGGAATAAATATGTCCGGGGCAGAATAAAAATGTCCCATTGAAAATGATTGCCAAAAGAAAAATTAAATGCTTTATGTTTGAATCAATTGATGCAGTGAAGTAAAAGATCAAACAAATGCACAAAAGAAAAGGATAACTGCAACCTTAACCAAATTATGTTGTATTCAACTAATCAAGAAGTTACAGAGACGTTTGTTGCAAGTATCATATGGTATGACAATATAAAAGATCTCTATGGTAAGATGTAGTTGTAACAAGAGACTGGATCAGCATTCAAACCATTGAAAAGGAGAAAGTCTAATTTGATTTACACTAAGATCAGTTACTGTCTTACAGAATCTGCTTCAACAACTGACTCTAACAGCTCCTGCTCAAGGAGGGGATTTGTACGCTTCATAACTTTCCACCCTTCAGTAGATGATACGGCTTTAAATTCTCCCACAATCATACGAAGACAGATGAGGGCAAGACGGGAAGTGTCACAATTTCTTGCTAATTGCAGCACATCTACTACATTATCTTTGTTCAGCCAACCCTGCTCCA